>JASAOG010000272.1:0-699599 GCA_030265305.1 Biomphalaria pfeifferi
AATTACCTTTGAAGACAAACACACAAGACATTGCTATATGTCATTCTTTTTAAAGACTTAATAACATGAACATTATTGAACATGCATCTAAAACACTTAGGGCCAAAATGGCGGCACTAAGTGACAACTGCACCAAATCAATTTTGTCTCTTTTAAGTTCTATAGTGTCCATTAGTTTTTTTCTTTTCAAAGGAGAGAAGGTTTCATACTGTGTCTACTTTGTTTCTTTTGCAGAGATAAATTACCTGATTGTCAATTCCAATGAACTCAAGCTTACCTCAGAGAACTATCAAGTTGTCAAAGTGCTTTCACATTCCAGGATCCGACGCCAAAACTCACCTGCAGACAGCAGCGGCCCTAATAAACCAGTATCGTCACCTGATGAGACCAGTCAGGCCATAGTAACAGGTAAGTGGTAGAGTTTAAAAGAATAATATAATAAAGAAAAATAAAAATATAACATACATATGCTATTAAGACATTTTGCAAAATGTTCAGCTTAAGGACAGCTTAAACCCCCAAATTACATGTTTTAATAGTAAAAAATGCTTTTTTATTATGTGTAGGCATGCAAATAAGAAGAAAATAAATAATTTTTCTTTATATCTTATCAACTTTTTGAGATAAAAAAAATTTTTGGGGCTATTTTTAGCTAAAATGATGAAAAAAATAGCTATTTTTCATGTCAAGATTTCTTGAAAACTACTAAAGCTAGTTCAATAAAACTTCAGCTGTTGATTATTCAATACTAGTAAAATATTGTGAAGCAGAATAAACCGAATTCATTAAATAGAAAAAAGTAATAGCTCTAAGCATGGTTGCAGCCCATTTTTTCAAGTTTTTATAGGGGGGTAGGCATAGAAAAAAATTAATAACTCTTAAAGTTTTCAACCTTTTCTATTTATTCTGCTTCACTTTCATACCTATATATAGAACATTATTTGTGCCAAATTTCATAGCAAAATATTCATAAATAAATTTTTTATCACGCCAACTCTGAACAAAAAAAAATGAAAATAGCTAATAGGAGAAAACTGCAAAAAACGACAATCTCTGTGATAAAAACTAAGTTAATGTGTTTTTAAAAACATTTCTGCTATACAGTTAATATCTCTATTGTTCATCTGTGTTCCTAATATTATTTTTTTAACTTTTCAACGCTTTTTTTTACTGTTATATCCTATCTGTTTTGACGATACGATGCTATTTCTCATATTCTAGAACTACTACATTGATGTGATTTATGGAGGAAAATATTATAAACTTGCTATATAACCTTAATCTGAGTAGTTCTTCACTATATGATGAAACTAGCTTTATATACTGCTATTTCAAGACTACTTTTACCAAAAAAAAGCAATTTTAGGATGATAATATGGTGGAGAGTCTCACCAACATTTTGTATTTGCCGAGCGTTCGTCAAAAGAATTACTAGTTTAGTTTCATTCACAGCTTTTACTTTTATTTTCAATAGTTCAACTAATTGTTGCATGCATTATGTTTTTAAAACAGTTCAGAAAAATGGTTGAGATAGACCCATTGATGCTATAGAAAACTTTAGGTCACCTTATGCCCATCACCAAATGTGACACTATGTCTATATATATAGATCTATATATATAGACATAGTGTCACATGTCATCTTATGCCCATCACCCTATGTGACACTATGTCTATATATATAGATCTATATATACAAAAAAATCCTGGTACTGCCTCTGGTACTTTAATTTGTTTTTGAAATTTCTTAGGCTTTAGATCTAAAAATAAGATTCAAGCTTTTCATCAATTCCATAAATGTCCAAGTGACAGTATTGTCCTGAAGTCTAAATCTACTTTCTAGATCTAACTACTATCATTTGCTATACTATGACTACTATGGTACTATTAGATTTAGTAAGATCTAGGTCTGCTTTTATTATGGATTATTAGTAGACCTAAAAGCCTAAATCTTAAAGGCAAAGAGTAGATCTAGATTATAATTTAGACTAGACTATTGCTAATAGACTCTAGCTAGATCTAGACTAGAGGACTAGGTCTAGTAACTAGTTAGATCTAGTCTAGTACTCTACTGAGTCTACTAGATCTAGGACCTAGTTTGAGTAGCAATCATGCCTTTGTTTATGAGGGCTGAATGAGCTAATTTCCGCAAAGCTTACTTATATTAGGTAAACCTTTCAAAATTTAAGTGTAGATCCCATTTCCTATTCATATTGAGTTTGAGAACTGATTGCAAATAAAAAAAAAAAGTACTAAAACTTTAAAAAGCCACGTAGTTTCTCAGCCTAGGGTTGGAAGGCTAAAAATACCCAAGCAGTTGTTTACATGTGGTCTCCAGGTCAATATTTGTAAAGTGTTTTCTAATTGGTTTATTTTATTTGTTTTCAGCTTTTCTTCATGGAACATAAAGGATTTTTCTTCATGTATTGTGGTGAAAAAATTATTGAAATCGGACTAAAAATTAAAGTTATAAAATTTAAAAAATTTGCATACTAATTAGGTGACATAAATGTCTAATATACAAAATAAAAAAAAATATTTAAAATACTTCCACATTGAATTTTGACATGCTTTATACACCAAATTGTTCAGAAATGAATACTGTATCATATTCAGTTATAAAAAAAAAAAAAAAAATTTTGACCCATAGGGGGGTTTAAGCTGTCCTTAAAGCTATTTACTAGAAATGGAGACACGGTATCTGGCCCTGGCCAGATAAAAAAAATGATATCTGGTGCACCCCTAATATATATTGATGTTTACATATTATTTGGAATTGTGTGATTTAGCATTTTCAACTAATTATTTCATAAAAGTACTTTATTTGTTTTATGTCAGGTGCCTTCACCGCAGCCAGCGGTGCAACTGCAGCTCCAAAAGATGCCACAACAGCCGTGCCGCCACGTGTTTCAGATAGTAACAGCACAGCTAATGTCAGTAGTACAGCTGCACCTGTTTCCAGTACAACCAAAACCAGCACATCCACCTCAACAGAGCCAACAGCAGCTCCAGTGAATCCTTTTGCAGAAGCAGATTATATACATGTAGGTTTAGTTGACTTGAGTTATTTACAATATATAAAAGAATTCTAGTTAGAATATTTTGATTTTAATCTTTATTTTAGGCCAAAGGTTTAAAATATATAATCGTATCCAAGGTTTTTTCAGCATAGGTAGAGTACACTTGGTTCTGTGTCTGTTGGCATCAAGCAGAGTGACCAACTACTAGTGTGAACTTGAAATTTAATTGAACCTGTTATTTAATTTTAATAGTTCTAATAGATATCTTAAACACACTAAAAAGACTAAATTACCAATTAACACATCACTTTATTAGTTTGACATTCTTTATCCTTCAGTACATGCTGACTATACACAATCACTCACAATACACTACTAGTCACTTAAAACAAACACACTTACTATCACAATATTGGTAACACTTTATGATTTTAATCATATAAATTACTATATAAAATAATCCCCTTTTATTTTTTTAAGTTCAGCTATTAACTTAGTTCACAAGAAATTTAAAAACAAATCATGAAGTATACTGAAAAAAAAAAAAGCTTTGCCATGTGGTTGACCATGTTTCTACCAACTTAAAACTCTTGTCTTTGTATATTTTTGGCTATACAACTATACATTTGGCTATACAATTGGGTGCTGCTAGTCGCAAACTACCTTCTGAAAGTTTTGCTTTAAGTTTACTTGTAAGTCTTAAAAATTAAACTTGAGATTGTTGGAGATATTGAGTCTTTATTGAAAATCTACATTACTGGAGAAGTCAAACAATGATATTTTGTGTTTTGTTGCATTATAGGATCAACATATTTATTATACTTCTGAAGTATTCAAAAATAAAGTGAATGATTACTGGCAGGAGCTTAGTGCTGTCCCCCGCCATGAAACACTGTCCTCTGGGCATAGAGTCGCTGCGGTATGCTTCTACTTTCATTATAAATTTTTCAAAATGTGTAAAGAAATTAGTAACTAGAAAATAGATTTAAAAAAAATAAATTATGTAATGCTATAACATAATCATGTGACCTTTTACTGGATTTGCTTAATAATAAATGACCTTTGATAACCAAATGAGTTTTCTCTACTGTTTAGGTGATCCCTTTGAAGTTCAAGTTTCACTTTTATGGCCATGATGTGACGAATGTAACAGTGGCTACAGGAGGTAACTCAAGTTGGTAGATTGTTGAACCTAACACTTCTTTCTGAGTTGAAATCCAGCTTTCAAGATAAACATACATTTTCTCTCTCAATATTGTCTTTGTATACAAGTTACTCAATTTGTAGAGGAATCTAATTATCCTATGTTAAAATTTCAAATAGTAAATTTCCTCAATGATATATAACAAAACAACATGTAATTGATTGCTTATTAAGAATAAACAAAAATAGACACTCTTTTATAACTAATTCTCTGGCAGCATATTGACAAACTTGCTTAGGAGTGAGGTTGAACTTTTTTTTAAAGAATTTTAAGATTTTTTTTTTTAGTCATCCACTTTGCTGCTTTTTTTTAAAAAGAGAAAGTTGCACAGAGTTTTATTGTAACTTACAAAGAAATGTTTTGCATATCAGAATTTGAGACAATAAGCCAAAGGATGACCTCTTATCTGATACAACAGTTTTAACAATTCATTTCTGGAGCTTACTACTATTCTTAATTGCTTTAGTATCATGAAGAAGTTTCTTTTTTTTTTTGTCTTTGTTTGACATTCTTTAATTCTCATCTCTGGCGTCTTTATAAAATACCTAAAGTGTTTTTTTTAAAACTATAATTCTTTTTATGTAAATTAGAAAATGAAATAATTGGGCAGCAACTCCTTTTATAGCTTTTATCTAGCATGTCTATTTGAAAGGATATCAATAATTCATTTGGTATAAAAGGAAAGTTCTTTCAAAATATATTGAATAGAAATAAAACTTTTCATTCAGATTATGTATACTATCAACTAGGGGTGCACCGAATATCCTGCATTTTTTACTATCCGGTGCTATTCGGCTCCGGTCGGATATCACTACCGGATAGTAAAAAATACATCTATTTAATATGCATAAAGTGGACTTCGTTCCATTAATGTCGGTTGTAGAATGTATTAATGTTTATATTAAAACAAAATAAGGTGCTTAAAAATAGAGCCATTATGAATATGCACCAAACATCGTTTATTATAAAGACAAGGCGTGTTAATAACTTAAAAATGCTACATTCCTTGACTACGTCATGCTGACCAGATGTCTGTCTAGCTGTGCGGGTATATCTCCAGAGATAAGAGATTAACAACTCCCACCCTTTTTGTTTGTTTAGTCCATCACATTGAGTTTTTTTTTTATAGGCAAGTGACCACAAGTTAAATACGATGGACGTAGGTTTAATGTCAGCGTATTGACACTCTCTAGAGGTCACACCTTTCGAGGGAACTGAGTTTGTTTATTTAGTAGTTAATCTTTATTAGGGGGGCTGGACTACAAGAACCACACCTCTAAGGTAACTAGGTATATTTCCAGATGAACACTTCCTCCCCCTTTTATTTGTTTAGTTCATCACATTGAGTTCATTGATTGACAGGTGACCCCAAGTCAGATACGATGGATGTAAGCGCTCTCTAGAGGTCACACGAGGGAACTATGTTTGTTTACTTAGTAGTTAATCTTAATGTGGGGGGGGGGGGGGGGGGGGGCTGGACTTCAAGCCAAACAGCTACACAGTTATCCGGACAAAGAGTTTGCTTATTTGGAGAAAAATCTTAATCACGTGGTTGGATAGAGGCCACACCTTTTCAAGTGTGCCAAGTTACTTGAACATAAATCTCAATTAGTAAGCTGGACTACAGATCACACGCACCTAAATGAGTGACCTTTAGCTACACAGAACACAAACCGCGAGATTATATTGTCCAGTAAGCCAGTAACTAATTATTTTGTAGAAGACACGACCAGGGCTATCTTTAAATGGAGAGCTAAACACCCCCTACTTTTTTTTTTTTCTTTGGTCCTTGACACCCAATTTATTGATAGACATTGACCATTTATAAGCCAGAATGAAAAAACACAACGTGCTAACAAAGGATATTACACTGTCAATAAATACTACAGTTAAATAATTTTTCTTACGTGTTAACTTGAATATTACTCCAGCAGTTAAGTGTCTTGATTTGATAACAATATTCTTAATAATTTGTGAAAGTCAATTAACTCCTTGTTATTACTAATTTTTTTTACTTAAGATGCGTACTTAGCCACTGTGTATCAGGCCAGGACGACTTTTACACACCTTACATTCATAGGCTTACTATCGTTCCCTTTTGTAACAGTTACTGAAACCACGAATAAAATAATTATTAAGTAATAATTAAGGAAGATGTTTCTAACATATGTTCTTTGCATTTAATGTTTCTTGCATACGTTCTTTACACAATAAAATAAAACAAAGATGTGTATGTTTGCGTGTGTGTATTTTTTTGCCTTGTATTAAAATCTTAAGAAAGAAAGCTAATTTCATTGTTTAATTCTTTTGACTTAATAAATAACGAAAACCTTACAGTAAATTTTTAAAACGGATAAAAAATTGAATAATAGTTAGATCTAGCAAACAAAGAAACAATATGCTGGAGAGTAAAAAAAAACAAAACAACCCTTGACCTCTAACTAGTGGATGGGTATAATTTATCTATTTATCACCATGCTTGACTGACCATGCCAATGTGTTATCTTTTTTGACTGACATCCAACTCTATTGCATGCGTATGCTCAAGGAAAAAAAAATGCTTGATGGTTAACACAAACAACAATACACACTACACTACGACTACATGTGTAGGTTCACTACGTATATCTAACCAGTTGTTGGTCTGAAATTCATGAACACATACATCCGACCACTATACAAGGCAGATAGCCCTTTACTTATGAGATTTACATTAGTAACTAGTTAAAAATATACTAACATTATTTACATAGACCTTCCTACACACATCCTTTACAGTTGGTGGCATCGTACATACACACAGTCACACTCATGCTATACAGATTTTTAGAAATACTGTTAAGCTTGAATAAATCAATCAGTAACAGAGTTTAAAACAATAAGGTATATAAAAGGAAAAAAAATAAAACCAACCAATATAGGTATGTTATTTAACAGTTTCGTAAAATGTTCAGCAACACAATCTATTAACAAGACACTTAGGTATCCGGCCCCGGCCGAGTATCAAATTTTACTATCCGGTCATATCCAGCCCTGGCCAGATATCAAAAAGTACTATCCGGTGCTCCCCTACTATCAACTGTGATAAAGTTCTGGCACTAATTTGTTAATATTTATTTTAGGTTTTATCTACATGAGTCCATTCTTGCACCAGTGGCTCACAGCTACCCAGTATATAGCTCCACTCATGGCCAACTTTGATCCATCACTTAGTAAAGAATCTGGTATTTACTATAAGAATGAAGGTAGGTATGACTTGGCTAATCTTCATTTCTAACTTTAACCAATTTACTAGAACAATCATACTTCAACTCTACTGCACTGATCTAGTCACTAGGTTACATTAGTAGACCATTTATTTATTCTTATCTTATAAATTACAGTGGATCCTTCAAAGAAGTTAATTACTTTAAGAGTAATTATTTTCATTATGATAGTGATACCTCTTGTATGTCATACATGTCTACAAAGAAAAGATACCTTGCATTTAAAAAAAAATTTTTTGTCAAACAAGTATTATATTTTGTAAAATATAATTTTGATATTGTGTATTATTAAAATAAGTGAAGTTTTTAATATTTTAAAGTATTTTAAAATAATCTACTTGTCCTGTATGATATTTTCAAATTCAAAGCTTTATTACTATGCTGATAAATCTTCCCTGTTTGCATCGCCTTTAGATGACAAGTTTACTGTAGAATGGAAGAATGTTATGCTAAAGGACCAAAACTCTAGTAAGTAATTGATTGAATGTCAGAGTATTTCTTTGTTTTTGTTGTTTAATCTAGTGTTTAATGACATTTTGTTGAAACAATCAATGTCTCTATTTTAGGTGGTGTGTTCACTTTTCAAGCCATTCTACACAAGGATGACAACATTCATTTTGTATATAAAACAGTAAGTAGACATCTCATTTTGTGGTCACAGAGAATGCTTTGTAATCAGTGTTTAGAAACTCTAGAATAATGATCATATGACTTGTTTTCATCTAGAATAATGATCATATGACTTATTTTAATCTAGAATGGTGATGCTGTGACTTGTCTTAAGCTAGAATAATGATTATAGCACTTGTTGTTTGTTGTTTTTTTTTTTAACTTGTCTCATTCTCTGATGACATATACATGCTACTGCTGTGTTCTTTAGTCTGCCAACTATTTCTAATATATACATTACTTGATTAAAAGTGTTCCATTTAGTTTAAGCAGTCAGTGTTTCCATTCTGTCAGCATGTCTTATTTGCCATTTTCCAAGGTGCCAGTATCAGTACGAAGTATCTCTACAGAGGAGCATCCTGTTAAAATTGGTTTATCTGATGCTTACTACAATGACACATACCTACCAGAATATAGTATGTACATTTGTTTAAATAATTTCCAGAAAACAGTATGTAATTTTTTAAAAATACCTATTAGAATACAGTATGTAACATCTCTTTAAGCTTTATTTTTGTTTTACATTTTGGGGTTAAAATTAAATAGAAAAATTATTTGGTAATGATAAGTATCTCATTTTGTATAATAAATGTAAAAAAAAAAAATCTGTTGATTCCAGAGATCAAGAGGAGAACCATCTACGAGTACCATAAGGTTGTTGTTAAGATGGATGCCATTGCTAATGGGACAGTGGTTGTTTTGAAACCTCTACCAAGTAAGTCCAGACTTTGTCAGTTATGAAAAAAGTTTCCATATATAACTCTGGGTTGGGGTGAAGTATAAATGAAAGTGAATTTGGCCCCTCAAAAAGTTCTACTTATGAAAGTTAAGCACTTGATAAATTTGTCTGTTTTGTTTGAGAGAGAATTGAAGAGCAAAGGTCATCTGTTTCTGTGGTTCACAGTTAATGAGGGTGTCATGTGATTGTGACCAGCACAACACCCTACCACCTTTATTTTTCCGTAACTAAAGTCAGGTATCCATTTGAGCTGAGTGGACTCAGAGAGGCACCCTAAAGTTATTGAAATTGAAAATACGAGGATTTGAACCTGGGACCCTCCATCCAATTTCTTTTACCACTCATCTTTCATGCCTACAATTTAACAACTGAGTTTCAGATGTTCTAAATTATGTTTTCTTACATTTTAACTTGAACCTGTTGATAGTCAATTTTTTTTTTCATTATCTTTGTTATTTTACTTGAGGGAATTTTTAACAACAACATCTGTCATTTCACTTCAGCTTGCAATAGACTTACAGACTGTGGCACATGTGTCAAGCATGAAAACGTCAAGTTTGATTGCAAATGGTGTAACACAATAGGACGCTGTTCAGATGGTCTGGATTGGTATCGCCAACACTGGGACAAAGAAGGCTGCCAGCAATCTGTAAGTTGTGGTGCCTCTGGTTGAGTAGCTCGTCACTTCGTGAAGACTGTCTCTCATCCCTTTCTTTTATGAGCATGTAGCTAGTGGCAGGTTTGACCCTATTGAGTGAGATATTATTAGATCAGAAATGGCATTTACAGCTATCAAATACTTTTATTGGTGCATTCAATTATTAGCTTCTTGTTTTTAGTTGTTATGTTTGTTGTTGGTTGTCATATTAGATTGTCATTCTTTGGTTGTCATATTAGTTTGTCAGTAGGTTGCTGGTTGTTGTTATTGAAAATCTTTTTTTTGTTTGTATTTATTTATGTAGTTTGTGAGCTATTTATAAAACAAGATTTTGCTTATAGAATTTTAAGTTCTTACTGCCAGTCACTTGGAGTTAAGATTGTATCTTTGCTGCCATAATGTTGCTCTGCTGTTTTATGGTGCCTCAAAGCAAATTTAATAATAATTAATGAGTTCATTTGTCTAACATGCAATCACTATCTTCTGCGACTCATGAAAGTTCTGCTTCAAGATTTCTAATTTAGGTTAAGAAAAACATTTTAAAAAACCACTACGAAATAAATAGATTAAAATTTTTTTCGTAATTGTTCATGGGTTGTCCTGCGTCAAAGACTCTTATATCAAAAAGTATCTCTGATGTAGCCTTTATATGAAGATATAAATATTTATACAAACTTTTTTCTCCAATATACTTTTTAACACATATATATATATATATATATATATAAAAACTTTATTTTAAGAATTTTTTGTTATACAAAATTGATTACAGGATATAAATTTTATACAAACTTTAATTTGAAATATAAATATTGATACTGACTTTTATTTGAAGTTTGAAATATAAATATTGATACTGACTTTTATTTGAAGTTTGAAATATGGACACAAACTTATTTTTTAAATTTTTTTTTAGATTAAAACATTTATACAAAATTATATTTGCAAATTTTAACATCAATACAAGCTTTATTTTAAAGTAAGTTTGGTGTGCAATTATTTTTATTCAACTTTTTTTTCATTTCCTTTATATTTCTAATTCTAATATGATTAATTTGTTTAATTACCAAAATGTGGAAATCTGATTGGTTTTAAAGAAAGAAAATGGGACATAACTTAGCCAATGAAAAAGAGGGAGAGCACTAGCTACTCTAGAAAATGACATTGAAGTTCTTTGAATATGAATATTTTTAATCTCATTTTTGATCAAAAGTATTTGTAAATGTTCACATTCAAAACAGCATTGATAGCTCATGTTTGAAGTTTATCCATGACCTTTTTTTTTTAGTTTGACCATCTTTCAACCAAGTTTTATGAAGGTTATCGTTCATACTTTTTTTTTTTTTTACAACAAATAAATTGCTCTCTATCAATGTTGCCCCATTAAGACCTGCACCGTACGAGGATTGTTTTCAGATAGTAAAATATGTGAAGAAATGCTTTCAAGAAACAGTTCAGTTCCCAGACTTCCTTTCTCAATATTCTTTACTGGCTTCTTGCCATATTTGATACTGTTTTTAGAGTGGATCTTCAGTTGATGATTGTGAGCCTGTTACAACCACAACTGTAACTAATTGGTCTGTTTCTACCACCGCTGTGAAGTTAGCTAATTCATCCTCCCGTCTGAGTTTAACAGTAACAACATTGTCTTCTTTCTCGGATGAGACCAGTACTGATAATGTCACCAACAGCTCTAGTCAAGCTAAATTGTTGGCTGGTTGCGGTGTAAGTTATGAACTACAGGACTTTTAACTTTACAGTTGGCTTTGCTTTACAGCTAAAGAATATTGGTATAAACATCAACTAATTTTTAGCTTGCCTACCTGATAAAAAAACTAACTTACATATTTTACTATATACCATTTGCCTACCTGATAAAAAAACTAACTTACATATTTTACTATATACCATTGAAGCGCTTCACTCACACTTTATTTAAATATGTTTGTCTACATACAAAGTTTTGACATTTGGAATACAGTACACAGTTAATGATTTCAATTACTTTTGAGTTTGTTTCAGTGAAGTTTGAGTTCAGTACAAGTTTAAAGAAGTAAAAAAAAAAGTGGGTTTTGTTAAGCAATAAATGTCCAAATAATTTAAACCCACAAACCTTAGGAATAAATTATTTTCATTTCTTTCAAAATCTTTCCTAATTCATATCTTTGTAGAATGTAAACTATAGCTTGTAGCTTTCAGTCCTGCTAATTAAATTTCATAAATAGTGAAAATGTGCTTTTAAAATGAGTGAATCTCACATCAAATTTTTGACAATTGTTTAGCATCTCTATTTCTAGTTTGTAAACTTCCTGTCAGCAAGTTTTGGATGTACTTTTCTGAACAGAATGAAAAATAGAAATTCTTGTTTTTCTGAGGATTTTTTAATAATTGACCACATTTGATGTACTTTTCCTGCACTGTTGCTGCACTTCTGTTCATCTTTCAGTGTTATCCAGAATTCTAATGTATTCTTTCTTTTTTTTAAAAATAATTTACTTTTGTCTCAAAGGTTAATGAACTGGTTCAAAAGATGAATCATATGACATGTTTCTATTGATTGAGTGAAATCAACTGGTTGAAATGATTGATTTTGATGAACTTGACATACTGCAGGTCATGCACCTTTGTCTTTTCCACATTCTTCACTAGAAATATGTGCTTTCTTTTTCTAGTTAACCAATGCTACAGACATATGCTCCTTTCTCCCACAACCGGTGAGGCCAATAACAGATCCCTTGTACCCTGGTTCTCAAAACATTTGTAATGTAAGTATGTCAAGGACATTGCTCGCCCACTGCATGCAGGACTGTTGCTGAGCATCTCACATTCCTCTTTGATTCACTGTTTTTGTTTTCTTGGTTATGATTAATCCTTGCATGTTAGTATTGGACTATCGTTTGAATTAGTTTCTGAGCACCAGGTTTATTGGACACTAATGGATATTCTAGAAGGTATTTCCCAATGTTGTGTTTATAACTTTGACTGACAGATATGTTAATTTAATTATCTCTGGACTATGTCATCTTTTAAAGCATGTCTTTCCTTTCATAGCTGGTGGTGATATCACTCTACAGCACTACAATAAAACTCATTTGTACATATCACTAAACCTTTACCATTTGATCACAAACTTACTACCACCGAACACATTTTTATACACAATTCTTAGATCCTATTGTGAAATGCATGCTGTACACTGCACCTTGTCATTTCACAATTACTAATTTATTAATATTTTATATTTTCATAACATTTTTTTTCTTTTATTGTTAATATTCATTAAGTTTGTCATCTCTTAAGCTTTTCTTGCTGATTTTGTTTTTCAAAATGTTTTTGTAAACTATACTCAGACATAAAACTTATTCAATCAAAAAAAAAAAATATTTTTTTTTTTTTAAAGAGAAAATTTCAAGCTTGAAAGCATGAAATGGTACAATAAAAATATTCCAAGAAATATAATTGCATTTTGGTTGCCTCTAAACATTTGGACTGCTGTTTATATTATTTGTAATCTTGAGTGTAACTATTTATGCATGGTGGCCATCTACTGAAAACCTTTTAACCAAATATCTCTGACTCTTCTTTTCACCACATTATGTTTACCTATGTGTACCAACCAACAGCAAACGTTTAAAAAAAAAATCACTTCTGGGTCATACAATTGAACATTTTAATTTTAGCACATTAAAGATGCTGCCGGTTGTCAGTTCCTCCCTCCGCCTGTCAAACATTTAAGGGACCCATTAAAAATGGTCGTCCCTCTTAGAGAATCCTGTGAGGTATGTGTGTGCTAAGTCACGTAAGAAACATAAAATGAGAACATGTTTTTATAATTTTTGTTGTTGCTGTTTTTTTTATTTTATTATTTTTTAAAATTTTCTCTAAGGATATCATAATTTTTAGTTAGTGTTGCTTTAATTGTATTTGATTCTTAGGTTTCTTAAATGCCCACTTATTAGATTAATTATTAATCCCATTGTTAGCAGGACACTTCATCCTAGTGTTTTATCTACAATGTTTTAAACATTTACTAGATCTAAGTATTAATTTTAATTCATTTTTAATTGTTTCAAAAGGATAATTGTTTAAAAATGATATTTTAAAACCAAAATCTGTTAGCAACATTTAATACAAGCAGAATAAAGGTTCCAAAAATATTTTTAATGTACAAGCCTACCAACCTGGACAAAGCAGGACAATAACCATTTCTTTTTACAAATCACATTTAACTAATAGATAGACAATAAACATTTTATGTGCCAGGCGGCACTTCAGTTATTTTATGAGATGCAATGAGTTTACTTAAAATGAGAAGAAAAACATGAAATATTGGAAGTTTTTACATTTTATTTGGTATGGTGAAGAACATTTTGAATATTACATTTTATTCATTTGCATGATCTAATTTTACCAAGTAAATAATGAACTAGTGATTTGTAATGAGACATTTTTCTAACTATTTCTGCTAGCACTTTGAAGATCATTGATTGACTTGGTTGTTTACATTGAAGTTTACATATTGAAGTTTAATCTGAACACTGAACCATAATCTTCAAATACAAAAACAAAATTTAATAAAATACTCTGAAAGACACAAAGATAAAGGCACATTCCTCGTCCCATATGCTAGGACAAATTTGTACAAATACTCCTTCTTCCCTAGTGCTATTAGAGCATGGAATGGGTTGCCTGAGCTAGCTAGGAAAACCAGTGACTTGGCAGAATTTAATTCATTGGTTAATATGCATGACTAAATGCATGACATAGGACGTAATCATCTTCTTTTTTGAAGTAACGTCTGTATTATATAAGATAATCAGAGTAATTAGCTCTTTGTTTACCTTTTGATTTTAACAATCTAGTTTTCATTATTTTAACAACAAAATACAGTAAAGTTTAAAAAGAAGAGACTGGGTACAGGTATCATGGAATCTACATCATAGAAACATTGTCAAGGTTGTCACATTGAGTTGCTAAGTAACAAATATTTAAATCAAAATGACTTTGTGCTACAAGCTTAGAAATCTGATGCTGCAATGCAAGTAGAGACAAATTATTTTAAGCTTTTTAAAATGCATAGCTTATCAGTTTTTCTGTATTTTGTAAAAGGAATACAGCTGCAACTTCATTTATGAAAATGTTCTATTGAGCAAATACCCTATGTCAGTCTCTTGTTCTAGCTGTGTTTCCATATTTGTGCTTTTCAACTAAACACATTTAGAGACAGGCTCTAAAAATGCTCAAGTAGACTCACTGTGGGTAGAGAGAGAGGAGAACATTACTGCAAGCATTACAATGTGCAAGTTGTTTCTTCTTCTTGTCAGCTTGCTGAACTGTCAGCTCTTTTGCAGACTGATCCAATGAAAAATAGTGATCTGTTTTCTTCAGTTGTTCAGCACTACTGTACAGAGTGTTGGTTATGTAGGGCTGTAGTGGAAGTAGGGTCTGCCTAAAGTGGATTATTGTGGGGCATTCAAAAAAGAATGAGTGAGGCACAAAAAAATGGGTCTCCAGAGAGAGGAGAGAAAGGAAGAAAGAGAGTGGGAGAGATAGACAAAAGTCTAAATGGGAGAGAATCACAATGAGCAAAGTGCAAAAAAAGTGAAGGTGTCTAAGAGAGAGTGAAAAGAAGAGGGAGAGAGAGAAAAGGAAAGGGAAAGAGTGATTAAGAAAGTGAGAGAAATTCAATCAACATAACAGAATTAACTAGAATTCACAAACTTAAAATTATGTTCGAGGAATTGTTAAAATTTCAGCCATTCTCCCCCCCCCCCCCCCCCCCCCCAAAAGGTTCTGACTAAAATAAATAAATATATAGCGTGGGAACAAATCCCTGGCCTGGGAACAAATCAACTGGTGTAGCAAAATTGTGTTCACAATGCGCACTTTTAGGTAGAAGCATTGTACATGATATCTAATTCTTACAATTGGTCTCAAATATGTCAAATTATGTTCTAACTATACACAATCAGGATCAAACTAAGCACAATAAGTACAGTAGAAGCATTGAAATAAAGATGTTAATCTTTTTCAAGTGGCATTTTAATGTATGTCTTTTGTTTCTTTTGTTCACTAACTTCTTTAGGCTTGAAACAGTTTTTGATTAATTTCATTAATCTGGTGAAGAACATTTTGAATGTTACATTTTATTCATTTGCATGATTTAATTCTACCAATTAACTACAAGTAATTTCTAATAAGACATTTTTCCAACTATTTCTGCTAGCACTTTGAAGATCATTGATTGACTTGGTTGTTTACATTGCTCATTTCAAATTAAAGTGATTTTTAACTTTATCTCATTCAAATTTGATAATATTTACTTAGTAATTAGTGGATATTATTATTTCTATTTCCATTTATAATTTATTTTATAAAAAAAAAATAATGCCAGTATTTCATTTCTTTTTTTTCCTTTAAAAAAAATTTAATAGGGAAACTGAATCAATTATATTTCAGTAGTGTCAATAAAAACACTTATATCATTGTGCACTCGGAACTAGAATGCTATATTTAGTTGACAAGATTTGTTTCAGATATCAACAGAAGTATAAAGGTACATAGCATATCTACTTGATTAATTCTATTTTATTCTACTAATAATGTGCCTTTTTGTGTGTATTTCAGAATGGTAAATGTAACCAGAAGAGTGATTTCCCTGTGGCTGTCATAGTGGTTATCGTTTTTATCATTTGTGGTCTTCTTGGAGCTGTGGGGGGATGGGTCTACTATGCCTACACCCACCCCACCAGCAAGTCTGGCATGTGGCTCATGGAGGTACTGCCTACTTCCCAGTGGTCTATTTGTAACACAAAACCAATTTATTTCAAAGCAATCTGTTTTGAAAATACAAAAAAAAACTTACTCATAATGTGACCAAAATAATTTTAAAAGATTCAATGCTGTAAAAAAGTTACACTCCCCTATTTCCAGTGACTTGAGGCTTGGGACTCAGACTAGAAAAGAGGCCAAAGGCAGAGTACACTGGGGACCCCCACCATTTTCCTTCTCTTTATTTCACTAACTGTGCAGGGCTCAACATTTCTGAAACGGTTCCTTGAGGAACAGTGTGTGAATTTTGTCATGGTTGTAGAGGCTCTCAATCTTTGACAAGGAAAGTGTTCTCTTGCTTTTCTTAGGCACCTCTATGGGAGTCTTTTTTTTGCTAACTATTGGCCTAATTAACACATCTATTGGACACGTAATTTTGATAAGTGCCACACCAGAGGCCAAAGACATGTTCTACGACAACCTTTTATCTGCTCTCAGTGAGATCCCAAATACGGAACAGGTTATCATCTTTGGCAAGCTCAATGCACGCGTTGGATCTGACATCTCTGCATGGGACAGCTGTATTGGGCATTTTGGTGTCAGAAAAGTAAATGAAAATGGACAAAGGCTCCTCGAGGTTTGCTCACTACACTTCCTGTGCGTCACTAATACATATTTCAAGACTAAACCACAGCATAGAGTATCTTGGTGTCACCCTCACTCCAAACACTGGCACCAACTAGATCTAATCATGGTAAGACAAAAGTGCTTAAAATCTGTTAAGCTTACCAGGTCCTATCACAGTGCAGACTGACACAGATCATTCCTTGGTATGTTGTAAGGTCAATCTTCTTCCTAAAAAAATCCACCATACCAAGCAGATTGGAAGACCCCAATCGGATGTAAGCAAGATGTGCCACCCTGATTTCAAGATACAGTTTGTGGAATCTTATGAACGCAACTACAAAAGTGCTTCTGGAAATACAGCAACAGAAAAATGGGAACACCTCAAGTCCACCATACAAAGACTTCCCTGGACATACTTGGAAGAAAACTTACAAAGCCAAACGATTGGTTCGACTGTAACTCAACTATACTAGTATCTGTCATCAGAGCAAAGAGAGATGCACTCGCTACATACAAGGCGAAATCTACCCAATGCAATCTGTTAACTCTGAAAGAAGCTAGAGCCACTGTGCAGAGGACAGCACGGATCTGTGCCAATGAATACTGTATAGAGCTCAGTGAGAATATTCAGCTCGCTGCTCAAGCAGGCAACATAAGAGGGATGTATGAAGGAATCAAAAAGGCTCTCAGACCTGCCCAAAACAAGTCATCACTTCTCAAATCAACCACTGGGGAATCTATCACAGACAAGAGCAAACTAATGCACAGATGGGTTGAACATTACTCCGAATTCTATGCCACAACAAGCTCAGTCTCTGCCTCAGCCCTAAACGCTATCAACCAATTACACACAATGAATGAACTTGACCAAGTACCCACCCTAATAGAACTCAATAAAGTCATAGACAGCGTGGCTGCCGGCAAAGCACCTGGATGTGACGATATCCCCCCAGATCTTCTGAAACAATGCAAAACTACACTAAGCCAACCTCTACATGAACTGCTCTGCAAATGTTGGCAAGAAAGTGCTGTTCCACAGGATCTGCGTGATGCAAAGATCATCATACTGTACAAGAACAAAGGTTACAGAAGCGACAGCAACAACTACAGGGGAATCTCTCTCCTAAGTATTGTAGGCAAAGTCTTTGCTTGAGTGATACTTCCCAGGCTACAAAAACTTGCTTATCGAGTCTACCTAGAATCACAGTGTGGCTTTCGCTCAGGGAGATCCACAATTGACATGATTTTCTCCATCCGTCAACTTCAGGAAAAGTGCAGAGAGCAAAGAATGACTTTGTACATTGCAATCATTGACCTGACAAAGGCCTTTGATCTAGTCAGAATAGAGGGCCTCTTTAAAATCTTACAGTTAATAGGCTGTCCACCCAAGCTGCTAAATATTATTGTCTCTTTCCACCAAAATATGATGGGTACAGTGTAGTTCAATGGCCCCTGCTCAGAAAGTTTCAGTATAAACAGCAGAGTGAAACAAGGATGTGTCCTGGCCCCAACAATCTTTGGAATACTCTTTTCAATGCAAATCCACCACGCGTTTGACAAATCCACCGAAGGCATATATCTTCATTCCAGGTTCGATGGCAAACTTCTAAATATTGCTAGACTGAGGGCCAAAACTAAAACCAGAACCACACTCATAAGAGATATACTCTTTGCGTACGACGCAGTGGTAGTGGCACACTCACAAGAGCTGCTTCAGCCACTAATGTCCTGTTTTTAAGGTTTGCAAAGAGTATGGCCTAACCATTAAGTATCTTATCTTATCTAAGGATTTTCTTATCTTATATAATGCAGACGTTACTTCAAAAAAGAAGATGATTATGTCCAATGCGTCATGCATCTAGTCATGCATGTTAACCAATGACTTAAATTCTGCCAAATCGTTGGTTTTCCTGGCTTGCTTAGGCAACACATTCCATTCTCTAATAGCACTAGGAAAGAAGTAGCATTTGTAAAAATTTGTCCTAGCATATGGAACGAGGAATGTGCCTTTATCATGACTGATGTAAAATAATTGATACAATTACACTTAATATTAGCTTTTTTTTTTACTATATTTAACAAAATATCTTCTTTTTATTCTTGCTTTTGGATAAAAAATATTTTTTTTCTATTTGTGCAGCATCGTCCAAGTCAAATCAAAGCCAATATAAAATTTTGGAAGAGCAGCACTGATGCTGGCACTAAGTATAAGGTAGAAAGTGACGCTTAAGAGGAAATACAAACATTTGATATTTGTAGCTGAAGCACTGCTGTGTGCTGCTGGCCTGAATCTTTTTGTACACTTGAGGAAACACTTTTGTCTAGTAATTGAGTGGCCTTTTAACAAAATAGAAAAAAAAGTCATAACTGGAGTCTTTAGAAGCAAAACATGCCATCCCCATTTGTTAAAATATTTTTAAAAAAATGTTTTGTTTGTATTCTCTGAAAGTAAAAATGACATGTATTTAATGCTTGTATGTCATCAGCATACAGCAGACATTCTCTTCTGACCTGTTATTGATGTTAGCTTAAGAGAATGATAAAAAGTGTCATAGCCAAAACATGTGATATGTCTTTTAAGTGTGTTGAATTGTTCTCTTCTTATCTAACACAATGCTTTTTTTTCTATCAAATTTTTTTGTTTCCAGTCATTGCCAGATGTTTCTTGATTTATATATATATATAAATATAAATATAATTTATTTTTTAAAAATTATGTTTTTATGTGACTTGCTGTTTTGTCCTATGTTTTTTTCTTTGTTTTTTTTTTGTGTGTTTTTACTTTGAAACAAATTGTAAAACATTTTTTTATTTTTATTTATTTTTCTGTTTGATGAATTCTTTTGGATTTTACAGTATCAAATAATTGGTTGCCATTTTCTAGATATTTGGCAACTTCAACATTTTTTAAATTAAATTAATTTTTTTTAAAGGGAATGACCTTTTTTTTTAAAACAAAGTTTATTTATTTATTTTTTTGTTTTATTTTTTCTTTTATTTCCTAATTATTATTTTTTAAAATTTTCTTAAAAAGATAAAAAGATCTCAAAAAATAATTGAAACATTGGTTCTCTATTTAGAGAAAGTATAAATTCATTTCATAATAGCCAATTATAGTTGAGACTATTTTTGAAATGGTAGTATTTTTTATCTATATATTTATAATATGAATGTGTTAAATCAAGTGTTTAACAATTTTTTTATATTGTTTTGATTACATTTTGTTAGTTTTATTTCAAAATTCTTACAATTTTAAGCCTGGAGAATTAGTTTTGATCTGATATGAATGACAGCTTATGGGACACTAAAGCCTATATTGATGTTTGTATTCCATTTCTATGTTTTTGTTTTTTAAACAAGCATAAGCATGTATTTTAAAGTACTGACAATGGCTAGCATGAAATGTATTTCCCTGTCGCTGTCTTTCACATCATTACTTTGTTAAGAAATATTTTTATCTTGCATAACATCAAAGGGAGGGATGTTTCATTCAGTGAAATGGTTAGAATGTTAGTTAATATTTGCCAAAAATCTTTGGAATAAGTTCTGTTTAGTCATTATTTCTCTAGGACACTTAGGACTATGTTCTCTTGAGATCATCTATCTGTTTAGTCATTATTTCTCTAGGACACTTAGGACTATGTTCTCTTGAGATCATCTATCTAGAGATAGCTCCTTTTTTTGTTTAGTGCTCTTCCCTCACAACTTTTGTTGACAAGTGCATTTAGATAGTATGTTTTCTAACGTGTTTTCAAGTTTTTGTATATTAATGATAATACTCTTTAAGAATCGAACCCCCATTTCCCATTGACTGGTTGTCCCCACAGAATCTCATTGGTATTAATTTTGTGAAGTATCTTTCAATATTTAAATATATTTTTTATATATTTTTAACTATTTTGTCCCAGTGCTACATTAACTACAATGAATCATGTCTGGAAGTTATCTTTTTTTTTTACTATCTTTTTGAAAGATCTGCAACATTATCATGAACCAAATTATTGATTGATTTAACCTCTTTATTGTTAACATTTCTGGTCACATTATACTTCCAGTTTTAAACTTTCAACATTGAAGATTCACTGAACCCAAACTGGTGTCACAGAGCCTGCGTTTGTATGGCACATTTTTGTTGAGTTACTCAAAGTAGTCAAAGTACAAACCTTATGTTTTCTTAAGTTTGAAAGATATGTTTCCTGATAGACACTTTATTTAAAACTCATATCTGTTTTGTTGAGTTACTCAAAGTACAAACCTTTTGTTTTCTTAAGTTTGAAAGATATGTTTCCTGATAGATACTTTATTTAAAACTCATCTCTTGCCAAGCAGATGAACCTACAGAATGAGCTGCTGATGGTGAAAACTATTTTTTTTTGTTTTTATAATAAGTTTGTGTTACTGATGATGGGTAGAGATAATTTTGTTCATAAAATAATTTCATGGCATTTTCTTTTTAATACCGGTAATTAAATAATTTTTAAAAAATTTTTTTAAAGTTTAACTTGGACTTACAGAACTAATGATTCTATTTATTTACAATAGATTTCTTATCTTCAATGATGAAATGATCACTAATAGTCTTGACAGCATCAACAAAAAAAAGTAGGGGACAATGCAGTAATTCTAAATTTTGTTGGCTCTTTGATTTTAGTTTTGGTGCATGTTCTTTAACCTTTGTAGCTAGACATTCATCCAATTCTAAACTCTCAACTTCAAATATCATTGAATGCAAACACAATGGCTGCTATCATAGTGTAATGCTTAATAGCTCATTAATAAAAAGTAACAAATAATGTTTTGTCCTAGTTTTAAAGTTTCCTGATTTATTTTGTTTTTTTAACCTCACTTCTAAACAGATAATTGAAATTTGTTTTTACCATTTGATTTTTTTTTTTTTTTAAATATTATTTAGCAATGAATGTAGACATTTTCGTTTATCAAAAATTCAAAGGCTTATCTAAGAAAAATATTTTTGAAAAATGTTCTGAGTTGAAATTATATAAAAAACATGTTTATATTTGCTCATTATAAATTGTTGATTTTTATTTTAGTGTAATTATCACTGAATATATACACAGTACAAAACTAGTAATGAAAAATTATTTTTTTTTTAATCAGAAGCCATCTTTTACATTCGAATTTGTAGTTTAAATATTGCATTGCATTGTATTGTTAAAAAATGTGTACATAGCGGAACTTTGCAGGTGAATACATTGGGCTTAAGGGAAAATGCTGCAGTTTTATCTGCTTTCGCAATGTCTATACATTCCAAACCAATCACAACTGTTTGTATATGTTTGTTGTATATTTATATAAGAACAATGTACATTAAAATCAAAAAGCTATTTTTTTCTTCTGGGTATATATTAATACTATATATATATATTTATACTATTTGATCATGCTTTCCTTCTAAACTCTTATTAAAATGAAATCATTCGATGAACATTTGCTATTAGAAGATATTTAATGAGTATTCCTGCCACTTAAAGTATGGAGTCCAGTATACATTTATGAAAATGACATAAAATGAACTTGAATTATTCTGGTGTTTTCTGTATTGTTAGTTTTGCTCAAAATGACCAGCATATATGCCAGTTAGGATGATTTTCTGCCTTCATCAAGCATGTGAATTTGATGTGTACATTTGTATTTATTAACTTGTCAGAAAAAGATTTTGATACGCCTGACTGAACTCACACACTTGTATTACAATTAGATGACTAACACAAACCATGTACTTAAGTCTGGATTATGAATAGACCAGAGCAATTCCTGTACTGTTTGTTAGTACAGGAATGCTGTGTGCAATTGTATTGTTATGTCTTTATGATCTAATTATGTTTCTAGCCAACAGTGAAGCTACAAATTGTGTCCCTTTGATGAGCCAACTTTTGAAAGCTATTTTTGTACCTTCTCTAATATCATTTTGCCAGTGTTTAAAAAAAAAAAAGTCTTGGTTTTCTTATTTTTATGATTCTGTATGTACAAAAGCCACTTTCTGTTGCCATTGTTTTGATTAGAAGTATTGGATGATCACTTTGTTTTTGTTGGCATACAAAGTCAACCATGAAACTCCTAATCTTTGCATGAAGTTCTTTTGTCAGTCTAGATGTAGAATTTGTGTACTCAATGTGATGCTATTGTTTTTATATCCTGACTATTTCAGCCTAGATAGTTGATGTTACTGAGTACATTGACAGCCTTAATGGCCGTGATCACTTGTATTTGTCTGAGTTTATTTCACCAACATTTTGTGTTGAGTTGCAGTCTAAAGATTTCCTTCTTCTTGGATGAACTGAAGTTTCTTGCAGTTTCTTTTTTCTGGAGATTAAAACTGACAAAATTGTGTTGCTAGTCCATAGAATGATACATTAAGTTTGGTTTTCTGGGCTCAATGTAGTTTTGACTAAGTGAAAACAAAAAATCTAATCAAATATTGAAGACAAATTTAAAACTAATCAAACAGTGAAAACAAATCTAAGACTAATCAAATAGTGATGACAAAACTAAAAGTACTTAAATAGTGAAAACAAATCTAAAACTAATCAAATAGTTAAGTTACTTTAGTTTTTGAGAAAAATCTTTCTAAAAAAATCAATTGCTGTTTTCTAAATATCTTAATAATAATATAAAATAATAAAATCAAATACCATTTTTTAAAAATTCTCTAGCTTTCAATGAAGTCAGTCATATTTTGGTGAAATGTTTGTTAGATTTACTCCTTGAGCATGGTCTACTATGCCAAAAGTAGGATCTTTTAATGCTTGATTAAAATCTACAGAGTAGTTCATTATCTATATACCTGATAATGATCAGTTTGAAATGAAATCTTTGATCAAATAATATGATGACTTTTTGTTTTCTTTCAAGCCAATAAATTGTCCATCAAAACGAAGAGATGAATGCGTGATGGTCATTGTCTTTAGCTGAAGTAAAATGGCCATTTCAAGCATTATGTTGTGTGTTCCACTTCATTGACTAACTTCATGTTCATGTCAAAGACCTACTCCCCTTTGCTTCACTCCTCTTTACAAAGGACTTTAACTACTGGTTTCCTTTAATAGCAATACAATCGCAAGAAAGTTTCTAATACAGAAACTACTACGTTGGTTACCCATTAGAAGCTTTCTTGCACTTTCTATTTTATTTTTTTCTTTATTTCAAATTTGTGTGTGTGACTAAAACTAAGTTCCCATTGCTTAGTGCAAATGTCATAATAAGTTTTTTCCACCACATGATGTAGACAGAAAATAACATCCATGTAAGTCTTAGAAAAATTCACCATAAAAAATTCCTTTCTTACATCACATAATATAGTGGTTGTGGAAATGTGTTTTTTTCTGGGTTCATTGTATAAGCTTAGATCATTTTTGCACCATTCTGTGGGCTAGCATCACAACTAAATAACAACTGAAGTAAAGCAGATGAAATGATGTTAACTGTCATAGGCTCACTTGATCTTGTAGTACAACATTTTGATTGAAACTGAAATCTTTATTATTGGTCTGTCACTAATTAGTTTAAGACTATTATAGTGTGTGCCATGATGGATACTTGGAAGTTGTGTTACTTTTGTTAATTAATCTCATCAAATGTTTCTATATTTCCTGTTAGATTCTGATAAGACACACACACACATCTATCTATATATCTATGGAAAGTATATATATCTAAAATATATATATATATGGATACATAAATATTGTGTGAGCTAATAAACTTTTGCATTTTATTATTCCTTAGTTGAATTTGTTTTGTCTCACTCAATAGGAAAACTGATTTCTTTGAAATAATAAAAGTATCGAAAAATTAAGACTTTAATTATTATTTTACACCATTGATAAAACAGTGGAGTTGAAACTGAAAAGTGAACTTTAGATAAGCAGGAGGAATACACTTAAGTGTTTGGTCCGTCACACTCCTTTCTACTTGTACTTTACTTGACCGTCACACTCCTTTCTACTTGTACTTTACTTGACCGTCACACTCCTTTCTACTTGTACTTTACTTGACCGTCACACTCCTTTCTACTTGTACTTTACTTGACCGTCACACTCCTTTCTACTTGTACTTTACTTGACCGTCACACTCCTTTCTACTTGTACTTTACTTGACCGTCACACTCCTTTCTACTTGTACTTTACTTGACCGTCACACTCCTTTCTACTTGTACTTTACTTGACCGTCACACTCCTTTCTACTTGTACTTTACTTGACCGTCACGCTCCTTTCTACTTGCACTTTACTTGACCGTCACGCTCCTTTCTACTTGTACTTTACTTGACCGTCACACTCCTTTCTACTTGTACTTTACTTGACCGTCACACTCCTTTCTACTTGTACTTTACTTGACCGTCACACTCCTTTCTACTTGTACTTTACTTGACCGTCACACTCCTTTCTACTTGTACTTTACTTGACCATCACACTCCTTTCTACTTGTACTTTACTTGACCGTCACACTCCTTTCTACTTGTACTTTACTTAACCGTCACACTCCTTTCTACTTGTACTTTACTTGACCGTCACACTCCTTTCTACTTGTACTTTACTTGACCGTCACACTCATTTCTACTTGTACTTTACTTGACCGTCACACTCCTTTCTACTTGTACTTTACTTGACCGTCACACTCCTTTCTACTTGTACTTTACTTGACCGTCACACTCCTTTCTACTTGTACTTTACTTGACCGTCACACTCCTTTCTACTTGTACTTTACTTGACCATCACACTCCTTTCTACTTGTACTTTACTTGACCATCACACTCCTTTCTACTTGTACTTTACTTGACCGTCACACTCCTTTCTACTTGTACTTTACTTGACCGTCACACTCCTTTCTACTTGTACTTTACTTGACCGTCACACTCCTTTCTACTTGTACTTTACTTGACCGTCACACTCCTTTCTACTTGTACTTTACTTGACCGTCACACTCTTTTCTACTTGTACTTTACTTGACCGTCACACTCTTTTCTACTTGTACTTTACTTGACCGTCACACTCCTTTCTACTTGTACTTTACTTGACTGTCACACTCCTTTCTACTTGTACTTTACTTGACCGTCACACTCCCTTCTACTTGTACTTTACTTGACCGTCACACTCCTTTCTACTTGTACTTTACTTGACCGGCTTTCTTCTTACTATGACTAAGTGTTGTAGACACATGGAGAAAACATTTTGGAAGCTTACAATGCAAGAAAACACTGGACATAGGTGCACCCAGGACATTGGCTCTTAATAACTAATGAATGATTGATAAAAAAAAGAACATTTTTTACAACCCCCTAAACAATCCTGGTAAGGCCCCATGTATAATTCTACTAAGAGTATATAAAATTTTAGTTTGGTGGTATAGATCCAGACTTGGTAACATTAAAAGACAGTAGTATAGACTAGAATACTATATCTAATTAGAGATGTAGTATAGAAGATTCTTGGTTGGTGCTGTAGATCCAGACTTGGTATCGTTAAAAAAGAATGTAAAACATAATAATCTCTTATTTATTTAACTCTGGTAAATATTTGTCAAAATTTCCAATCCAATGCATTTATTTAAGATGTAGATCTTGAGACCAAATTTTGAAAAAGTATAATGGCAAAAACTGAGTTTTCCCTAGTATTTTCATAAACTGTCAAATTTCTAGGAAATTCATTAAAGGCATTTTTTGAGATCTGTGTCCAGCCACCTTTCTGTTTCTTGAAAGTTTGTAAGCTGATTAGAAGGATTGTGAAAAATTCATTATGTGAATATGGATTCTAAACATAATGTAAATTTGTATGCAAAGAAAAAGTGATATAAATATTTGTCTTTCTTATTTACATGTTTACAATACCCACACCTGCTATCTCTAAGGGGCATGACCAAAATCTATGTCATCTAGGATCATGTTACAGGCAAAAGCTTGAGAAACACTTTGTTAGATAGTAAACAAATTTAGTTGTTTATGTTTCATTCAACTCTAAGGGATCAATCATATAGAGCAGATGGGAATTCAGTGAAGAGAAGGTTTGTTTGAAAAGATTGACATGACTTTTGGTATTAGATTTAATTACAAGGGGCACATAATATCTGTCAATTAACTTCCTAGTTATTCATTTGTATACATTTATTGGACAGTTTCATTGTGGAAAAAAAATAAAACTATACATAGCAAGCTTTTTGGTTCATCCAGTGTACAAAAGAAAGGAAGTCTTGATAAACTATAGTTCTTTAAAAGGTTTGCAAAATTTTCTTCTATTGGTAGCACAAATTAATTTAAATACCATATATGATGTTCACTTCATTATTTAAAACTTTAGAAAATACAAATGGGCAACTAACTAGCCCTAATAGAGGTGTTACGAACTGCAACCCATTGTAACATTGTTTTTTTTATTTACCTGGCAACAGTGTAGTTCAATTTAGTGTCCTTGACTTTGTTTAGTTTATGGCAAAAATCTCCAATAAAGCAAACTTTTAACAAAGCAATATCAAACACATTTACTGTATAATCAAACACAAGTTTATTGCAACAAAATTCACTAACTATTGTTAACAAATAATCAAGCATTCACGAAATGATCAAATTTTTATTTTTAAGTTTGTTCTTGATACTAAAACTATATTCTAAAAAACAGACAAAAGGCACTAATTTATAAGCAGTAGGATCCAATTAAGTGTCGAGTGAGCTAACATATTTACTGTGCCAAACTTAATATTCTAACATTCAGAGAGAGAATGAACATTCTAACACTGAGAGAGAAAGAATTAGATTATTGTGGGGGCCTTCTTTCTTCTTGAACACAATATACAACAGCAATCTTTTTTTTTTTAACCTACAAAACATAGCGTCATTTTTTAAGCTAACAATCAGTACATGAGAAACTTGAATATATAAATAAATATAATGCTTAATTATAGAGTAATACAAATATAATATGATAATAATATGCACTACACACAGTCAAAGTAGCACCATAGTTGAAGGTCAGTTGATAATAACTCATACTATTGTCATCAACAAATGAATGGACACTTTGTACCCAAAATTGTGAAAAAAAACAAACAACAACCCAGACTCACACACAAGTCTGAAATAACAATCCATCTTTTCATAATTTTCATAACTCTTCCACAGTCACCATCTCAGCGTTAATTACTATGTTATCATATTAAAAGGAGCATAATGGTTTCTTTTCAAAACAAACAGACTTAAACAAGCATGAACAGAGAACTCAAATTACATGTTCATCTCTTCATAATTCATTGCTTCATTTAGCTTTCTGACACATGAGCAAACTGATTTTGTTTTAATGAATCTGAATGGATAGCATCAGACATGATGTGAAAAATGTCATCTAAAAAAGAAAAATTTCAAATCAAATCAAATATAACCTAAAATTTTTTTACTTAAAGGTTTTAAATTAATGGCATTTTCAGCAAATTCTTTTCTCTGTAAATTTCAAAGTAAGGAAATTGAGAAGAAAAAAATTTTTTTTTCCATGATTTTTAAGTTGGTTTTGCTATTCATACAGAAAAACAATTTCATGTAGTCAGCTTGGTATTGACAATACTTTGAAAGCTACGGACAATTCTCTTTCAAAGGCGGGTAGAATAACTCTGTTAGCACTTATACTCTACCACTTGCAGCATATATACTCTATTCACATTTTGATCAGAGTTATTTAAAGAACGCCATATATAGGCGCACTAAAACAAAGATACAATTTGTATCCATCTATCTTAAAAAAATATAAAAAAAATTTAAAAAATCAAAAAGTATAAAGATAAATATTGCATCTAGTTTTGTGGATAGTGAAGCTGTTATAGAAACAAGTCTTACACTGCATTTCAAAAAGTCATGACAAGAATACAAGATACAACTGTAACATAGTTCATTTTTTTTTTTTCAAGAAACTTATACAAAATATGCAAACAAATATTTACAGTCAATGGAACTAGACATTCTTTCAAAAAAGTTCTCAAAGGACAAAAATATATTTTCAAAACTATTTTGTGAAATAGTAAAACTAAATTTCCTTCTGTTTAATCTAGTAGACATACAACTTTGGTTAACTGAAGCATCATACTTGACAGTCAAGACAGCATATTGGTCAGTTAAACTATTGTCAAACATCCTGGTATTTCTGATGAGTAGATTGCTTCTGAAAAAGAAATATTTTTCCTATTGGACTAATCTTTTCAGGAGTCGACACAAGGTGTGGTTTTAACCATACCAGTGAGCTGAAAGTATCATTTCAGTCTAAAACTATCTAGGTGACCACAGAACCTGGTGGAGCTACAGAAACTACTAGGTCTATTTTCTTTAGCTCTTCACCCACTAAACAATAAAACAAAAACCAAACTGTTTTCTAATGCAACTTTTGTTTCCTGTACAAGAGACATTTAGAAGTCACAATTTTATATTGACAATTTAAAAACAAACAACAAGTATCCAATTATCCATTCGGCCAGGTAAAGCAATCATTTCCAAACTTTCTGTATGTTAAATGATAAAAAAAATGATTTGGACTAGATAGACGTCACTCAAGTTTTTTTCACAGACATTTTTCATCATACAGAAAACAAACTTATGTAGCATCCAATAATGTTCTATAGAAGCATTTACTCCATAAAAAAGGATCTTTCTATAGATCACCACATGTGATACATAGGAACAACTCATTCCATTAGTGATAAACTAGCTGTACAATCCACAGCAAAAGCTCAACACATTCAATACAAAAGCATTTTATAAAAAACAACATCATAATGGTGAGTCAAGTTCACTTTGTGTTTTATTGATCATAAATAAGGTCTGAAAGAATTGGAAGAAGAAAATGAACTAATCTTGGAACAAATGATTAAGTATTTTAATATCACAAATATTAAGACACAGTGAAAGAGAATGGAAAATTATTAGTAGAAAAATATTTCAACCTGAAAAAAAAAATTTTGTTTGCATGAAGAAATTTTTACCAGTATCATTCTGAGACAAAATCTAGCTCAATATTTGCCTGGGAAAATTATTTCCAAAAAATAAAAAATAGATGTACAATGTCATGATAAAATATCCCTGCATAATGTCTAGTATTGAAACAGTCTAAGCGAAATAAATAATCTTGATGTTAATCAACTATTTTGTCATCAATGTTTGATTTGCCATTCACCACAAAGTAACCCTCTTCTTCAGGCTTCTTTCTTTTGAAGAATCCACACTGTGGAGAGAACAGAAAGTGCCTTTTTTTTATTTGTTTCAGTGTAAATTTATTAATTGCATTTTTAAGAAGGCTTATTGTATATAGGTGTGAAGTCAGTAATGAAGAAAACCTAATGGTGGTATTCCCACTGGGACTACTTGATAATAATATGATGAAAGTTTCTACATGAAACAATAAAACCCCAAGAAGCTTATAACGTTTAGTAAAACTGTTCCCAACAAGTAAATATCCCAATCTATATACCAGGAATAGAACCCAAAACCTCCAGGCTGCTGTATATGCTTTAATAATCATTCACCAAAGTCAATTCCAGGATTTAATGAAATTAAATTGTTCCAAAATTATTAGAAATGCAGAAGTTAAAAAAAAAAATATGAAATTTAAAACCCAACTTAACATGCCATTAAATGATGAATACCTTGCTTCAAATGTAAAATAATCATTCAAACATTTTGTCAAGGTTTAAACATTTTGTCAAGCTAAGTACCAAATTAATTTTCTTTTATAATTTCATCATCATGGGACCACATTAGTTAATATCATGCAAAATTACATCAGACAAAAGATAAAGAAGGTATTAGTCATTGAAATCTAAATAATACAGTAGACTAAATTCAGGGAGAATTAAAGTAAGTGAGTAAATCACAGCAGAATCAGTTTGGTAAAATCAGCTTCTCTGAATAATTATGCCACTAGCTAGATCCTACTAACTACTAACCCAAGATAAAATAGGTGTTGAATAGAAAAAAAAAATGATGTTACAAGGTGAAAATTGTTTTACTAAACTAGTCTAAGTTACAGTAGTTTTATTTATATTATTTCAAGATAATCAAATAATTTTCAGATAATTTCTCAAACTTTTTTCCAGTTATGTTGTGTTCAAAATTTATCTAAATGATTTGTAAATGTTCAGACTATTTCTAGATAGTTCAAAGATGGGATTACTTTATCATGTTCTTGCTTGCTTTAATTCACTTGATTCAAGTTCTTAAAGGAAAACTTGTTGGTACTTACCCACCAGAGCAGTAATATTAATAACAACAACATCAAAAGACCAGCTGTAACAGCCAGGGCAATGATCCATATCTCAACACCTTTGCTGGCAGGCTTCAGGCGATCAGTATTGACAGTGGTCACCAGCTGAACAACAAGACACACAAGAGTTGTACAACATCTGATATTGCATAGGATACTGCTTTTGAAACCCCCATTGCCCAACTCTTACTGCCTTAGTATTTGACATTTTAGAATCTCCTTCAAAAAAAAAGAAGCCCTAAACTTCCTGAGGGACAACAGAGGATTGTTGAAGGCAGGGCTCAAATCTGGGAAGATTGTGATAACCAGAGTGCAAATCACATAAACAGATCAGGCAGCAAGCCACCAGTAAATAAGTGCTATTTAGTCATAATTGAAAATATAACATCACAGTCACATATTTTTTAAATCATGTTTTTAACAATTGAACTTATTCACTAATAAAATATACTCCAAAATAGGAATTCAAACATTAAATTAAAAAAAAATCTAGCATCTGATTATTTATGCAAAAGTCACAAAATAGTATTGTCATAGTATAAATACAACATTTGATTTGGTTACTACAACATCAAATAAACTTTATTCAATAGTTTCAGAGAAAAAAATAATACTCTAGCATTAACTTAGTTAGCTTCCTTCAAATGAACTGCAATAGTTTCATCTAAATATCTTGTAAGCACTCACCTCTATTTTTCTAATCTCAAACTTGCTGACATCAACAGTCTTGAAATCATAGGGTACAGAGCGCACCCTAGCACGAGCTATTGACTTGATATTGTACATCTGTGTTTCTTCACGTCTCTGCAATGACAATCACATAAACATTTGTTCTAAATCTACATCTGTACTACAGTTAAGCATCTACTGAAACACACTTAATAAAGTAAATCCAAAACGTTTTGTCTTCTTTTGAAAAAAGATGTTTTTTAGAATTAATTTTTGACTTGGAGCCTCAAAATTGGGCATGGCCAGTGCTCCTTCATGAGCTAGAGCATCAGCTGTCTTATTGCCCCGCACGCCAAAGTGTGAGGGGACTCACTGCATAAAGACCAGAGCTTCAATAAATTTTACAATTAACCAGATAATCTAAAATAGCTCACTGCACTGACCTGTATGAAACTCTTTGGCTTAAACTGGGACACAACTGTGACAATAAAATTATCTCTTGGTAACATGTGGCCTACAAGACATTGAATGATGGTGCAGTATTTCTCTGAACAACTCTAAATGAGAAATTGAAAGAAAAAAAAATATTTTAAAGTATAACAATGACATGTAATGTGCATGTTGGATGCAAAATTCTTTTATGAAGTAACGTCTGTATTTTATAAGATAAGATAAGCATCTCACCTAAAAACAACCTATACATATTTACATATACTCTTAAACAAACAAGTTCTTTACCATAATATCAGCCCAATGATAAATTCAGGAACCGATAAAAATTTTTTTTATTAAACTTCTACTTTAAGCTTATAAATTCTTCAAGGAATAAAACAAAGGGTTATGCAAAACTTGAAAGTTGGTCCAAAGTGGTATGAATGTGGAATGGTGCAAAGGTTTGTTGAAAAAAAAAGAAACTGCTTAGGAGTTAACTGATAGTCGCTGTACTCTAGCATCATTTTGCCTACGTGTCCTCTATGATTCCACACTCACAACTTCCAAACTTCGCTGGATGGACTAAAGTAGCTGATAGACCAATCCAATGAGGGGAGGGGAGGAGAGACACTGTAAGTCAGCACTAATGTCATGTACATGTGAAAACTGTGAAATCATTCTTTTACTGGTTAGTTCCAAGAGATTTATTCCACTTGAAGACTTTAAATCTCACTTAGAGATACAATCCCAGAATTATGTTACATCCCCAAACCCCAGTATTAACTTACAACCCCAGTATTAAGTTACATCCCCAACCCCAGTATTAACTTACATCCCCAACCCCAGTATTAACTTACAACCCCAGTATTAAGTTACATTCCTAGTATCAAGTTACATTCCCAGTATTAACTTACATCTCCAGTATCTAATAACATCCCCAAACCCAATATTAGCTTACATTCCCAGTATTGTTACATCCCCAGTATCTAATAATATCCCCAACCCCAGTATTAACTTACATCCCCAACCCCAGTATTAAGTTACATTCCTAGTATCAATTTACATTCCCAGTTTTAAGTTACATTCCCAGTATGAACTTACATCTCCAGTATCTAATAACATCCCCAATATTAACTTACATCCCCTGTATTAACGTACATCCCCAATATTAGCATACATTCCTAGTAATAATTTACATCCCCAGTATCTAATAACATCTCCAACCCCATTATTAACTTACATTCCCAGTATTAACTTACATCCCCAGTATTAACTTACATTCCCAGTATTAACTTACATCCCCAGTATTAACTTACATCCCCAGTATTAGCATACATTCCATACATACCAGAGTCTCATTTTAAAGTAGAACTACTCCCAAATGGAGGCCTAAATAAAAACGTGTGTCAAGCTGTTAGACTGACTAAAAGGACTTACAATAGTTTGCGAATCAGTGTTTCTCTTGTTTCTATCAGTCTCTTTTTCTATATAAGTACTTTTATCATATTTCTGAAATGACAAGAAATAGATTCTTACATTATTACTAACAATAAATTTCTGAAATACCAATTCTTTTGAATTAATAAATAAATATAATTGCAACTTTGTCAGTTAATCTTTATCTTCTTAAATATATAATGCTGTCAGCGATTTATATGAATATAGGATTCAATACACCAGTAATACAGTAGTAAGTCAGCAGATCAACATTTATAAAGAGTAAGTTCTTTGATCATTTGATTATTTAAAAACAATAGGAAGTCAAGAAGTATGCCAAGACATTAACAAGTATGCCAGTGTTTCTCAAACCTTTACAGTTGGCACCCTATTTAGCAGGCTAGGGTCCTTGGCAAGTGCTAAAGGCTCCCTTAGTGAGTTTGGGGTTGGGAGGGTGGTGGTTAAGAATGGAATGAAAAAAAAAATAAACTTAAAGACTTATAATTCTAACACAATTATCAGGTTTTATTTTGCATAAGTTTTTATATTATGTTTGGCATCTAAATTTAGATGACATTCATTAAAACTAGTCTTTTTATGGGAGGTAGAGTTTTATAGACAATTTTAGGTGCAGAGTATGGATATCAGAAAAAGTTCTTTCTGGAGATAGTATTGGAGAGAAAGCAGGTTTCTTCTTCCCCCCTGCAAGTTGTCTGGGGGAAGACCTGAAAACTTCCTCAAACTTTAATTATTAGACATGAAGGCCATCTTCATGTTAAGTTAGAATTTACTTAGCTGACATTTTGTTTGGTCAACATAATAGATAGTCTGGAAATTGGACCATTCTTACACACAAAAAAAAGATTTTGAAATGTAATCTTTATAAAACTTATAGTCGATTTTGTTACAGATGCCTCTCAGGAAAATGTATACATTTTAAAACTGTCTTATTAGAAGATGAAACATAATCTATTATTTATTATATTTTTAATTTTTGAAAGATTTGTAATTAAATCATCTTATTTGGTTAATATTCAAACATTGATTGATCAACTCAATAAAAATAAAACTTTTCTTTGTCCCCTTGAAAAATAAAATTTCTGCTTAAGCTCAACACACAAATGAATCTGTTGTGTTAGAACAGATGATGGAATAATGGAGCTCTTCTACGTGGAAATGTGTGTGAGACAACAGTGTATTTTATCCCCATTTCTCTCTCTGCAAGCCATCCACTTTGTCATGAAAATAAACATGGATCAGACTGCATTCGGTCTCCCATGGCATGAACCAAACCAGCTGACAAACCTGAACTTTATAGCATTACTCAGGAATACAATCAAATGTATACAAGTGATGATGGACAGCCTTGAAAGAAACTGGCTTCAGGATAAATCTAGATTAATCCAAATTTATGCTACTATGCTACAAATCATTAACTCTTTGACTCCATATCAACGCTCCCAGTAACCCTAACATTTGTTTTCTTAACTAAATATAATGTGAGGCATACATCTTTATACATACTGTTATGCTAACATTTGTATATAATTCAAACAAGTAAAAATGTGCAAAGCCTTGACAACTATTAACTAAATTTCTCAACAATGTTTTGGAATAAAAAATGTGATGTCGCCTCAAAGTAAGGTAGTAGCATAGGGAAAACATTATATTGAGTTCTAACATTGTTTTCCCCCTTGAAAGCAAAGTTTCAGAAGCATCAAAATGGGTCAGCTTCTAGAAGGTCACAAGGGAGAAGTTTCTATGATTCTGGATTGAGAAAAGTATAAATTAGGGGAAAGCTAATTACTCAGGGTCCTCGCATTTAACGGTCTTTGCTTAGTAACAGTCTTGTGTTAGAATGAGTTTAATCTTTTGCGGGTCCATTAGTTGAAGTTATACTAGTTGAAGTTGTTGTATATTTAAGTTTTATTGAATTGAGAATCTACTTATAGGTGTAATTAGAAGAAGTCAATTAAAGAAATTATAAGAGAACACAGATGTTTCTTTAATGTATTATCATATTATCAATATAATCTCCGGCGTGTGATGATTCTGTTTAATCAACAATTAATATTAGAAGCATTACCAAGAAATAAATAAACAGAAATTTTCACACTAAGACATAGCTTGTCAAGTGTAAAAAGAACTGTCAAGACATAAACATCTATGTACAACAGTATCCAACATAAAATGATGAACTTACCTGTGCATTGCTAGGTGTTATTACAATTGTGTCACACTTTCCATTGCCTTCAATAATAAGAGGAGCTTCCAATGGAAGCACTGGATTGCCATTTTTATCATAACTTGGCCAGCGAATCTGCAGCTCTGTTTCATTGGTAGCACACTGACCTTGGTTAATCAACTAAGAAAGTAAACAGTCATATAATGTCAATGCAAAACTCCTCTTCAAATTATTTCTGAATCTTCCTTGGTCTATTTCTTTCAATGTCTCTTAAGTTAAATGGACATTTTCTGAACAACATTCAATTAATTATTTGCTAGTTGTATGTTTATGATCAATAGGTTTAAACAGCTTTAAAAACATTTGTGTTATTTTACTAACAAAACAACAATAAATTATTTACCTTATCTTATATATAACAGACATTACTTCAAAAAAGAAGATAATTAGGTCCTATGCTTTTCATGTGTCAATCTAGTCATGCATGTCAATCAATTACTTTAACTCTGATAAGTCGTTTTTTTCTGGTTGACTCAGGCAACCCATTCCAGTCTCTAATGAAAAAGGAGAAATTGTACAAATTTGTTCTGGCATATGAAATAAGAAATGTACCTCAATCTTTGTCTCTTTCTGAGTACCATTTAATAAGGTTTTTGTTTTTCTATTTGTAAATTATAGTTTGAGTGTTTTATGTATTATAGTAACTTTACTTTTTATTCTCCTGTCCTGAAGTGTCTTTAAGTTTAGTGATTTTACTAATGGTGTTACTCAAATCAAATTTGAATCTTTGTTTGTTATAAATTTCACTGCACTATTTTATATTTGTTCTAGTTTCTGTATGTTTTCTTGAGTTGAGTTTCAATTAAGTTCATTAAAATGCTCTTGTATGATACACCAACCCTAACATTGTGTACTCTTCATACTAACCTGAAAAACATGTTTGACAATCCTACTGCCATCCTCCTCTCCTTTATGCTCAGTAATGTTTAGAATAATGAATTCCGGGCTGGATTTGCTGTGAGAGTTGGTCAAACAAGAAACACATACATTTTCAAGTCCAAATATTTGCATTTATTTCAAAAACATTTTCAAACACAAAAAATAAAGCAAAATGTAATTATTATTTAAAAACTAAATACAATTTTTAATGTGAAGAAAAAAACAAATGACCAACCCAAGCAAGGCAATTTCTGCAACAGCTGTTACTGGAATAACTCCTTTGGCATAATTGTTTTCATAATCATTACTCTTTTCTTCATTAGAACTGAAGAAAGGAAAACAAAATAATCATGCTGATTTACAACATTGGTACAGTAAATCAAAACTTAAACATTTATAGGCCAAAATTTCATAAACAAAATATTTGGTAAAAAAATATATTTTTAAAGTAATTTACACAACTTAAAACGATTGAAAAAAGTGTAAAGTAAAAAATAAAACATACACAATTCTGAGTTTTCAGTTTGGTTGAAAATTGATAAGAATGTAAAAAATAATTTTAAAATGTAAATGTTTCTAAAACAGAATATGAAGAACTAAAAAAATAAACTATCACTTTAACACTGACCTGTTGGCAAAAAAATTAACTATAAGCTCATCTTTGGTGTCATTAGTATTTGTAGGAGTCAAAACCAAAGTAAACCCTGACGACTGGGAATGGAAAGAGACAAAAACACATTCAGCATTTTTATGTAAAGCAAGTGTGTACATTAGGAATAAAAATAATTTAATTTATAAAGAGCTGTTAACAAACATAATGTAGGCTCAAGGCACTATAATAATTAAAATAACTTATACAGACATTAACAAAAGAGTTAAGATGAGTTCTAATACACTTACAGATAATGTATCTGATATGGCTTGTTTTCTATAAATATATATATATATATATATATATATATACATACAATAGCAGGATATGACCTCATATATATATATATACAATAGCAGGATATGACCTGCGCCTGTAGGCCTTAGTTTGGGCATTATTGGTCTAGGCAAATGTTCCTTTATCAATTTTTAAAAAATATTTTGCCACTAAAGTGAAAGTAGAGTCTGAAAATGGGTTTATCAGTTTTGTCAAAATATAAAATAATGTGAAAAGGGTTTACTCGATTTGTTAAACAGTTTCATCCTTCAATAAAGATATATTTAGTTGTTTTTTTCCAGGGCCTTTCACTTGTGGGTGGAGCATGAAACATACACTATGGTCTCCGCCATGGTCTAAGGAACATTTATGCCAAGTTTTATTAAGATTGGTCAAACGGTTTTGACTTCTATGGGGGACATACATACACCTTACTTTCTAATTTATATATTATATATTGTTACAACATTTAAAGGAGGCAACTCAACGAGGTATGAGAACATGGACAATACAAAGCTCAATCAAAAATAGATCACCAAAACAAGGCCCATCTCAATCTTCTCGCACTTCCTCTTCCTCTCCCCCCCCCTTCATTTAGTCCATCCTCGTGCGCTGGTGCGCAGCCATAGAGTCACTACAGAACATGGCCATTACAATATATATATATATCTATAAATATAATTCTCTACGTTATCCAATCATGCTGGACACCTTACATGCATGCAGACTCTCTAACCCTCTATGAAAAAGTAATGGAAAGATAACTCTTTTATTTCAATGTTTTAATAATATTTTTCATCATGATATTTTTTTAAATAATAGTTTTAAAGTGTCATTCTTGTGGCTTAATGCAAATGAATCAGATGAATAATACATATACTGTACAGATCGTCCCAGGTCGCTTCAGAAAAATCATTAGTCTAAGTCATGGTTACCTCTTTTTATTTCAAATGAATTAACTGCTCCTTCAATTCTTGACACATGACCACATATACAAAAAGCTCAGTCTCTACTGACTTGGACTTTATACACAGAGAGACTATAAACTCTACTGACCTGAGACTTTTGTTTAAATGGGTTGCCAAGATCACAGACCACCAAAGTTTGATTGAAGTTGCCACAGCTGATAGGAACAGATGATTTCTGGCTGATAATGGTGTTATAAGCCACACCAGGAGGCAGATCGATCCACAGCCTGGTATTGAAGGAATCCTCTCCAAAATTGTTTACAATTACCAAAATTTCAAGAATCCCTGGGTTGCCAATGATGTGTGTTGGGGTAACTCTGGAAACAATGAATGAGTCATGATATAAGGTGTATCCCTAGAAATGCATGAATTTTGGTTGATAGTGTTTAAGAACAAATCCTAAACCTCAGAATACTCTGTAAAAAATATCTCCAACACCAAGAGAATCTTATCCATGTCTTTATTGATTTCAAGAAAGCTTTCAATCGAGTATGGCACGGGGTACAACATCAATAAAAACATAATCAAAGTTATCCAGAACCTCTACAAGTTTGCCACCAGTGTGGTGTACTTTAACAATAATATTGGGGAATGGTTCAAAACCACAGTTAGAGTAAGACAAGGATGCCTACTTTCACCAACACTCTTCAATACCTTTCTTGAAAGGACAATGGAAGATGCTCTCAAGGGCTATGACGGTACTGTTAGCATTGGAGGAAGAAGAATCACTAACTTGCATTTCGCAGATGACATTGATGGCCTACCAGGGACAGAAGAAGAACTAGCTGACCTGGTGACCCGCATTGACAAGACTTCCACAGCATACAGCATGCAAATAAATGTAGAAAAAAAACAAATTATGACCAATAGCCAACAGAGCTTTAAAAGAGGCATCAGTATTGGAGGTGATAAGCTGACTAGTGTTAACAGCTTCAAATACCTCAGAGCTATTGTCTCAGATGAGGGAACAAAACCTGAACTACTGGCCTGAATAGCACAGCCCACAGCAGCCTTTTCAAAACTGAAAATAATTTGGAAAGACAAGGGCTTGACCCTTGGCACCAAAATCAGACTGATGCGCTCCCTGGTCATGGCCACATTTTTGTATGCTTGCGAGTCTTGGACGCTGACTGCAGAGCTAGAGAGGAGGATCCTAGCAATGGAATTGAGATTCTACAGAAGGATCCTAGGCATCACTTTCAGTCCACATTACAAACCAAGAGATTAGAGACAGGGTTACTGCTGCGATCAGACCCCATGATGACCTGCTAACTATTGTAAAGAAACACGAGCTTAAAATATATAGCCATATTACAAGATCCACTGGAATCAAAATACCTTCCTTCAGGGAACAGTACCAGGAAAAAGAAAAAAAGAGGCAGACATAAAAGAATGGACAGGTCTAAAATTGATAAAGGTTTTAAACAAGGCAAAAGACAGGGAGGAATGGAGAAAAATGGTCGACAAGTCTTGCTTGGTGCCCCAACGGTCCAACAGACTAAAGGATAGATCTAGGTAAAGGTAAAGTGTTTAAGAGATAGCAATTTAACACATTTTGACATAACTTTTTGTCCTACCAAAATATTTATTATTTCTTTTAAAAACTTTTAGATAAAAAATTTCTATAAATTTTTAACAAGGTTTAAACACATCACAACAACACTTTCAAGAAGGCATCTGTGAATAGCTAGTATGTATTTTTAAATAAAACTATTAGACATGAATTATATATTTCATGGAAATCTTTAAATTTAAATGATTTTTTTATTTGAAAAGTAAATAAAAAGGATGCTGTTAACTCACCCATAAAGTTGAACAGCTAAGTTTGGTACACAAACATTGTCAATACCACAATCCTTCTTAATTTGTGTCTGCAATAGACAATAATATCAATATTTCATGATGGGAATAGTAGCAATCTATAAATTGTGTAAGCATAGTTTTGAACACGCATGAAAAACACTTATTATTTTTATAGAAGTTACCTGAAGATTTGAACTAGTATTATGAATAATTATTGTAATAGAAGTACAAATTGTGTCAGCATAGATTGGAACTAACATGATGAACACTTACTGCTAGAGAAGTTGTTACTGGAAGATTGGAACTAGCATGAAGAACACTTACTGCTAGAGAAGTTGTTACTGGAAGATTGGAACTAGCATGAAGAACACTTACTGCTAGAGAAGTTGTTACTGGAAGATTGGAACTAGTATGAAGAACACTTATTGCTAGAGAAGTTGTTACTGGAAGATTGGAACTAGCATGAAGAACACTTACTGCTAGAGAAATTGTTACTGGAAGATTGGAACTAGTATGAAGAACACTTACTGCTAGAGAAGTAGTTACTGGAAGATTGGAACTAGTATGAAGAACACTTACAGTTATAGAAGTAGCTACTGGAATGTAAGCATCAAGAATGGGTCGCAACGCCCTGTCAGGATCTTCCATTAAAGTGAAGGTTAATGTAATCTTTATTGGGCTGAGCTTGTCATCCGGATCATTCTAGAGAACACAAAAAGATAAGGGAGAAGTAAAAATTATTACTACATACGAATAATCATGAGTTTATATAGATATTCATGTTATAGCTTTAAATTGAACTAAGCTTTAGGTTTTTCTAAATGATTCAGACAATTTTTCCTTGACCTAGTCTCATGTAAGAAAAAAGGTGCTGTATGAGTTTGCATTACCATATGGAACAAAAAAGTCTTTATATTTAAGTAACATTTAAGTATTTTATAGTATTAGGTTTTTTAGACCAAGAAGAGATCAATTCTAATAGATTTGGAACTTGGTCAACTAGACTTCTCTGAAATATTACTACATGATGAAAGGTTGTTTTTACAAAAACAGAACCTCTAATGCTGATAAGCCCAAACTGTATCAAATAAATGCTGTTCCTTTGGACACATCAGCTGCATGGAGAGGGGGAACAACTGCTTTCTAATCCTTAGCTATGAGATTTCTATGAGATAGACCACAGTCATTCTATGACTGATGGAGAATGAATGAAAAATGAAGATTTTTATTTCAAATCCAAAAAAAATAAAGCGAGAAATGTAAGCTGCAAATGTTCATTAAATCATCAAGCTTACCAACTTATTCTTAGAGTAAAGAACAGGTAGTCCATTTAAGGTTAGCACAAAAATAGTAAACTGCTAAAAAAAAAATGATCTGGAAATCTAATGCCAACCTTGAGATAAGCATGTGTAGTTATGCAAGAAGGATTCCTGGCAGTGAGTCTGTAAATATCTTGTTTAGTGTACTTTGTAGGAGCTTGCATTAGAAAAACTCTTTGCTCTTGAGACCCTGATGTGTTACTCTTGACATCAAACACCACAGTACTATTCAAGGCTTGAGGAAAATCATGAGACAAATATACACATATAAATGAGCTGCTTGTCAAGTTTTATTTGTATAGTTTATGCTCCTTTTTTTTACTTTTCTGGTTAAATAGACAAAAGTTAAAATCTGATATTAGTAACCGAGAAAATAGTTCAAAGAATTAATAGAAAACACTAGTACAATTTCCATATTTCTACTTACTTAAATAATCTGGTACTCCATAGCCATCATATGTCAGGCAGCTAATCAAATTAAAACTGGAAAAGGTGTAAAAATAAAACATTTCAAAATTTAGTTCCAAAATAAATTAAATATCTTGAAATCAGTATTATGTAATTTGGAATAATCAGCATTTTTTTAAAGAAACTTGAATCATTTAAGAAAATGCAAAGGTATTGCTCTTGTATAAAATATGAGTGAAGCAACAACAGACTTTAAATTGTATTAAAAACTACATCATCTGCCCTGTATTCCAAGTTAACTGGGAGTGAACTGTTAGCCTACTTTGCACTTATCACTGCACACCAAGTTACAAATTATCATTTCAAGTCTCTGCATTCTGGAAAGTAACTTGTACTAAGCATTAATTGTATACTAACAAGTGGGCAACACATACCAAGTAATTTTAGTTCCATCTGGGAGTTGGCACTCCTTTACCTCCAGATCCAAGATGTCTGGATTAATCTTTAAACTGGCTATGACTCGCACAACAGGCCTTGTTCTTAGAAGAAGATTAAAAAAGCAGTCATAATAACTTCATTTCTGCTTCAAATGGATGAAACTATTGAGAGATACTAGTAGAAGACTCTAGCAGTCAGATAAACACAAGTGTAGATTTTTATTTAAGAGTAAAATATTGTCAGAGATGGCAAAGATTACATCACTGTCAGAATCCCTACACTGGTCAATAATGGTTCTAAGAAACACTAGGATTTCTACCACTGCCAATCTACGATAACATATGAAGATTTAACTAAGTAAATCCACACAAACACCAGCTCTGAAGGAATGTAAAAGTTAGAAAAAATCATTGACAGCAAAAACACCTGTAGTGCTCCAGTCCCAGAAAACAACTAACACCAACCACTAACACAAAACTTCTTTTGTCATTCAGTTCATTTAGTGCTATCAGAGCATGGAATGGGTTGCCTGAGCTAGCCAGGAAAACCAGTGACTAGGCAGAATTTAAGTCATTGGTTAAAATGCATGACGCATAGGACGTAATTATCTTCTTTTTTGAAGTAACGTCTATATAAGGTATACTTGTTCACATTCATACTCTAGGAATATATAAGCAATGGAACTGTTTGATAAATATATAAGATCAAAGAACAATAATTTAGTCTCACACTAGAATTACCACATAATTATTCTGAGTGCCATCCAGAAATATTTTAACATTAGTTTAGTAACAAAAACTTCCTTTAAACTATAAGCTACCTAAAAAAGACTGCAGAGTCGGATGAGTATGCTCCTGTCAAGATGTCAGGGTAAGAGTTACCATCTTGATCTATGCCACCAGATATTGAAATGCCAAAACCTGACAAAGTGGGTGATACATCTTTGGCATAAATAACCTGCAAAAAGAACAATGAGGCCCATATTTATTTCAATCTAAGAGAAGAACTAATCACCAAACATCAGCAATATTTCTTTGAAACACAAACTCTCAATGCATGTTTACCAGCAACTCTTTGTAGCCTACTGTTTTTGTTTTTCTTAATAAGTCTTCTAAGAACTAGATACAAGTATTATAAACACTAGAGAAAATTCAGTTTATGTTAAAAGTTTTATTCAAAGCTAATATCAAAATTTTCAATACAGCAAACATGATTTCAGCTAGCTTTTTTGGAAAGTGTAATAATTCTTACAGTATCAAATAAAAATTTAAAACTAAAATATTCAATTATAATCAACTTTGAATTTGTACTATAGTAGTAGGTTCTGAAATTAATTTAACATCGAGTTTTAACTAAAAATGAGTTTTCAATAACACCTCTCTTATCAGAAAATAACTTAGTTTCAATCATATGTAGAGAGTATTGTTACCTGTGATACATCTGTTATAATTCCTCTTTTAGAGCCATGATAGATATAAATAGCACCACGTTTATCTTCCCCAGCATATGGGGCTCCAACACATAGATCTAAAAATAAAACCATTGTGTTAGACAGCCATATAAGTAAAATAATTGAAGTATGTGGATCTAATCCGATCTAAGGAAATAATGGTTTTCACATTCCTTATTCTTTTTGCTTTTACAAACCTGCTGAACTAGAAATAGAAACTAAGAAAATTTTAAAAACCTTCAAATCCATCATAGTTAATGTCTCGAAGACCACTAACTGCCATTCCAAATCTAGACTCGCTATCTGGTCCATCTAGAATGTCTCTTCTTTGAGGTCTAAATTTTTTCTAAAATAAACAATGTTAGAATAATATTTATTTTTTTCAATGTCTTTTTTATTTTAGTTGTGAAAAAAAGACTAAATATCTGTCCCGTTACTACAAAATAAATTAATGTAGACTAGATATCACAAAAATTGATAGAGACTTCAATTTTTGTAAGAGTAGACATTAAAGCTCTCCTTTTATTGTAGTTTTCACAAATCATTAATAACAAATAATAATATAATATAAACAGATTTGCACAGATGTGATGAGAATTTTAAAAGGAAGAAATTTCAAAATTTTTGTCAGAATAACTGGTTTTCCATAAATATGATTTACAGTTGTAGTTTTTTTAAGTTTAAGTTTTCTTAATGTTTGCTCTTTTTTGTGTAATATTTGTCATTTTTCTGGATGAAAAGACCCAATATAATTGCCATTTTGGACACTTATTTTATTCCTTTAGTCCAATTCCTGTATCTTGTATGTTGTTGTTATTGAACATCTGCAAACAGTCACTTTTGTTCCTGAACTAATGCAATGAGGACCTTTATATAGTTTAGAAACAGTAGTAGACCCAAGACAGTTCCTTGTTTATTACAAAGCTTATATTAAATCACTCTGTCTGGTAAAGTTTTAGACATGTTATTTCTCCCACTTCCCATTCTCGGATCAAGTTAAAACTTTGCACAATTCATTATTCTTAACAAAACATGAATCAAACAAAAATTTAACCATGTTAAATGGTGTTTTTTGTTGTTTTTTTAAATTGAAAAAGGAAAATAAATCTTAAATTATTGAGATATATTGTCTCAATAAAATAAATCCCACACAACTCCCCCTTTGTAGACACTGCGCCCACCCTTATGAAACTGTAAACCATATCCTTTTTGAATGCCCCTTCCTAATCCCTACTACCACTCCAGCCCAACATAATCAACACCATGTACTGCAGTGCTGAACAACTGAAGAAAACAGCACACTTTTTTCCTTGGCACAGTCTGCAAAAGAGCTGACAGCTCAGCAGCAAAAAGCTGGCTAGAAGAAGAATGAGATATATGGCTGTAAATGCGGAGTTCTTTCTCTTAGATAAGTGTTATTTTTCTAGGTATTTCAACAAATATTTTTGCTTGTTGTTATTGGTGTTGATTTAGATCTGTCTGTTTATGATTACAGTTGCTATGTATCTATTAGTAAATCTTTGATCCATTATGTAGTAGAGCAAGAATGTGAAAGTACTTTAGTGAAATTCTGCCATTAAGATAGATAAGATCTGTTATGCTAATCATTATCTAAAGCTTTTCTGCAATTACTTCTTAGGTCAACAACTAGTTGGTTTTTATTCATTTTTCTGCTAGAAAGCCATCACGTTTATAAATACGCTCTTAATAAAAGTTTTGTAACCAAATATAAAATGACATTTCCAAGCTGTCAGTACAAAGAAAATGAAAAAGCTGGATGATACATTTTTTTTTTAGAACACAAGGTGAAACTCAACCTACTACAAGATACAGCAGTTTTAATTATATTGACTAATTCTAAACATTCAAATAATTTTCTGACCAATTTTTCTGGTCTAATTCTGTTACATTGCAATTATTCCAAAGAAATATTTTTTTCTTTAGCATTAGAAAGTTTTGATCTTAAAGACTTCACCTGCAGTCTATTTCAAAGAAAGATCATTTTTTAAAATTTGTTTCAAAATTAATTCAAAATTAAATTAGAAAAAAAAATTAACTTACATCACTCGTTTGATAAAAAATATAGACTCTGCCATTATCAAATGCTGTCAAGGACTTATAGTCTGCATAGAAAGGAGCACCCACTATAATATCATCAAGTCTGTAAATAAAAATGCTGAGAATGTACTAATATACTATTTAAGTTACATTATAAAGAGAATCCATATAATAAGGGCACATGACAGGTTGCAAAAGAAATAGTTTGCCTCTTGCAATGTTCAATGGTACAAAAGTCAGAGGTACCCACCTGTCTCCATTCAGATCAGTCACTGCTACTGCACTGCCAAAGTAGGAGCCCATCTGTTAATACAAGCATGCCAGATACAAAATAAAAATTAGTCTATATGTTATACCTTGAAGATTGCTCAAACATATAAATACTAAGATATAAACATAATGAAATGAGTCTGTTATGATTAAGAATTTAGAAAATCAAATAATCCAAGAGAGTAACATTAGCTTCAAAGTACTTGTGACTTATGAAGTGCGACTTTTTTTAAATAGTTGTGAAAGTTAAGGAAAAACATGAGTTCAACCCAAAGTATATTTTTCAATGTTTTTATGAAATACTTTTTCATTTACTTTTTTTGTTTGATAGATCATCTGAATTAGAAAAGCCAAAAAAAAACTTGTTCCTCCTTAGGTTGGAACAGTGAAACAAAGATTTCTTTTTCTAATGTGTAAATCCCAATACTTTTTTTTGTGTGTGAATCTGTAGATTTGAACTCAACAATGAATAAGCCATTTTTTGTGTGTGTGAATCTGTAGATTTAAACAACAATGAATAAGCCTTTTGTTTTTTTTTGTGAATCTGTAGATTTGAGCTCAACAATGAATAAGACTTTTTTTTTTTTTTCAAATCTACAAGTCACCATTATATTACAAAATTAAAATGCATTATTAAAATGTACCTGTTCTCCAACCAAGCTACCAAACTCTGTCATGTTTTGATTATACAACACCACCTAAGATTAATGAAAATTTCAAGTAAACTACTAGACGATGAAATAGTACTTTTTATTTTAAATTTACATATAGAAATCAATACTGCAAATTAATTATTAAAAAAATCAATGTCAATAAATCCATATTTGAATATTAATCAAATAAATTGACACCTTAACCAGCGTAGAAACATTTTAATAATTCAATTAAGAGACAATTCATTTTTCAGTAGGATCATTTATTTTAAAGAGGCAACTGAAAAAATAAAACATTTCAAAATGTCCTAGCTAACACAATTCTACTTGACTTTGTCATGTCAAAATGGTCAAATTTCTCCAGACAATTGAACATCATTCTGCTGATGACAGTTTTTGATGACCAAATTAATCATGCCTAATTACCAATTATACACATTATATGTACATCAGATGCCCCTAAAAGTTTAGTTCTGGCAAGTGCTAACTCCTCCTTTACTTGATGTAATATGAACTTAATTTTTTTTTTTGGTAGGTTGAATCGTCCTGCTCTAGACACCAGGAGAATGCTATGTCTGTAGTTCAGAATGCAGGTAAAGGCTCCACACCATGGTTGGCTGAGGAAGGAGGGTGCACATATTTTGTTTTGTTTGGGGTGGGGGTGGGTGCACTACATTTACAGATTTGAGAAACACTGCCTAAATATTTCTAAATACTAAAACGTTCAGTAAATAAAATTAGAAAACAGCTAAATTACTTTGCCCAAGTACTGCTCTCCTTTGGGAATTCCCACAACATAATCTGAAAAAAAAAAAAACAACACAATATTGATACATTATAATGGTTAAACTGAAAAACAAATTAACAAAACAAAGAAAAAAACAAAACTAAATATAATGCCTGAATAAAATCATGAATTTTTAAAAGTATTTTTAACATAGCTTGGCTCACCTTCAACACTATCATCATCAAAATGACCAACAGCGCTAGAGTATCCTAGAAACAAGATTCATGAAAAATAGAATAAGACCATAACACATACACAAAATACTGATTTTAAAAAAACTTAAAAAAAGAAACAACATAAATGTGTTAATCATTTATTTTCTAATCTATAAAGAAATGCAAGGCTTAAAAAAAATGGTGATACATTGAACGAACAGTGACATTGTTTCAAAAACAGATGCAGCTGTTTCTTAGTAAATTACAAATGGATTGAGGTGTTTATCTAATTAATTTGTACAATTTTTACATATTTTTTTAGGGCTATGTTATTTTAACACAAAATCATGCAAAATTAAAAAAAAAAAATCAAGCATCAACAAATGCATTTATCAACCTAGTAAAATAAATTAAAATAAAACACATATTCAGTAAAATGTGATTGAGTGATGATCCACAAAACATTTCACAATTTATAAAACAAAATAAAGTTGTTATTTTTTAAAATTAAAACAACTAAATTGATCATTTGTTGTTTTTTTTTGTAAAGGAAATCATTGATAGATTTAACATAAGTAACATAACCATTTACTTAGCTCATAGTAATTATTTTCCCAGATAAATTAAAATTTAAACAAAACTTAAAAAAAAAAAAAAAAAAATGAAAAATCAATTTTAAAAAATGTATATTACATTTGTAGATTATTACTTATTTTTCAGTTGAAAATTGATTGGCAAAGTGAAGCTTTGTAGATCATCTTTGCTGTGTTACACATTTAACATTTCTTACAATCTAGATTTAATTTTAGGACAGTTTATGTAATTATTGTAAATGAATTATGCACATGGAATTCTATATAAAAAAAAACAAGCATAAATTGTAACGTTCTGTTAGTCATTGAAGCATTATTTTCTTATTTAATTTCTAATTGGAAAAAAAAATTTGGGGGGGGGGGGGGGGGGGCCCAAAGATTTAATATGTTGATATAACAAAATTTTATTACAAATGTTAACATTTTTTATTTTTTTTAATATAATTTTTTTGTACCTGGTTTAAAAAAACAACAACAAGAAAGCATGCAAGACAATATCTGAATTGACAGACAATGTGCATATGTACAATGTCAACCTTCTTCATGCAAACATCCAGATTTATTTTTGAAAAAGTTATTGCTCTTATTTATATTTAAGTTGGTCAGTAAGTGATTAGTAGATTAGATTAAAATCAAAAGTTTGAATTGTTAAAATGTGTTGTTATTTCATATAACAAAAAATTCAAAGCAATCATTTTATAATACTGTATACAATTTGTTAAATTAGCCGCAACAGCGTTAATCTGAAGAACTCTTTAGTAAAAATGTTGGAGTTTCAATAATTATAATCTGTAAAAACAAATATTAAGTTAAATCAAAGAAAATACCTGTGTCCATTAAAACCCATTTTAAAAAAGTAATATGTTGAAAAGGAAAAAAAGTGACATTTAAAGGTTTAGAAGCAAAGGGAGGCAACAATGATTCAAAATGTCTTCAAAAGTTACCCATGTAACCATAATCGTTTACAGCACTTCTTTCTCCAGTTTCCCAAATTTTATTACCAGTAATTGCATCAAACTGGTAAATCTGACCTGTGTAAGGAATAGGAAGAGTACAGATATTAACTTTACTAACTCAAAACGTGCAGGCAGCCTTACCCCTGTATTGGTCATCTGACAACCCAGTACTATCTTCACCAGTTGTACTGTAAGGTTTAGTGGCATTGTCCGTTCTGAAGTTAAATAACCGGCCTGTCAGAAAGATGGTTTGCGTAAAATTGAACACATAAAAGATGATTTTATCATGCAATTAGTTATGGTTAGTCTTTCAATATTTTCATTTCATTGGATTTTTTAAAAAGTAAATTATAATGGATTCAAAGGGTGAATTCTTTGATGTTAACCTTTTAGCTAATTTTTTTGGAAATGCACCTCATTGTTTGAGAGGTGGGGAAGGAGGGAGGGGGCGGGGCAGAGTAGCTGACCCATATAAGTTATTGCTTTGACACTTGGTGGAAGGACATGGGCTTTTATTAGTAATTTCAATAAATCCCTATAAAGGTAACCTTCTCTAGCTGGCATCTGCTGAAGAAAATATAGGCTGCTGGTTATTCTAATGGCCACATAACACCCTTATAAAGCTTTGGCTAGGAATAAATCAACTTAACATCATCTGCCTAGGCAAAGTTGTTGCTGTTTTTTGGGGAATTCTAATTTTTAACATTATGTAGCCAATGGTCTACATGTAACTATTTTTATATACACAACAGAATATAAGAAAGCACAGTGAAAGCTAATGACAAGGCTTCTTTAGAAACATCTTTCAAAATAAATGTACAAATTTTCTTAACACATCCATTTCTAGTAGCTTTTTATTATGTACGTATACATAATTAACCACAAAACTAACAATAACTCCTCTATCAAACTCACCTTGCCAATACCAACTACCTGGGGCACCAATCAATAACTTTCTGCCATCCTGTAAATAACCATAAATAGATAAGACAAGAACAAAGTAACACAATTACACAAGAACACTGTCTTTACTGATACAATGTTGCAATTGTATAACGAAATTTATCTTTAGTTAAAGAAAACAATGGCAGCAATAATTATTCAACATTTTCATGGTCATGAACAAATGTTTAATTTTAAATTTGCACAGCTTTTCAAATGAGCAATAATTTCAATAAATATTAAAAGCTACAAACTACTAGTAAATATAGGTAACTCTATTATTATTATTAACCTGCTCCAAAAAAATTTTTCTTAACAATAGGGTAATTTTATTAAATAGAAAGATTGATCTTGATTCAGTTAAAGCTTTACTCATTTTTATTTCTCTAAACTAACTCATTTTACAAAATATGTTTATGCCCTAAGAATATTACTTTGCATATAAAAAAAAAAAAAAAAAAAAAGCAATTAAAGAGGTGATATGAAATTATTTTATTTAGTATTACATTAAAATTCATTTGTTATTAAATGTTTGTTAAAAAAAAAAAAGATAAAATGTCAAATGTCTGTTAGAACAACAAAAACACTATTATTGACTTTTTTGACGTGTTATACTTAAGATTAAAATTCAAATGTAAAACTTTCTTCCTTTACTTTAAATTTTTTATTATTGATAGTGTTCAAAATAGCTCTAAGTTAGTCAGTATACTCTACAATGTGTATACTATGTCTGTAAATTAAATAGGACGCAACTAATACATGTATTGCAATGATACAAGTGTTTCAAAACACAAGGTACAAGGTGCAACGGCTCTTCAACAACAATCTAAACATGAATATTGAGTGCACATACATTAAGGTACAACATGGAGACCCAGGATCCCCCCTCATGTTTGAACATTTTTTGTGTGATTAGGCCTACATATGGAGAGACAAATACTTTTTAATTTGTCAGTTGACACTTCCTGTGAGCTACCTTGAAGTTGAGGCTCCCCATTGGTAAAAAAAATGATGAAGTTTTCTTTTGATATTAGCTTTTCCAAGAAAAAAAAATTCACTTATTCTTTTGACAATGTTCAATGATAACAAAATGAAAAGGCTGCAGAGAAAGATCTCTGTCTTATGCCCTTAAGCACATGAATAATGATCATGTAGGCCTAACCTATATTTAGAATCTAAATTCATCTATTTTTAGCAAACACCTGAGCCGAGCACACATAGATCAGATCAGTGACAATATCCTGAAGATGAATGCAGGCTTGGATGCAATGCATTTGTAAACTTGTAAGAAGCTTTATATCTAAGAACAGCATATTTTTTATTTTATAGAAGACAATAAGAAGTAATTTTGCAAGAAAATATGTAATCTCCTATACAAAGTATTTGGTAGATCTTTTAAATCTTTATTTACTGTGGAGCTCTATTCTCGAGACATTCGCATCAACAAGTGTTGCAGGTTTGCAAAGTAAGCATATGCTTCAACAATTAGCATCAATTAGATCTATAAGTATGTTTTTACTTTTCTTTGTCTTTTTGTCCTTCTTTTGACAAGCAGTTGTCTGATAACCCTATCTAGGCTAGATTCTAGATGTAATTGTAGATCTAGATTTCTTTGTGACTTGTCTATGATCAATAGACCCAATATTTCCAGTAAGAAGGAACCAAAAATTATCGTAAGGCCGCGCTTTTAATTCACTCAGCCATTTTATTTATCTCAGGTATTAAGACTAGATCCCTTTTTATTGTGATTAGATCTTAAATAATTAATATGAAACCTAAAGACTGGTTTGATGATAGCCTAAAAACAATATAGATTTTAGATAGATCTAAAATCTCAATCTATTTAATCTCTAATCTAGATCTAGTTTTAGAATATATATTTAAACCGAAAATTTATTTACTTTGGACTCCTGGCCATTTTTTGTTTGTTTAAAGTAATTTGTTTTTCAAGTAATGTCTTCAAATCTTCTAGTCCGCTATGCACATGGAAATTAAATAGAATCGAAAGGATAGTTGAAAACTGAGTATGGTTCTGTGTGTAAGAAAAACAGAAAATATCACCATATTTAATTAAGACTCACGTACTCTCGAGATGGCTGCACTGATGCCTGCCTGGCAATAGCCTTGAAATTTGAAACCAAATCTATTTTCTGCAATGGGGGTTGATAATTGTTTAGATTTAGTCATCAAAAGATCAAATGATTTAATGTAAATGAAACAGTTGTAGACTCCGATATAGATTTAGAAGTTCTAGTCAATATTTTTTAAATAGGAGTTTATATCTATTGGACTAAATAAAGGTTTCTAGTTATAGACCCAAATGAACGCTGCCAAATATGCGCGCGCACACACACACACATATACACACACACAAACACAACTGACCACTGAAACAGTGAGACCATGAAGAAGACATAGGCTTAGTTAAAGCTGTGTCGTTTTTTTTGTTTTTTTTTAATATTTGTTTGGAAGCCGTTTGAGACAAATAAGACTAAAAGCTAAATTATAACACACACACACACAAATGAAGCCAAATGCAATAGCTGTGATAACATGCTGCATTCCAATCTAAATGTAAGGATAATGAATTTTTTTGGTGACAAAATGTAACATGACAAAGACTAGTAAATATGTTTACTTTTTTTTTTTATTTCAATTTTATTCTTTAAAAATCCAAGAAGACTATTTTAAAAAAGAGTGCCTTCTTTTTCAAGTGCCGTTATTTGCCTGAGTATTGCTAAGACTTCAAAACGAGTGAAAATATTTTTTTTTAAATGTTTCTAAATTGACTTTGGGTCTGTTTCCTTTAAATGACAGCAAACATTATTTTGTCTCAACATTTCGTCATTTTTAAATATGTGCTGCATACATAATGTATAATCCAATACAAATATAAATCAGGGGAAGGGGTGGTTACTTTAGACTTTAGACAAAGATAATAAAGACACAAGGACACGAGAACAGGGCAGATTCTTTAGCAGTTCTATGTCTAAGAATGACGAGTGTCAATAGTAGAAAAGCTGGTGTCACAGCACTTTATAAGAATGATAGTTGAAATTGCAGTTCAGGGAATGTACATTAATTTGATGTTTATACTTTTTAATTTTGTGTTTAATAATGCAAATGAATGTCTAAAATTATCATTCGAAAAAAGTATCGTGAACACTTCGGTATAAGGGAATAGAATGATGTAGGTGACATGATGCAGGTTGGTGTATGAGCGAAGCTGTTCCCCAGAATTGCCAGAAACAATGTATTTTGGTGTATCACAGAAGTTGTTCCCCAGCATTGCCAGAAACAATGTATTTTGGTGTATCACAGAAGTTGTTCCCCAGCATTGCCAGAAACAATGTATTTTGGTGTATAACAGAAGTTGTTCCCCAGCATTGCCAGAAACAATGTATTTTGGTGTATAACAGAAGTTGTTCCCCAGCATTGCCAGAAACAATGTATTTTGGTGTACAACAGAAATTGTTCCCCAGCATTGCCAGAAACAATGTATTTTGGTGTACCACAGAAGTTGTTCCCCAGCATTGCCAGAAACAATGTATTTTGGTGTACAACAGAAATTGTTCCCCAGCATTGCCAGAAACAATGTATTTTGGTGTACCACAGAAGTTGTTCCCCAGCATTGCCAGAAACAATGTATTTGGTGTATCACAGAAGTTGTTCCCCAGCATTGCCAGAAACAATGTATTTTGGTGTATCACAGAAGTTGTTCCCAGCATTGCCAGAAATAATGTATTTTGGTGTATCACAGAAGTTTTTCCCTAGCATTGCCAGAAACAATGTGTTTTGGTGTATCACAGAAGTTGTTCCCCAGCATTGCCAGAAATAATGTATTTTGGTGTATCACAGAAGTTGTTCCCCAGCATTGCCAGAAACAATGTATTTTGGTGTATCACAGAAGTTGTTCCCCAGCATTGCCAGAAACAATGTGTTTTGGTGTATCACAGAAGTTGTTCCCCAGCATTGCCAGAAACAATGTATTTTGGTGTATCACAGAAGTTGTTCCCCAGCATTGCCAGAAACAATGTATTTTGGTGTATCACAGAAGTTGTTCCCCAGCATTGCCAGAAACAATGTATTTTGGTGTATCACAGAAGTTGTTCCCCAGCATTGCCAGAAACAATGTATTTTGGTGTACCACAGAAGTTGTTCCCCAGCATTGCCAGAAACAATGTATTTGGTGTATCACAGAAGTTGTTCCCCAGCATTGCCAGAAACAATGTATTTTGGTGTATCACAGAAGTTGTTCCCAGCATTGCCAGAAATAATGTATTTTGGTGTATCACAGAAGTTTTTCCCTAGCATTGCCAGAAACAATGTGTTTTGGTGTATCACAGAAGTTGTTCCCCAGCATTGCCAGAAATAATGTATTTTGGTGTATCACAGAAGTTGTTCCCCAGCATTGCCAGAAACAATGTATTTTGGTGTATCACAGAAGTTGTTCCCCAGCATTGCCAGAAACAATGTGTTTTGGTGTATCACAGAAGTTGTTCCCCAGCATTGCCAGAAACAATGTATTTTGGTGTATCACAGAAGTTGTTCCCCAGCATTGCCAGAAACAATGTATTTTGGTGTATCACAGAAGTTGTTCCCCAGCATTGCCAGAAACAATGTATTTTGGTGTATCACAGAAGTTGTTCCCCAGCATTGCCAGAAACAATGTATTTTGGTGTACCACAGAAGTTGTTCCCCAGCATTGCCAGAAACAATGTATTTGGTGTATCACAGAAGTTGTTCCCCAGCATTGCCAGAAACAATGTATTTTGGTGTATCACAGAAGTTGTTCCCAGCATTGCCAGAAATAATGTATTTTGGTGTATCACAGAAGTTTTTCCCTAGCATTGCCAGAAACAATGTGTTTTGGTGTATCACAGAAGTTGTTCCCCAGCATTGCCAGAAATAATGTATTTTGGTGTATCACAGAAGTTGTTCCCCAGCATTGCCAGAAACAATGTATTTTGGTGTATCACAGAAGTTGTTCCCCAGCATTGCCAGAAACAATGTGTTTTGGTGTATCACAGAAGTTGTTCCCCAGCATTGCCAGAAACAATGTATTTTGGTGTATCACAGAAGTTGTTCCCCAGCATTGCCAGAAACAATGTATTTTGGTGTATCACAGAAGTTGTTCCCCAGCATTGCCAGAAACAATGTATTTTGGTGTATCACAGAAGTTGTTCCCCAGCATTGCCAGAAACAATGTATTTTGGTGTATCACAGAAGTTGTTCCCCAGCATTGCCAGAAACAATGTATTTTGGTGTATCACAGGAGTTGTTCCACAGATATGTCGTCTCACTCATTCAGAAATGCCAACTTATTTTCATTTGTACGATTTCATTTGACTAAAATTAATTGAACGTTCGAAAGGTGACACAGTAGTATCTCATTGCCTAATATTAAGAATTCCCCAATGACGTCATCGTTTGTAGGGTACTTTGGCCTGCTAGCATACTTTTCAAAAAGAAGTAAATACCCAGGATGCCCTTTGAATAGTATCATTGGTTACTGTCAAAGTTGTAGCAAAGTTGCATAGTTTCTTTTTCCCCCTTTCAACATTGCGGTGAGTGAACTGCAAAGCACATTCTGGGGCCGGTTACTTGGTTGTTATTTGAGCAAGTCAAGCGCCCTAAGCAGAATGTAAGCTGTGTCAACATCTTGCGAATGAGTAGGTAGAGAGAGGTAGAGATGACAGAAGTTTAGGCAGAGTGATAGAAATATCAATATTTTGGTAGACATAATGTAGCTTTTCTAACTTTTTAAAATTCGTAGATAACTAGCTTTCTAATTTTAAGAGAAAAAAAAGGAGGGGGTCTGTGCCTCTAATAGGAATGGATGGGTAGTGGCTTCCACGCTACTCTGACATCGACACATTTGAATTTATAGCTTAGAGAGTATTTTGATTAATATATTATAATAGGGGGATGTTAAAGACATACAGACATATGAAACAGATAGACGTCCGGGAATTACAATATAGAGAATGAATTGGTTCATCCTTTTATATTTCATGCATTTACATAATTCCTTTTAGTATTGTATAAGCATTTGTCCTATTCGTATAATTAAAGTAATAATTGCGTTGCACTAAACAAGTTATGTTGTTACACCAGGGAATACAAGATGATAAATTGAGCTAAAAGTTTTGATAATTTTCTAGGCTAATAAATGGTTGTGTGATATGCGCTCTGGGCTGTCGATAGGTGGCCTCGATGGTCTCGGGTTTGAACCCTACCCGCTACCATCCCAAGACGTCCTGCGGGAGGTTTGGGCTTCAAATCTAAATGAACATCCGAACCATGTAAAACATTTAACAAACAAACACAAAATAATGTTAGCAGTGTCATGTCTGCATGTCTCTAACACCAGGGACTGAACTAAAACAACCCTTTCATTGCTAACGTGAATTTTAAAGCTAGCGGGTAAATAAGGGGAATAACAACCAACTAACGCAGTCTTTCTTAAACTGTGGTATTGTGGGGACAGTCGGGGATGCTTAATAAAATAATCGGCATGTGAAGGAACGCTCCAACTGCAGTAAATTAGCTTTACAATAGATGTATAGTAGTGGTCAGAAGACACATGGTACTTTAAATGACTCATCGATGGGGGACTCGAGACATGAGGAATAAGAAACGCTGATAAAATGGATTGCTGCGATTAGTGTCGAATCAATGAATTCCTTTCTAGATGCTATTAACATTTATAGAGCAGCCTAAATGGCATGACGAAGTAGACCTCAACAGGAACACTAACTCTAAGCGGCTGTTGTATTTGCGTTTTTTTTTAAATTTATGTTTGTTTCTATGCCCTACCAAAGCAGTGTAACAGATGATATAGACATTGAGAATACATTTCAAATTCCCTATATTGTTATCATTTGGCTAAGGTAAAAGTTTGGCTAAGATTGCTTTTCTTTTGAAGATGCTTTTTTTTTTAAATATACAAACCTAACAGGCTAGTATTACTAGATCCAGTTAGATAAAATCTAGACATAAACATAATTAGCTTTGAAAACTCAAAGACATTTGTTTTACATTGGTAGGTTGTGTCACTTTTAAAGTAAGTTCAATTTCAAATGCAACTAAAGACATGGACGTGTTACGAAAGTCAGAGAAGACAAAATTAATTTGTTATTATTCATGGATAATAAACAAATGTTCTAAAGTTATAGTGTTAGCTTCTGAACAATAATATCAGTGGCGTAGCAACCACTATGGCGCAAAGGGGGTTCATTGTTCCCGGCCCTTAACCATGATGGGCTAATAGGGGCACTTTTGAGAGACAAAAAAAAAGGATCATTGACTGTATTGACTTTAATCATGCATTACTTAGAAGTCGTTATTAAATTCAGTGTAAATACTTTATTACTTGTTTAACGAAGTACCTGCATTGGAAAGCCTATTTGTAAATGTATTGATGTAATACCTACCGCGTAGGCCTACAATCAAACTATGGGAGGGAGCCACGAATGTTTTGCTACGCTACTGAACAGTATCACATGAATTAATGCGAAATGAAATAAAAAAAAAATGTAAATTATATTGTTAGGTGTTAAAGTAACGCCGAGTGTGTGGAACATGATGATGTGCTTTGAAATAACACAAAAAAAAACAACAACACTACAATTGCAACACAATGCATGGCTGTTAGGCCCTCTACTCAGTTGTCTCTCTCTGTTGTTAGTGTGTATTTAATATGACATTTTGTAATGATTATTTGGGTTAGGTTTGTAAAATCGGTCCTGTGTTAAAGCGTGTTAAAGTCTTGCCTGAGTTAATGTGCATAATTTTTTTTTCTTTGTGTATTATTGTTTCAATGCAGGATATTTTAAATGTGTGTTTATACTTGACGTGTAAGCGAGTCTTCTCAACTAGCAGGTCATGATTATGTGTCATTGTGTGTGTGTGTGATGGTGACCGTGTGCCAAGAGTCAAGGGCCCAAGCGGGCAGTGGTAGTAACAGCATCACTTACACTTGTAAAGACAGCGGAGAAGCCCAGCTGACAGTATCCTTGGCGATGGTATTGGTCAATAACGGGCGATTGATTCACCGCTACCGAGGCGACCCACGGGGATATGCAGATATTATAATGTTAGTGGCAGGGTGGAATATGATGTATTAATAATAGTAGTATATATTTTGAATGACATGTAATGAGATTGCTTAATAGTGCGAAAACAAAACAAAAAGTCTGGCATAACGAAATAAAAAAATAACTAGAGCCAAATTTACCAATCAAATTGATTGTTTTTAAAAGTCCTTTAAATGTATTTATAAGTTATTTATTACAAGGCAAGTTGTACAACGTTTAATAATTATAAAAAAACCCACTAATTAGTAAATGCCAGCACTTCAGTACTTATTTGATTTTATTTAAACTATTGATCTAATCAAGTTTAGCAGGGCAATATCAAACCTGTGCATATATACTAGCACCAATCAGCATGTGAATCCAACACTAATTCTAATATTTCCGACAAAAGCTATATAGTTTTACATTTTATGTACTTTTCAAAAACAAAACAAAAACAAAAAAAAAAAAAGGCAGATGGCATACAAATCACATCAATAACATATCTCAATTGATTTTCATATTTTATTATTTTTCGTTGGGAAATTTATCAACAATTTTTGCTAGGTTTTAGATATACTTTAATTTCAATTCTAACTTGCTAATGGCGTGCTCTTTTTTCTAACATACAGGCTGCCAGATCAATCCAAAAGAAAATAGACGAACATGCTAGATAGAAAATGTCTAAATCTACAGAAGAGTTTCTTAGTTTGCTGGTTAGTTTTAAAAAAAAATGAAAGAGTTAGTCATTCCAGGTCTACTATCAAACTCAATAGAATACATTTTAAAGTTTACAAAGCGTCAGAAAGACACTCAATTTTTTTTTCTATTGGAAAGCAAAGCAAACAAAAAAAAACAAAACAAAAACATTTAAAGCAGCGCAATTCGCAAGTGTCTTAACAGACAAGACAATAGGTAGACTACATCGCTACATTGGTAGACCATAATAGATTACAAATAGTGCTGGTCATTTATTTTTTTTTTGTAAATTGTTTAAAGGTCAGAAACTGATGATAGTGATGATAATGGACAAACACGCAATGGTCTAAGTGTTGAAAAAGTTCAACGAACATAAACATTCATCACAGGAAATCAGATGACGCAGGCATTGGAGAAACCACAAATGTGTAAAATGCTGCTCAACTAGCCTGGCTATAATTTAACAACGACCTAACGCTTGGAGAGTCACAAACCAGAAAGAATGGACTGATGTATGGGCTGAATTGTAATTAATTTAAATTGTATCGATCTACATAAAAATGTTAGACTTGTCTATTCTGTAACAAAAACGTATCTCGCAAGTTGTTTTGACTGAACATGGAAATGATTCTTTCGTACATCCATAAATAAACATTTCGCCTGTAGGTTTTTAAACTAAAAAAATATCGTTCACAAACTAGTTATAATTGTAGAAATGTCACAGGTCAAAGTTTGACTCAATGAAATCTAATTTGTACAGGAGAATCATGTCATTGGGTCACAAATAATGAGTCAGCGTAATGGATAAGTTATTCTATTTAATGCCATTTCCCGGACATAATAAGATATAAATAAATAATGACGTTGTGATGTATGACAGGGGGGTGGGTAAGTGCATTGTTAAAATACTAAACAGAAAGTCAGGTTTAGAATTTCAGCTTGTTATATATTCAGTTAGTTGCTTTTTTCTTCAAAGTAGGCATATTGGTATTTGACATGACATGATATGACTAAAAAAAAGGGGGGGGGGGGGATAAGGTCAGGAGTTAATACACTTTTCACCGGATCGCGATTGCATTTTTTTTCCAAAAAAGCCATGACAGTTTGCTGATTCCTGAATCAACTTATGAAACTAAATATATCAACATTCTACTTAGCAGAGGTTTGAGTAAGTGCTAAATGAGGATTATTTCATATTACCTGACAAACAAGGTGAATATCGTTCGAATTTCGTTGTTCCTGGACGAGATAAGTAGCAAGTGCCAACTGGTTCACGTTTGTCCAAATCATTGGTGAAATACACATATCTTGGAGCACAGGCCTGGAAATATATTTATAAAAAAAAAACTATGAGAACATACTGTTGACAATACAGTGCTGGAAACAACACATTTTAATTTCTTTAATCTTTTATGTATACTACCTATGTTTGACGAAACTGTTGGCAGTCTATAAGAATCTTTTAATTTCCAATGAATGTTGAAAAAAATTATACATATTGGATCTATTTGACTCTAAGTACAACATTTTACGAAACAAATAAATAGTATGTCAGCGAGCCGACTTATCGCTTAAATGAAATTAGTTTATGAAAGTAAAATTGTACTAATTAACATGTCATACATACAAAATTGTCTATATTATGTCATTATATTAGTAACATATGATCTGAATGGGGGGAAAAAGAAATTTTGAGTCATTGCGTTCGGAGCAAATAGTGTGCCTGTCAAATTACGTATCCAGTTTCATTCGTTAATAAATCAGCATCGCACTCGAGTGCACATCCATCGCTACATTGCAGTGCATCTCTACCAGTGACACATGTCTGTTGTGGGGTGACCTCACGTGTGGAAAGACCTTTTGGCTACAACATTGCTTTCCTACCTCGTGCACTGTGTTCGGGCCCATATTGAAAACGTTTCAGTCTCTCACTTGGATAACCCTCTCCAACAGACTCCACATCTGGCCTACCACGATGAAGCAGCCAGAAGAGAAAAAATTCTACGCACGAGCAAATTTGTTAACTACATTGTTAAAGAGGAGGTGGGGTCGATAGCGGTTGGGTTTAATTTTTCTCCGCATTGTCTCCCTAGCTTGTCCAGGTTTAAACCCCGACTGCTTGGGTGACACATGGCGAAAACTTGGTACGAATCTAACACTTCTTGTATTGACATTGCGGTGGGGGTGAGGACCGATGAACGGCAGCATGTGGTCGCTTCAAACACATTGAATTGACTATGTCAACATTATCAGAAGGGAGCCTTTACCTTTCTCTTCTTCCTAAGGAAAGAAGATTTCACTACATCTGTGTAGCCTTAAAGTAGCATCGCAGTGGACCTCTATAATGCAAATGCAAAATACATGTACTAGTATTTGTATAGAACACGAAAGATAATACCATCTACTGGATTTTAAAGGCTTTGTCTTATCAGTATGGTTGAATATTAGTTAGTTTAAATTCAGATATACTTGCCTACATTTATATTGATTTCTTTTTCCTGATAAAACATTTTCTATAATTATAAAAGAAACGTCAACAATCTGCTTCATGTGCATTAATATTAGAACCATATATTTATATATTATAACTAGACTGGAAACCGGAAACAAATTCTTATCTGCGATTGATCGATTCACAGACCTATAGTTAGATTTTTATGTACGTAACTCTTTTTCCAGCTAAGGGAAGTCACCCCAATCAATCTTTTCTGTCTTAGAAAAGTAATGATCTTTAGTTTGCAAAGTTTAGAAATAATGCAAATCATTTATCTGATTTTCTTTAGAATGGGCTATTAATCACAGAATTATATATTCACGTTAATATATGAAACAAAGCCATTTCCTGTTAGTTTCCATTGAGATAATGTTTCAAAAATCCTAGATCGAAATAATTCATGTCTGTTGATTTTAATCACCTTATGTACATTTAAATATATTGATTACCCAAATCTATCTAGATTATGTATCTAAAAATTGCAAAATAATAATTATGAGACGAGAGTATTCTTATTTTTAATCTAGATCCTAAAATAAGCCTATGTTACATAGGTTAGGGTTGAAAAAAAAAGACAAACTTTACTTCTTATAACTACTTTACAATAGAACGCCACGTTTCAACTTTTATAAAAAAAAAATTCACGGCATTTTTTTTTGTAGTTTTAAAAGATCTCCATGTCCAGTCTAGATACAATATATATAAGTCTATGGTTAGAACATCCCTGATCTACGCATCTAACTGGCAGAATGTTTCTCAAATAATTGACATCTGCTCACACCGTCGATTTAATGTAATGATGCTATCAAATGGAAGGGTGTGGTGTCTTCTACTAAAAGAAATGGAATCTCTTAAATATAAAGTACGTGTATCTTAAACGTTTCGCACATTTCTTTTATCATGAATTTAATAAATGGGAGGTAATAATCATCCCCCTCTCCAAAAATAAATGAATAAATAAAATAAGTACATAGTGAAATAAATACAACCCTAGAGTACATGTCCTAAAGCCGGATAGAGGCCTTAGTAAATAAATAACTTCAAGTGTTATGCTATAACTATATATCACAATGAAGATTTATAGTCCTTACAAGAAAAAAAATCAACATGTAAATCAAGTGGCCCAAAAAACTGTACCCTGATAAGACAATGTATGAGTAATATGTCAAGACAATTTACTATATTTCCCGGATTTTGTTTAGATTCATGAACGCCGTTATATAAAAATTTATATTTTAAAAAGCTGATATGAAAAATATCCACTACTACACATTGTGCTGGCGTGTTTGTGGAAAATTGTCTGGGAACTTAATTAGTGACCTTGTATTTCGGCTTGACCCTACGGCTATGTTCCCGAACTGAACATGCAATTATAAAGCTCCATTGCACTGGGTGATTGGGCGAGTGTATTGATTCATGCAAGGGAAACCACCGTAAAGAAAAACAAAAAAAAAACCACCTAAAAACATCAATATTTCTTTGTTCCGATTCACATGTTGGGTTAGGGCCTTCCGCGCCTTTTATTTTTATCAAACAAAAGTCCCAGGCTACAAAAATAGGCAACACAAAAGTCCCAGGCTACAGAAATAGGCAACACAAAAGTACCAGGCTACAGAAATAGGCAACACAAAAGTCAACACACGACTTAGAAAAGACAATGCGAGTCTTTATCGCTATCGTTTGAAAACCTTTTGATTTGATTTCCTTCTTTCTTTTTCACATTATGACTTAGAAATGCATTTGATTTGGTCTTGATTTATTCGGCTATTTCTGTAAATTATATTTGGCCCGATTTGTGCCATCTGGCCACGAAAGAAAGTAAAAGAGCTTTTAATTCAAATAAAAGAAAACAGCAGTTTAAAAACAAATATGTTCCCAGCTTTATTATTGCAACAATTATCGTACAAAACTATATAGTCAGTGCAATAGCAGAAACTAATCACATACATACCGGTTGTCAACAAAATACAAGGAATGGTACAAGACACCGATCATTAAAACAAACACAAGAACTAGAACTCTTTGTATTTATTTTTTTTTCCTTTGGCAAATCATTGAATCCAATCCAGCTTTCAGGTGTAAATTTTACTTGTAATGTTTACTAGAAATTGTGGTATGAACGTCTATTTTGTGTGCTATCATGTGAGTTATTTGCTCTTCTAAAGTAGTGTTATGTATAATGCAACATTGCAAGACAAATTTCCTCATGCACAATAATGATTATTATTAAGCAAATTTTTAATATATGTATGTGTGCAAGCATGTGTGTAATAACGTTTCGTTGTCCTGCATATAGAACAGACGTGGTGTGTTCGTCAAGATCTGGTTGCCTGGCGGTCAAGTGTTTAGGCTGGTTCGGCTGACGTCACAGGACTGGGGTTGTCCCTCTTACATAGGATCATTCGATAACAATTTTTTTTCTTATTGCTATCATAAATATATTATTACAATGGAATGACTTCCCTATTATAATTACGCACACTAACACATCGACACAATAAGCTCCTCAAGAGCACACTAAGTGACCCCCTCTCTCCACGGGTTCTAACATTTCTATGTTCAATCGCGCTTGTCGCATGCATTCATTGTATGGACTGGCCTGTCGGTAGGCACTGTCCTTCCGAATGAAGCACCACCGTGATATGCTTTATAATTGTTTATAAAAGCGCTAATATTTTTTTAGGGGGGGGGGGAGATATACTATATATTGCATTGTTTATCGTATGATACTATCGATAAGCAATATTACTTTGACATTTGGAGGTGAAATATATTTTTGTAGATGGTAGGCCTCGTTTTGAGCTATAATTTGTTAATTAATTGGCTTTATGTGTTAGTGCTATTGTTTCCCCCATAGTTAAATGGTTCATAATTAGACAAACTGTTAGTTCAAATGTTTCTATTGAAAGCTATTGAACATGGTAGTTAAGTGTTGAATCAAGTGACGAACTGAATGTCAATATAACATGAAACTTCAGTTAGAATCGAATTCCAATGCACAGGACCGGATTAAGAAGATATGGTTCTAAGCTATTTGAGATATGTGGGGCCCTTGTAATCAACATAAGACAATCTCCTTTGAGCATTCTTCAAAATGATTAAATAATATTCCTGAAAACATTTTTGGGGGGGGGGGGGGAGGAAATGTTGGCCAGAATTTATATTTTATGTTGACTATTGGTACTGGGTCAACTTGGATAATTGGAGGCCCTGGGCGAAAAGAATTAGGTGGGCCCAAAAGAAAAATAAATTACGCCATTTATTTAAAAACCCTGCCTGTCTATATCTAAATCGACAAATAACTGAATTCATATACAGCAATTTTCGTTGTGGAGACAGAGTTAAACTAGTAAACATAGAGTCTTAATGTTCTATGTTTGAGATCGGATCTAAGTTTCACAATTTTTTCTTTATTTTGTGCGAGGCCCCCAGCAATTGGAGGCTGCTGTCTAGTTTGCCTCTTCCCTAAGGTAAATTCAGCACTGTCAATACGATATAAAAATACAAGAAAATGATGTCAATGATTGGTAGAAAGGCATCATATATCCGTCTTTGTTTTTCACGAGGTGGAGAGTTCATCTTTTAGGCCAGAGTCTTGGAGTGTAACCGAGACTATTCGTTATAGAAGGCCTCAACGTCACAACCTATGGGTAGTTTAGACTAACAGCTCGATTCCACGTCGTACAAACCTGTGACATGGCAACGAGCCATTGGTCTCCACTGCCCATAGGTTATGACGTTGCAGGTCAGTGTTTCAGGCCTTCCATGACGATTGGTCTCGGTGTAACACCTCGCCATTAGTCATGCAGTCAAACATTCAATCAGTCAGTCAGCAAAGACAACGTTATGTGCATGGTAAAAATGAAGTGCAAATGAAGATAGCCGTTTTATGCGATTTTTTTATTATCCAAAATGGATTCAACCCTCTTAAGGAAATAAAATGAATAGTTGGCCATAAAAAGCAATCAGGCTATGAGATACTCATTCGCTTTCATTTCAGAAGCTTAATTTCAATTAGTTTTAACATCTTCCATGAATTCTCTTTGTAGGCACGAAAAATAAGTTTCATTTAGTGTGAACAGTTTCTACTGGATTTATTTTGTGCTGGCACTAATATGGCCGAGAAACAATGACACAGTTGACCGAGATATATTCTCAGATATAGCGTAGTCCAAATGTTGTCCCCTCTGCAGAGTAATTAATTCATTAACAATCAGGGAAACTTAGCACTTGAACAACGCGATTGTTACATAATTATGTCATTTGCCACAGCCTGAACGACACAACACACACAGGGGTAGACGTTTTTAACGTTACTTGAATAGTGGGGAGAAAGGCATTGACACCATGGGGAGCAGGCACTGAACAGGAGACGCCGGAAGAATTCTCCCCTTCTGACCTTAAAGATTACTTTGTGCTGCATGAAAATTCGTTTCTGTTAAAAAAAATGCAAACAGATTACTAGATATATACTTTTTATGAGGCGAGGGGTAAAGCGCTTGGCATCCGAACCGAAGGGTCCCGGGTTCGAATTCTGGTGAAGACTGGAATTTTAAATTTCAGGATCTTTAGGACGCCTCAAGTCCATCTTACACTAATGAGTACCTGACATAGTTGGGTAAAAGTCAATACGGTTAGTCTTTGTGCTGGCCACATGACACCCTCGTTAACCAGTGGGCCACAGAAAGTGATGAACTGTACAGTATCTGCTCTATAGAACTTAAAGTTCTGAAAAAAAAAACTATTTTACTTTTACTAATTATAATGTGTCAGTGGGTCGTTAATCTGAACTAAAAATACTTTTGATGCCATTAAACATGAAAGAGTAGATCCATAGTTTAAAATCTCCCCCCTGCTCCACAAGTGTGTTCAAAGGTTTCTATTTGTAGAGCAATGTGAACAGGAACCTGACAGTAAACTTTCCACCCACACACAGGCTGCCCCCCCCCCTCCTTCCAAACTTACGGGTGTAATGGTTAGCACATACACATCTTGTCTCTTGTGTTACTTATTCTGAACGTCCCAGGTATTTCAACGTGAGAAGTGGTGCCAGCGGTCTGTGCCGCACCTTTGAGCAGTTCAGGATCGCCTTGCGTTTGAAGGTGCGGTGCCCCTATGTAAAAAAACTGGTTGAAAAGAGGGCGGGAAAGGAATGGAGAGATGTGCTCGTGAGTCGAAAGGTATATACTCCAGGTGTGTCTGTGCGTAGGCCATGGGTGTCAGATTATATATACATTATCAGTGCATGCTAGTGTGTGTGTGTGTGTTTCTGTGTCGGATCCAGCTGGCTAATGTTACTAAACTGTGATAACATATCTTTATAATAAAGGATACGCCAAAGTTGAAGCCCAGGGGTCAAAGTATATACACAAGCAAAATATAAAAAGTACTTTTAAAAAAAAAAAGAAGCTTATCGAAAGAAGATCTCCACATTTATAATTGTATTGCTCAATAATGTAAACATTATTTCCCTTTTTCGATTTCAAACAAAATAATTTATTACCAATAACTAATTGACTAATTGGTTAATTTAGTAATTGATTCATGTTTTGTTAGGTACAATAACTAATAGTGTAAAGTTTCAACTTGATCCGTGAATGGGTGTGGGAGGAATAACGTGTTCAAATAATTTTTTTTTACCAGACAGGCAGAGTGAGTTGATATAAGCTATGCAATGATAGCATAAATTTAACCTCAGATTACAACTAAGCACACACTTTCTGTTAGCCGATTCAACTTTATCAAGGAACACTTTTCAAAAGTAAATACCTTCATTCGCGAGTTATTGCTGATTTTAAAAAAGAACACTATTTTGAAACGTGCGATTCCGAACAGCTATTGAAGCAGATGTCAGTTCCGTACAAAGCTTGTGTTTGCTGGTTCAGTAAGAACGCGATATAATCATCTATAATAGTGTTTCCCAAACTTGTTTATTAATGGAACACTTCGCACATTTCACAGCAAGGTGGCAGTTTTATGGAGTTTGTGTGTGTGTGTGTGTGTTTTATGGTGACGGTGGGATGAAATTAACCTTGCAGTGTGAATGTTGAAAGCTAAGTGGCATTGTTGTCAGCGGTCTTAGGTAGGACAGACAATGCCAGAATGCTAGACTGAAAAGACGTGTTTTTGAAGTGAGTTAGATTTTGTTCACAATAACATTTTATATTATTACAAATATCTACTACTTTTATTTACTTCATCTAAAGTTAAAATTTGTCTACATTGTAATAGAAGTTATATATATAGCTTTGTTCACAAAGAAGTTATTCAAGTTATTTCAAGTGTTATAAGTTAAGATGTTGTTATAAACCTGGTGGTGGCACACATGGGGGTAGTTGTGTGAGTGTAGTCTGCCGACGCAAATCGCCCCAGGCCAGCGCTAGACGAGGGGTCAACCGTGACGAGTTACGACGGTCAGCCAAGTCGAGTGTCAACAGGACGGTCCGGGAAGGATCGCCGTCGTGAACAGAGTTCAGGGGCGTCACGATGGATGTAGTCATGTGACGAAGCTAGAAACGTCGAGCGATATTCCGTCTGGTTCTAGAAGGCCAGTAGGGACCCTATATAAAGAGCGGAGGTGTCCAGACAAGACGGTTCAAGGCAGGGGTTCAGAACACGGTCGACTACAGTTCAACAGTGTGGTTCTGTACGGATCATTACGACGGTTCAGTGCGGAGTACTGTCAAGTACAGTTGAGACGACTGGCGTCTTGATCTTGGTCTGCGATCGAGTCCGACACAACGAGCCTAGTGTGTGAAGTCAGTCCTGAACTGTTGAACCCAGTGCAAGCCCGGAACGAGACGGGGAGGCCAGTGCAAGAGTTGATACGGCGGAACGGTGTTATCGGAAAGATATTTGTACAGTGTACGTGTTGCCAATTGTACAGTATTGGTTGTTATTTATTCAACTATTAAAGCGTCACGTTACTCTGGAGCCCTGAGTTGTCAAGTTCTTTAAGTTGGTGGTGTATGGTGCAGTTTGCAAAGAGCCTGGATAGTGAGATTCGTAACACTGGTGTCAGAAGTGGGATCGGATCGAATCGGATAGGAACGGATCTACTAGGCTCGTCTGAAACTGCTGTACGAACTCGAAGTAAAAGAACTGAAGCGAGAGCTACGTGATCGAGGGCTGAAGACAAGTGGAAATGAGGAAACCTTAGAAGCACGCCTCCGGGAAGACATAGTGGAAGAAGAGGAAGATCCAGACACTTATCTTTTTCAAGTAGCTAGCCACATGCGGGTTGTGCGAGCCGCACCAGGGCATCAGGTTGTGAGGGGCATCAAATTTTACTTCAGTATGTATTAAGTTCCAGTTCCCTTGAGCTTTACGGTTTAAAAAAAAACAGGATAGTATACTGTAGAGAAGTAAACCTTACGACATTGGAGATTGTCCTGAAGACTTTTCAGAGGATGTTTGAATACTGATACTTTAGTTAGCAAGAAAGCGCGTAAGATTTATTTGTAATATCTTTTTGTATTTTTTTTTTTGCGTACTAGCAATACTCTAACAATGAATACGTGATTTGGGGGGGGGGGGGGGGGGGGGGAAAGCAAATTCTTTTCCAATTTTATTTCGATTTTTTTTGGGGGGGAGAGCATCTTGAGAAGCTACAGCACCCGGCATCATATACTCTAGCTACGTCACTGGAAGGGGGAAATATGGGGGGAGGGGAAGTATAATATATATTTGTAATAATAACTTTGTTTGATTGTAGGATGATTGAGGTTGTATGCTAAGCCTGAGACCAGGTGGTAAGATTGACAATGCGTTGTATAATTGAGACTAGATGTGAAGGTAGGATGAGAAGTGTTGAGGGTTTGATGGATGCGATGTTTTGATCGATGTGATTACAGAAATGTTGTATGGACTGATACAATGCGCAACGAATTTCATTGACTTTTTATTTCATGTGCGTTTGAGAACCGCTGCTGTAACAGAGATAAACTCTTTTTAGCTGCCGCTATCCTATTTTTGGCATTGGCTAAGCACATTTCTACAATCCTATTTTACTTACAGCTATTCAAACGATACCCCCCCCCTTTTTTAAACACACACACACACACACACACACACACTCGCACTGTTAAAGTTAAACGTACAAATTGGTATTTTCCAGACGACAAAATTCTTGCTGAAACACCGCACCAAGTTCAAGGACATAAAGAGAAAAAACAAAACACTACTAATTGAAGCCGAATGGAAATTTTGTTCTGCCATTATCTGACGGTGTTTCGTGTTTTGTAAAGAGCATTCGTGCTCAAAGCAACTGCAAACAACATACACTATGATATAGTTGCCAAAAATAATGCAGCGGGCGTGTGTGTGTGGGGGGGGGTGAGTGGGGGTAATAAAAGACTGGTTACTCGGAAAGAGTTTTCTAGAAAGAGATAGGTGATCTCATAGGTCCCCTGTGTCTTTCTACCCTCGACCTGTCAGTGTTTAATCTGAAACAGTGAGCGGAAATGTTCTTCAAGCGGCTACTTTAGTGACGCAATCGCGTCATCCTAAGGTTACAAAAATTAACACAAAATCGATTTTTGTCAGTACGTTTAAAAGGCTTCGGTGTCATGTTTTGTGTATAGATTGTTTTTTTTCAAGTTTAAATTTGTAATTCCTTTACTTTTTGTATGATCCTGAAAAAAATATACCTTTAAATGTTTGTTATTAACTATATTAGAGGTTCTCAACCACTATAGTTTCGACCCCTTAGATACACTCCTCACTATGCGGCGACCTCCGTTCGTTTTAAGGCTTAAGTAACTGTGCGTTTGCTGATCTTATGAAATTTAAAATCATAAAGTATATCTCTTATGTGCATGATGTATTTTCATTGCTAGAAACTTTATAATAGAGATGTATTCATATTTATACTGCGAGGATTAAAATGTTAAAATTCTTAATCAGTTATCTGAAACAAAACTAATATACTGCATAGTATTGTAGCGAGAGTCATTTTTTTTTTGACAATATCTCATGCCCTAGATCAACTTGGTCACGCTACTTGCCTAAGTAATACGTACTCACAAGTTAATGCACATTTATTAGAGATTTTCACAAAAAGGAGGCCAATTAAAAAATAGCAAGCTTTTTGGTGTTTCCGGTGTACAGAATAAGGGAATATTGACCCACTTTCATTTTTAAAAGCAATTTAATAATTTATTTGAACTTTGATTTAGCAATTAGCAACCAAATTTGTAACCAAAGTAATAGAATCCCCCCCCCCCCCTGTACTTAAGGCCAATGGCCAATGACAACAATATAAAAAAATTGCATTTGATCAGGAAAGCCGATCTCTCGGATGGCTCCATATACGATCGTTACTACGTACCAGGAAAGTCTTGGACTATATATAATATAGTACATCCGACAATGAGTAACGATGACGTATTGAGGTCATAGCGAGAGTCAAACTTCAAAGCATTGTATCAAGTGGTCCTTAAGCAAATGGCTGGAAGTGTTTGATGTCATCTCACAGACGCCGACACTATTAGAAGTCGCACTTGAAAACTGACACCGTCTCATTGTAGAACAGATAAGGGCTATTCAAAACTTTCACTCAACACAAGGTTAGTGTGATCATGTCATCTGAGATTAACACAAGTTTAGTGTGATCATGTCATCTGAAATGAACACAAGTTTAGTGTAATCGTGTCATCTAAGATTAACACAAGTTTAGTGTGATCATGTCATCTGAAATGAACACAAGTTTAGTGTGATCATGTCATCTGAGAAGAAGTCTGTTAAGGACTACATCTAACGCTGTGGCCTCTGAAGCCTTATGGACACAAAGAATGAGTTATCCCATCGGTCAGAGACTCTTCGCCCCAGATTGTGTTCCTCTATAGCCGAGACTATTCTGAGTTTGTGACACCATCTAGCGAAAAGGTCCATCCTATTGGTATCATGCAACCGTCAAATTCCTCGCAGAACTGATGGTCCAGCTGTCGGGTAATCCGAAGACACCACCCTTGCAGAAGGGTATATTACCGAACTGAGATTACAAGTCGCTGTTGAATCCCAGAGCAAAGAGATAGTCATCAGTAATGATGTGTACATTATCTTTGTTAGCTTATCATTGTCCCACTCCACTGGCGTTTCCACTAAAGCAAATGAGATGTCATTAGTGATGAAGTTAACATCCTCTTTGTTAGCCTATTCACCAGGGCACAGTGAGAGGCAACAAGAGAGGGAATACGTTGGGATCATGTCTTTTAAGTTTTTTTACTGTTTGCGCCGTATTTTTTTGATAAACATACGCTTTCATTGGATGAGATATGTAACAATCATGACAGCAGACAAACTCTTTGACATTGTGATTTACTAAAGCACACATGTAACTGCAAATATATCAAAAAATGTTTATCTAAGTAGGCCTACACATGTATGCATTTTTTTATTGTACAAAGCTTCTATCAACTCACTCCTTCTGTTTCTCTGTTTGGTACAAATTGTGCACACGTTAGTTCTCCCACTTCCCATTCTCGTATCAAGTTGAAACTTTTGACAATTATTCATTGTCCCTAGCAATACATAAATCAAAAACAACTTAACATTTAATTAATAAATTGGAATTGTTTGATTACGAACAAGGAAATACGTTTTACAGTATTGAGAAATATGGATGTAAATGTACAGTTCTTTACCTTGTAGAAGCATAGGTCTTTTTTTTTTTTTTTTAAATAAGATTTTTTTTTATTTTGCTATGATCCCTAGATAATTCCATTACCAAGAAGCGAATATACAAAGACTAAAAAGTTCAAGAGGGGAAAGGCGTGGAGAAATGCAATGTCGTGGACAATATTGCAAAAATAAATTAGCTTTGAGAATTGGTTTTCTTGTTTTAGTGGCCAGTTTTTGATGTACTTTAAAAAAAAGGTCTATAATGAATTTCTCTAAATCATGATATCAGAACATACCGGAACTCTGATGAAATAAGCAAAGGCTATAGCATTGGAATGTGCTTCTGACGATCCAAAACTTTAAAAAAATAACTCCACAATGGGAATATTTCCTGTACTGTAAACTGTGTCATCGCTAAATATAACTTTCCCAGCTCGAACTGCGGGACTTCTTACTTAGTAGTGTGTTCCTCGGTCACGTGACCTAATTTTTATGTAACGATGACCTAAAGTGGTCACTTCCTGGACGACACATGCTGTCGCCCTCTCCATTTGGTCAGAGAACCTGCCTTTGCGTACTTAAGTTATTTATTTGAATTCGTTATTTTGAAGAAATTCGGTCTACAAGGATGGAAAAATGAGTGCGTTCTGAGAGAAGTGTGGGAGCTAACGCACTGTGCTTCATAGAGTTCCCTTATCAAGTTGACTTTATGTCCAGAACTATTCAAAAGTCTTACAAGTGTAAAATACTACTAGCAATAATAATAGCACTTTTTCACAATTTCATTGCTTAGGTTTATCAGGTGTCATCCACATCATTCAATTCTGACATGACTTTTGTATCCCAAAAGTGAGCCATGAATTATGGGACAAGCGAGTGACACGAGAGTTAACACAATTACGTAGCGTGGAAACATTTCATTCTACAATTCGATTCGAAACATTTGGCAGACTTGCAATCGTCTCCCCTGGTCTACCATTATAGCATATCTATATAGAGACTTCCAAAGTGAAAACACTTGAAATAACGAATAAATGAAAACTGTTTAGTTAGCCAAAAAGTATTAGTAAAATGAAAAGAGAGAGAGAGGGGGGAACTTGGTTCGGGAGTGCTGGCTATAATTATATATTAATATGAACAATTGTGAGCCTTGTAATCCATAACCCAAAAATTGAACTCTTTTCATCCTTGATTTTAATTTACAATGGAAGGTGTTTGGTCAGACTGTGAATAGCATTGGACTGAGGATTACAAGTTCAATGATGTTATAAACAGTTTAAAACTTTCTAGAAAAAAAATCTTTTGAAGCTTCGTTAGTCTCAACTTGAAATTTGAAAGTCTAAATAGTCTAATGTATTCTGTGTGGTGTTTACTAATGCTTCCATGCAGTATTTTTTTTTTATCTATTTAAAATACATATTTTAAATGGTGAAAATGTATGTGTATAGAAAAATATGAAGATATCTCATTATTTGTAATAGTATGCTCAGTTTGAGATTTGCACACGAAAAATGATGGCTCCCACGCGACTGATTAGTTTACGGACAATAAAATAACCATCGAGTTGACAAAGAAAATGGGCCTGCTGGGACCTGCGAGCGGCTGGGGCCTGGTGGAGAAAGATTGTGTATACAACTGACTCACTCTATCTGTTCACCCCACCCTTTAGCGAGAGAAACTTTGGTCTTCATTGACTTGTGTGAGCAGCTAGTCAGACCACTACTCACATAATGGTGTCACGCCTAGGATATTTTAACCATTGACAAATGGGTTGATGCAATTATGTCAGCAAACACTTTGATGACTGAAGCAATGACACATTGTGTATTACATTTCAGAAAGTTTGTGTAAAATACTCGTTCATCTTAAAAGTTAAATAAATAAATATATGGTTGCTGCTTCCTGGTCGAAGATAAGCACAATCTTATTTCAGCTCGAAGATGGCTATGGAGTCCTATCTTCGCTCTGAAAAGCCGTTCTCAGACAAGGGAAGGGGTGGGTTGTGGGCCTGTTTTTTGTCTTTTTTTTTCTTTATCGTGATCTTTGTCCTTTGCTGATGGCCGTCCTCTTTGCCCCGAAGATATTCCAGGCTCCAGCCCACGTGAAACGATCAAGGGCTAGCATATTCAAGTCGTGAATGCCGATTTCAAATTCTTTGAGGGAGCTATTCAGAGCACATATATCTTGTGTTGACCCTTCTGAGAGCCCTTTCCAATGCATAGCTCCATATTTTTTAAAAAGTCGTTTGGGGAGGCGATTTTCAGGTATTCGGACTACATGTCCAGCACATCTACAAAACTGAAAGTCTAAAGTACTGTAGTCCTTTAATCACTTGTGTAGACGTCACAGTCCAGGACCTTATTTTCCCGCCACATTAAGAACTGAATCCTTCCACCTCCGATAAGAAAAATGTATCAGGTGAATTAGATTGGGAAATGCTACACATGTTTCAGATGGACAGTATCCACGTCACAGCCAAAAGGTCCATAAGTTAGCCGTCATTTAATGGACATTGGCTGTTTTTTTTTTCAAACACGTTATATTTATAAACTTCCATAAAGCACAAAAATATTTTATTCTTTTTATTTTTATATAGAATGGGAACCAGGCTAGATTTTGGGCGTTCATTTCAATTTATTAATATTTCTTTTTTTTTTTTAAGTTTGTAAAGCTATAGATAAAAAATGATAAGCATTTTTTTAAAACTATCTTCTGCTACAAAGCCTCAATCAAGCAAGGTTTCGTTTCCCTATTCGTAAAGACGGCACTGATTTCACAGAAGCGAGGATAAATGGAAAGTTATATACCTCTATAATGTTTGTAAACATAACATAACCCTCCTTAGTGTCACGCCCATGGGAAGGTGTAACCATGATTTGTTTAAGGACGACAGTGGATGAATGGAGATGTGTGTGTGTGTGCGTGGGAAGGTGGGCCAGCTAAGAGAACGAAACGAGAGCGCTAGTATGGCTCTTGCAACTCATTTAACCCAGCTACTTGTTAAAGCCAACTTGACGACGCCCAAAGAGGAGAATGTTTAAACGATGAAGCGATTATCTGCCCAGATGTTTCGTCATTGTTTGGGGGCATTATAAACTTTTTGTGTTTAGGACAGTTTTAAAAAAAGCGTTTCGAAAAAGATCGGAAAAAAAAATTGAGTAATGTCCTAGTTATGTAATGTCCTAGTTACGAGATATGTCCTAGTTACGAGATATGTCCTAGTTATGAGTTATGTCCTAGTTATGAGTAATGTCCTAGTTACGAGTTATGTCCTAGTTCTGGAGCAATATTGTTTGGATCATTTTGTGTCATTGCAATGTAGACTGCACTAACGTCCGGATAACAGTATCTGCATTACGAGCTCAGGAAAACAATGCACTATGAATTCCGGAAAAGATTGCAAACTGAAGTCCGGACCATTCAAATACAAGACAATACTATATCACGAATCTCCGGACAATACTTTATTGAGTCCCGAACAGTTCTACCCCATAGAGGCCAGACAATACAACGCCATGACAATCCTAGACCATGATGTCCTGACAAAAACAAACTATACTACTCAACCAATGGAGCTAAGCCAACAAGATCGTAAAGCACGAAGATTATCCTCTACTGTACACCTACCCCTCTGGGAGTACTTTACGTCCAGGGAGGAGAGAGCAGTGGGCAGACCTTAAGTGAGTAACGTACTTGAGATCATGTTAATGATGCTGGTGACAACGCTTTTTTTTTAGAAAGACAAAGTTAAGAGAGTTACTTGGTACAAGGAATTAGGAGATAAAAAGTTTAGAGAGTTACTTGGTACCAGGAAGTAGGCAAGACAAAGTTTAGAGAGTTACTTGGTACCAGGAAGTAGGCAAGACAAAGAGGAAAGACTCGTCAACGCTTATTGGAAATCTAAAAACTTAAACTCAAAGACTTACAGGTAGCCACGGTATCTCTGATACCGAATTGTCTAAATCCACCAGGTGTTTGTTTATATTTTAACACTTGCGCCAATGTCGATGTATGGTGACAGATTCACCACCAGACTTACGAACGTGAAGTATTTCCCGGTTAAGATTATTGTTTTTACTCTTCCCCTGCGAATAACGACTTCTGTGTGTGTCAAAATGTGAAGGTCGCAACCAGGTCTATGTAGTCTTGTGAAATACTGCACTCAACCCGAATCGAACACAATGCCTACATAATTAGACAAATTAGTTTTAGTTTTTTTTTAATCTATGACACATGAAAGTTAATCCTTAGAAATTCGCACATAATGTAATGTAATGGCTCAAAAGATGTACTGACCACAATAAAACCGTTCTCTCCAGAACTCCGGACAGTTGCGCCAAACCATTGGTCAGACTTTTCTTCGATTTGTTCGTATCTTTTAGTTGGAGTCATGACAGGCTTGACGTTGTTACCTGAAAATAAAATACTAGTTTGATTAATGTACGCTCTAATAAAACTCCTCCACAAGGCATCTCTGTCAATACCAATCTCTATCTGCTGTTAACAAACTTGTGAGATGCAAACAGATTCCGTTGAATAGCAGCTTCAATGTCGGATTCTGTGTAGTAGCCTTTTGAGGACTCCCCAAGTTTGCAGATGCATAGAACCACCCAACATTTGCAGACATAGTTCTAAGTTTAAAAATGAAAAGGGAAGAGGTTTCTTGTATGATGTAGTAGCTAATGTTTGTTTTAATGGGAAATCGATCGCAGACACTCAGTAATATTCAAGTACATTTATCTTCAATGCCTCTTCCCTTTCGTATAAATGGCGCTGGGAGGTGGGATTTATGTTACATTTTTCTATTTACTGTTACATATTCTTTCACATCACTCCAACACACACGTGCGCGCACATACACACATTATTTTGACAACCATTCTCTATATCCTACTCTTTATTTCTAGATTTGTGAACACAACAGCTGCATTTGTCTACAATCTAGATCTATACCGCAGCAATCAAGGCATATAGACATTTATTCATGGATTCCACGAGATGCCATAAACGAAATGTATTAAAATGCTTCAGTCTCGTCTGTTCTGAAACTAAATCCTAGCCTATGAAAGAAACTGCTAGGTGGCGCTATACAACGTTTCTGCAAAGATAAACAGCTACTTAAACCAACTTAATAGGATAAGTGGACATCATTGAATTTTTTCCGCTTTGATAGGTCAATACATATTTTTTTTGGTAATCTAAATGAGCCTGGGAACAAGCAGTTATATAGTGTACTACTTCAAACATTTATAGATTTGGCGAAGTCTCTACACTTGTGAGTTATAGAAGAACTTTGGAATTCGCAGGAAGTCGTAAATGGAAATCAAAAAGCGAGCATAAAAGATATGTTCAATATCGAGGGCCTTTGGGGGGGGGGGGTGATAATTGTAATCATGCTGTAAGAAATCTAATAAATGAATCATTTCTTTACTCTTTCTCTCCTAACTGACGATACCAACGTTGATTCCACCAGAATGTGGTAAATAATTACGGAGAGAAAGAGTTAACACGTGAGAAGAATAAATGTTAAGGGCCTCTTCTCGACGCTCAGCGCTGTGAGGGGGGGGGGGGAGGAGGCGGAGACGTGGACAGTCAGAAGAACACAAACGCAAGAGAACAGAAAGGTCAACACAAACAGTCGTTGTTTAGACAGACGTCATCCAATTAGGTCACTTGTGGCAGTCAGGTGTCACACCGTGTGGACCTTTGGCCTCACCTTTGTCATCAAACGGTATCACATGGCAGTCGTCCGGTTTGTCCGTGCGACACCTGTAGACCGCCCCTGGCTGGTTCAAGTTGGGCTGAGACGTGTTGCTCTTTGGTGCACCAATCAACAACCTGTGATCAGAGAGAAAGTAGGATGTCAATATGTGATATGTCAATTAGAGATATGTGACATGCCAATTAGAGATATGTGACATGCCAATTACAGATATGTGACATGCCAATTAGAGATATGTGACATGCCAATTACAGATATGTGACATGCCAATTAGAGATATGTGATATGTCAATTCGAGATTTGTGATATGTCAATTAGATATTTGTGATATGTCAATAGAGATATGTGACATTGACATGTCAATTAGAGTTATGTGATATGTCAATTAGAAATATGTGACATTGACATGTCAATTAGAGATATGTGACATGTCAATAATTGCTGTAAGACATGTCAGTTATTTCGTGTGACAACACCAATCAAAACAATTTTCACTTTCAAATAAAAATGTGTGTGTGTGTGTGTGACTGACATTATTAAAGTGTATGTGCTGGGGGGGGGGGGGGCGCTGGTATTGTAAAGTGTGTGTGTGTGGTTAAAATTTTTAAAGTGTATGTGTGTATGACTGACATTGTTCATGTGTGGCTGTGAGTTCATCTCTGTGATAGTGTGACATTGAGTGTGTGAAGAATAGCCTATATGTCTGCTTGTCAGTGTGAATACGAAACCATGGTTTCCATTACAGATGAATCTAAACACTAACATACCATAATACAACTTTATTCTTTTTAAAAAAGTTCTTAAATTTAAGATTAATACCAACTATACAAGTATGCAGTAATCTTTAACTACCAAAAAATTAAGCTACATTTTCTTGGAAAATAAAATATCTAGACATTCAGTCTCTCTCTTTCTTGTAGCATCTAGTTAAAAAAAAAAGACCAGACTTCAGTAAAATTTAAGCCCTAGCATCTTGAAGAGAGTTGATTGTATATAAAAAAAAAACAAAAAAACATATGATTAACACTGTCGTAAAAAAAGTCTTTCACTAATGAGCCGAAAAGTGCATACTTTTCAGAAAGTATCCGTGATTCGAGTTTAATTCACCATGTCTGAGACGACTTCGTAATCTTTATGTCTGCCAAATACAACAATGTCTTTTGATGTTATCGTGAACTAGTTTATATGGTAAAAGTGTTTTCCTGTGCTGTTGTTTAATGGCTTCTACATTCGATTAGTACCCTTCCACACAACGAAGCAATCTCAGGGCTAGGTTTTAGTATTCCTCTCCGTACAAAACAAAGGGACTGTCTCTGCCTCTGTCTCTGCGTATTTGATGCAGGTCATAGCTGGCAACATTATTCTATTAGAAATACCCCCCCCCTTTGTTTAACATTATGCTGTGGTAATGTGGTTTAACCACAGCGACTCAGTGGCGTGTAAGTTTTGTAGTTGATAAGTTGCCCAAGTCGATCGATAAACATGTCATTAAGATTGGCTCCCACCTTCCCCATCCCCACACTAGCATGTCAAACTTTAAGTTCAAAGGTAACAAACAGGTCGTTAGAGAATAGGTGTGTGTGTGTGTGTGTGTGTAGGATGGAGAGGGAAGGGCCGTTAGAAGAGCCAGCAGCAAATGTATGTGTAATTAAGTTCTCGTGTAATGTCTACCGACATGATGATGAAATCAACGTGTGACGTAGGCAGGTTTGGCCTTAACACCAATGTCCTACGTCTGATATCTGCAGTTAAAAGAGCCTGACTCATCCCTGATCAGATTATTATTACTCTTGCAGTAAATTCATAAGTAAAAAAAAAAAAAGCCACCAATCAGACAGTCTCAATACAGTATGTTACTAGAATAAACGCGTTTTACTATAGAATATATAATCCTAAAATGTATTTTAAAAATTAGGAATAAAACAAGGTTACAAAGACAGTTTGTGTGGAAACACAAACTCAAAATCAGCCCCCGTAGTGGTCCACCGAGGAAGGTAAAAAGGCAGGTTTTAATATTTTCAGAATGAATATCAGAATGAAATTCTATCGAAGGCAAATAACATAGAAAAAAGGAGAAAGAAGGTTGACATCCTGTGTGGTGCCGCAACGGTCCAGCAGACCAAGGGATAGGTGAAAGTGAATGTGAAGTTAGATGTGAACCTGGCCTAACTGATGTCTTATGATGAGTATCTAATTGATCTAATCGTTTTGTAAAGGTTCAATCTCTTATTCAAAGCCTCAAGAAAAATAAATTCCTTTAGTTTATTTAATTTCTGATTATTCCACCACAGTTCACGCGATAATTTGAAAAACTACTACAATTGTTTTTACATTATGTTCCATTTGTATGCAAACTAAATAGATTTTTTCTCTTTAAAAACAAAAGTAACCATTCTTTTTGTAAATGTAGTAATATGACAGAACTTACTAAACTTTGCAATACAATTGTAAAAATAAAAATAATAATAATAATTTTTTTACAAAAATCTAAAACCGTTTGTATAAATATGTATAGTATATAGTAAAAAAAATTCGATTTTTCGCTTTCAGAAAATAAAAAGTAACTGTTGCATAAGAACTTTGAATGGTCTAAAATATTATGATGTCGGATTTTCACTATCTTTTCTAGTTTACGAGCTCTAAACGGGACGGACTGACGGACGGACAAACATTCCACACAAAACTAATATCGTCTTTTCCCCTTTCGGGAGCCGCTAACAAAATGAAATGCTATTTAAACCAAATTTAGCTAACTACATTGTCTTTCCTCTCGCACTTCTCTGATTTGTCTCCCTTACCCAAGTGACTTCCACTAACACCAATTATGACAAACCATGACGTTGTTTCTTATCTTATATAATACAGACGTTACTTCAAAAAAGAAGATGATTACTTCCTACGCGTCATGCATTTAGTCATGCATATTAACCAATGACTTAAATTCTGCCAAGTCACTGGTTTTTCTGGCTAGCTCAGGCAACCCATTCCATGCTCTAATAGCACTAGGGAAGAAGGAGTATTTGTACAAATTTGTCCTAGCATAGGGGACAAGGAATGTGCCTTTATTTTTGTGTCTTTCAGAGTATTTTATTAAGTTTTGTTTTTGTATTTGAAGATTATGGTTCAGTGTTTTATGTATAAGTGCTACTTTACTTTTGAGTCCTCTGTCCTGAAGGCTTTCTAAATTTAGTGATTTTACTAATGGTGTTACTCTAGTCAAATGTGAATATTCGTTTGTTATGAATCTCACTGCTCTATTTTGTGTTTGTTCCAGTTTCTTAATGTTTTCTTGAGTTGAGGGGTCCCAAACGGTGGATGCATATTCTATTATTGGCATAACCAAGGTTGAATAACATTTTAGTTTTATGTTCTTATTTGATTTATACAAATTTCTTTTAATAAACCCTAATGCTTTGTTGGATTTTTTTGTAGTTTCATCAATATGTGGATTCCATGACAGTTTTTCATTTATTATAACACCTAGGTATTTTGAGTTTTTAGTCTGTGTTACTGGTTTGCCATGAATAAGATAAGTGGAATTAATTTGTTTTAGTTTTTTTTTTGTTACTCTTAACAACTGACATTTTTCTGGGTGGAAAGACATGCTCCAATTTGATTCCCATTTCTGTAATTCATCTAATTCTCTTTGTAAAATATCTGTGTCTTGTGTTGTTTTTATTGTTCTATATATTATGCAACCATCTGCAAATAATCTGACTTTTGTTCTTGAACTAATGCAATTCGGTAAATCATTTATGTAAATTAAAAATAGTAGTGGACCCAAGACTGTTCCTTGAGGTACACCTGAGTTTACTGTTATTGGTGTTGATTTAGAGCCATTTATTATTACAGTTTGTTCTCTCCCTATCAGAAAATCTTTAATCCACTGATGCAGTGGACCATTAATGCCGAAATATTTTAATTTTTTAAGCAAACTATGGTGGTGAACTTTGTCAAAAGCCTTGGAAAAATCTAGTAAAATAGCATCTATTTGTTCACTATTATCTAAACCTTTTGAAAAATCATCAATTAGTCCTATTAGTTGTGTTTCACATGATCTATATTTCCTAAAGCCATGTTGGTATGGGGTGATAACATAATTTTTGTCTAAGTGGTTCATGATGTTGCTACATATTATGTGTTCTAGGATTTTACATGTGATGCTGGTCTGTAGTTTCCTGGATCAGATTTTTCTCCTTTTTTAAATAGGGGGGTGACATTAGCTTCTTTCCTGTCCTTTGGTACTCTGCCCTGGTTAAGCGATGCCTGAAAGAGTATTTTGAACACTGGGGCTAGCTCATTGCTTAGTTCTTTGAGTAATCTAGCTGGAATACCATCAGGTCCAGATGCTTTATTTGGTTTGGTGTTGGATAATAGTTTTTGAATTCCATTTTCTTGTACTACTAAATCTTCTATGTTGTCTACTTGGTTCAAATTAAGAAATATGTCTTTGTCTCCTGGGGCTGAGAATGCTGATGCAAAGTATTTGTTTAGGATGTTTGCTTTAGTTTCATTATCATTATGTATTATGTTATGTTCATCTTTTAATGGCGCTATGCCTGTTGTTTCCATTTTCTTAGACTTAATGTATGACCATAGATTTTTGTTGTTATCTTTAGATATTACATTGTTTATGTATTCACTCTGCAGCTGTCTGATTACTTTTTGGGTTAGGTGTTTAATTTTTATATACTTTTTGTGAACTCTTTCTGCCTTAGTTTCTTTAAATTCAGCGGAAACCAGTCACAAAAAAAAAAAAAAAACGGCTAAAATTTCCTCGTCGTTGCCTTGGCAACACACACCTAACAGTGTACGAGTATGTTGTGAAGAGGTTCCAAATGTCACATTCTTAGCCACCGCCCAAACAACGTGTTGTGATCATAATGGCAACTGTTAGAAATAGATCTAGTGACATCAGATGTAATCTGAAAAGCCTCACAGCAGACAAAATTTGGAAGGTGACCTAAATAAGCCGCTGAATACTTGAACATAGAATGTAGTACATTGGTAGGTGACCTAAATAAGCCGCTGATTACTTGTAGATAGAATGTAGTAAATTGGTGAGTGACCTAAATAAGCCGCTGAATACTTGTAGATAGAATGTAGTAAATTGGTGAGTGACCTAAATAAGCCGCTGAATACTTGTAGATAGAATGTAGTAAATTGGTACGTGACCTCAATAAACCGCTGAATACCTGTTGCCATTCCAATAAGAACATTTTACTACACAAAACACTTAAAAAACTATCTACAAAACATTATTTCCGAAAGAAAATAAATACTTGACGGACTAGCTTTAATGAACATTCATTTTTGTTTTTTAAACATACTTAAAAAAAAAAACACAAATAAACTTTAATAGTGCTACAATATATGTCTTTAAATTTATTTTCATTTTCAATACAGCGCTCCTCCAAGCCTCCGGAGGGGGGGGGCGTAATCGAAGGTGTTTTTTTTTCGTCTGCGGTGTAGGGGCGGGCGCCACTAGTAAAAGTTTGAGAAACACTGATGTGAAGACATTAGAAGCAATTTTGTATTTCCTTTCGGTTCAATGACAAGTATTTTACACTTGAAAAACTAATTCGACCGACGGTTTTGTCTGCACTGCATGTAGCAAAATATGTAGGTCGCAGCTGGGGCAGCGTAGCAACGTGAAATATTGCACTCCTCGCCAACCTTTGGACTGGACGAAAAGTCTTCCTACCCCAGTGCTGCGACGTATCATTATTTCTTGAAGCACGTCATGGCGTGCTCTTGTCTCGTGTTGACGTCTACGTAAAATGTATTTTGATAGTTCAAATATTTCAACACTTTTTTTTTTGTTAATACTTTATTCTGTGCTCCCGGGTTGCACTTGAAACTAGATCTCGATCATTTGCATGATGACTCTGAGAAGTAGTTTCAAAGCTGAAGCAAACTGTTTTTGACTTAACAAACATTGTTGTGTATGTGTGTCGGTGTGTAGTCTGCAGGTTTATTTTTTTTAGAGAGAAAAAGAAGAAAAAAAAAGAAACTTAGCTAGAAAAAAATGAAAAAATAAAATGGTTATGGGAGCGAGGGAGGTAGGGAGCGAGGGAGGTAGGGAGCGAGGGAGGCAGGGAGCGAGGGAGGTAGGGAGCGAGGGAGGCAGGGAGCGAGGGAGGCAGGGAGCGAGGGAGGCAGGGAGCGAGGGAGGTAGGGAGCGAGGGAGGTAGGGCACCAAACATTGATCAACGAAACAAACTCGACATCAAACTTTCATGGTCGATGAATGTAGACATTGTGAAAACCACTTCCGTTTTACCTACTGGTTCTAAGACACTAAGTGATAGATTGAAGAAATGAAGATAGGTGATCATGTCAAGACGCAGATAGATTGGGGGTGGGGGTGGGGGGGGGGGGTAGTGGTGAGGAGGAAACGTATTTCCTCTTTCAAGTGTGACTTACTCGGGTTCATTGAGGACAAGTTACAGTCATGCGCCCTCGTGTGGCGCTAATCTCCCTGCATCGCCCCCTGTCCCTAATTCTGCTACAATTTTTAAAAAATGGAAACAATTCGGGAACATCATTGTTTATATATCTATAGTTATATCTGGTCTAAGAAATGCCAAGACTACAGCAATAAATAGTACTGCTGCATACAGACTACTCTTCCACAACAGCTGGCTCTTTATTTCAAGGCAGACTTGTACACCTACAACATAAGACTATATACTCTCTGTGTACATCTAAATAAAGGTTGTTTTTTTTTTCATTAAACCTATTGATACAGAATCTAGCTGTGAGTATTCGTGATCACCTTTGAATTGTCCAGTCTTTTCTTATAGTTTAAAACACCTTGAATCTAAGTAAATTGACCCACACACACATAATTTTTTTTAAAGTATAATATAGTATAATAAAATACTCTGAAAGACACAAAAATAAAGGCACATTCCTTGTCCCCTATGCTAGTACAAATTTGTACAAATACTCCTTCTTCCCTAGTGCTATTAGAGCATGGAATGGGTTGCCTGAGCTAGCCGGAAAAACCAGTGACCATAACTAAATGCATGACGCGTAGGAGGTAATCATCTTCTTTTTTGAAGTAACGTCTGTATTATATAAGATAAGATAAGATAGTGGATAATTCTGTTTAGCACAAACCAAGAGAGTTAATATTTTATTCAAATGTTTTGAAGTTTGCAATCTTAGGTGTAACCAAGACAGAATTTAAACATAAAAATATACCCAGATCTAATGGTAAAAGACCACATGGTGGAAGATCGGATATGCAAAACTATTTACATCTATGTCTGTCAATGTGGTCAGCATATGTTACATTCGTCCTCGTTAATTTCGTTCTTCTTTATAGCAGATGTCTTCTGCTTTGATTTCATCAGAGTTTACTTCTGCTTTGATTTCATCAGAGTTTACTTCTGCTTTGATTTCATCAGAGTTTACTTCTGCTGTTTGAGATAAGACGACAGATTCAGATCAACGTTTCTCAAACTATCTCCCCTCCCCCTTTCGTGCCAGAGCCTGGAGCTCCGAACTAAAAAGAAATTGGGGGGGGGGGGGGGGGCGTCAATTTATTTGTCAAGTATTTTCATTGTAGTTATCAATCCATGTTTGAATCTAACCTGAATGACATTAGTTACTAATTCTGGAAAAATCCAAATATTTTTAAGTAAGAAAGCGTCGTTTCTGAAAAAAGGATCTTTCAAAATGTTACCGTTTTCATGAAAGGCGGCTGCAAAACATTTGGAAGATGACTTTTAAAAACTTGACATCTACTCAACTGGCATAGATCTTTTGTTAACGCTATTATTTGTGCAAAACTAAAAAAAAAAAAAAAAAGAAAGTCGGTGGCAAGAAGTGTTACTTTACACGAACAGGATATTATGACGAACACGTCCATTACATACCTAAAATGTCCCTTGTATAAAAGTACTGGCTAGTGCTACCTTCTTCATTCAACTTAATTCACCTGGGACTTTATATATATATACATATATATTAAGGATGAGTATAGCGGTGTAAGACAACACTTCAATATCTACCCCTCCCATCTCCTTGTGACTTCTTACTTGCAGAAAAAAAAGGTAGATGCCAAGAACTAATATGTGAAGCTCAGGACGCAGTAAAACATCGAAGTTAACAAAGATCCCACAGACCTCCTTGTTGGATGGAAACAGAAGGGGGGGGGGGGAACCTGTTACCATTCCAATAAGAACATTTTTTAGTATACAAAACACTTTTAAACTATCTACGAATCACTATTTCCGAAAGAAAAACAACGCTTAACAAATTAGCTTTAATGACCATTCTTTTTTTGTTTTTTTTAACATATTTATGCAAAATTAAACTAGAATTGTACTATAATTATGTGTATTTAAGTTTATTTTTATTTTCAATACAGCGAACCTCCAAGTCCCCACTTAAAGAGAGGGCGCATAAACGAAGTTTTTTTTTTGTCTTCAGAGGAGGGAGGGCGCCACAAGTAAAAGTTTGAGAAACACTGACGTGTAGACATTAGAAGCAATAGTATTTCCTTCAAGTTCATTGACACGTGTTTTACACTTGCAGGAAAGAACAGAGTGGTGCAATCAATCTAAACTAGAAAGCCCTAGCACTTCTGTGGGACAATGTACATGGCTACGAACTTAACGAGCTCATTGTTCAAATAACGCATCCATTGTTATTTATAAAAGTGACCATCCCTGTGATAAATCTTAAAAAGGTTTAAGAATGGCAAAAAAGCAACCTCTCATAAAGCCCTTTTAACTTTCCCCAGCACATCATCCCATATCAGAAATCTAGACCAGGAAATCCTTTATCCAGGCAACTCCAACAAATGTAGTGTCTATTAGCGCAATCTTGCTGACGATCACAGTACGACGTCTCATAAGATTTAAAAGGTCGACGCCATGTTGTGACGTTGCAGGTCAGTGTTGAGGCCTTGTATAACGAATGGTCTTGGTTAATCACGGTATTTTCATAAATGGAGTCTTTGAAGTATCCGGTGTACAAATGTGAGAATTGTGACGATAAGCTAATTATTTTAATTTTAAAAGTTCCCGTTTTCAGCCATACGATTTGTAGGGGCAGATGCTGTAAACAGTAAAGATCATCGGTTCTGTTGCTCACGGTTTACTAGGGTATCACGTGACCAGCATAACGACCACCCGCCTTTACTTTTTCCCCAGCTAATATCAGATACCCGTCTTGGCGCCCTACAGATCCAGAAATTAAAAATCCCAGTCTTCACCATAATTCAATCTCGGGAGCCCTCGGTTTGGAAGCCAAGAGCTTTACCACTCAGCCATCGCGCCTCATTAAATAAAATTATCTATCTAGTCATTTGTGTGCACTTTTGAATAAAAACGAATTTCTCTGCTCGTCGCAACAATTAGGCCCAATACTCAATATAGGCATGTACGATCATCCTGGAGTCCCTGGTGTTACGGATGTGGTGTTTTTTTTTTTGTGTTTTTTTTTAAATTTAAAGTCGAAATCTCTTTCAATCTTTTTTATTTTTCTTTCTTAAATTTGTCTTTAGTTTCCTTCATAAGGACATCACATTTCTACACATCCCTTTCTTTTCTTTTTCTCTCTTTTATTGCGAAATGTTACACCCGGATCTTTAAATATATATATATATATATATATTAAAGAGCAGGTTACTCTGAGTAGTGAAAGTGTGAAAATAAAAAAAATCCAGGAAAATCCTGTCTAGATGAGTACATCTTTAAGAGTCTGGGTGTATTATTATCTATTTGACAGTCTACCATTGGCTCACTCACATTCTATTGTCTAGTGCATCTACTTTGCGTACCGGTTTCCACTGGACAGACCCTGAAATATTTTCCTCTCCCCTCCCCTTACAACCACAACTGACATAATAAAGGGGAACAGGACCGCAGTTGTCCACTGTGCCGTCTGACACGGTTCACCGGTTTGTCCAGTTTTAGTCGTTTCATTTGACAGCTTGGTAGCAAGGTATGCTGTCTGTTTCAGGCTATAACAGAAGTCTCAATGTTTTCTATTAGGCATTGCCGAATAATACAAGCTACTGCCATTCAGTGTCGCGACACACAAAGTGAGAAAAAAAAAAGGTGTACCGCATTCGTCTATGTCAATGAATAATTGTGCGGAGTTTCAATTTGATCCGAGAAAAGTTGTGAGAGAAATAACGTGTACACATTTTTTACTAGAAAGACAGAGTAAGTTAATATAAGCTTTGTAAAAATGTAATTAATTCTCCAAGCTTCTTAGTATGCATTATAAGTTAGACATAATTTAAAACGAATAGTAATCTTGTAAACAGCATTCTCCTTTCTTTGTTATGGGTACATACAGAAATGACTTCTTTTCTTGAGGATTCGAATAAGAGATTGGGCCTTTTCAAAACAATTAGATCAATTATAAGACATCAATTAGGTCAGGGAGGCGCGGTGGCTGAGCGGTAAAGCGCTTGGCTCCCGGGTTCGAATCCTGGTGAAGACTGGGATTTTCAGCTTCGGAATCTTTGGGCGCCCCCGTGTCCACCCATAATGGGTACCTGGCATTAGTTGGGGAAAAGTAAAGGCGGTTAGTCGTAGTGCTTGCACCATCGTTAACCGTATGCCACATAAACAGATGAGCTTTACATCATCTGCCCTATTGACCACAAGGTCTGAAAGGGGAACTAGTTAGGCCGTAGGCCACAAAAACAGATGAACTTTACATCATCTGCCCTATTGACCACAAGGTCTGAAAGGGGAACTGGTTAGGCCAGGTTCACATCTAACTTAAGATTCACTTTCACCTATCCTTTGATCTGCTGGACCGTTGGGGCACTACACAAAATCTGTCAACCTTCTTTTTCCATTCTTAACTGTCATTTGTCTTTGATATAATTTCATTCGGATTCATTCTTTCTGAAAATATTGAAGCCTGCCTGGGTGAACCACTTCGGGGGTCATTTTGAGTTTGTGTTTCCACACAAACTGACTTTGTAACCTTGTTTTTTTTTTGTTTTTTTTTTTGGTATAGTTAGGACGTTGTCACAGTCTCAGTTGACATAGCTTGATTTAATATTCACGTCATGTTAGGAGGTTAAAAGACACGTGGAATTCCTGATGTAGAAAACAGGAAGTAGAATGAATAAAGTTGACTTTGAGTTCAGTCAAGTGGTATCCTTTAGACCGGGTGGTCAAGTAGATTTTTGGTCCTGGACGGACAGTAGCGACTTAGAAAAGTCGAGCAGTATTTACAGTTAGGAAGTATCTTTTAGGCAGTTGATGCCAGTGTTCTTTTTGAGTCATGTATTATTATTCTGGATGATTCTGTACAGTGTTACCCGCTGAGATGCGGACGTGATTGGTAATATACTCTGGAGAGTTTAACGTATTGGATACAATTGATACCGCTGTTATGCGGATAGGATTGTTTATTATTTCTTGACTTGTAACACTAGCAAGGAGTGCAGTATTATTATGTTGTAAATTAAACTTTATAATTGTCTGCTGAAACCGACTGAAGTCAGTTTGTAGTGTCTATATTTGTCACGTGTCAAGAGTACTCCAAGAAGCACGAACACAGCATTCCACGACATTACACCATTTAACAATCATTTTCAGACGTAACAATACGAAATAGATTTCTAAGGAGTGTTTCTATTATTTATAAATCTAAAAATACTACACTGAAAATAAATTGTATTCAACACTACAGTTAAAATGTATTTGGTCATGAGCATGTTTACCCACAACGAAGCCACTAGGTGCGTCTCAATGCTGGAACTAGTTTGTCCAGTAGGAGAGGCAGTTTACACTTTGAAAATACAAGTAGATGTTAACAAAAATGTTGGCCCATTACATTACACAGAAAGAAGAAAAATATAAAAACAAGATTTTAAGAAATAAAGTAAGTTCGTGTTTTACAGAAACTCGTGGTGACCCTGCGGGACTTTTATATTCAATCATTACATTACAAGTGTACACAAACACTTAAATCGCTAGAACTGATCTCACAAAAATTTTGCCTAAGCAAACCGTCTTTTAATTAACTTTAAAAAAAAAATCAAAATATAATTTGAAAAACTTTGCTTTAAAATGTAAAAAAAAAAAGCGCTTTCGATAGTAGCCTTTGCATCCATAAATGCATTTTTATTAAATTTTATACACATAAATATAGACAATATATTATTTAAAAAAACAACTTTTAGACGTGTTTAAAATATATGTAATTTTAATGTTTATAATGCATATATTTCTTTTTTAAATAGTGTTCGCTTTCCAATGGCTAAAGAATCCGCTGCACTTTTAATTTAGGGATCTCTACATTTGTTTAAAATAACCGATATAGAAAGCATAAAATTGGTAATGTGAGCAGTCTTGCAGGTAAAATATTCTAATTCTGCAAGATAAAAGGTTCTCGTACGCACAGATAAAAAGTAATGTAACCCACATAAAAGATAGGCTACTCAAACTCCATAGCAAAGGGCAATATTCACCCATGATACAAAGAACTCATCACCCCAATTACATACCCAAATTACATGATAATCATTGATCAAGATCTCCCATGTATAGGATAATCACACTCCTAGATATAAAATAATGACCCTACAGAAATAGGTTAATCACCCTCCATGGTATAAGATAATCACACTCCCATTTAAATCAGTCCTCTCTACACTCGATCCCCTTTTATGAATCAACCAATCAATACTACTCATACTTTCAACTACTGTCCATTGCTACCGTGACTCTTAACACATTTGATCTCAATGAACTTCGTCTCAAATTCACACTGACTCTTGACTCTTTGAGTCAGAAATAACTGGGTGCTCTTTGTACGTTAAAACACTTGCGTTGAGACGCACTGACCCATGACTTGTTATTGCAGATTTAAAATACAATATTTACAGCGGATTTAATCGAGTGCAGCGGTGGTGTATTCTATCAGGAATGTTCGTCCGTCACATTTTCTTCTAAGGTTGGGCGTCATTCGGGCAAGCGAAGAGTTGTCTATATTATAATTCAGAGCAAATATTCTTTTGATTTATTACAAGCTTAACTACGCAGTGTAGCACAGATTAATAATACAATGATATTTCTTGAACATACAGATGTATCATCGTTCTAGCGTCTGTGGGAAAGGTTACTCAATAGTCTTATTGTACAAAAGCAAATATTCAAGTCCGGATGTTTTCTTGTGGATAGAAACCCCGTTGCTAACATTGTCCCTAATTGTTGATTGAAACCCACTGCTAGTCTTGTCCCTCCTTGTTTTCTAGAAACGCCACTGCCAGCCTCGTGGTTTGTTGAGTAAGAAAACTAAATCTAATAGGTGAAAAGAACCCCCAAACTAGAATGTTCTCTTTATACATTTTAGACTGACAGCAGAAGCCTTTAAAAAAATAAAACCGCCGAGTTTCAAAGGTTCTGTATTTCTCATTGATTAGGAAGGCAAACAGATCTAGTTTCCAAAATCTGTCAAAATTATCTCTCCGTAATGCCAGGTATATCGGTAGAGAACCTTTTCGACAAAATCTAATTCCTCAGATAACTTTGTGTGCGTATTTGGAGAGATGGTCACAACACTTTTACACAAATGCATTCAAACGGCTTAGCATATCTTGATGTAAAGGCACATTTCTAGACAACAAAGCTCTTATTTCATCACTGTTTTAATATTATAAACGTCTTGGTGGTCAACCTTCAGCAATAAGAAAGAAAAACAAAATATGCAAGTTATGCATGGCTTGTTAGACCTGCACTCTTGCAGATATTTTTTACATTATGTTCAGATTGTTTCGCTAGTTACACCGGATGACACAATTACATAAATGTCTACTGGCATGTTTGTCACTTGTTTCGCAAAATAACACTTCTTACATTTTTAAAAACAAATTTAGTCTTATATGAGTGGGGAAAAATGGAAAGAAAGAGGGGGGGGGGGGTTACACTTTATGATAAATAACTTGTGGTATTCTTATCAAAACACAAAGAAAGTGCTCGACACTATTTATAGCCCACGTGCACGCTACACACACACACACACGAGTCGAGCACGTGAGACAGTTGGTTAGTTTATTTCCATTCAATGAATATCAAGATCTGAACCTATTTTCTCTCGTCCAACACAGTGGGTAGCATCTGGTCAACAACGTGCCCCCCGCCCCGTCTCTACTTCTCATACACTTATTTTTGTCTCTCCCTCACACACACACAAATACAATAATTACAGATGTTGAAATGAAGTACAAAAGAAGGAGAGGGTAGGTGCGTGTGTGCGTGTTACAAGGTGCTGGGACGGCCAAGGTATACAGTTAGGCAAGGGGAGCAACTGGACCGAAACGGGAGTAGTTGACTTAGACTAGTAAAAGTAAAAAAAAAAAAGGTACTTGAATGAAAGTATTTGCTCAGCTAATCTTCAGATTGGAAACACTAGGACCCACAACTCGTCCAGATACTTAATCTTTCCAAAGAGTTATCTGGCCTCTAAACCTGGAGAGTATGTGTGTACATATGTGGGAGAAAGGGGGATAGTGATGCGTTAATGTGTTGTTGTTTTGGTAGGGGGCAGGGGGATATTGATGCGTTAGTTTAAGTTAAGCAGGGCCTGCCTTAGATAGATGGAGGCCGTTCTCAAAGTGAATTTTGGTGCCCCCCCCCCCCCCAAAGAAAAATAAAAATAAAAAATTAACAGCGAAAAAAAAAATTACACAATTTTTTTAAAACGTAATCAGGCTAGTGTACTCCAACAATGACGATGGGCACCCGTGTCGCTATTTCTTCTCTAAAACAAATAAGGATGCGAGGCCCCCAACAATAGGAGGCCCTATGCAGCTGCCTAGTTTCCATATGTCTAGGGCCGGCCCGAGGCTTCGTGTACGCTATTTTCCCTACTTAGAAAGGTTTTGTTCTAGGACATTTAATGACAAAACTTAGGCTATTTGTTATCAATAACAGTAAAGGAAAACCTTTCAATGTTAGGGAGCAGATGATGTAAAATGTAATAGTGTTTATTTCTTCGGCCGACGGTTAACGTGGCCAGCACTACTTTCAAAACATATAGATTATATGTCAGGTAGTCCTTTGAGTTGATAGGATTCAAGGGTGTACTTAAAATCTCGTAGTTCGAAATCCCAATTTTCTTCTGGATTTGAACTCAAAACTCCAGGTTCGGAAGCCAAGCGCTTTACCACTCGGCCAACAAATAAAGGACTCTATAAGCTTTCAGTGTCTTGGACATACCATACCCTGTTTCAGTTTGTTTATTTATAGAAGATTTGACATTACAGGTTTTTGTGGATTGTCGTTTTCCTGCATTTAGCAATCACATCTAGCATGTAATCTTTGACTGACTACTTGCTAAGTCAAATACAAATCTGAAGCTAAGTGCTGAAGCAACGAACGATGCATACATACTACATAAATACTACATACATACTACATACATACATACATACTACATAAATACTACATACATACTACATACATACATACTACATACATACATACATACATACATACTACATACATACATACATACTACATACATACTACATACATACTACATACATACATACATACATACTACATACATACTACATACATACATACTACATACATACATACATACCACATACATACATACCACATACATACATACCACATACATACTACATACATACTACATACATACATACTACATACATACATACATACATACTACATACATACATACTACATACATACATACTACATACATACTACATACATACTACATACATATATACTACATACATACATACTACATACATACTACATACATACATACTACATACATACATACATACATACATACATACATACTACATACATACTACATACATACTACATACATACTACATACATACTACATACATACTACATACATAAAGGCAACCCTAGGGACCAACGTTTTAACGACAGAAAATAGTGAATCAAATAGAACGAAAGTATGGAACGCGTCGACCAAAGCACAACCCCGATACGGCAACTCCGCCTAGCAGTAACGCAGTACTAAGAGACCTAACCTCTAGAGCATTTAATTCACTATCTTCTCACATTAAAAATTTGGTCCTTAGTGCTGTCTTCATAAACGTAATGTGTCCCGCTTAACCAAACTTCTTGAACTTGGCTACACAAGAAATGTAGATAGTATCGTTTGTCGTTTCCCAACAGCCATTGACATCTCTCCCATGCACATCTAACTTTGATTAGTGGACAGGGTCAACTGTTATCTGAGTTTATCTAACTTAGTCGGATATGGTCTTCTACACACGGGTCAGTTAATAGATGAAGTAGGTCTCTAGAAAACTAAGATCAGACTTCCACTCAGCGGAACCAAAGAGATTTTTTTTTTATGGTATTAGACATGCACATTGTGATGATTGTATTTGTATATAGTATTATAAACAACACTTGATAGAATCTTGGGTGTAAGATTTAAGGAATTTATGTTTATTTATTATTATTTCATTGGTCTAATAGTTAAAGTGAAGTGACGGCCCTTGGGATATTGGTATTGTTGTCAGTGGCTGAGTTTTGTGATTGAATAGTAGAAGTACAGTATAAGACAGTTTTATAGTTTGATGTATATTTAGTGATTCAACTTTTGTTGGCGTTATCTACAGTTATAGATCTAGTTATTTCAATTGCTTTATTAAATATATATTCTGTTCTTAATACATACCTGGTGTTTCTTTTAATTGTTGAAATACATACGTTTATGAAGTTTATGTACCCAAATCAGAGGCATAAGCTAGAAGTTCACAACACACACACACATATATATATATATTAGATAGATTAGAATAGATATATAGATAGATTATATAGATTAGATTAGAAACATAAATACATACAATTCAATTTGTCGCTGTAAAATGTAAATCGACATTGACTTTTAAAAGGAGTGACTGATTAATCGGTAGATAAAGTGCGGTTAGATCATTGGCTATAAACTTTACGTCGGAGATCAATCGTTGGACAAGTTTAAAAAAAATTATATTGACCGACTCAATCACAAATTCATAAAAAGGCACAGAATAAATAAGCCGATAATATCTATACTTTAATACTCATGACTTATTGTCCAGCATAATCAGTTCATTACGTTGCTAGAGACTAGTAGAGTGAATAGCCCCATTCACATTTGACTAGAGTAGCACCTTTAGTAAAATCACTAAATTTAGAAAGCCTTCAGGACAGAAGACTCAAAAGTAAAGTAGCAATTATACATAAAACACTGAACCATAATCTTCAAATACAAAAACAAAATTTAATAAAATACTCATAAAGACACAAAGATAAAAGTACATTCCTCATTCCATATGCTAGGACAAATTTGTACAAATGCTCCCTCTTCCCTAGCGCTATTAGAGCATGACATGGGTTGCCTGAGCTAGCTAGGAAAACAGTGACTTGGCAGGTATGCATGACTAAATGCATGACGCGTAGGAAGTAATCATCTTCTTTTTTGAAGTAACGTCTGTATTCTATAAGATCTCTAGCCAGTGAACGAGAACGAGCTAATCAAAGCAATAATACGAGTTCGTATTTCTTTTCTTTTTAGTTTTGTTGACACACTAATTACATTCACGATAGGAAATGTTTCCCCATTACAAACCAACCATTTATTTGTAGAGCGTGTCGATTTAGGCTTACATTCATTAAAAATGTCTGATAGGTCATTTTTTATACCGGTGCATTGCATTTCAGAATGATCCTTTTTTTTAAAGTCGAAATGTAGTTACTTTTTTTTTCTTCTTTGAAGTAACGTTTGTAATATATAAGTAATTATAAGATAAGAGACACTTGCATATTCTCTTAAAACACGATATTATACAGTAGTCTATAAAAAGATTTATCAACGGGAGGACAATTTCTTAGTAAAACATTGACAAGTACGACATAATAGAAGCCAAATTGTTTCGACAAGAGAATCCAATGTACGATTCTACATCATACTTGAGATAATTTATATTCAAAAATGGAGGGGGGGGGGGGAGAAGAAAAAGTAATACAACACAGCCAAGTGAGTGGTGATAAACTCAGACAAACCCAGACAGTGCATTCTAATCTTTTCAAGTCGAAGTGATTAACCTGAGCAACACAGTCATGCGTTCAATAAAAAATTTATCTGATACTAATCCTTATTGACTAGTTCACCTGAGGAAGCACTTCTAATAATAAAAACGGTTGTTCAACACCCAAACCGTAAAGAGATTGCGTGTGTGTGTGTTTTACACGTGTGTGTGTGTGTGTGTGCTTGAAATAGATCTGACCTAACACAAGTGTTTACCAAAGTATTCACCCCTTCTCCCCCATCTTTCAACACCTGGGTCAAGTGGTCAGCACACACTTCGGAACCACTCCCCCCCCCCGGCCCTCTTTTCAGTAACATCATCACTGCATCACAAATGTGTAGTTCAAAAGCTGAAAATATGACACACACGGTCATTCATAGTTATTCAAAGTAGATGTGATAGTTTCCTTAAAACGAGAACTAATCTCAAGTCTAATGGCTAATGCAATTGAAGTCAAGTTCAACTATCGACAACCTTTGAAGAGAGTAGGCTCTTAGATCGTCCAGTATCTAGATTCTAGATCATCAGTAGAAATATCAACTATATATTCTTAAGCTATGTTTGGAAAAAAAAAAGACTAACAGATTTCCCCCCTGTTTTAACTAAGGTCTAGACTAAAAGTGATGGAGATTTCAATGAACTAGTGTGCTTTGGCCAGATTCAATTTCAATTTTAAAAAATCAAGATAGCTAAAATCCACTGATCCAGAGTCAAGAGAATCAGGAACACACACCCCTAGGACACAAACAAAGATTTGTATCTGGTTTACTTATTTACATGTGGCGTAAATATAGATCTTAAAAAAGGGTAAAAATGTCCACTATTTCCTGCACTATATTTGAAAGACTGAACAGAGACTGAATATAGAGTAGCCATGTTTACCCACTGACTTGCGTGTGCCCATTCTATTCTTAGGATTAATTACGAATATTGTTTTTAAGGAAAGAATCTAAAATGTCGAGTGACTTACCAGTTGGTCGATTGGTCAATGTGTTGAGCAACGGAATATCCAAAAAAGCTGCCTGCTGGGCCATGGTGCACCACAGCCGTTCTCAGGTCTATATTAAAAGCCTCCGCTCCCGAGGCCAACAACAACAGCAGCACAAGCATGGTAGAATAGAAACACAATAATAATAGACTAGACGTGCATCTGGACCTTTGACCGACACGGCCACTGACCACGGTCCAAGTTTTTACGCCATCCACTGGTTTTGTACTACTACACCGTGTTTCCCCATCGGCACCCCGGGGCGTAGGATACGAGGGGTAAGATGTGTGGTGCCTGCTGCCGAGGGTTGCTATGGAAGGTAATCCACACAGGAGCTCAGCGTTCTCCGTCCCGTGTTCCATCCTTATTCAGAAACACACGTGAACTTTCAACTTATGTGTTTGAATAATTCCGAAAAGAAAGGTCAAGCAGCCTTAAATACGAAAAGGGAAACAATTTGAAAAATTAATAAAGCTAAACGATTAGATCTATATATCATGAAATTTAATCTACAACTAGCCAACGAAATAATACAGTGTATAAAATCTATATGCACAACTGTCTAATTCTGTGAAAATCCATCAAGCATAAACACGATTCAGAAAACACACAAAAAAACAACAAACATAACATTAACACAACACAGGCTGGTTTTGCTTCAGTAGGCCCTAACCAAGACTCGTAACAAATAATATATACATATAACAACCAACAACAATAAAGGCAATAGCCACATTCCAAACCAGCATAAGAATTAAGTTATTTTTATAACTTCTATAAATATAATATATCGATCTATTACACATTACAAATAATGCTAGATCTATTTCTATTTAGATTTTAGTATAATCATTATAGTTATACCCTACGCCTATAGATAAAAACAGATCTACATTATACGCAAATGACTGAGGCTTGAAAACTATTTTAAATACAATTCAAACTAACATTTTACTAGATCTACAAGATTTGTATTCACTGTAAAACTTAACACACATTCAGTTTAATGGCTGCTATTACAAACTATCGCACATAGATCAAGATCTTGATTCAGATCCACGGCGTAGGCCTACTATCTAAACACTGGTTGGTCACGTCTGCAGACAGGCTTGACTATTTCATTGATAGAAAGACGGTTTGTTGCTGCTAAATTTAAGATCAACACTAAAGTGACTAAACCCACCCACTCAACAAGCTAGCAATAGAACAGAACGACACTATCTTCCCGTGAATAGCCAGAATGACTAGATTGATATGTATACGTATTTGGTAAAAGAGAATCAAAACAACTCCTTTTAAAAAATACGCAGAAAAGAATATAACAAAAAAAACTCGTAAGAAGTCAAACTATTATAGATCTACATCTTCCAAAATCACATAGAGACATAGAAGAACAAACAACATTAATAGTACGTTAGCACCGCTGCATACGTTCAATGCTCATTTTGTGAACAACAAACACTTAGACCGAGGAAATTCATTTCAAACTATACTTTAGAAGTCCAAAACGAATGTACACACATTATACAATTATGTAGGCCAAGTTCCCAAAGCTTACATTATAAGACTGAGTAACAGAGATACGGTCGTAGCGCATGAGCACACGGTTACTTGCTCACCACGAGAAAAAAAAAATTCTTGGTGCCAAGACTACGGCGCCTACTACAGAGAGGCGCTGGCCTGACCCTCTTTTGCTTCGCTGAAGGCGAACGAGAATTGGGACGAAGGAAGAGGGTTGGGGTAAGTTGGGAGGCGTTTTTCTCACAGGCGGCGCTTTTTCCCCTCCACTACGTCTTGCCGTGTGCGTCCCGCACACACCTTTCCTCACCACACCAGCGTGAGATTCTTCTGTCTGACAGTAGCCTAGGAAGATGGCCTTTCCCCATCCCAGGAGGGCATCTCTTACAAACGAGGTTCAGTCTAAAAAAATATGTGCACAGTAGGTAGAAAATACTTAACGTAATGAATGACGCATCGAAGTTTACACATTTAAGGCAGAGCTAGTTAACACTCCTAAAACAGTCTACGTTACATAGTACTAAAGGCCCACCTGTTGTAAAGACAAACTGTATAAAAGGTTAGGCCCATGTCTGTTAGTACGTAAAAGTAATTTGATGAATACACTACTGCCTAAATAATGCCATTGCAGCATAATACTTCGTAATTTAAATAAAAACAGTTCACTGAAGGCACCATTAGCGATTCTGTTATAAGTTGTGAGACGGCTTACCATGTATATGTATGTTGTGTGTATTTTATGTAAGAGAACTTGTATGAGTGTATAAGTTATAGTTGAGTGAGAGAGCTTATATATGTATATGTTAGTTGATCACACTAAGTTTTTGTTATATATATACCATCCTTGATCACAGTACCAAGGTGATGTCACCCTATTTCTGACTCCAGCGGACTCGTTTTCGGTTATAATTTCTTTTGTCTTTAACCATAACATAACCAGATATTTTTTTTTTGGTCGGATCATACTTTAAATCTGAGGATGGATTGCTTTGTACTCAGTAAGAAACAGGGCACCATTTAATGCATTGACAGGAAAGCTAATTGCAATATACATAGTCTTTCAATCGCGCTTTCAAGTAAGGAAAAATATTCTGATTTTTACTTCTCATAAGCGAATTACACAATCTAGATGATTTCTAATTTATACCTTAAATGCAGTTCCAGCATTCCTACTAAGTTTATCTAAATTAGACCCACTCAGTACTGGCGCTTATAAAGGACAGCAAAGCAGGTTTTTAATGGCACTAATGAGAATGCCCGGCCAAGTTGTAGATATCGCTATCAGAGTTGTAGAATGCTTCAGCGTTCAACTCAAGAGAAGACCGAGGACACAACGCTTCTATGGTATGTATGAAATCTAATAACTTGCTTAACTAGTACAAGAAACAAGAAACTCAATGCAGTCCAGAGACAATATATAATCTACAGTGGAGGCCCATCATTCTTTCTATCGACGTTCAGTTTCCAATATTTAGTTGTTTGTACACTAGATAGCTGGTGATCGTATTAGTCTCTGGGACATTGCCCCGCACTCTTGAGCTCTTGTTTCTGATTGCTAATAAAATATCAATAATAACAAGGTCACGATTTATTCTTGCATATAAAAAAAAATGATAATAGATTACTGCTTAAATTGTTTGTCCAATTTACTGTATTTGGGGATTTTTATATTTGGAGGAAAAACTATTTAAAAAAAATATTAAAGGCAATGTCGATGTTTTTTCAAAAAGTACATGATAATTTTCGCGCACTTTTAGCACTGCAGAAACAAATTTTCTTATCTCTTCTGTTTGTAAATCAATTTTTTAAAATTTAGTTGGCGACATTGAATTTTAATTTAACGTCCGCGACATTGTTCAGTTTGTTGTTAAAATCTCCAATAAAAAGCTGCAGCAAGTTGTTGTATGCTCATATCACGTGGACAACACTTACTGTTAAAATTAGTTGCTAAGGGTGTCCAGCAGTGCATTATGACTCAGTTCAAAGAGAGATAACTTGCACTAACAGTTCTTATGAGTCACGGACGATTGCAAAAGTATTTACGCGGCTCTTCAATTTGAAACTGAATACCAAGTCTAAACTTTTATATTTTTTTTTACCAATTTTTCTGACTTCAAAGAAAACTGCCCACAGGTTGCGAAGTTGCAGGTCAATGTCCAGACCTTCTATGATGATTGACTGGCGTCACATTATGTTAAATTTCAACTTTTCTTTCCGGTTTATTAACTGCTATGACGCAATGGAAGTCTAGAATAAACACAACAGAAACAAATCTGACAATAATTACATAACTATTTGGGGATTAACAAAAGAATAAAGAGAGACGAAATAATGGAGAAAAAAGAAACAAAGATGAAAGAGTGGGTAGTTTCAAAAACAAATCAAAGCAGGAGAGAAAGTAAGAAAGACTTGAACAAATCAAAGCAGGAGAGAAAGTAAGAAAGACTTGAACAAACCAAAGCAGGAGAGAAAGTAAGAAAGACTTGAACAAACCAAAGCAGGAGAGAAAGTAAGAAAGACTTGAACAAATCAAAGCAGGAGAGAAAGTAAGAAAGACTTGAACAAACCAAAGCAGGAGAGAAAGTAAGAAAGACTTGAACAAACCAAAGCAGGAGAGAAAGTAAGAAAGACTTGAACAAATCAAAGCAGGAGAGAAAGTAAGAAAGACTTGAACAAATCAAAGCAGGAGAGAAAGTAAGAAAGACTTGAACAAACCAAAGCAGGAGAGAAAGTAAGAAAGACTTGAACAAACCAAAGCAAGAGAGAAAGTAAGAAAGACTTGAACAAACCAAAGCAGGAGAGAAAGTAAGAAAGACTTGAACAAACCAAAGCAGGAGAGAAAGTAAGAAAGACTTGAACAAATCAAAGCAGGAGAGAAAGTAAGAAAGACTTGAACAAACCAAAGCAGGAGAGAAAGTAAGAAAGACTTGAACAAATCAAAGCAGGAGAGAAAGTAAGAAAGACTTGAACAAACCAAAGCAGGAGAGAAAGTAAGAAAGACTTGAACAAATCAAAGCAGGAGAGAAAGTAAGAAAGACTTGAACAAACCAAAGCAGGAGAGAAAGTAAGAAAGACTTGAACAAATCAAAGCAGGAGAGAAAGTAAGAAAGACTTGAACAAACCAAAGCAAGAGAGAAAGTAAGAAAGACTTGAACAAACCAAAGCAGGAGAGAAAGTAAGAAAGACTTGAACAAACCAAAGCAGGAGAGAAAGTAAGAAAGACTTGAACAAATCAAAGCAGGAGAGAAAGTAAGAAAGACTTGAACAAACCAAAGCAGGAGAGAAAGTAAGAAAGACTTGAACAAATCAAAGCAGGAGAGAAAGTAAGAAAGACTTGAACAAACCAAAGCAGGAGAGAAAGTAAGAAAGACTTGAACAAACCAAAGCAGGAGAGAAAGTAAGAAAGACTTGAACAAACCAAAGCAGGAGAGAAAGTAAGAAAGACTTGAACAAATCAAAGCAGGAGAGAAAGTAAGAAAGACTTGAACAAACCAAAGCAGGAGAGAAAGTAAGAAAGACTTGAACAAACCAAAGCAGGAGAGAAAGTAAGAAAGACTTGAACAAACCAAAGCAGGAGAGAAAGTAAGAAAGACTTGAACAAACCAAAGCAGGAGAGAAAGTAAGAAAGACTTGAACAAACCAAAGCAGGAGAGAAAGTAAGAAAGACTTGAACAAACCAAAGCAGGAGAGAAAGTAAGAAAGACTTGAACAAACCAAAGCAGGAGAGAAAGTAAGAAAGACTTGAACAAACCAAAGCAGGAGAGAAAGTAAGAAAGACTTGAACAAACCAAAGCAGGAGAGAAAGTAAGAAAGACTTGAACAAACCAAAGCAGGAGAGAAAGTAAGAAAGACTTGAACAAACCAAAGAGAGAAGAAAGACAAAACGAAAGGACAAAAGAATGTTGAAAGAAAGAAAAGAGAAAATAAAGAAGAGAGAGAGAGAGAAAAGTAGAGATGCCCTGACCTCAACCTTTTCATATCGTAGCTTGTGAGTTCTTTGGTTGCCATGTACTGATAACAAGACCACTCGTCTGACCCTTGATACTGTATAACCATATACCATGTATACAGAAGCGACATAAACACATACACACGTAGGCGACCCGCTCAGATATCTCGAAATACTGGCATCATTGATTTTCTCAGAGATACACCAAATACATAGATAGATAGACAGACAGACAGAACAATAGATAGATAGATAGATTATTAGATAGACAGACAGACAGACAGAGTTGAGTTGATATAAGATTTGTTATAAGTGATGGTACTTAGTTAAATCTTCAAGTAAAAACTTGGCTTCAAGTTTTGTTTCCCTCCAGAAATGTTTCTCGTGTTTCCAGTCTTCTCCCCATCTCTTTCATTGAGATCTCTATAATGTAGACTTCTTGTAGTCTCTGAAATGATGCATCTGTTGTTATATTATCTTATATAATACAGACGTAACCCTAACCCTTGCGTCCTACGCGTCATGCTTTTAGTCATGCATATTAACCAAAGTCACTGTTAATTGTTAATTTGACTATCTAGAGCCATCCCTCCCAACCGTTAGTGTCTCATTATCTCTGTAATTATTATCATGGCGATAATAAGATATCTATGTGATAATAAAATATCTATGTGATAATAAAATATCTATGTGATAATAAGATATCTATGTGATAATTATCCCTGTTATTTATGAGAATATATTTTGACTCCAAATTAGAAACATGACCTGACTCCACAGTTGTCACTTTCTTACTCTACCGATAGTTGTAAGCATGAAAGTAAAAGTGAGATTTTCCTCTGATAAAGACTTGATCCTCTCCCATATGGTGTGTATCTTCATGCGCTGTGAGTCACCCTGTCAGGAATGTTGCTGTTGGGTCAGTTGTGTGCACAAATAAAATAAAATCCACTGCTAAGAGTGCAGTACTCACTCATTGAAGTTCAGAGGTTGGTTGTTGTTGTTTTAAAATTATGTTTTTGAATTGACTCATTATCTTGTAAAGTGTTTGAGGAGTGGAAGAGAGAGAGAGAGAGAGAAAGAGGAGCAGGTAGATAGATTGTAATCTGTGTACAACAGACCTGGTTCTTGAGTTTCGAACAAAAATTCTGTTAGTTTGTTTCGTTCATTTCTGATATAGTATTTGTATTTGTTGGTACACTATGAACTCTGTTGAAATAAAGTAAGCCGCAGTTAAGTGCCCCTTGCAATCTGTAGCGCAGATGATGACCTTGAGGTTGACACTATCCGTTAACAGACACAATAAATTAAACATAGAACTCAATTCTTGATAACCTAGACACATTCGGTGGTTACAAGAAAGATGTTCTATGAACCATAAGTTCACAGCGGCACTTGATGAGCACCTACTACCCTAATGAAAATGACTATTGATTTATTAAATCAGAGATGTCCTCGTTTTGTTAGAACTCTGGCAGATTTAGTTTTCGTCCTTCACGATTTGTTTTTTTCAATTTTAGAAATTATCATTTTCGAGGAACCCCCCCCCCCCCTTTTTTTTTACAGTCTGAACAAGTTATCCCTTCCACCAATGCCTCGAACTCAATTAGCACACCCCTGTCCATCCAGAGTCTCATTGAGTATTCCGAATCCCTTTGAGTGCTAATGTGCAGGCTACAATGACACTCATCAGTGAACATGATTCCGTCTTTTAATTTGCATCCACTGCCCCGCGGCTAAAACTGTGGGAGATCTGGTGAACCTTTAGAAATGTGGAAGTAACAGACTATGACATTTATGATTACTCTATTCTAGTTCATCCTTCGAAAACAGATCTAAAATTACGGATCAACATGACATAGGCAAACTAGGCAACTGCATACGGCCTATGACGGTTTATCATTCATTTCGTATTTTTTATATTAATTTTTTCTTTTTTCTATTTCATTTGGCGACACCCTATTCCTTTCGCCTACGGCCTCGCTACTCACTTTGTCTAAGGCATCCAATTACTTAAGGCCGGCCCTGCAAGCCCCTAGTCCACCACTTAGATAATTTGTGGAACCATATAAACAAATGACCACTTCAAATTATCAAACGTTACCACATTTCATATTTTCAAGAGAAGGCCTATCGATTATTTTCCAAAAAAAATTTTTTTTGGCCTCGACCCCAACCTAATCGATTAATTTCTACATTCTAAGTTGGCAGCTTATATTAACGATAAATAGTTGTTTTTTGATCGCTAGTGCATTTGAACAATGTTTGGCGCCTTCACTAGCTTCACACACAGTTGACTTGGGAACCATACAACTTACAGTAATTTTTTTATTCATTAGCGCCGAAGTGTTGTTCTTACACATTACACTGTGCACCAGCACTGGCCCTAGAGCATCGATAACTTGTAGGCTACCTTTTTTTTATTTGAAGTGTTTGTATACATCGCTTGTTTTTAAAATTTGTCTCGGGGACTCTCGATTGTTTAACTATTATACAGAACTTGACTTCACGAACTGGCACATGACTTTAAAGTCACCATCAATTATGAATGGACAGAAATAGGAAACTAGTTTCTTTCTTCTTCCTACTTATTCTCGTGTTTCATAGGAAATGTATGATGTGAGCCTAGAGAGGTGTTTCCCAAAGTGGGAGTACACGTACCCCCAGGGGTACGGGAAGATTTTGGAGGGGGTACGCGTTGCACCTTATTAGCTCTGCTGATTTTGAAAAATACCCAGTTATTAAGTTCTGCTAATAAATTAAAGTGTGGTTGGGGGGGGGGGGGAGGGGCGAGGAGAACTCGGCATTTAAAAAGGTATAAAAGAGGTACACATTGATCAAAAGTTTGGGAAACACTGGCCTAGAGAAATAAATACCGCATCTTTTGTTAACGAGATATACACATTTAAATCGTTTCATAAATCCTTTTGATTTGTATTTTTGAATGAATGTATTCACTTAAGAATGTATTCATGCATGAATGTGTCGTGTGTTGGAAGAACGATTTCATCATTCCTTCTCCTTTTAAAAAACAAACAGTACATGCCCACATCTAGTCCACTTCTACCCCTCACTTGTGCTTGTATGGTTATAGAGGAGAATGATGATCTATATTGATAAAGTCAGTTCCTGCAGCCAGACGAGTTCACTGACCACTCCATGTATATTTGTTTCTCTTAGTGAGGGCAAGTATCTCTTCTCAATGTACAGTACTCTTAAACAAGTAGGCCTACTATAACTGTGAAACAAAAATTCCTAAAATATATTTAATTCGTAATTGAATAACAGAAACAAATTGGACAGTAGGGGGTAAAATCATCGACCATAGACAGAAATATTCAATGGACGTTAGCGTTATAAGCGCGACGCTCTACACAATTCGCTAACAAGCCATTCTACTAGGTGTGAAAGTTTAGCTTAAATAATTTTATCTTTTATCACCTCCCAACTTCCTAAGACCTAATAGTAGAAAATGAAATACAAAAATAAATTGTGTATTTCGTTAGCACCGAAAACAGGGCATGTTTTGATGACGTAATCCAGTGCTCGTTCTTTGCTCGCACATTTTTAATCCGTAGGAATGGTTTCGTCTTCTCTTCGAGAGAGAGAGAGAGAAAGAGAGAGAGAGAGAGAGAGAGAGAGAGAGAGAGAGAGAGAGAGAGAGAGAGAGAGAGAGAGAGAGAGAGAGAGAGATCATTGGCTTATCTGTTCCCATTTATTAGATCTACCAGACCTTTCAATTTGAGATGGCACAGAAACTAGCCAGCCCCCCCCCCCCCCCCAGTGTTATAGAGATGTCTGGGCGTAGCATCAGATCAAAAGCTCCAATATTGCCGACTCTTCTTTCTTTCTTTCTGAGAGTCGTTAATAAAAGACTAAACTCATTGTAACACACACACATCTTTTAATTACACCAGCGTTTCTCAAACTGTGGGGTGCGCCTCTTTATGGCGAGAACAAAAGTTTTGTCGTCTTTGTAGAGTGTCCCACATACAATTTTGAGAAACACTGAATTACACCCCATTAACAACATCCGTAGAAAACCAATGCCAGAGAAGATGCTACACAAAGTTTAACAGGCTTTTACTTTCTAGACTTAGACTTAAGAAATGAAGATTATTAATTAGTCCAAACCTCCCACAGGAAGAGGACGATGGGCAGGGTTCGAACCCAGGAATAATGAGCTGTCTGTCCAGAGCATTTACCACTCGAGCATGGAAATGCCGTCTTTTGTTGCATCCTACAGAAACATAAATAAATAAATAAATAAATACTTATACGCATACAATCATACATGTTAAGTACCGGTAAGAAAAAGTCACCCTATCTACAGCTACTAATCAAGGTTGCTTGTCTATTGTAAATTTATTCCGAACAGTAGAGACAAATGAACGTGCTTTTAGTTTGCATACATTGAAAAAAAATCCAATCTAGTTTCTAATCATGACCTTTGTTTTTTTCTTCATTCCTTATGGTTCATATTGCAATCAGCCGTGGTCCATATTAAAAATAAGGTTTTCAATATGAAATAGTTTGAAGTTTTGATTTTATTTTTATTATTAAAATTTTTTATATCATGGCGAGCCAGCTTTATGTTAAGAATGGTGTCCTTTGTATTCACAGGAGAATTTAAGTTTGTATTCACAGGAGAATTTAAGTTTGTATTCACAGGAGAATTTAAGTTTGTATGGTCAGAAACTTTTTTTTTACGAAGGATACAAAAAAAAAAAAAGGTCCATATTGCAAAAGATTCTCTCCTAGAACACATTAATAGCTTTTTGTGAATCATTGAAGGATGATGGTGAGAAGAGTTGCTTGATCAAACAGACCTCTAAAAGCAACGTAAGGACTACTATTGTTCTGATAAAGACACATAGTTCATAGTATGCATGCCTTCAGTTATCGATTCATTATCAAATTTAACAGAATGATTTCGAGGACAGGTAGACCTAGAATTGGATGTCCATCATCAATTTGTGGGCCGGATTGTATAGAAATGCCCTGGCCGATTTTAACACCCAGTCTTCCTCTGATTTGTGCTGTTTAGATAATATCACCAGCTTAACTTAAAGAAAAAGGAACACTTCAACTGAATTTGTTCTGCGAAATCCAATACGATTAGTTTAAACATTTACCAGTCCTTTTCAGTATATAATATAGTGCATGTACATAACAAAGTACATTACATGTACACAAGAAAGTCACTTATATACACATGAAAGCACTTTGTATTGAGTTTAAATTCTTGATCTTTCAACGAAAATTCCTCAAACTTTGATCTCCAGTGTAACTTGAAGACCATCTTCTTGACTTGACTAGAGCCCAATGTTCCATTACCAATAATATGCCCCCCTTTTGTTTGTGTGTTTTCAATCGCGTATGTCGCCGCATGCGGTCCATCCTTTATGGCCAAGGAGGGGGTTATATCAACAACGAGTTACTTATGAGAAGAAGTCAAGACCGAAATCATGAAACCAACTGGAGGAGGCATAGGAAATGAATCAAATTGAGTTATTTATTACATTTGTCCGAGTCGACACACATTCTTTGCCTTGTTTGACTTGCACACTTCAAGCTGCAGAAGATGAATTCGAATGTCCAATGATGCCTCATTCTAGTAGCCAGGGAGAGACAGAGAGAGGAAGAGAGACAGAGAGAGTGAGACGAGAGAGAGAAAGCTGAATGAAACGTTTAAAGAGGGAGAGACAGACATTTAACGAGGGAGGGGGGGGTGTTAAAAAGAAATGGGGTGCCGTGTTAGCAACAAGTGAGAGACTTTATTGATTTGTTTTGTATCGATTCGTTACCAGTTTTCTTATATGCTAACAAATAAGATACCCCCCTCCCACTCTCTGTTTCGAAATTTATATATAAATATATATATATATATATATATATATATGGGACTGTAGGACCTAGAGTGTAGAACATAAAATGTAGGACATATGAAATGAAACATTTCTGTAATTAAATATGCTGCACAAATAGCTTTTAATACGCCCCGATTGGCCCGATTAAAGCAATGTGGTTATCACTAACTTCCGTAGAAGTTGATTTGTACATATAAAACTCATCATCATATTTTGGTCAGCCCCATGTACAACGTGTGTATTCCCTATAAATCTTATGCTCCCAACTGACTGCAGCAGGGCCGGCCTTAGCTGTGCGCGCGCCCTGGGTGATTGTCCTAACAGTGCCACCTAATATGTCTACGACGGACTGACAGTGATAAAAGATTCTATTTATAGCTAAATAGCCAAAAGCTGTCTCTGCTGACTGCAATAGTTAAATAAATGTTCAACCAGTAGTTCTAGAAACATGTTCTAAAGACACGTGTACATCAGTAAATTTGTATTCAGCTAATCTAGTTCAGAGGTTCTCAACATGTTTGAACCCGGTGACCCCTTTATATAGTCAAAACTTGCTCACGGACCCCTAGGTTATAAAGCTACATAAATGTATAGTATATAAATAAAAAATGTAAAAAATTATTATTATTTTTGTTTCAAATAAATTCGAACAAATGATTGACTTGGTTAAGGTTGATGAGATTCGATGAGTGTATTTATGTCTGGTTCTATGTTTGTAAGTAGCAACAGCAAATCTAAAAGAACACAACTTTGTAAATCGGTTTCTTTTATGTGTGTGATGACTTTTGTCATGGCACTGAATCCACGTTCTACGAAATAAAAACTGGAAAGCTGTCAACATTTTTTTTTGGTAATAAAATCCACAATGCAGGATGTAAAATTGGAGTCTATTTTTAATGAGCATTTGTTCTCTCCTTGTCCAAGCATTGGTTTGTGTTCCTCAATCGCAGTTATCACTAAGCTGTTCTTGTATTGTCATGGATTTATCTGTTTGAAATCTGACTTTGTCTACACACAAACAGTTCAACACCTAATCAGGATGTCATAAAAAATTTCAATTCATAAAACATTCTAGCCAAAATCAGGAATTTCGAAGTGAAGAATGTATTTGGTTTAGGTCGTCATAGAATAGTACATAATATATTTTTTATAACAAACATATTAAACAGTAGTGAGGGGCAAGTTGATTATTATTAAAATTATTCGATTGGATAAAATGGCTTTAAGAAAACAAGTTCTTTTAATTGTATGTAATTTTTTTTATCTTTCTGCGGATCCATACAATCATCTCGTGTACCGCTGAGGTCCGCGGACCAAAGTTTGATAACCGCTGATCTAGATCTCTTACAGTTAGGGAATACCTTTATACACCATTTAAAATATCGATGTATAGGCTAAGTATATTTCTAAGGGCATGGCGCTCAAGAACATTTATTTCCATTATTCTTTTATACCACAAGAAAGAGTCTACCACATACAAAATTATAACTACAAATTTTTTACCTTAAGAAAGATACACCATAAGAACGGTTATACCTCAATAAAGATAAACTTTAGGCATTTAAAAATGACTCACACGGTAAATAGGTTACCTGAAATAACGTATATACTAGCCCTAGTGCAGGGGTCGGCAACCTTTAAAGTCGGAAGAGTCAAAAGTTACAATTTACTAAATTTCAACGTTTTCAAAGAGCCACATGAATTTTTCTTGCCAACAATAAATAGTACTTTAATAAATAAAAGTTTTAAAAAAAAAAAAGAAATCTATTTATTCATAATAAAATATCTACAAATTTTTATTTAAATATTGTTTTTCACAAAAATTAGTAACATTAGTAATATATATTATATTATATATGTATATTGTTATAAACCTGGTGGTGGCACAGATGGGGGTAGTGGTGTGAGTGTAGTCAGCCGACGCAAATCGCCCCAGGCCAGCGCTAGACGAGCGGCCAACCGTGACGAGTTACGACGGTCAGCCAAGTCGAGTGTCAACAGGACGGTCCGGGAAGGATCGCCGTCGTGAACAGAGCTCAGGGGCGTCACGAGGGATGTAGTCATGTGACGAAGCTAGAAACGTCGAGCGATGTTCCGTCCGGTTCTAGAAGGCCAGCAAGGACCCTATATAAAGAGCGGAGGTGTCGCAAATCAAGACGGTCCAGGAAGGAGGTTCACGGCAGGGGTTTAGAACACGGTCGACTACAGCACAGTTCAACGGTGTGGTTCTGTACGGAGCATTACGACGGTTCAGTGCGAAGTACTGTAAAGTACAGTTGAGACGACTGGCGTCTTGATCTTGGTCTGTGATCGAGTCTGACACAACGAGCCTAGTGTGTGAAGTCAGTCCTGAACTGTTGAACCCAGTGCAAGCCCGTAACGAGACGGAGAGGCCAGTGCAAGAGTTGATACGGCGGTACGGTGTTATCGAATAGATATTTGTACAGTGTACGTGTTGCCAATTGTACAGTACTGGCTGAGTTGTCAAGTTCTTTAAGTTGGTGGTGTATGGTGCAGTTTGTAGAGAGCCTGGATATTGAGATTCGTAACAATATATATATATATATATATATATATATATATATATATATATATATATATATATATATATGTATATATGCATACATTGTATTGTAAGATAATTACCCGGTATTTGAATATAAAATTCAAACAATTAAACATTTACATAGAACACTAACTTGTACTTCCATAACAAACAATTGAGCAAACAAATTCAGTGGGTTTTTAAACATTTCGATTCATTCGGTTCATAACTTTTGTTTTTAGTTTTAAATGTTCATTTGTTAGTTGGCTTCTTACTTTACTTTTAATTATATTCATGCAAGACAACGCTTGCTCTCTCGAATATGCCGATCCGACGATAGTCAGCCTTCCAAAGGTCAACTTTTTCACCTGACTGTAGAAATCTAGAAGACTATTCTATGTGTTTAATTTAATATAAGAGCCTGATCTCACGGCATTTCTTTTTAAGCTGTCCACTTTTGTTGCGTTACATACATTTCTGGATGTCTAGAAATCCAGTATCAATTTTAAATGTTACAATCTAGATTTCGTTACTACCATTACTATTTCTGTTGAGATGAATTTTTATACATGCTATAATTGTTTTGTTTGTTTTGAAACGCTCAAATCTGTTAGCAAATTCATCTTTAATTTATTTTTCTTTATAACTGTGCTGAAGTAACTCGTTGCACTTGTTTTATCGCAATATTGCTTTCCAAAAAGAAAAAATAATCAATTGACCGCTCTGAATATCTTCTGTAAAAAAAAAATAATTCTTCAAAACAAACCAATTCTTCTACAAAACATAGGCTGGATTTTTCTTTCCTTGCAGTTTTAGATTCAGCTCATTTAATCTTAATGTTATATCAACCATAACAAAAATTGCAACTATATTTCATTCTCCAATTCAGATAGATTAATACCTTTATCATTAGGACTGTGTTTAATTCATTCAGGCACAAAGCAAAACGTATCAACACTTTACCTTTGGAAAGTCATTGCACTTTATTGTGAAGAAGGAGATCGGAAGTTCTTCGTTTAAGAATTTTTTAAACTGACGATGTCGAAGTGCTTTTGACAAGAAGCTGTTTAAAATCTTGATTACCAGATTCATGACCTCAACTATTTTGGTAGGAAATGTTTGGACACAAAGCGCTTCATGGTATATTATGCAGTAAAACGTACAAATGTTGTGGTTTATTTTGCGCAAAAGAAATGTAGTTGTCCCTTTATTTTTTCCTGTCATACTTCTCGCTCCATCAGTTGCTATTGAAACGATTTTATTTATAGTTATTATATTGTCTTCAATGTATTTCAGCACGACATAAGCTGTATCTTCTCCTCTAGTTTGTCACGAGAGCGGTAGCAATCCTAGAGGTTCTTCTTTTGGACCTTCGGAAGACATATATCTGACTACAAGGCCAACTAGTGCCTTCTTTTATGTCTTAAGACACATCTATACCAAGTGATAAGGCAGAAGAAAGTTGAATATCTTCCACTTGCAAATATGTTACATTTCAAGACATGGGGAGGGTGAGCTGAAAAGCGAGTACAAGTGGCTGAGAGATAGAATCGGTGCCTAATACTCGTCAATCGAATCAGAACGATAAAATAAATAATATTTGCGTATCGAACTAAAGAGCCGCGGCTTAACACCCAAAGAGCCGCATGTGGCTCGCGAGCCGCAGGTTGCCGACCCCTGCCCTAGTGTGTGTGCCTTAGGTTGCCGACCCCTGCACTAGTGTGTGCGCCTCTCTAAGTCCTCTTGAAATTGGTACACCCAAAAATGTATGGTAACATGTATACAATATAATTTAGACCGTAAAAAAAAACAAAAAAAACTACAGAAAATATACCGGTGCATTAACATTGTATTTATGTTAACAGATGCATTTATGCATCGTTTCAAAAGGTAGATAACAAAAAATATATTTGTATTTTTTTTCTACATAGTTACCTCCCTTAGAAAACAGCACCAGTTCAATCTAGTTTTTCTAGTAGTTCTGACAATTTTCTGTTATTCGATACTTCTGTATATTGCTTGATTAAACTCTTAATACTGTATACAATGTATTATTTATGTTATTCGTTTTTGTCCGGATATTTTATGAAATGCCAATCAGATTGTCCAAAGAGGGACTGTCACGCCGAAGTCAAGCGTCTGGTCTCCGTGAACAGAAGCAACCCTTTACCAACTCATTTAGAATGGAGCAATATTTTGCACTTAAAAAAATACTAATTAACATTAAATAAAATCATTTAATACGTTGTTGTTAACTGAATTTATAACATTCATAGTAATTAAATATAATAATTAACAATATGTGCCCATTGTATTAGTAAATTTTGTAAAGTTATGTGTAGCCCAATAATTATAGACCAATACTAAGATAAGATATTATAATGTTTATATTCCAATCAAACAGAGAATCTTTTTTTACTACAATTGACAACCTCAGCATAACTACCTTATAGTTATAATGCTTTTTGTTTGGTGAATGCACACATTGTGAGACAAATTTCCATACGGACAATAAAGATTATTATTATATGGATGAAAAATTCGAACTCCGCATCATCAAAATTGAACTATAATAATTAAAATTTTAAAATGAACGCAAAAGGGAGTTGGAAGGTTGAGTAAAGGTGAATACGAGTATCAAACATCAATCTCCATATTAAATCCTTTTCATTAATCTCTAGACACAATCTCCCAAAAAAATAGTAGCAAGGGAGGTAAAGCCACATAAACGTTTCTTAAAATTAAGAACCTTTTATCTCTCATTTTCACATAAAACTATTGTAAATGAACCAACAAACATTTTGTTTACAAATCTAATAAAAGACGAAGACAGTTGATGTTTTGTACCACTATAGTTTAAAAAATTGAAATGAATATGGACTCAAAGCCCGTTGAATCTAGGCGTGAAAAATCTTGCTGGTCCTCACAGTTATTATTGGCTGTTGTAAAATATGGTAGTTGGGTATTACGGTAGAAGTGGCTATTAGGGTAGCAGTGGTTATAAGGGTAGCAGTGGTTATAAGGGCAGCAGGAATAGTAGTGGTGGGTTTCCCTAGTGTAGTTGTGAAGAATGTTTGTTGAACATCATTCCCAGAGAGTGAATGAACTCAGAGAGAAGATCTTCAACTTTGTTTTCTCAGAGGCCATGCCAGCAGCAAGTAGCGTATCGCTGGCTCCAAACTTTTGTTTTCTCAGAGGCCATGCCAGCAGCAAGTAGCGTATCGCTGGCTCCAAACTTTTGTTTTCTCAGAGGCCATGCCAGCAGCAAGTAGCGTATCGCTGGCTCCAAACTTTTGTTTTCTCAGAGGCCATGCCAGCAGCAAGTAGCGTATCGCTGGCTCCAAACTTTTGTTTTCTCAGAGGCCATGCCAGCAGCAAGTAGCGTATCGCTGGCTCCAAACTTTTGTTTTCTCAGAGGCCATGCCAGCAGCAAGTAGCGTATCGCTGGCTCCAAACTTTTGTTTTCTCAGAGGCCATGCCAGCAGCAAGTAGCGTATCGCTGGCTCCAAACTTTTGTTTTCTCAGAGGCCATGCCAGCAGCAAGTAGCGTATCGCTGGCTCCAAACTTTTGTTTTCTCAGAGGCCATGCCAGCAGCAAGTAGCGTATCGCTGGCTCCAAGTGTTTGAACAACAATTATGTGCTGCTTGAAGATGGATATCACAACATCAACAAAAAAAAAACATGCTTCAAGGTGCTGCCGTGTCATTGGTTGATTACTAATATGTGCAACTGTTGTTTTTTTTTGTGATAATTGACTTGACACATTATAAATATTTATATAGAAAGATTGCTTTATTATTATTATTACACACACACACACACACAAAGAGCATACACACACAAAGAGCACACACACACACACACAAAGAGCACACACACAGTACATCTAACTAAAAGAAAGAAACAATCTACATTTATTTTTTATAATGACTTTATTAAGTTAGCCTGCAATAGTCAATCTCGGTATTAATGTGTATATCAGGATATTATTTGGATTAACCGTTTATTAATAAGCAATCTTGGATATTAATGTCATGACCTAGATTTAAATTTCATTTCTTCGATTTTAATGTCAGTATGTATAAATTAAATGTCATTATCTAGACTATAATGTCATTACCTAGATAAAAAAGCGTAGGACGTAATTATCTTCTTTTTTTGAAGCAACGTCTGTAATTTATATGATAAGATAATGTCAGCAACAAGATATTAATGTCAGTACCTAGACATTCATGTCAGTACCTAGATATTCATGTCAGTACCTAGATATTAATGTCAGGACCTAGATATTCATGTCAGTCAGGACTTAGATATTAATATCAGGACATAGATATTGAAGTAAATGCTTGTGTTAATGTAAATTCTTCATTATTAATGCCCTGACATAGATTTTAATGTCAAGACCTAGATATTAATATCTAGACCCAGGGCCGGTCCTAACAATTGCGGGGCCCTATGCAGAACGGATTGCGCGGGTCCCAGTCTGGGTAGGGATAAGGATAATTTCAAAATTTAGATTTTGTATTAGAAAATACATTCGTCTTTGCAATACATTAGTATTAAATGAAAGCTGAAAATGCCGCTTTTATTTTACTCGCTTGTACGATGGGCACCCCAAAATGACAATTTTGTTTATTTTTCAGGAGATTTTTATGAGTTTTCAGCAGATTTTAATAATTTCAGGAGATTTCAAAGACTTTTTCGTGTATATTTTGCAATTTCAGGAGATTTCGAGGAGACCCTGGAAAATCAGGAGGCCGCGGAAACCCTGTTATTATATTTAAATTATAATGATTTAATTTAATAATTTACACCTAGAATTAGTGCGGGGCCCACTGCGGTCTCATAGGTTAGTCAAGATCGAGGTAAGTAAATGCTCAACATTATTGATTTTAAAATATCAAGTATTAAGTACGACTTGAATAATTTGGTATTGATTAAACAGCTCATTTTAAACTATTAATTTCAATGCCTACTGAGGATCTTTGTTAAGTTAAGTAACAATAAACAATAAATCTAAATTACTATATGACTGGACTTAGGCCTATCTCTTTTTTAAAGATTTATTTCATTATAAGCCATTTTAGGCGTATCAGCGATCAAAGTAGTCGGCTTAAATATAAATGTATTATCTATAAATGACTAAAAAATGAAACAAGGATTGCAAACATTTATTTTTGCTTTTATCATCCTATAATTGTTTAAAACCAGTTATGAATTATTAATTTTAATAGTTACAATTGTATTTTATAAAATATGGAAATCAATTTTATTGTAGAGAAAATAATAGTATTTTTTAAGAGAAAGAAAAGTTAACTAAATGTAATTTAATTTATTTTACTAATAAGTTATTACCTTTACCTTGCCCAATCAGTCACCAAATGTCAAACTAGTTCTTTGTACAGAAAAACTTAAAAAGAAATCTCTATGAGCAGTCTCTATTTCTCTAAAGGAGACCTTGGCTGTTAATATTAACTACCTTATAAATATCTTCTGACGCCCCGATTGAACATCTTTTACCTTCTTGTTATTGCAGATCTCTTTAACCAAACCATCTTTTCCTTAGTCTAAAAACACATTAAAAATTTTATTAACAATAATAATAATAATGGCAGAAAAAGTATTACATACATATAAATGGAATCAATTGTTTTTAATGAAACAAATCAATAAATATAAAGAATGTTATGTCAGTACTGTGACCTTGGTCAGAGGTTCAAAAAAGTACAAGGTGAGTACAATGGACGTATTTCTTTTCGTTCAATGTTACAATGAACTCTGAAATGACGTCATACAAACACGGATGGATCACGTGACACAAAGCTTTCACTCGATGCAAAATGGAGAAATTGTGTACCGTCAAAGATGAAACAAAGACACACAAATGCACTTTCATTGCCCGAGAAGTGAACACAAAAATAAACCCAGATTTGTAGAACGCTTTGTCCAGCTCAACAGAACTCAGAAATTGTTTCTCTCTTAATAGCCTGACTCTTCGTTGACGGAGTGATGGTTGAACTTAAAGTAATGATGGCTGAACTTATAGTAATGATGGCTGAACTTATAGTAATGATGGCTGAACTTATATTAGTGGTTATAGTAGTGCAGGAGTTAATAACAGACATAGAAAAAATAGGTTCATTTAATGGTATTTAGTTTATTCGAGTGTATTTAGTTCCAATTGAGTTTTTCTTTTGTATGAGTCCGAGAGTCTGTGAAGGTTTTTATTTCTGTGGAGACCAGATGGTCATCCGATAGGCAACGGCGTGTCCACTGCGGCTTTCGTCAGCAGGTCTCTCAGCTTGGCTATTTCTAGAGGAGCTTCGTTCACGTCACAGGGGCGGCACGCGCAGGCCTGGACTTTCTTGAAGGGCACCCGGATGTGCTGACCATTCCTGCAGGGCAGTACGGCGACAGCAGGAGTGAATCTAATGGGTTGACAGCAACTGTTAAGAAACAGGAGGAAATGAGTTAAAGGGAGAGTGAAGCAACAAGTATGGCGATTAAATATAAGGTCTCCCTAAGTCCTCCTACAGTCTAGACAAACCACAGCTCACGTCGTGTCGTTTTACAATGCATCTTTTGCGCAAAACTATTATACTATTATTGGCTTGGAATAAAGTCTTTGCAGTGTAACTTCTCAAATGGTTTCGATCAGATATTTAATATTGCAATTAGCTTATTCATTATATACAATTACATTTAGAAATAACAGAATACTAAAACAGCTCTCTAGATTAGTAGTCTTTACCCCATCGTTCATTTTCGTAATTACAAAAATATTCTTAAAATGACTTCGGGTATATATCCTTCCTTAAGTTCCTTAAGAAATTATATAACCTTTAACCGAGCGTGGCCACTTGGTACTAAAAAGAATGAAAAATTTCCATGACGTCAAAGGGAAAAAACAACGGTTGCGTCACTAGGCTTACAGCAGTGAATAAAAATATTTCTTTGCAAACATGAACAACTTTTAATAAATCAATAGACCTAATTAAACATTTGCGCACCATCTTATTGTAGGTTCTATTAGACTTGTCAACAAAGTAAAAGTCACCTACACGGCTCTCCGTAATTAAAGTGTAAACAATATAAAACTCGCAAAAAAAAACACAAAAACAACCAAACATAGCTCTACAAATCTTATTTCAGCATTTTTCTTCCATAGTTCCATAATAAATAAATCTAGTAAGTGTTTGTAAGAGTATGTGCATTAGTATAATACAAAATTAAAAGCTATGAATATTTATGAATTGCATTGTAATAATTGAATAACCTTTTTATAGTGCAACTTTCATGCTTATAGCATTACCAGACTACCTTTTGCAAACGCTCGTCTCTCCTGCCATACGGGACAGTGCTTTCTCCAGCGTAACTGTCGGACCATAAGAAGTCCCTCTATACTGTCCGTACCGGCGTGTTCTGTATGGGGACTTTCTTTTCTAATCGCCATGTACATTGACATTTAGAACTAAAAGAACACGAGAGCTACTTTTCGAATAAAGAGTCTTTACCCGATCCAAAATAAGTAAATATATTTCCTCAACAAATTCAAACGAGCGAGGTTCTGTCACCTGGTACTTTTTATTTAGTTGCCAACTAGATAATAACAATTAATTTATTTAAAAAGTTTACACATTTTTTTAACCTTTTAAAATTAATAGATTCTCAAAATTTCACAGAATCTGTATACTGCATACATAAGATAATGCAAGATGCAATTTATATTGCTGACATAGAATAAAATCATCAAAATGTTTAATGTGTTATCAAATGACTATGTAGGGCAAAGGAGTACATTAACCTATTTAACAAAAGTTATTAGAGCTATAATGACTAAGACTTTAGTGTTAAATAGACTATAGTCTATTATTAAGTCTATGTTTTAACTTTAAAAATAATTTGTTTGTTCTGTTCTGGAAGCCTACCTGCAGCTGTAAAATATATTTGTTAAATTTCTCTGTTCCACTTGGCTGTAGGAAGGACAACTTCCTCTGCAACCGGACGTTTGAATGTAGGCTGTCTCGCAGTTGTCGTCTGCACGCAGTGGTGGCTGGAACAGAATGTGTTGGCTTAAACTTGAGGTAATCGAGGCTTGTCTCACTCAGAAATATACCATAAGAAAACACAAACAAATAATATTTTGATGACCTTATTAAGATACATTTATAAAGTATATTTTATACTTCAACAAAAGCTTATCTTATCTTATAAAATACAGACGTTACTTAAAAAAAAAGATAATTACGTCGTACGCGTGTTCCTAGATCAATCTAGTCATGCATGTTAATCAACTACTTAAACTCTGCCAAGTCATTGGATTTCCTAGCTGGCTCGGGCAACCCATTCCATGCTCTAATAGCACTTAGGAAGAAAGAGCTTTTGTATAAGCTATAAGCTTGAGAGAATATGTAGGTATTGTATGTGTTAATCACACATCGATTGTGATTTTGAATGAAAAAAAAAAAAAAAACAACATATCACAAGGTCGTCCTGGTTCTCAAATAGTTAACAAAGATCTCACAATGTCAAGGACATTCAATTGAGCTGCAATGCTGCCAACTAAAAGCTACAAATGGAAACGCTTAGAAAACAGTGCTAAAGAGTGCACATACATTTTTATAGAACTTAAAAACAACATAACATTTAAACACTTTCTTTATTCTGTACACCGGATACACCATAAACATGCTAGTTATGAATTTGCCTCCATGTATGAAAAGCCCCAATAGAAATCAGTTTCTTATAATTAATATATTTTCTGAACCGGATTTTATCTAATTATCGGTATCTAATATAATACAGACGATACTTCAAAAAAGAAGATGATTACGTCCTACGCGTGTTTCTAGGTCAATCTAGTCATGCATGTTAATCAATGACTTAAATTCTGCCAAGTCATTGGTTTTCCGGGCTGGCTCTAATAGGGAAAAAGGAGCACTTGCACACATTTGTATTAGTATATGGAACGAGAAAGTGTGCATTTATCTTTGTGTTTTTCTGAATATTTTATTAGGTTTTGTTTTTGTATTTGATGATTAACTTATATACTCTACAGTGCTAATCAATGTGGGTTATAAAAGAAGTAAAATATGAAATGGAACAGGCTACGTTTGTCACTTTATTAATCAACACTAATTTCTCAACATATATAGGTCTGTGTACCTTACTTTGTCCACATTGCAGCTACCTTTTTGCATTGGCGTAGATAGGAATTTGTCATCATTTGGGGCCCCGGGGCTTGACCTCATTAGGAGCCCCTGCATTTTGCGTAATATTTAATATTTAATTAAAAAAAATACTCATTTTGGGGCCCTCTACTTGTTTTGGGACCCGGGGGGATTTTCAAATTTTCGCCCCCTCCCTCCCTCCCTCCACCATAACTGCGCCTCTGCCTTTTCGTCACATTTATTGCATGCACAATCTAGAGTCTAATAGTACAGTGCTAGTTTAGACTATTTCTGTACTAGTAACACACGTTCTTGGGTTTGGCTTACATCAAGTCGAAGTATAAGGCCCTGGACGGTACATCTGTCTCGAGAAAAGACACTGGATCTGGCGTCAAGGCGAGACTTGGCCTGCAGGTTGTACAGCCCTTGCCGCAGTCGAATCAGCGAGATGGACGGTGAGTTGGACGTGTAGGCTGACCGCGTGGAGGATGTCCACCCAGGCATGTAGCGGCTGTACAGCATGGCCGAAGTGGCTGTTACCAGGACGGCAAGCATTAATATCGTATCTGAGGGGGAAACATTTTGATAATATTTAAAAATTGTCGAAATAAATTGTTTAATTTGACATTGTATCTTGCATCTAAGACCAAGTTGCTACGAAGAGGAAAGATGCTGGAGATAACTAAATAGTCAAGAAAATGAACATGCAGCACTAAAACAGAGCGCCCAGAACAATTGAGAGATAGAAGATACAGAGTGTGTGTGTGAGAGAGAGAGACAGAGAAAGAGAGAAAAAAGAGAAAGAAAAAGAGAGAAATTGTTAGAGAAAGAAATAAAAAAAAGACTTTATCTCATTCCCAATATCTGTATCTGGACCAAGTCATCTAGAGATCATTGCTCGTGTCCTGGACGAAATGATAAACTCAAAGAATGTTCTTTAAAAACAAAATGGGAACTGTTAAAGAAAAGCGAATATTCTTCAGACTCAGACAGAATTATTGTGATTCTCTTCCGAAGGAATATCTTTCAACATGAACGAAACAATTAAAAGAAACCAACAACATATATTTGTCTAGAATTAAATGTTCCGTTTCAGAGTCTTGCCTATAAATAGAGCTCTATAAATAGCGTGCCTGTCCTAAGGACATTGTATCGACTAAGGAAGCGGGAACTGAGTAAAGTCTGAAGACCGTCAACCACTAACTTTCAGTAGTGTGAATATTACTTTGCTGTTTTTGTTTTTCTAAGTCTTTCCATCTAACAGATGTAACGTCCTAACTATAAATGTTCGTTTCGTGACGTGTATATAATATAGAGAGAGTAATACAACTTAAATAGCACGAACATAACCTAAACATTAGAGACAATATTGATGCAGTGCCCCGTCAGTACTACAGATCCAAGCGTCTTTTACTTAACAAAACTTCACGGATGGAAATTGTGCATTTCTTTTAACTGCACGTCATCAAGTATTCGGATTATCATAACACATGCATTCAATATGATCCACTCCAAACACATGCGTTCAATCTGTTACACTTCAAGAAAATGTATTCAATCTGTTACACTTCAAACACATGCATTCAATATGTTACACTCCAAACACATGCATTCAATATGGTACACTTCAAACACATGCGTTCAATCTGTTACACTTCAAAAACATTCATTCAATCTGTTACACTCCAAACACATGCATTCAATATGATACACTTCAAACACATGCGTTCAATCTGTTACACTTCAAACACATGCATTCAATCTGTTACACTTCAAACACATGCATTCAATCTGTTACACTTCAAACACATGCATTCAATATGTTAAACTTCAAACACATGCATTCAATCTGTTACACTTCAAACACATGCATTCAATCTGTTACACTTCAAACACATGCATTAAATCTGTTACACTTCAAACACATGCATTCAATATGTTAAACTTCAAACACATGCATTCAATCTCTTACACTTCAAACACATGCATTCAATCTGTTACACTCCAAACACATGCATTCAATCTGTTACTCTCCAAACACATGCGTTCAATTTGTTACACTCCAAACACATGCGTTCAATGTTACACTCCAAACACATGCATTAAATCTGTTACACTTCAAACACATGCATTCAATATGTGACACTCCAAGCACATGCATTAAATATGATACACTTCAAACACATGCGTTCAATATGTTACACTTCAAACACATGCATTCAATCTGTTACACTTCAAACACATGCATTCAATCTGTTACACTTCAAACACATGCATTCAATCTGTTACACTTCAAACACATGCATTCAATATGTTAAACTTCAAACACATGCATTCAATCTCTTACACTTCAAACACATGCATTCAATCTGTTACACTCCAAACACATGCATTCAATCTGTTACTCTCCAAACACATGCGTTCAATTTGTTACACTCCAAACACATGCGTTCAATGTTACACTCCAAACACATGCATTCAATATGTGACACTCCAAGCACATGCATTAAATATGATACACTTCAAACACATGCGTTCAATATGTTACACTTCAAACACATGCATTCAATCTGTTACACTTCAAACACATGCATTCAATGTTAAACTCCAAACACATGCATTCAATATGATACACTCCAAACAAATGCATTCAATATGTTACACTCCAAACACATGCATTCAATATGTTACACTCCAAATACATGCGTTCAATATGTTACACTCCAAACACATGCGTTCAATATGTTACACTCCAAACACATGCATTCAATATGTTACACTCCAAACACATGCGTTCAATGTTACACTCCAAAGACATGCGCTCAATGTTACACTCCAAACACATGCATTCAATCTGTTACACTTCAAACACATGCGTTCAATCTGTTACACTTCAAACACATGCATTCAATCTGTTACACTTCAAACACATGCATTCAATGTTAAACTCCAAACACATGCATTCAATCTGATACACTCCAAACACATGCATTCAATATGTTACACTCCAAACATATGCATTCAATATGTTACACTACGAACACATGCATTCAATCTGTTACACTCCAAACACATGCATTCAATCTGTTACACTCATAACACATGCGTTCAATCTGTTACACTCCAAACAAATGCATTCAATATGTTACACTCCAAACACATGCATTCAATCTGTTACACTCAAAACACATGCGTTCAATATGTTATACTCTAAACACATGCGTTCAATATGTTTCACTCCAAACACATGCGTTCAATATGTTACACTCCAAACATATGCATTCATTATGTTACACTACGAACACATGCGTTCAATATGTTACACTCCAAACACATGCGTTCAATATGTTACACTCCAAACACATGCGTTCAATATGTTACACTCCAAACACATGCGTTCAATATGTTACATTCCAAACACATGCGTTCAATATGTTACTCTCCAAACACATGCGTTCAATATGTTACACTCCAAACACATGCTTTCAATATGTTACACTCCTAACACATGCGTTTTATCTGTTACACTTCAAACATGCATTCAATATGTTACACTCCAAACACATGCATTCCATATGTTACACTCCAAACACATGCATTCAATCTGTTACACTCCAAACACATGCTTTCAATATGTTACACTCCAAACACATGTATTCAATCTGTTACACTCCAAACACATGCTTTCAATATGTTACACTCCAAACACATGCATTCAATCTGTTACACTCCAAACACATGCATTCAAAAGCTATCTATAGCCATAGATAGTGCTTGAAGTAGTTTCAAAAGCTATCCTTAGCCATTGTATTGTGCTTGAAGTAGTTTCAAAAGCTATCCTAACACATGCGTTTTATCTGTTACACTAGAAACACCTGCATTCAATATGTTACACTCCAAACACATGCATTCAATATGTTACACTCCAAACACATGCATTCAATATGTTACACTCCAAACACATGCATTCAATCTGTGACACTCCAAACACATGCGTTCAAAATGTTACACTCCAAACACATGCATTCAATATGTTACACTCTAACCACATGCATTCAATCTGTTACACTCCAAACACATACTTTCAATATGTTACACTCCAAACACATGCATTCAATCTGTTACACTCTAAACACATGCGTTCAATATGTTACACTCAAAACACATGCGTTCAACATGTTACACTCCAAACACATGCGTTCAATATGTTACACTCCAAACACATGCATTCAATCTGATACACTCCAAACACATGCATTCAAAAGCTATCTATAGCCATAGTATTGTGCTTGAAGTAGTTTCAAAAGCTATCTATAGCCATAGTTTTGTGCTTGAAGTAGTTTCAAAAGCTATCTATAGCCATAGTATTGTGCTTGAAGTAGTTTCAAAAGCTATCCTTAGCCATTGTATTGTGCTTGAAGTAGTTTCAAAAGCTATCTATAGCCATAGTATTGTGCTTGAAGTAGTTTCAAAAGCCATCTATAGCCATAGTATTGTGCTTGAAGAAGTTTCAAAAGCTTCGTATAGCCATAGTATTGTGCTTGAAGTAGTTTCAAAAGCTATCTATAGCCATAGTATTGTGATTGAAGCAGTTTCAAAAGCTATCTATAGCCATAGTATTGTGCTTGAAATAGGTGCTAATCCTACATATAGCATTATTATAGGCCTACTTGATGCCTACTTGAAGCGCGGTGACTGAGCGGTAAATCGCTCGGATTCCAAACCGGGGTCCCTGGTTCGAATCCTGGTGAAGACTGGGATATTTATTTCGGAATCTTTGGGCGCCTCTGAGTCCACCCAGCTCTAATGGGTATTTGACATTAGTTGGGAAAAAGTAAATGCGGTTGGCCGTTGTGTTGGCTACATGACACCCTCGTCAACTGTAGGCCACAAAAACAGATGGCCTTTACATCATCTGCCCTACAGACCGCAAGGTCTGAAAGGGGAGCTACTTGAGAAAGTCCTGATAAGGTGGTAACATTTCAAAGGCATACAATTTTAGTTTGTTTTAAATTCCAATAAATAAAACCTTTCAAACAGTTAAATAATATAAATCAATTCACTGCGGATATAAGAACTCTATAGCCATTGCAGTACTATAGGCAACATAAGCTTATATCTAAGGGTCTCCACTAGACTTGCCCCTCCCCCCCCCCCCCATATTGCTTTGAAGAAAAACAAATTTCCTTATGTCGATTATTAGAAGCCCCATATCTCAATTAGCTTGGAGCCTTTTCAAATCTATGCTGTGGATGTCACAATTTATCATTGAATGTACAGTATAACTAATTTCATCATTGATCTAAAACAAGTGCAAAGGTTCCTACAAATATTCAAGATAGATTCATGAGAACACGTTTTTTAATAAGCATATCATCGATACCTCAAACCGGAATTTTTCTTTATACAAAGCTTATATCAACTCACTCTGTTTGTCTGTCAGTCTGGTAAAAAATTGGTACACATTATTTCTCCCACACCCTATCTCGGATCAAGCTGAAATTGTGCACAATTATTTCTTTTATCAGACAACACAAAAATAAATTATAACAAGATTACAAAGAGAGTTTTTGTTATCACAGATAACAGATGTCGGATCCGTCTATTCGCAAGGAATATTCAAGACGTGATTCTTATCCTGATGGGGGCACCAAAGAAAAAAAATCTGATTATTTAAAAATTTAAAGAAATTATTTTAGCACCATATCATGCCGCGGCGTTAAACTACTGCACGAAAGTAAACAGTAAACTCAGGTGTACCTCAAGGAACAGTCTTGGGTCCACTACTATTTTTAATTTACATAAATGATTTACCAAATTGCATTAGTTCAGGAACAAAAGTCAGATTATTTGCAGACGATTGCATAATATATAGAACACTAAAAACAACACAAGACACAGATATTTTACAAAGAGAATTAGATGAATTACAGAAATGGGAATCAAATTGAAGCATGTCTTTCCACACAGAAAAATGTCAGTTGTTAAAGAGTAACAAAAAAACTAAAACAAATTAATTCCACTTATCTTATCCATGGCAAACCAGTATCACAGACTAAAAACGCAAAATACCTAGGTGTTATAATTATTGAAAAACTGTCATGGAATCCACATATTGATGAAACTATAAAAAAAATCCAACAAAGCATTAGGGTTTATTAAAAGAAATTTCTATAAATCAAATAAGAACATAAAACTAAAATGTTATTTAACCTTGGTTAGGCCAATAATAGAATATGCATCCACCGTTTGGGACCCCTCAACTCAAGAAAACATAAAGAAACTGGAACAAACACAAAATAGAGCAGTGAGATTCATAACAAACGAATATTCACATTTGACTAGAGTAACACCATTAGTAAAATCACTAAATTTAGAAAGCCTTCAGGACAGAAGACTCAAAAGTAAAGTAGCAATTATACATAAAACACTGAACCATAATCTTCAAATACAAAGACAAAATTTAATAAAATACTCTGAGAGACACAAAAATAAAGACACATTCCTCGTCCCATATGCTAGGACAAATTTGTACAAATACTCCTTCTTCCCTAGTGCTATTAGAGCATGGAATGGGTTGCCTGAGCTAGCCAGAAAAACCAGTGACTTGGCAGAATTTAAGTCATTGGTTAATATGCATGACTAAATGCATGACGCGTAGGAAGTAATCATCTTCTTTTTTGAAGTAACGTCTGTATTATATAAGATAAGATAAGATAAGATAAGAAAGTCGCTGTGTAGAAAGTCCATTAAAAAAAATGTTCTTGATATTGATATACAAAGTTCATTCTTAGCCTTTATAAACAAACATAAATGTTTTCTTTTAATTTTAGCAGCTAGTTGACCAGAAAAAACACCTATAACTAATATTTATATTTGTTGTGAACATTTCTTAAACATTCTATTAATATATTTGACTTTGTGATACTGAAAACACACGTGCTGTTTATTCTATTTTTTAACATATTGTAACATTGCCTCCCTTACATTTACGTAATTGTTTTAGAATTGGTATGTTTTTATGAAAAAATCGCTTGCATAACTAATTTTATACACTAAACGGTTTGCTTTTAGAAAAACAAAATAGCCGTTGCACCTAAACTTTGCAAGCCTCATCGCATGGTGAAAGAATATTTTTTATTTCTCTTCTAGTTTTCAAGATGTGAGTGTGACAGACGGACATTTTGCGCAAACCTAATAGCGGCTAAAAATTAACCAATTCGTTAATTGACTATTGGAAATTATTTATTTTGTCTGGTATTTCATACAAGGGAAATAAATTGTACTTGACTGAAGTGGTGTTAAAAACTGAATTAGTCCCCTTTATATGTCGTCGTTTACAATTGAAACAAAAAATACATAACTATACAATCTTCTATAGTCATTAGCACCTTACTAGAATAGTGGTTAATATGTTGGCTTGAGGAGGCGTGATCCATGAGTTAAAATTCTGGTCGTTGCCTCTTCCTTTTGTAAATGCTTTTTAAAATGAATTACGTTAAAATTCAGATGAGCTCAATGAGAAAGTTAGAAGTATGAAATAGCGCTTAACTAAAAATGTTAAAATATTTATAATCCCTCATAATTTTACAAATATAACAACATGACTGATCCATATTAATGGATACAATGACACTTGATATTAGCTATGCTTTTTAAAAGTATTTTTCAAAATGTTTTTCTTGTTTTACTCACTCTACAAATGGTAGGCTTTTTTTTAAAATGGTGTCCTCCATGTTCAACACGACTGTCATATAGTCAAGTGGTCTTTAAAAGTAGTTGCCCCTGTTTGTCTATCCCCCCACTCTAGACTTTTCATTGTCTATATTAAAACCATTTTTCTTAATACACATTTAAACAACTGAGACAAAAGAAAAATGGTCGAGATGCAGAGGCGTAGATAGGTTGGGGGGGGGGAGGGGGAGAATTAGAAAATTTCCCCGGGCCCCCACTTGAGGGGAGCACCCAAAAGAGTGTTTTTGACATTAAACATTACACAAAATGCAGGGGCTCCCAAAAGAGGTCAAGCCCCCCTCGTGCCACCAAATGATGGTGAATTCCTAGCTACGCCCCTGTCGAGATGTTAATGGTACAATCCTCGAGATGGAGACCACAGATAGTAGAGACAGGCCTTAAGTTTTGAATACAAAACTTTCCCAGGCTAGGGATTGTAGGAGTTATGGTATGGGTGGAGGCTGTAGTACTCAAAGGTGGTAAGTATAAGGCGGTTCTAGATGCAGCTATCTGAACGCAAATTATTGCTGAATAGCAAAGGGGCATAACTATAAGTGTCCACAGATACACACACAAATCTAGTTTAAGGCAAAAAAGAATGATATTGCTTACAATATGAGAAAAGGAAAAAATAAATGATGTCTGTCTGGTCGTGTGGTCGGCGCCTGGAACTAGATAAGAACCTAAATTAAATTCTGCAGTGCTAAAAGGTGCAAAAAAAAAATATTTAACTATCAAAAAACATAAACATCTCCTTTATTATCTACATCGTATAGAGCAGAAAGCTAGCTCTATACCAACGCGATCACACATGAAAATCTCTAATATTCTAAGCTGTTTGTGTTATGTGTTATAGGTAGATATTTTTGCACATGGCACGAGTCATGCTTTTTACCTAGTTCCTAACATCTTACTGGTACATATATTGTCTGCTAGTTTTTTTCTCCCACTTCCCATTCTCGGATCAAGGTGTCACTTTGCACAATCATTCATTGTCCCTAGGAAAACATGAATCAGTCAACAAATTAAACTCTAAATTAGTTAATTAGTGGTAATTAATTCATTTTGTTTGGGAAAAGGACATAAATCTTACAGTATTGATATATGGTTGTAAATGTGCAGTTCTTTCCATTACAAAAGCTTCCTTTTTTTAAAAGTATTTTTTAAATATATTTTTCGTGTTTTTTTTTTAATTTATAGGAAATTAAATGAGATTTTTATTTAAAAAAATGAGATCCTCGGGCACATAGAGTACCTGTGCACACAGACACACCTATGAAAGAAAAAGCTTCACCCAGTCGTGCGGTATGCGCGCTGGACTATAATTTGGTTGTCTCGATGGTCCAGGGTTCATTACCCTGCCCGCTGCCACCCCCTGTCGTTCTGCTGAAGGTTTGGACTAGAAAGTAGATTATCTTCAGCTCTGAAGGGACATCCGAAACATGTAAAACACCCGAAACATGTAAAACATTCGAAACATTCAAAACATTTTGGCTAACAAACATTTAGATGGGGAAACTGTTACGATTTGAACGACAGACAAGAAATTGATTGATAAATAATCATACTTCTCAAACTTTAAGGTCTAATCACATGTCTGCATCACTGACGTTTAGGAACGTGGTTGTCGCCCCTTAAGCTTTAGGTACATTGCTTTCTCCTCAAGGAATAGTCCCATCGTAGACTTCCAAAATTTAGGGGTATATTGATCTCTCTCTCTCTAAGATTCAAAATTTAGGCACATGACTATTTCTTTAATGTTTTGTTGGGCACATGTATATCTCCTTACCAGCCTGTCATACTAGTGTGTGTCTAAAGTCTAGTCTTGCCAAAGTCAAGTTATAGCGTTGTCTGTGTGGTTTACGCACAATTCTGTCTCATTAAAAACAAAACAGCTTCTGAATACAGTGCAATGTCAAGCTTGATCGTTTGCTGTGCTCAGGGGAATTCATTCCCCAAATAAATGTGATTGCTTCAGCGAAGGCCGAAATTATAAGATATTTGAATACAAGTTGAAGCAATGCAATCCGATTATCACAAGCTAATCAAATGTTAATATGTAGCCGGCTGCTGGTACCTTGGGAAATACAAATAAATTGTTGGAAGCGCTGAGCCTTTAGAAAAAAACAACAACATGAAACTAAGACTATCTCAAAAAACAAACAAACAACAACAACAAAAAAACAACTAATCCTGTATATGTAAACATATCTGTATCGTGCCAAGATTTATACTACTATCATTGAAACTGAAACAAGTGGACCTGAAGATTTTTCAAATAACCAAAGGACTCACATTTTTTTCATAAAATGTAACAAATAGTATTAAATTCAACAAGGCAGTTATTTTCAGATTTCCGAAATGTCAAAACCAGAGTATGGACACAAAGTAAAGTAACTCCAGTGTTGAAGTGGTTATTGAAGCAAAAAGAAAAACTAACTGAAGATAATATGATCGCATTTAAAGTAAATTACGGCACAGAGTTATGCGATACAAAAAAAAGTTCTTTGCAACTAAAACTTCTTAATGGATTTTTCACGATAACGATATCATGTCAAGGACGCCAAATTGAACTTCAATGTTGCCAACTAAGCTAGTTGCCCATCTTCGACTCAAATCTTGTGTATTACCGCTATGTAGCTGCTAATTTGTTTCTTCAAATTCACATAATGCATGTGTCATTGGTGTCCGGTCACTTAATGTATGTGATATTGGTGTCTGGTCACATAATGTATGTGTCATTGGTGTCCGCTCACATTATGTATGTGTCATTGGTGTCCGCTCACATAATGTATGTGTCATTGGTGTCCGCTCACATAATGTATGTGTCATTGCGAAACTAAAGTCGTTTGATGGAATATATTAGAAACGAAATAAGAGAAACCTGGCACGAAATTATTTCTGCACAAATGTCTAGTCTTAGAAAGTCTTACTTGACTGCCAAGATCAAACATGATCAACCTACTCTAGGCAGGAAAAAGTTTAATGTCTTCCACCTCCGATGCTTAAGGCGATTTTTTTCTCAATAAAGTGGCAAGATAAAATAACGAATGAAGGACTCGGCTGTGGGGTGCCTCAACGTCCGCATTTTTTTTTAGCAGCACACACCTTGGCTGGTTTGGTCATGTTCACAGAATGTCACAAGGTCAACACCAACAAGACATTTTGTCTGGTGATCTAACTGAAGGCCACTAGAGAGCCCCTAGTCGCCCACTTTTAAGGTATACTGATGTATGCAAACGGCATTATCACGTAATTGTGGAATCTGGTAAAAGAAGTTTTTCGCTCCTCAAACTAATGAAGAATTACTTGAGGTCAACTATTCTCGTAGATAGATTGAAACATTTGGTACTTCTTGCTATTGTGCGTGAACTTTGTAGGAAACAGAATTATTATGCTGTACTCTATGACTTCGCTACACGCAAGGCTCGTAAAGTAATTCTGTACGTAGTAAAGAATGAATAAAATGCAAAGACGAATTTAGTTTCTAATACAAACTCTTAATTTTCATTTATCATCCGAATCCCTACTCAAACTGGGACCCGCGAAATCCGTTTCGAATTGGGTCCGACAATGGTTAAGACTGGCCCTACTATTTAGTGTAGGGTGAATACAGAGTAGATTACTTGTTCTCATTCCATGACTTCTTGGTCACAATGGTTAAGTCCGGCCCTGCTGTTTAGTGACGGATGAATACTACTTATCCCCCCCCCCCCCTTTTTTTTCGTCTCTAAAATTACGTGGGGTAACTCTAGTCCGTCCGACTTGCAGAAATAAAAGAGTGATATTTCCATTACTTGGTGTCCAAACTCTTGAGCCACGATATTTACCAATGGGAAAAACAAATAATTTTTAGTATTTAAAAAAACCACTAATTTTTGAAGCTAAAGATGTTTTTTTGGAATGCTTTATGATTGCATGGAATCTTTCAAGTGAACTTCGTACAGCATTAATTCTAGAATCTAGATCTAGTTTAGTTTTTTTTTTACATTTGTATAGTTCAAAACATTCTCGGAGCTGACACTGACACGTACAGCTTATACGTACAGCACGTCAAATGTTCAAGCAGGTCTATTAATTTAGTCAACTCCCAGTTCCTCGATCCCCCCCCCCCCCCCAACTGCCTACCTATCTACCTAGGCTTAGGAAACGCTTCCTTAGGGTTTGCTTTAATATGCTCATTATTGTTATAAGACACATACAATTGTTATAGCTTACGAATTATAATGAAGCATTCATTTTTAGCCACCCCGAAAGGGGAATAGCTGCTATTAGTTTTGTGTGGTATGTCTGTCCTTAACTAGACCATAAGTCCGACCCGTTTAAATCTCATAAACTAGAAAAGATATTGAAAATCCGATATCATCATATTTCAGATCTTACAAAGTTCTGATGAACGATTTAATTTTTAAAATCAACTATGCAAACAGTTTTTTTTAATACAAATACCCAATTTTTACAAAACAATGAAATCAATTAGATAATCATTCAATAAAACCAGTTAGGCTAGATTCACAATTAACTATATCTTCATAACTATCAATTCACTGAACATATATGAAAATTAACAATGTAATAATAGTACCATTAATAAATCTCCGTATTCCGTGGTATTCAGTAGTTAGTCGAACTAACACAACAACTGCATCGGCAACACACGAGCACGTCTCTTCTTGTTGTATGGACGGAGATTGGGTTGTAGTTGGTGAGAGTTGGTTTCTGATCTTCTTTCTGAGACTATTGAAACCTGTCTTTTTACCTGCCACTTCGGGGACCGATTTTGAGTAAGTGTTTCCACACAGCCTGTCTTTGTAACTTTGTTTTTTTTTTATTTCAAATTAAAAAAAATATTAGATAATTGTGAAGTTAAGTGCCCTAAAAGTAACAGATAGCCTAAACTTAGCAAAAAAATATTTTTAATACATTTAATAAATTATTTTCATTTCGGGACATGGATTTTAATTTTGTAACAGTCGCAACTCTTCAATGTGTCGACTCCTTAATGGTACCTTCCATTTCCTCGATCAGTTTGTTCCCTCATTCTAGCTCTCACCTAGTCCTCACCCTTCTCGCATGTGTATCTCCACATGTTTTGACTTGCTATAATTTATTCTCTCACTCACTCTTGGGCGGCCGTCTTTCGCATTTTTTTTTTTTTAATTTACATTTACATCTGAGGGTCTTCCCCTCTGTCTCAATGAAATTAACTTTGCAACGGTCAGAGTGAGGCAAGAGGGAAGGGAGAGGATGGGCGGATCAGAAAAGGGGGTGGGGCGCATGTCTAAGTTTCAAGCGCTTTAAAAAAAAAAGGGTGGGGGGGTTGGGAGGGATAAGACACATGTTGATGTTCAAGCGGTCAGTAGGTGACGTATGACGACTGGACTGCGGGGTGACCTGTATAACTAGTTAAACGCAGAGAGAGAAAGGGGGGGGGGGGAGAGAGAGAGAGAGGGAAGGTAGAAAGAACGTCACAGATTTGTCTGACCATGGTTCCAGAAATAGTGTTTGTCCACACTACGAGAATAAACAGTGTCCATCTCAACCTGGTGTTATTTATAGGCAACTTGAGGACATTGATCACGTGGTGTGGTATCCTCCTCCAATGGTCAACGAACATTTCCGTAGTAACACAACAGACATTTAATGTTGTGTGCCTATCGTGTTTAAATAATTATATTGACTTAAAATATAGCGACACCAACTAAAGTTGTAACGAAGTCGTTTCATCAGCTTTCTTGGTTGCCATGACACCCGCAGACAGACTTATCAATTAAACGTATAAGTACATACACAATAATAGGCATAACATATATTATGATCACATCCAAATAAAGGGCCGTAACAAAAGTAAAACGACCTCAGTAGCAATAGTGGTGATATTAAATGATCAATACTACAGAAAAGGATGTTGGTTTAAAATCAAGTTTGACTTTATCATCAGTCTTTCAAACACTTTCAAATTCGGCCGGATCATGTGACCCCCCAAAAAAATGGACACGGTAGAGATGGGACTGATTAATCTCAGGACTGGCCAGTCGGGTTGTGTAACATACAAGTTTCTGTAACTGTGTCTTCATCTTTAAAATATCAAATATGTTCATACATAAAAGTCATTATAATAGTATCAACATTTTTTTCAAACTTCTGCATTGGCTAAACCAGAGGTTCTCAAACATTTTTTTTTCGTCGGGGATCCACTTATATAGTTGAAACTTGCCACAGACCTCTAAGGGAAAAAGCTTAAAAAAAAAATAAAATGCATATTATGTATGTAGCAAATGTTAAAAAAAAAAAAAAAACTTTCTATCGAAGGAATGTTTATTGAGATTATACATTTTTTGTTAAAAATAAAATTTACAAATAATTAATGACTTGGATGACTTTGAAAAATAAAATACAGTTAAATAAACGAGAAATGGACCAGCCTATTACAAGCTGTACCGACATAACCAACATAGAATAGTTCGACTCAGGACCGGACACAGCAGAATGAGACAACACATGTTCCTGAACCTAAAATAGGGACTAGTGAGATTTATCCTTGTGGAGCATCACCAGAGAATGCCGACCATGTCCTTCAAAGCTTATTGCTATATCGAGAGGCCCGAACAAGACACTTGAAAACAATATGAGAACCACTGAGCTAAACAATAGTTAAAGAAGGAAACACATTCGATGTTTTCAATCCTCTACGACAATTATTATGAACAATTATCAACTAAAATATTTCATTTTAGTTTTTTTTCGGACTAAGTTTGAACGTTTGCTGACACTTGACTCGGCCAAATATGCATGGGTGTCAGGGATCGGGCTGTTTAAGTTTCCTGCTATGCTTTATAATGGGACTTGTTGATATATGATATAATGTTGTGTGAGAGTAAGTTCCCTTAGCGGATTAGGAAGTGTGTTTGTTGCTGTTCGTTATCTAATATGGTGGAATAAAGCCTGTGTGTGTGTTTTGTAAATCGGCCATGTCGTTTATCTATTTCTACTTGTATTTGTGAGTTTATTTACAGGCCTTGTCTTCGAGTTCGAAGATTAGCGAGGAGTGCAGTATTTCATCTATTTACAACAGTCTAGTTTATATTGTAAACTAAATATTGTTTAAAAAAAATATTGATGTATGTTTGGCTAGAGAGATTGTCGTAGGTAGGTCATCGCTGTAGATTTTTTTTTACTCTTTAAGCATCAGTCATCTATCTTCAAGGCTGCTCTTCCAACCAATTCTTAAACTTTAGCTTAAACAGTCAACAACGGTCAATAACCTCTGAACAAAAACTAAACTGTTACTCTCAAGGATAAAAAAAAATGAATCAATGAAATTTAGCATTATCTCTTTAAAAAAACAAACACTTCAAAAAACCTGGAGTCCCATACATAATTGATGAGGTTGAAGGGCGTACAATCTAGGGAAGCTCCTAAGTCTCCCTCCCACCGTGCTCTTATTAAAAATGACATCCGAGGGAGTTGTCAGCGTCCTTGTTTTACATTCTCAGCTCAGCCCCCCTCCCCACTCCACCCCCCTTCAAGAGGCACGTTCATCACTCCAGGAATTAACGCGCAATAAATTTGACAACATTGAGCCAGGCCTCCCCCGCAGGAGCAAGCTGACATATTGGTCTGCCTGGTCTCGTTAGGGCTAGGCCCCAATGATAGATTGGACATCTCCCCAGTCTATACATTTTGGTCGAGTAACGTTCACAGTGCATGTTCAACAAGAAATGAACTTTTTTCCCCCCTAAAATGTGTCACATTTTCCTGGCATTTCTGGACATTTTCAAAAAACTTATATCGACTCACTCTGATTGTTTTGAAGTTTGCACATGGGAAATAAATCGTACTTGAAAGATGTGGTTGCATAAGTTAAATTAGTCCCCTTGAGGAGGCTTGAGCCTTGAGTTTAAATTCAAGTTGTACCACTTCTTTTTATTTATGCATTTAAAAGCGATCGCGGTTACATTCACACATATACTACCCTTTACCAACTGGTCCAGACAAGTGATAGGATTAAAGCACACTGAAAACGCTAAAGGCTTGAAATTGCGCTTAAACAAAAACAATTCGTAAAAATATTTCTAATCGCACAGATATATTATTGATATTCTAGATCTATTACAAATACATGACTGGTCCACAGTAATTGATACAAAGGAGCTTTGTGATTTTTTCTCTAAGTGTATGCTTTAAAATTTCTTGATAGTATCGAATAGTCAAAGTTATCTGCTCTTAGTCTACCTTTTGGTTTGTCAAGATGTTGGCCTTACAATCCATAGACAGCTCTCGAAGCAATGAGAGACAGGAAGAAATATTGTGTGTTTGTGTGTGAGTGTGGGGATTTAAAGTAACCTCAACACAAACGTTTTATAGAGGGACAAGAGAAAAGAACTAGGACGAAATTGTACACAAAATCTGAAGTAATTAATACAAATTACTAGTGGTGGGAACTAAACTAAAACTAAGTTTTAACTAAAAAAAAGTAATTAAACTTTTAGTTAATCACAAATTGAAAAAATTAGTTAAACTAAACTAAGAAACTTTAGTTAAACTTTTACATACTATTTTGACCTTTTTTAAGGACGTAACAGCCAAACATGAAGAATATAAAGCACAACCAATCTCTGTAGCAAAATGCAATAAACATTTATTTGTGCACATGAAAAAAGATTTAAATGTCTTTATGGTATAGATGTACATCTAGATCTTAATAGAATCACTAGAATGATACTATTATAGAAAGAAATAAGAAGTAATTGTTCAAGTTCTAATATAAGTTACCTTTAGAAGTAATGATAAAACTGCATGTTGACTCTCTAACTAACTCTAGATTCTAGAATATTCTGGATCTAATATCTTCTACAAACGAAATGATCAGAAATATAATCTGGATCTAGAATTAGATCTAGCTACTAGACCTAGATCAAATAATTAATATTTTAATCTAAAAATAATCTAAGAAATACTAGTTACTACTACTAGATCTAAAATCTAGATAGAGTCAAGTAGATATCTTAGTAACTCTAGATCTAGACTAGAGATTTTAGATTATTATAATTATGATTATAACTAGATATGGGTATTTAGATCTATATACTCTAGTAGATAATACTATATCTAGATCAATACTACTAATAGATCTAGATAGTAGATATAAGTATAATTATAATAGAAGTAGATGCAGATCTAGTTATTTTAGTATTAGATCTAGTGATTCTAGTTTAGTGATGACTATTAACCTATTATTAGTTAGTATTATAGTCATTATAGATCTATTATCTATGCATCTTAGGTCTCATTATAATAAGTAATCTAGATATATTTAGATCTAATCTAGACTCTAATTCTAGAATCTCTAAATTAATAGATCTAGTCTAATAAAGTAAAGTAATATAGATTTCAATTAATAGAATCTAGATCTATAATGACTATATTATTGACTTATAATTTTAAATTTACATCTAGATCTAAGACTAAGACTACTACTAAGAGTTAGACTCTACTTAAATTAAGACTATTTAAGAGACTAAAATAATTAAATATAGACTATTATGACTATAGATCTAATTGTAGTAATAGATTAATACTAATAGACTAGACGTCACTAGACTCTAACTCTAGATCTATTTCTCTATCTAGTAAAAAGTTTTAAAATAAAAAGAGTCGACATTTCTTTTAGATCTAGACTTATAGTAAAGCAAAATTCTTTGCCTGCAGCTATACAGGAACACACTGGTGTTTAATAAAAAGCTGCAAAATGTAGATCTATAGAAGCAAGGAATTATCAGGATTTATCAAGCAGCGAAACTTGCTAGAAATATAATGAACACCTTTATTTTTCTCGCCTTTCAAATACCTTGAATTGGCGGGAATAGCGACCATTATAGGGTAAAGGTCAAAAGGCTTTCTAGTGACCTGTGCACCCTCTAGTTTATTCTTCTCTATTATAAATTATAGAGATTAGAGATCTATATTCTCCAAATTACATAGATCTAAATATTTACTGGTATGTATGTTAAATAAGTTTGTAAAATTTGTAATTAAACTTTTTAGTTTGTAACTAAAAAAAAATTTAAACTAGGATTTAACTACACTTTTTTTTTTAAATTAAACTTTGGCCTTAACTAATTTTTTTTAGTTTAACTAAAAGTTAGCAACTTTTTAGTTAACTTTTGCCCATCACTACAAATTACTTGGTGATATAAGCGATGGTCTTAGAACTTTGTATACACTTTGTACAGAACTTTGTACAAAACTTTGAACAGAACTTTGTACAAAACTTTGATTGTACAGAACTTTCATTCCACAGTACTTTGTGAAGGTTTGTAAAAAAAAGTAAAACAATAAACAGAAAAACATCTATGTCTAGCTTTTCATAAAAATACCTGTCACATATATTTTGTGTTTCAAAGTTTCAAACAAAGAATACTAAGCTACCAGGTTTTTATTCTAATAAGCTAGACACTTTGGCGATGTATTTCTATATATCTACAGCATATCACAGCGTATTGAGTCTGTAGGTACTACCTCTAGGACATAGGACGGAGACCAAGAACAATAACAAAAGAATGAGCCAGTAGGTCTGTGGAATGAAGACATTAGTGTCGTCTCTCGTACTCTCCCTTTGCTATTCACACATATATTCAACGTAAATCTCAACTTGACAATAGATTATGAAAATTTGAATGTAAATGATGTATTATCAAAACCTAACAGCCTGTGTAAATCTATTCTCAAAATGTGCATTGGTTAACCTTGTTTTAAAAACCATATATCAACTCACTCTGACTAGTTACACGTTTGTACACATTATTTCTCCCACACCCAATCTCGGATGAAGTTGAAACCTTACAAGACGCGAATGAATTTACAACAATTAGTCAAATACTGGTAATTAATTATTTTTTGTTTGATACCAAATAGGGAAATTGATCATTCGGTATTCACATATACGGCTAAATACTTAATATATAGGGTTTCGTCCCCTTAGATACTTAAGCACGTTGTTTCTCGGATCAAGTTGAAACTTGAGGAACATTTATTTATAGTACCTAACAACACATTAATGGGTTTGAAAATAATCAATTTGTTAATTTATTATTTTGTTTTACATCCAATAAGGGAAATAGCTTGAGAGATATATTTATTTAAGTGCGGCGTTATTTCCTTTAGATAAGCGTTGTTTTTTTTTAAAAAGTATTTTAAAAAATTATGCTTTTTTTTAAAAATAAATATTTACTACTTTGATTTTTATTGAACATTAAAATTCTCTTTAAATATGCTGAGCTAGGGTTAGGTAAGTTTTTATATCCAGCAGTTTTTTGTCTGACTTTCAAAACTTAGAACAAATCGAAAGGCAGATTTATTCCTATTTTAAACTTTGACCATTCATTGAGGTGTCCATACCAAGAATAATGAGTATGACAATGAAAGTATTAAAACATATTTAAAGAGTAACATCATCCCAACTACCGCTGCAGTAACTTTACAATAACCAAACCTCAGATGGAATCATAGGTAAAGACCCAATGCTAACGTATAAATCACCCCAAACTCCCACCAGTGTGTGAATGGAGGAGAGAGACAGGGGCGTGAACGCCTATTAAAACAAAGACGAGTTGAAGTTGTCACGAGAACATTTTGATTAACGGTCAAAAATGGTTCGATCTAATTGTCCAACGTAGTCTGTCCTACTTCTTGCTTGACCTTGTAGAGCTGGCTCAAGGAAAACAAACAGAAGTGTGGCTTCCGAGAAATCTCAAGCCTTGACCAGTGCATTTGTCAAGATATACAAACCGTTAATTATATACCGTTAGAAAAACATGTTTGTAGTAATGTAGTTTTAAAAACGACGCACTTTAACTGTAATGAATTAAATTTGTTATGAAAATGTAACACTTTAACTTATAATTGCAGGTCAAAATATTTTAAACTCACTTTAACTGTCATTAAAATTTAGCATTTAAATTCATTTTAAACCCTCTGATTATGACATGGCGCTTTCAATCCCCTGTTTCAAGTTTCAACTGAATCCGAAAATGGATGTGGTAGAAATAACGCGTTCATAGTAACCCCCTATACCTTTTAGTACATCAGCATCTACTTTTAGAACAGCAAATTTTATGTATAGTGGAAAGTTAGTCTGTAAATACAATGTAGAAATACATCTATTATGTTCTTGAGTTTAAGTGCTCTCCAAAATAACAATCAAAAGCACAAAAATAATTGTTGTCTAAATTTGAGGAGCTGACAAGAAAGTCTTCATCTACTTCAGCCAGTGTGATTAATGCAAAGACAAAATTAGACTTAAGAAAATCTTTAGTTTTGTCTAAAAGAAAAAAAAACTTATAATAATGATAATAATAATATGAATTTTGTTTCTCTTGAAAGAAACTGGACCCTGGCAGCGCCAGAGAATGAGTACTCGTTTGTTTCTAGCTTAATAATAATAATAATAATAATGTATTTCTCTGTTGTTTTTTTTATTTTTTATGACTAGGGGGTTAGTCTGACTTATAGATTTTATTTGCGGCAATTACCATTAGTATAAGTTCTAGATCAGCGGTTCTCAACTTTTCAGTACCTCGACCCCTTTTTGCAGTTGGCCACTATGCGGCGACACCAACCTTAAAATCTGTTGTTTTTTTTTTGGGGGGTGGGGGCATATATAACATCGAAATCAAAATGTAAATAGCTGATACGAATTGCCAAAGCTGTATGTTTAATCAAGAAACTATAAATATTTCTGCTAATAGCTAAATTGCAAATAAATGAGGTTGTATCTTTATGACTTGGTTACTTTTCAATGCGTATTCACTATATTCATGATTTTATAATTATGTGACAATTTGGAAAACAAGACTGGACATGGTAATAAACTTCAGCCATTGAGCCATACATTGGGCTACAAAAGTGTTGCGACAATTTGTGACGAAAAAACAACAACGTCATTTCGATGGTTGAACTTTTTGTTTCTGTTTCACCAGGTCAGGAATTTGATGTCTTTGCAAGATAAGAAGAAATGTGAACTTCTGCATCAAATCTACTTATCTATTGAACAAGTTCGAAAATCCTGTTTCTCAAAGATATGTTGTTGGAAATTGAACTCGTTGCTGTAGTTCACATTGATTTTTAGAGAGCGCTCCAACCTTCGATTTTGTTTTCTTATTAAAAACTAAAAAAACAACTTTTTGAACAGTTCCTCAGCTAACATGAGTTTGAAATAGCATAAACATTTTTGGATTCATCAAATTCATTACAACTCTTTGAAAACAATCGAATGTTTGTTTAAAACACTCGAATTCACAAAATTCAAAGGGCAAACATCGTTTTCGTGTGGAAATTACTAATATTTGTCGATGAAGTAAATAATATGTTCCGATGACTTTTGGGTGACATTCTGTACCAAAAGTTGAACACCCTAACCAACAATCAAATCATACTTTGACCAGCATCTTTCAAGACACTACTACGCCACTTATCTTATTCATGGTAAACCAGTAACACAGACTAAAAATGCAAAATATCTAGGTGTTATAATAAATGATAAACTGTCATGGAATCCACATATTGATGAAACTATAAAAAAAAATCAAACAAAGCATTAGGGTTTATTAAAAGAAATTTCTATAAATCAAATAAGAACATAAAACTAAAATGTTATTTAACCTTGGTTAGGCCAATAATAGAATATGCATCCTCCGTTTGGGACCCCTCAACTCAAGAAAACATTAAGAAACTGGAACAGACACAAAATAGAGCAGTGAGATTCATAACAAACGAATATTCACACTTAACTAGAGTAACACATTTAGTAAAATCACTAAATTTAGAAAGCCTTCAGGACAGAAGACTCAAAAGTAAAGTAGCAACTATACATAAAACACTGAACCATAATCTTCAAATACAAAAACAAAATTTAATAAAATACTCAGACTCGAAGATAAAGGCACATTTCTCGTTCCATATGCTAAGACAAATATGTACAAATACTCCTTCTTCCCTAGCGCTATTAGAGCATGGAATGGGTTGCCTGAACTAGCCAGGAAAACCAGTGACTTGTCAGAATTTAAGTCATTGGTTAATATGCATGACTAAATGCATGACGCGTAGGACGTAATCATCTTCTTTTTTGAAGTACGTCTGTATTATATAAGAATAGCTTATCCTTGCAACTGTACTTATGTCGAAGCACTGCTGGTTACGTTGCTACTTTCAAGAAGTTCATTGATTGGAAGGTGCAAAAGATTATCTAAAATTTGGCTACTAGGAGTTCAGAAAGGGGCACGTAGCAGGTCTGCATCAATTCCTGATTAGCCTAGACTAGTATTGTTTGGTGTAATGCACAGATTGTAAGAACATTCTTCTGTACTTTAAGTAAAAAGGGGACTTATTCAACTTATACCACAACATCTGTCAACATACAATACCACAACATCTGTCAAGTACAATGCTTTCCCTTGTTTGGTATACCCTAGTGAGGACACTTTACTATACCCTGGTGAAGACATTGTACTATACCCTAGTGAAAACATTTTACTTTACCCCAATGAAGACATTTTACTATACTCTAATGAAGACATTTTACTATACCCTAATGAGAACACTTTACAATACCTTAATGAAGACATTTTACTATACCTTAATTAAGACATTTTACTATACCCTAATCAAGACATTTTACTATAACCTAATGAAAACATTTTACTATACCCTAGTGAGGACACTTTACTATAACCTAGTGAGGACACTTTACTATACCCTATGAGGACAAGTAATGAAAACTTCTTTCCTGGTAAAAAAGAACAACAATGTCATAAAAATCAATTTGTTTGGGTTATTTGTAGTTCTACAACTTTTGTCTGACTTGTCACCCAAATCAATAGTCAACCTTTCAACACTGCATTTTTTAAAAAATAAAAGAACAAGTTGAATTGTGAAGCTGAAGAGTCTTCAATAGCTGTTCAGTTATCTCATTCAGAAAGTTTAATTTTATTATTATTATCTTCAACAAAGTTGCGTAAGACTTGAGTGTTTCATGTTCAAACTTGGCATGCATTTTTTAAAAAACCTTAACAAGTGTTAAATATTTAATGCTATTAAAGATATTAATGTTGTGTTTTATGTGTGTCTCGTCAGAGTAAAACAAACTAAACTAGAAGTAGATTGAATTGCTGCGCTAAGTATGTAATGAACAACAATAAAAGCTAACAGTAATGGAACATATAAGCAATACTAAATGTAGCGATTCGGCAGTTTTTTTTTTTGGGAGCAGAATTGGTATGCTGTCAGCGAAATGTGGGATTTATGGCAGCTCACTTCTGCTAAGAATGGGCGCCATTTCAATGTGTCCCAAGAGGAGACCAAGAGCGTGCGGAGGTTTAGCTTGGACTTGACCAGAGAGGATGCAGGACAGAGGAGTTATTCTCTGTGGGCTGCGGTGAAAAAAAAGTTATTCACTAAAGGAAGTATATAATTACAAATTCATCAGAGTTGGTGATTTCTGGATATGTTTTAAGTGCTAAGTAGAAGTAGTTCATAAAAGATAATAATCTAAGTCTACACAAAAGAGTAATAATCACAATAATGTAATGATGATGATGATAATAATAATAATAATAATAGCACATTAACACAGGGCTTGACTTATTAAGAACAATACGCCTCCTTATTACAGATGTTCGTCACAAGAGCCTACCGATTACTTATTTAATACTTATTGTGCTGGGATAGGCCTATTGTGACTGATAAAACGGTTGGTTTTAATCGCCATGATCTATCCTTTCTTAGACAATCATTGACATGGCCGTACCACTATCCCACAATGTAAGGCAAACTGACATTGAAAAACAAAGAAAATATGGGAACCTAGCTCGGTTATGGAACTTGTCTACAGTAGCAATATACACTGCTGTTGTATCAACTGACATAACAGACACATTCAAGGCCCTTAACATGCCTAAGAAGATTTTCCTTGGCTGTCAGGGAGCGGTACTGCTGCAGATACGCCACATCACCAGAAAATTTCTCTGTCGACACGGTTAAAGAGGCTACACTAAATTTTGTTAAACTCTAACGAAGCTCGATCTTGACAGTGCAAGAGAATAAATACCACCACAAAAGAGATACAAGACACCGATTGAAAAGAGAAAGAGACTCGAAAACAATGACAGAGGTAGCCTCGCGATCAGATCATTCAATAGAAAAGGACTATCTACTATAAACTTTTCATAAGTAAATTATAAAGTGAGCCTGGTGTGAATGTATATTCTCGTTTTCCATAGTTATGTTTTGTTTGGTGTAATGCACAAATTGTAAGACAAAGTTTCTCTGGGATAATAAAAATTATTATTATTATTAATATTGATTCGTTTTTAAAATAATAATACAAGTAAGCACCTTTGATTATGGATAGGTTGAATTAAGCTTATAGTGATCTATTTAAATCTTCAGCTTTACTTACACAGTCATCTGTTTAGAACGAACATCTTTTTTATAACATCTTTTCTTATGTTTGAAAACGAAATAGATACTATCTGAAAGGCACGTGCACATATTGCAGTCATATAACTCAAAATGTTGTATAGGGAAAATATCTAGGGCCGGATTTAAGTTCGTGGAGGCCCGGGGGAAGAGTTTTTGTGCAGGCCCCTACACTTTTTCGAAAGCTTTATTAATTGTTTTTCCCTTATTAATAGTAATACTTAATAATAAAAGCATGCCATAGTTTAGAGGAAAAAAATCGATTACTTTTAAATTTAATCTAGTTTTCTTTCTTAAGAAAAATTTAATATGAATATTTTAGTATTAAATAAAAGTATATTGTTGAGTTTGTAGAGGTACTGGGTCAACGCAATACAGTAACTTCTGAGCTGCGTTATACATATTACGAACACTGTTCAATGTAAGCTTTTGTCGGGAAAAAGGAGAAAATAAATGTTTAAAAGAAACAATGTAACAGTTTCTGAAATTCGGATATATTTCATAATTATATTGTGGAGTCCCCTGAGTAGTAGCCCGACCTGCCTTATATCCTGCATTGAAAATATTATAATTAAAAGAACAAAAAATTATCACGTATTGCCGATGTCAACATTTCATACATTTTTAGTTTTGTTTGTAAAATGTTGTGCATGTTTTGGATGTTGCTTCAGAATTGAGATAGAGTTTAGCACTATGTAAATCCTAGTCCAAACGTTGAACAGGACGACGAAGGGGCGGCAGCCGACGATATAAACCAGGGACCACCGATACGACCTCACGACCGTCCAGCGCACATACTAAACGAGCAAGAAACCATCTTTGTATCTATAAAAACGTTTTAACCAAATCTGCACGTGTCTCAGTTTCTTCAGTCTCGTTACTCTTAAAAAATTGATTTTCATTTGTCTGTTCGGATAATATCGTATTAGTTTGTTTTTTAAATTAGTATCATACATAATATCGAATTCTAATTAAAAAAATATTGAACCTATACTTTTAATAAGTTGCGGTTATTCTTGGAGAGATTTGACCTTTTTTTTTTTTTATTACTATACAGCTGAACATCATTGGAAGGAAATAAAACCTTTCTGAAATAGGGATCTATTATTACAGAAATCAAAAGATATGGTTCTTCCTTTCCTAAACTAGATAATCTTTTACAGTTCATCTTTTCTCTACATGATACAAACTAAAAGAGAACCTTTCTCTGCAAACTATTATAAAAAAGTTACTTTGGTCAGCACGTCAATAAATCTTTTTTGGTACTCTATTTTTGATGTCATGAGTGAGTGTGCAGAATTAAATGTACAATTATTTACATTCTGAATTTAATTTAATGTAATATTAAAGTAATGTCTGTCACTATTTTCAGGGTATAACTTAATCTCTGTTTTGAAACAATGGCATGGATCCCAAGACATTTCACAACACTATTGAAACAAACGTCTGATGTCCACTGGAATTTATAAAGATTTTGTAAAAGTCGAAGGCTAAGCTTTTACAGCGGTATTGATTCTAAACATATAAAGATTATTTTTAAAAATCCTTTTTCAAATCCATGACGCTTCTTTCGGCAGACAAGAGCACTAGCCCCTCGCCACTCTGAGCTGTGTACAAGTTGACGGACTTTCGAGAGCCTTTAATTCTCTGCCCTAGTTTTGTACTCAATTTTATCCCCACCCTCCCCAAGAGATACCGCAAAGACCACTTGACCAATTAACTGTAGGATCATCTCATGTCATGGTAAACTTTGGCTAGAACATTGACTGGGTCGCACCCTTATTGAACCAGGCACTTGAGCGTGTGTGTGTGTGTGGAGGTGTGTGTGTGTGTGTTCGTGAGTCATTTTATAAATAGAAGAACTGAATAATATTATGAGTTTTACCCAGCGCGCAAATGACCGACAAACTAGATAGAGAAATGGAATGACGGTTAAAGTACATCTAGATCTACTTAGCTAGGAATAGGGGGAAAAAAGGCGACAAGACAGAGGTTAAAGACAACCATCGTTTAGTAAAAAAGAGATATCTGTATTACAATGTTTTTATGTCTTTCTTGTTCTACACCACTTCACTATTCATTCAAATAATAATAATGGTTGTCTTTCGAGTCCAAAGAATAATGAGGAATGCATCCAACCTCGGCAGTAGATTTTCTTTTTGTGTATCCCACGGCCTTCGTAAATGACCTCCAGCTGCGACCAGGTGCTCTTTTCTACATCGGTTAAAGCAAGATGGCACCTAAGCTGGTCTTTAAAGCGTAACAGAGATGTGCCCCACAAAAACGCCATTTCTTCAAATGAGACGCGATGAAATAACGTTAGTCAATTTAAAAGAAAAACAATCCCTTTAAAGGTTAACTATATCATAATAGTGTGTCAAGTTTGAATGTTTGTTTGCTATGTTTCGGATGTTAATTCAGATTTGAAAATGATTACATCCTAGGCATAAATCTCCAGCAGGACCGCGGAGGATGGTGACGGGATGGGTTCAAACTCGGGACCATCAAGATGACAGCCCTCATTGCATACCACACGACCTGGCAGCCATCCATAGTGTTTTATACAATCAAGTAGAGTTTATGGTAGCTTTCTTTTATTTGTCCAGGAAAAGAAATAGATGACGTAGACAAAGGGCATCGTACAGGAAGCAATGGAGCTCAAAGGACATCGTACAGGAAGCAATGGAGCTCAAAGGACATCGTACAGGAAGCAACGGAGCTCAGAGGAAATAACAAAATAGAACTTAGTGCCTACATACTTAACGACTTTTTAAAATGTTAGAGAAAATATTTTGATTCGATCAATCCTTCATCGTTGACTTGGTCTAATCATCACTCTGAGATGTTACTGAATGATGTTTAGAGCTTGGTAATGCAATTGTTGCATATATGTTTTGTCAAATATAATATTCGTTTGTGCATTTATTCGTGTGTGCATGCCGAATAAATGAATGAATAGCAATGTCTTTGATTCCGAAGATCAAGGATGAGCAGTGTTTCACGTGGTCACGGAAACCCAGTTGCAACCTACATATTTTCCCACATCTCATGCATCCGAATCCCTTGCCTTGTCCCCAGGGTGTCTATTTACGTTTTCTTAACGTCTTCTTACAAGGGCTTTTCATTGGGTATCAACTATCTCATTCACAGTCCGTCTGCTGCCAGTTACTTTTCCATATGTCAGCGAAGACAAAATGGTTAATCTTTAAAGCACTTACGGGGCACCTCTGTTACGCCATCCACCTTTAAGCTCGCCCAAAATGATCGCTTTTGGTATGCAATCGTCCCCATGCGGGATAAGTGTTCGACCCAGTGCAAGTGCCTAATGCTAAGTAATGCTTCTATACTGTCCTCACCAGCCTAAAGCAGAACATTATTATTTGTAGATAGTCCTGCCAGCGTATGCCCATAATTGAGCGCAGGTACATTTGATTGAAGCGTTGTATATGCCTTCTACAGAGCCATCCCATGTCTCAAAACCATGCGTGTTTTATATGCCTTCTATAGAGCCACCAGGTCTTAGATCTATGCGTGTTTTACATGCATTCTATAGAGCCACCAGGTCTCAAAGCCATGCGTGTTTTAATGCATCCTTAATTAGTCTTAAAATAGATTGGTAGGCCTCAAATTACTAATACTATATTGCAACAGAATAGTAAAACCCAATATAAAAAAGGACATTTCTCGTTTTAGACCTTGCGATTCGTCAGGCATACGATGTAAAGCTCATCAGTTTCAATCATCGACGGTTAACAACCAGAATTATTTAGTTGACACAGGTACCCATTACAATTGACTGGATTCAGGTTTTTCTGAAAACCCCGAAGTTCAAAATCCTAAATTCAAAATTGTCACTGCGGTTCTCAAACAAAATTCTTTATCACTCGACCATCTCGCCTCTCAAATCAAAACAAAGTAATGCAAAAAAAAATTAAATAAATAATAATCAATCTTATAGCAGCATTGTAGTGTGGTATGCGTTCTGTATGATCCCGTGTTCAAATTTACCCTCTTTTATCCCCCCACCCTCTTGGAGGAGATTTGGACTGGGATGTAAGAATATTTCATCCAGAACATTCCAATGTATTAAGTCAAGAAAAGAAAAGAAAAATGTCAACTAATAATAAGAAAAAAAAATATACGTTTGTTCTAGAATGTTTTCTTGTCTTACCTGTGAGTGTCATCTCACTATCGAGCACTGTCCACACCTACTGGTCAGTTTAACCCGGACATATACTCACTGGACGTAGCTCTCACTCCTGAAATTTCCTAAACATTGAACGCACAGGCCAGTTTGTCAGTTTGACGTAGCGTGATTTTTTTTTTGTGTTTGTATAAAACCCTCTTAACAATTTTTTTTAAATACTGTTATTTTATGCAATAAAAAAGTTTTTTCAAAAAGTTTATGTCAGTGACAATGAACGCCAGACGTCCATGAGAACACCACCACCAACGCACCAAGATAGCAGATGTTCATTTTGGGGAACGCTTCCTCGGCTCCCTGGAATTGACCACAGGATTCGCACAGGCTTTCACAGAAACGAAACGGTTTAACGCGGCTGTTGTCATGGTAGTCCCTAGCTCCCTGCCTACACCCTAGACTTAAGTCACGTCAGATTCAGGCCAGAATTGTCATTCCGTGTATTCAGATCAAGAGGGGAAAAAAAACAAAAAAACACTCCTATGAAGAACCATTTAAAATTCACTACGGAACAGAATGCGAAACAAAAAAAATAAATTTGTAAGAATTTTCTTGTTCGTGGTGGGCTGGTGAGCTGTGTGCCGCGCGAGAGTGAGGCACGCGGCACAGTGGGGGGGGGGGTGAGGTAGAAGGGGGGCGGGGAGGGTGACGATGTAGGAGGTCGTGAGTAGTATGTACATCTTCTGACAGTAATTAGTGTTTCAGTAGCTCATGTTGACCAGTTGAAAGACTAGGCTGATTCTAAGAGACATAGAGATAGTTGAAACTAACTAGGACAGCTATACATTGCATAAGTAGAAACATGTTTCAAAAAAAAAAAAGAAAGGAAAAATCAAAATTAACGAACAAAAAAGAGAAAGAACAAAAAACATCGTGGGGGGCGTTTCAGGAACAAATTATTTTAGTTTCAATGTACTTTAATGGGGAGAAGCGCGACTTCAAGGTCACATATGTACTTTTTTTTTATGTAGCTGAAAATAGAACTTATCAACATGCAAACAAACACGTCAACAATAACAACAAAACTCAAGTCAAATACCAACACAATTCAATAATTTAGTTACTCACTTCAACAGAAACTGAAAACAAAGTAAGTCTAAATTCGAAATAACATTTGGATTGTTTGATTGTGCTGGTACATCATTAATGAATAAAACGCTATTTTCTCTGGCCCTGATATTCATTACATTTTTTTTCGCCAGCCTAGCTGATCAATATGGCCAAAGAATGATTATTTGGGAGTTTTCAATCAACACCAACAATACATGTAGATCTACTAGTGGGAACACCTACAATACATGAAGATCTACTGGTGGGAACACCAACAATACATGTAGATCTACTGGTGGGAACACTTATAATACATGTAGATCTACTAGTGGGAACACCTATAATACATGTAGATCTACTAGTGGGAACACTTATAATACATGTAGCTCTACTAGTGGGAACACCTATAATACATGTAGATCTACTAGTTGGAACACCTATAATACATGTAGATATACTAGTTGGAACACCTGTAATACATGTAGATCTACTAGTGGGAACACCTATAATACATGTAGATCTACTAGTTGGAACACCTATAATACATGTAGATATACTAGTTGGAACACCTATAATACATGTAGATATACTAGTTGGAACACCTGTAATACATGTAGATCTACCAGTGGGAACACCTATAATACATGTAGATCTACTAATTTAAACACCTATAATACATGTAGATCTACTAGTGGGAACACCTATAATACATGTAGATCTACTAGCGGGAACACCTATAATAGCCTACATGTAGATCTACTAGTGGGAACACCTATAATAGCTTACATGTAGATCTACTAGTGGGAACACCTATAATAGCCTACATGTAGATCTACTGGTGGGAACAAGTAGTAAAAGTCATGTCATATGTCATGTCAAATTAGTCCCAGCCTCTCTCGTAGTCTCCTGTATCTGCATTTGTACATCCTCATCGCTTAGAGCCAAGAAGGGACCGCCACACGAGGGGAAAATTGTCTATTGATTCAGCCTAATGGTGATATACGGATGAAGCCGCAGAAATAACTCGGCTATTCTAGAAATGGCGATGTCACCACCCTCACCACACAACGCCCCCTCACATAACTGTCGCAGACTTGAAATGATGTCCCTATATAATTCTAAAAGTCACTTTAAACATTTCTAAACAAAACTGTTCATAATATCCAGACATAGCCAAATGACAAATAATTTTTCTAGCTAATTACCCGAAATAGAAAAGTTAATTTCTATGTTCTATGCTAAGCTTTCATTACTAGGCAGAGAGATGACTGTTACGTGACGTTGGTGTGAAGATTGCAAGAGATGTGTCAACTGGAAGTTTATTTATAACTTGGCTTCTCGAACCTTTCAGTTTCTACACAGAATAGTCAATTAATGAATTGGAATTAATTCGTTTCCGGTAGAAGTACACTCTTGAACTTTTGAAAAACTGTATAGAGGAGACGAGCTTATTTTGGGGTCGAAAAACTCAATCTGTTCAGTTTATAATTTTCAAGCTTTATGTTAAGTCTATGTGGTGGGTTCGGCACAGAATATAACAACCAAAATGACGAGGCAAGTCAGGAGGCTTATTTCAAGTTTAATGTACACAAAAAACCTGCCAAAGGCAAACATAAAGCATAATTACTAATGAGCATAAAATAAACATAATTATACGGCCTAAATGAACAGACCAATTCGTAAACACAACATCAGGTATAAATACTAGATCTAGCAAAAAAACAAAAAAAGAAAATCTTATAGTGTGAACCAATCATCTCTTTTAGAAACACAAGAGAGATATGGAACACCAACAAGCATTATACAAATAAATGACAAAGTAATTTTCATAAAATAAATCAACTAGTTCTACATAAAACTAACATACATTGAAGAAGCTAGTATCTACAACTGGTTATAGGAATATATTTACAAGAGGGACAATTAATATGGTAAGCTTGACTCACAACCAAAAGATACAATGGGTTTGGCTCATGAGATATGAGCTCGACTGACACAAAAAAACAAAAACAAAATAGGAACTGAGGTCCCCACATTACCTACAGAGTGGGCCTTCCTTCCAAAGGCATCTCAAAACTACAAAACAAAGGTAGTCCGACAATGAGGACAAAACCTGGGTAGCAATATACTATATAGAAAATACACAAGAATATATAATATACAAGAAACAGTAAAAATGTGTTTACCTGCAGCCTTGGCCAAAACAATGAGCTTAGGAAGAACACAGCAGGATCAAACAAGGTGGTATTGGAGTGGAAGCGGCCCAGTGAGTTTCATGCAGGACGCCAGCATGAAAAGAAATTCAAATTGAGGATGTCCACCGGGCTTCCGGGGCAGAGGTCAACTTGATCCTTTGCTGACCGGTGCTTGGTGAAGTTCAGCCGACCCGTATGTCATGTCCTCCCCACTACATCTATTTTTGTGAATACATTATTGTATTATGGCTTTATATATATATATATATTTTAAAAAATCTTATGATATCTACTTGAAGATTAAATTATCGTAAGTCATTTAGAGGAGTAATATTATCTTTCACGTAAACAAGCATTTCTGGCATACACTGGGCATTCGGGGCATTGGATTTAACTCTGAGAAAGACCAAGACATATCTCCCCCTCAATTCCACTGTAACACTATTTTTATTTTGTTTAGAGAAAAAACCCAACAATAAACAGTTATAAATGCTCTTCCGGTCCTCGGGATCAGCTTAAGTTTCCGTTCTTCCCTCTCCGTCCTAGACCCATAACATCATTGGAATCTTAATGTATTTTTCTGTAACAGAAATTGTCATTCCATCACAAGCCCAACAGTTTTAGTCGCCTGTTATTAATCCTTCCTAAAATAGACACGCTCATGGAGATCTAAATTTAAAACTAATTGAAAGGGAGAGCATTTAGTTGTAGTGGTTTTCAATGTTCATAAATAATCAGTTCTCTCACGTTTGTTCATGTCAAAATGTCAACTGGGATCAAGTTTTGAAAAGAAAAAAGGAAAAAGCTAAATATGGTGGCAGGTTAGCATTAAGACTAGCTGAAAGTCAGAATGGGAAACATGTTAAATACTTTATATTCTTATATAGTTTGTTAATACTGTGAATACTCCTGGGTGAATGTCAAATTCTAATTATATAATTATGCTGATTAATTTAGATCCTACACATCCGATCTCATTTCATTAAAAGAGAGTCATGTGATGCGTGGTCGAGAGGCTAAGTACGCTAGAAAGTAGATGTTATCTAGATTAGATTTACATAAAAATATAAGCAAGGCTTAGAAAATCTATCAATAAACTGAAAGCAAAGTTAAATTTAATAAACAACTCCAGAGATCGGTACACTACGCCATGTTGTTTTTTTTTAAGGTCTATTCAGAACATGCGCATCTAATCAAAACAAAACATCGTTCAAAGGTTGAGGTCGAGCCGAATTGATACACTGAATACAAAGTGGTCATTTGTAATGACATAATACTTGAATAGCAGATGGGGTTTAATCGGGTATTTCCTGAGTGACGACAGATCATTGAAAAAGTTAGAACGGAAATAAGAAAAAAAGAATGAACGGACGAACGACGACGACGGAGACCGCCTGGTAGTACAGAGACGACGTAGACTGTGTCTTATTTTGTAATAAACTTTTGTTCAAGTTATTAGCTGGATTTCTTCACTATATATTTATTTATTTATTTATATTTTTATATTATTTCTTATTCTGTTGTGCAATTAGAGAACGCGCATATAACATCGACAATCAACTATAATATTTATCAACCAACCACACCTACAGCAATGCATCAACAGCATACATTGAGAAGGACGGCACTTAATGACTGAACGGTTGTTTAATAGCATCCAGAGCTTCAGATGAGTGCGCAGAGGAGGACATTAAGGATATCTGTTGTATTGTACACCACTATTAGACCCACATTGACCAGTTTCTCTCTTTCTCATAATACCTAACATTCCCTCCCCTCTTTCTCTCTCTCTCTTTATTTTTCCCCCGTCTATTTCCAATGACAGGATAATTTATTAAAGAGAAAACATGTCAGGCAAACGTCGGACATAGCGGACATGTCAGTCTGAATCAAACCATTGCTAATTTAATCTGATGTACCGGCCGCGATCATTTGTTAACCACGTCTTTTTTCTTTTTACTAGAGCGATCTGATCACGGCTGTCTCTTTCCAGCTTCACAGCTTGTTAGTGTCCCGCTCCCAACTAAGCCCGTCCTCGTCTCTATTTCTCTTAGTGCTAGCTGTGTTTTGATCGTTTTCCGATATCGGTTTGTTTCGGAGACAGAGAAAGTGGCCAGGACTAAAGTGGCCAGAATACTAACAGACCTGAAAATCTCATCTCTATTATCTGATCACAAGGTAGACGTCCTCCTCCTCCCTTGGCCCCCACCTCGCCATAATGTCTTCTTAGTCTTACTCGAAGTACTACTGGGCCCCCTTTTTTTCTCTGTTTCTGTGTATGTCTGTCTACCTACCTACTTAGCTGCATACCAACCTACCTACTTGTCTGATACAAATGATCAACTGTCCCACATTGGCGACCTTTTCTTGTTTAGTATTCATTTCTATTTGATTCAGCACTCTTTTCTTAATCGCCCCCCCCCCCCCCCCCCGCAACGGAACCTGCCTGCCGCTATTACTTTTGTACGGTGTGCCAGTCCGTCACATTGTAGATAGTAAAACCTAGAAAGGATAATGAAAATCCGACATCATGATATTTAGATCCTGCAAAGTTCTGATGCAAAAGTTTCTTTTTTTTTTTGTATTCTTAAAATGAAACGTTTAATTTTTAAAATTAAATATGCAAAGCATTTTGTGTCATTACAATACACCATCGGTACAGGGGATATAACTCCCGCTTCGGCACAAATCCTTCTGTATATTTTAAAACATCCATGCAAATGGTCTTCTTCTAATTTCGAAAACTAATCTGGTATTAGGTAAAAGTTGGCCCTTTACAAAACCATCAGGTGTAGGCTATAACAATACTCAATAACATCAGTCAAGGCAGGGTCACATTCAACCATACATTATACATGATTATAGCTATCGGTTCATTGAATGCATAAGAACATAAACAATGTAATAATCAAAACATAAATAAATCTTCATACCCTATGTAATCATGTCAGCCTAATAATACATAAATACCGGTAACACTTTTGGTATTGGCGAAGATGAAGTTGTTGTTGACGAGAGTTCAAAGCTTCTGCTATTCATGCTAAAAATACTGAAACATGCCTTTTAACCTATCCTAGCTGAGTGGACCGTTTCGGGGGCCGATTCTGAGTTTATATTGTTACTCAGACTATCTTTGTAACCTTGTTTTCTTTTTTTTTTATCATTGACAGGTCCATCTTCTTGAATGATGACATGATTTATGCATGGTCCCATATTGCGTTAGATAAGTGTTGGATTGAAACAAGGAACATCAATTGAGGTCGAGTTAAGCTCTTCACTGTGTAAGCATGTCAATAATTCACAATGACCTTGATCAAAAATAAAGAAATAAAAATAAATATACACAAGGTTACAAAGACAGTTGGTGTGGAAACACAAACTCAACATCGGCCCCCGTAGTGGTCCACCAGGCAGGTAAAAAGGCAGGTTTTAATATTTTCAGAAAGAATATCAGATTAAAATTCTATCAAAGACAAATGACAGAGAAGAATGGAGAAAGAAGGTTGACAGATCTTGTGTGGTTCCCCAACGGTCCAGCAGACCAAGGGATAGATGAAAGTGAAGGTGAAGTTGGATGTGATTAACTGATGTCATAATATGATTATCTAATCGATCTAATTGTTTTGTACAGGGTCAAACCCTTATTCAAAGCCTCAAGACAAAAACATTTCCGTAAAAAAATAATAATTTTCTTTTAGTTTAGTCTACTATAATCCTAATTCCGTTGCAGTTCACGCGATAATATGAAAAACGAGTTATTAATTTTTTTTGTTAAAATTCTGTTACACTTATATGCATATTAAAAAGATATTTTCTCTTTAAAAAAAAGTAAACATTTTTTTTGTAAATGTAGTAATTAGTATGACAGAACCTACAAAACTTAGCAATGCGCATGTAAAATAAAATATTTTTTTGTTGAAAAATCTAAAACCGTTAGCAGAAATGTGTTGAAAATCTGGTAAATTGTTACCTCACTGCAAAGTAAGAGGCAATAGGGTAGAAAAAAAATATATTTAAAATTTGATGAAAACGTTTGTTGAAGTAATGAACATTGCTTTTTTTTCTTAAATGCTTCGAATTTTTTAAAGATGATCGCCACTTGCTAAATGAAAATGCCTTTACCTTCACAGTTTCTGATGATACTATTGTTATGATATGGTAGCGCTATAATTGAAAAAGTTTAACCATTAATCTAGTCTGGATATCGAGATATTCACTTGTCATGAGTTGATGATACGCACACAAAAATTAATTTTATTACCTTATGGCTCAAAATTTTAAAAGTAAAACGATAACTATTTTCACTCATTTAAAAAAAAAAACTTCATCAAGGCTTAGGCCTGTTGTTCTGGTGACCTAGGCCTGTTGTTTTGGTGACCTAGGCCAGTTGTTCTGGTGACCTAGGCCAGTTGTTCTGGTGACCTAGGCCAGTTGTTCTGTTGGCCTAGGCCAGTTGTTCTGTTGGCCTAGGCCATTTGTTCTGGTGGCCTAGGCCATTTGTTCTGAAGCCTAGGCCAGTTATTCTGGTGGCCTAGGCCAGTTATTCTAGTGACCTAGGTCATTGTTCTGGTGGCCTAGGCCAGTTATTCTGGTGACCTAGGCCAGTTGACCTGGTGGTCTATGCAAGTTGCTCTGGTGGCCCATGCAAGTGATTCCAAAACATGTATTAGGTCTACTCTGTTTCATAGTTTAGAATTGACAAAGTCACCTCTACGATGGAGATACACTTGAAGATGAGGTTCTCCATCGGCAGCACATAGCACCATCTGTGATCTAGTACCGTGTATAACCTACACCTTACCCTCTCTCAGACTCGCAGGTGAGACAAAGGTACCATGCGCGGGTGTACGGGTAAATGTGTGTGTGTGTGTGATACTGATGTGCTGGTAATCTAAACAGGTAACATGCAAGGTAAGGCAAAACATACAGTTTGACTCTTAGTATTATCTATTACTGTGTAAGTCTACACATCTGTGTTATTAATTTAATCAGTTAGTCTGTATATAAAGGCCACAGTTTTTATCTAGGTCATTTTTTCATTGTTGTGGTCTAAGGTGTTACTAATCTTGTAATTGTAATTGTAATAATAACATTGTAATATCTTTGTGGTCAAAATTTCTTTAAGTGGAGAGATCTCTTGAATGTCTCATGTTCGCTAATTGATCGCTTCTTGCATACTACATAACAAGTTCCCTTTTAAATAAAACATAATTAAATAAGTACCTCTGATTTATTAACTAATTGGTTATTTTTTAAGTTCATTTATGTTTATTGTCATCGACTGTAATATAATTGTGCAAAGTTTCAGCTTGATCCGAGAATTGGAAGTGGGAGAAAAAACGCGAATAAACTTTTTACTAGACGGACAGATAGATAAACAGACAGACAGAGTGTTGTTTTATGCTTTGAAAAAGTTTGTTTTAACTGTACACGTGTGCATCACTTTTTACATGGGCAGTAGCTATATTACTAAACATTGAATTATGGCATAAATAATATCAAAACATTTTTTTTAAAAGCACAATTGATAGTTTCATATTAAAAAAAAACCCCACAGTTTTATAGTCTCTCCTCTCTTAGGGTTGTTATATGTGTTTTAATCGTTTTCCGAAATCGGTTTAAGCCCTTTCAGACTTAGCAACCCATGGGGCTGATATTTCGAAAGATTGACGAGCGTGTTTTAAGGCCAGCTGATTGACATTGACCAAACTAAAAATATAATTCCCACATGGCTCAAAACTTGTCTAAAGTTTATTATTTTCTCTCATTTTTTAAAAAGCTTCATTATAGCTCAGGCCAGTTGTTCTAGTGGCCTAGGCCCGTTGACAAGATTTGAACTCGCGATCCCGCATTACTGCTTGGTCAAGACTTTCTATTACCACATTAATCTAATATGTCTTGGTTTAAGTTAGGCAACGTATAGTAACACATAGAACATATAGGAAGTTGAAACAAAAGGCATATAAATGTAATTAACTTACGATGTAGTCCCCAAATAGTTCGTCATATCGCTCGTGTAAAGTCCAAGGTATAGGGGACCTCATATTAGTTATAGAGGACCTCATATTAGTTGTAGGACACCTCATATTAGTTATAGGGGACATCATATTAGTTATATGGGACCTATTAATAGTTGCAGGAGACCTCAGATTAGTTATAGGGGACCTCATATTAGTTATAGGGCACCTCATATTAGTTATAGGGGACCTCATATTAGATACAGGGGAGGTAATATTCCATCTATGAATTACACAACGTGCTTCCTAATCAGTTTAAAAGTTTCAAAATCCTCTGCCAGCAGGCTTGGTGTGTCTGTGTATTCATGTGTGTGCATATGTGTTTGTACGTGTACATTGAACACATCAAAAGAAAGTCATTTTGTTCATATGAATAAACTAACTACGATAGTGAAGAAAAAAAGGCTTTACAAAATCTGATCTTGTCAATGGACATTTCTCTTATTTCTGAATCAAATGATTATATACATATTTTAAAAAAATTATACCTCAGTCTATATTTCTAGAGTTACCGTTTTGGGAGGGGAACACGTGACTCGGACTACAACCAATCACAACTCGATTCCACCCATTTTTTTCATATCAGAATAGTTACATTTCTTACGATCGCCTTGCTATTGTAATCAAGCCCATTTCAAGCCTACTTGCGCCCCATGTGACTCAAATGTGTTTAACACGGCTATTTAAGTATTTAAGTCCATCACGCCGTCTTCTTGATTTAGCAGCTTTTGTTTTTTTTTCTTTGACATGCACTCATTTTACTAGGATGAATAGGAATCTAGACAGAGCTTCCCCAAACTCCCTAGCTTGCTGGGAGGGGAAACCATGAAATAAAAGCTTGACAAATACTGTTTCGAACACTTGATTAGGTTATGCATTTGTAAATGTTTTCGGCATCAACATAGTAACACACAAGCAAGGGAGGTTAAGTGTCTATGGTTAAATCAGACAGACTGGCGCTGAAAAATTAATCAATCTAAAAATGTTCCACATGGTCCTGTTATTTTGATGAGACCGCGTAGTGGGCGTGGTATAATGGTTTCCTTTTTTCATGACTCTTACACAAGTAGCTTTGAGCTTACTATTCGTATTATATCTAGATCACGAACTTGTATATAATATGATCAAGTACTATTCAGGGTTAGGTTTAGTAAGGGTAAGATTTAAAACTAGATTTTGAGATTTTGGAGTTGAGTTATGGTTAGGAAAATTTGTGGCAAGAAATATTTGATGTCCCTTAGCAGCCTTTCAGTAGTAAAAGGCAGTATACGTGCAGATAGACAAAATAGCTGTCAACTTAATGATCTCAAAACCAATGATCTTTAAAATTGAACTTGATGTGTAGCTCGTATATGTCATACAGTAATACGTTATATGTAGCTCGTATATGTCATACAGTGATACGTTATATGTAGCTCGTATATGTCATACAGTGATACGTTATATGTAGCTCGTATATGTCATACAGTGATACGTTATATGTAGCTCGTATATGTCATACAGTGATACGTTATATGTAGCTCGTATATGTCATACAGTGATACGTTATATGTAGCTCGTATATGTCATACAGTGATACGTAACTTGACATTACTATTTTTTTTTCTAAGAGAAAAAATCTATTTTATATAAATATAAGTGTTAAATAATTGAAAACAACAATTAATAAGTGTTTTTTAATATTATCGCTTGAACTTTGGGGATGATCCAATACAATAGGACACTTAACTAAGGATTTTAAAAAAATTATTTTTTTACGAACATTTTTTTTTCTCTTAAATAAGGCTTTGAATAAGAGATTGACCCTATACAAAACAATTAGATCAATAAGATAATCATTATATGACATCAGTTAGGCCAGGTTCACATCTAATATCACCTTCACTTTCACGTATCCCTTGATCTTCTCTGTCATTTCCCTCTGATATTCTTTCTGAAAATATTGAAACCTGCCTTTTTACCTGCCTGGGTGGACCACTTCGGGGGCCGATTTTGAATTTGTGTTTCCACACATACTGTCTTTGTAACCTTGTTTAAAAATATAGATTCGTATTTCATTTTAACTCAAATTCTCAATTTTCATTGAGGATTCAATTTCTGCTCCGTTTGTTTATTTCATTGACTTTAAAAAAAATTGAAATAAAAGCCAAAATGCTTATGCATTTCTGTTTAGTGGCTCTTAATGTGCGATATTTAGGTGTTGTTTAGGTTACATTTGGTTGACATTAAGGCAATGTTAAGTGATATCTAAGTGATCTTTTGGGGATAGTATTTTAATCTACTTGTTGACTAAGTGATAGAAATTACCTAAAAAAAATAAAAATAAAAAAACAAAACAATCCTATATAAAGATAATTTTAGTCAAGAACTAAAATAATGCACACACACACACACACACTCACTCACACACACGCATGCATACATATACTTTCAAACAAGCTCTAAAAAAAAACAAACTTTCAAAACAAAAAAGTAAAAGGGAAAAAAAAAAAGCTCTGTAAATCTTTGACGAGGACTCGAACAACAAACCTCAAACCTATCGGCTGGCAGCGACCCAGTACCAGTTTTCAAGCACAGATATCAGAAAAAGGTGTGTCTGTGAACTAAAAACGACTCAGCCGAACCTGTCATTAATTCATTACGTATGGTTCGTGATGTTGAACAAGAAGTAGTTCATTAAATGTAAAGACAGACGAACTATGAATCAGACGTCACAGTTTTCTGATGTAGGAAATGTCAAGTCCCCATTGAGACAATTATCAACAATTTACTAAATCCGTTCTCGGATTTGTAGTTTGAGATTGAAATATTTAAAGGGGTATTAATAGAACGCCCACGTGTTGATGTTTTGTTTTTAATTTATATACATTACACACACTCACAACCACACACACACACACACATCTTAAGACATATATACTCACAAAGTACCCCCTCAACTCACTGGCAAGCACAAAGCTGATCGCAGTCTTCAAAAAGAAAGTTATTGCACAATGCCAGTAGCGTTTGTTTTTAAAGTGGCTCAGTGAAAACAATATGTACGTAAGTCAAAGGTAGATACTCAGACATAAAGACAGACAGATAGATAGTTAGACAAATAAACGGACAGACTAATACACGTACTGATACGGTAAATGTGTGTGTGTGTGTTGATATGTAGGCCTACCTGTTAAACAGATCGAGGTAGAGAGATAGAGCGAAATAAGGACAAGAACGAATGAAACAAAACTGTGAAAGAGATGAAGAACATGTGTTTCTATAGTGTGTGTGTATGTGTTAAACAGCGTGTGCGTGTGTGTGTTCATGGACAAACCAAACTAATGACAGCAACGACAATGACAAAAAAAAAAAAAAAAAAAAAAAGAGTTGAAAACAAGGGGAGCAACCGGAAATAAATTGCCGATGTGAGTAAAGGGAGAACAATCCATGTTAACGCTTCTCGGAAGAGTTAAGTAGACTAATCACGTGTTTGGTCCCCTGGGGACATTTTTTAGTAGTCGATGCTCCTCTAGTTCTCCGCCCCCCCCCCCCCTCTGCCCCTCCTTCCACTGCCATTTTTTAAAAGTCATCGTCTGGTTCTTTTCAAAGGGTGATACAATGAGCTGTAAACTGTTGGTGTGGGCGGCAAGGAGAACGCACTACATCTATATCTCTTTGTGAATTGAACGTGTGTGTGCGTGTGCCTTGGCTATTTTTCAAGTGTCCTCATCAACCAAGAGTTCTTTAAAGGAGATTAAAACCTGTCGCACCCTTGACGCCAATGTCCTCTTCTATTTTAAATGGCGATCATTTTTTTCCCTTTTGTATTTCGCCTCCTTCACTTTGTATTAGACTAAGCTCGCTATGGCCCCATCTCTTGTAGAGTTTTGTGTATGTGTTGGATATCTGAAAGATATGTTTCCGTCCTACCTCTAGGCGCTCACCCAACACAACTCTGCTCATTTCGAGATTCGAACCTGAGCCCTTTTTATTGGTAGTTAAGTGGTTTATACCAGTTAGCCTCACTGCGAATAAATCCCATCCAACTGGTATAGAAATACTTTATTATCTGGATTTTGTTAATTGTTGTTAGTTATAAACACTCTAAACATATTGTACCATATTTAAATGAAGTCCAAATGCAATAAATGTTCCTAAAATCTTTTATTTATCTTCTTATTTGATTGAAAGCATTAACATTACAGAGTTTACAAGTGAGGTACACAGACAATTTTAGTTTGCGTAGATATGTTAACACAGGTGCTGAATCATAGGATTACATAAAACATTATGCTAATTCACATAGCTGTATAGCTTGTAAAGATAAAAACAGGCGCCATTTTGCCATCACTGGTATAAAGCAAAGCAGCTGACATCAGATGGTCCCTTGAAAGAGACAGCTGGAGAGCTCTCAAGAAAGTCGAGGGAGACATATTTGATACCCCCCCCGGCCCCCCCCCCCCCAAAAAAAAAGGAAAAAAGAGTCTTTGCCGAAGACATGCGTAGAAGACAAAAAGACAACTTAAACAGACAATGGCGGACAACGGCTGCATTAGTATTTGCAAAATATGCAGGTCACAACTGGGTTTGTGTGGTCATTGTACTTATACTTAATCTTGGAATCGATGACATTGCCTTACAAGCTATATAGACCTCCTTCTTGTATGGGCCTCCGCCTTATATAGATCTCCTCCTTTTAAAGCCTCCTTCAGTCGCAAAACGACTATGGATCATCTCAGGAAAATGAGATGAATGTCTTGGCATTAGCTATGGTCGGAATGATGTCGCCCATACAGCAGTTCCCCCTCTGTTCGCATCTGATCTAGCCAAAGGAATCGATAAAGTTTTGGATCAGTGGCATCGCAGGCTCTGCCAGGGTGTAGCACTGTGTGCTTCAAGCTGCCAAAAGTATCGCTGGCTTCTGATATTTCCTCAGGGTTGACTCCCGAAATCTTTCCCATGTTTCTCATAGCTGCAAGTCCGCAGAGGTTTGAAATAAGAGTTTCACTTCTTTTAGGTAGGTAGCAAGCCAAGGCTAACGATCCCCTTTTGCCCTAGGCTTACTAGTTTAGGCGCCAGTAACTCTCCTTTGCCACTTCTCCTGTTGGTGATAAACAGTTCCCCAGAGTCCAATTTCTCAGCCACACGTTAAGTCCAGGAGCTGCACTGGCTGTTAGAGGCTATTTGAGAGGCATGCCATTTGAAGCATTTTATATACAGTGGGTGCTTATTTCAATTACCACTTCCGACAATCACAAGCATACTTAACCTGCATGCTATAACACATGACAGTATGCTAATTAACATAGCGGTATGCTAATTTATGTAGTTGTACGTTATTTGGGTTTTTATTATGAAATTCATTTTTGGTTTTTGGTTCCACGAATCCATTTTCTTTCTTATGAAACTAATCTACGGCAACTTTTATTTCAGCCAACGGTTGGAGAGGGCTGTACTCCTTGTTCACTGGCCATGAGCCGACCCAGGAGTTTCTGGAGCCTTACATGGCGTCCATTCTCTACTTCACAATCAACATGGCCACTGGGGTCATCTTGAGGGCCCTCTCAGCTGCCTTTTTGCCTCCTTCCATTCGAGGGTTGGCAATGGACTTTGTCTCTACAATGGAAACGTGTGCTTACTTCTTTGAGAACAACTTTGTCCTAAAGGTAAGCATGATCTCTCAACATGAGCTGGTCGACTTTACTGTTGTGTCCGTCGTCTGTTGTCTTCTTCTGTATAGACTGGAGACTTCAGGGGAGGAAAAGGCGGGGTATGTATATATATACAGTGTTTTTTTTTTTACGGTACGCACCGGTACGGCGTACCGGCACCGTTTTCAATGTGGGGAAAAAATAATGCTATTTATGTAATTTTAACGTTTATTATTAATTTAATAGTAATTAAAAGTTAGACAATTCATCACTAAGTACCGGCACCTATTGTTATACAAAAAAGCATATATTTTCGGGTTTTCCCAGTGACGTCAATGAGGCACAAATGACGTCATTTAAAAAGATATTTTCTGTTTAAATTTCTTCTTGATATAGGAGTTGGGAGGGTGAGGGACGAAGCTTGAAAGGGGGAAACAAAATGGAGAAAGTGGGGACAGGGATTCTATTCAAACAGTGACTAAATAATTCTCACGTGAAGACATTATACAGGGATGTGATATTTATGGCGGGAAAACTCTAGTCTGTCAGAAGACATAAAAAGATAGTCAACTTTACACCAAAAGACATGTATATTTTCATGCAAGGAACAGCGCCAAACATAAAAGTAACACACACACACAGAGAAAGAGTTTGTGTGAGAGAGAGAGAGAGAATGAAGGAAAAAAAAACATGATGAGAGAGTAGAGGAAAAGAGAAAATAAAGAGAAAGAGAAAAAGAAGATTGAGAGAAATAAAGAGAGAGAGAGAGAGAGAGATTGATATGAATGGTTAGATAGAGAAGTAAGCAATGGACAACTCTAAGATCTAGTACTAATGATTAAAGCAAACGTCAAATCTTTGAAAACTTCCAGAAGGAAATAAAAATGTCTTAGACATAAGTACAAGAGGGGTGCCTACATGTCTGTTGTGTTCCTGGTGTTAAGAGATGGTCAAAGAAAAAGCAGAAGGCTGGAAACTGGAGTGTGCATTTATGACCTGTACGTTGGTCATTCATAACTATTTTTTTAAACGTGTATGTATGTAAGAGATAAAGTTTCTGGCATGTATGCATTTAATTAAAAAAAATTTAATCCTATAAAAAATGAGTTGACAGTGTCATTTTTTGTTCTCTTTAGAGAATGTTGACATATTGCTTACCAATAATATGAAACGAACTCACAATGTAGCTCTCATGCGACAGCTATTAGAAAAACAAACAAATTAGAAAAAAAATAGTTTAAAAAACTCAGCACTTACAACTGTATCACTCAAGATTGTAAAAGGTATTTCCCTTTTTCGATATCAAACAAAAATAATTCATAACCAATAATTAACTGACGAATTGATTACTTTTTTTTATTGAATTATGTATTGTCCACTCCAATAAATGTGTGTATTTTCAACTTGATCCAACGATGGGTGTGGGATAAATAACGTATTCAAACTTTTTATCAGACAGACAGAATGACAGACAAACTGTTAGAGTGAGTTGATGTAAACCTTTCAAAAATAAATTATCACAAATAAAGTAAGTTACCATATAAGTTAATAATACTTACGCTTCTTTTTCTGTCGTACAATCTATTTTACTCTCTTTTTCTCTCTCTCTCTCTCTCTCTCTCTCTTATTCTCTCTCTCACACACAAATAACTAAAACTAATTTGTGTTTGGTTGATTTTCGAGTGGCTGAACACGGTTTTACATTTCTGAATAATTGGTTTTAGTTTTTTTTTTTTGTTGTTTTTTTTTCTACCATCGCACTGTTTGGCTTGAAGTTTGTTTCTGAAGATGACACCGGATATTGGCTTCCAATTATATAGTTCCAGGACTTCTGAAAGTGCTGATCTAAACAAAAGATCTCTGTTCACAAGTGGAATGGCATAAAACGAGATTTGGAAAGGACGAAAATAAATTCATTAACATTCAAAGAAAGACAAGGCAAATAGGAATTATGGAAATTCGGAGTCCTCGCAAATTTTTGCGGCTCTCGCAGAGAACAGCCGTTATTGATTTTGTGCAGTATGTTTATCTGTCTGTTATGTTTAGATCTCAAAAACTAAAGCGCTAATGAAACTATGATTTCCCTACTGACGTGTGGGTTCTGGACATTGACGCAGTCTATATTTTAGTCTCCTGTTCTTTCAGTTACAAACAGTTGTTTTTGTTTTAAATACATCTACTATTTACTGAGCTTATATCAAGTCACTTCGTCTCTCTGGACATAACCCTATACACGTTTTTTTTCCACACCTTCTATTCTCGGATCAAGCTGAAACTTTGTCGATGATAACACATGAATCAATAAAAATAATTAACTAATTAGTTAATTAGTCGTAATTTTTTTTTTTAACATATGGAAAATGAACTAAATCGGCGACGGGCGACCCGTGACAGTAATCACAATAATGTAAAGAATTCACTGGTTCGTTAAAATGTTAAACTAACAGTACACTGTAAAAATGTTAAACTAACACTACACTGTAAAAATGTTAAACTAACTATACACTGTAAAAATGTTAAACTAACAGTACACTGTAAAAATGTTAAACTAACTATACACTGTAAAAATGTTAAACTAACAGTACACTGTAAAAATGTTAAACTAACAGTACGCTGTAAAAATGTTAAACTAACAGTACAGTGTAAAAATGTTAAACTAACAGTACAGTGTAAAAATGTTAAACTAACAGTACGCTGTAAAAATGTTAAACTAACAGTACAGTGTAAAAATGTTAAACTAACAGTACGCTGTAAAAATGTTAAACTAACAGTACGCTGTAAAAATGTTAAACTAACAGTACAGTGTAAAAATGTTAAACTAACAGTACGCTGTAAAAATGTTAAACTAACAATACACTGTAAAAATGTTAAGCTAACAGTACACTGTAAAATATCAATCACGGAGGCTCGAGTTAAAACTCTGATTTGAGCAACTTTCTTTTACCTTCGCTTATATCAAAGCGCGAATGGGAACTCTTTTTCAACACGGAAGATTACATATGATGTGGAGTCGTAATTGTGTACAGTTATCATTAGGCTTATACTAGTTGGTACCATACAAAATAAAGGTCAACCAAAATTACCAATAAGATGACAATATACTAACACTGACTTAACAGATTTTAATATAGCTCTCTAATCTCATAATTAAAAGTTACTAACGATTGATTTAAAATATTCGATGCAAGTTTACTCTACATAAATAAGCTTTGTCTTTTTTTTTTAAAGTAATTTTTATATTGAACTTGTTTGTTGAAAGTTGTAATATTGGATATTAATAAACGATACATCGATCACCACGATTCTTTCTCCTGATTTTACATTTTGAAAAAGTCTTCTAAAAAACGAAAAAGAGAGAAGTAGATTTAAATTGTACTTGACAAAAATGTCTCCCTAAAATGTTTAGTGTCTCAACAAAAGTGTCCCGACACAAAGTGTCTCGCCAAGTGTGTCAACTATAGCATCACATATCAAACTGTTTATTTATAATGAGGTGGGTGGGCATGATGGAGTCAAAGATTGTTAATGCTTTGAATGTGAGCGTGAGTTTGTGCGCGCGTGTTTGTGTGCGCGTGTATGTGCGAGCGTGTCTGTGCACGCATGCTAGTCTTTCTTGACCGGAAAGATTCTGCTCGTCACTAACGTCTCTTTTCACCGGTCAGATGTCTATAAACTTATATTCAAGTTACTAGCCTTAAGCCAATGAGGCCCTTATCGCCCTTGATGGACATACAAGTTTCCAGCCCATGTCATGGGCCTCATCCGGCCTAAAAATCGCCGAGCTTAATCGAATCAAAACTCAGCGGCTTCATTATGCACTATAGGTACATGTATCGAGGTACCAGATAGCATCGCGTGACCTGCCGGATGTGGCCCGTATTATTATTATTTAAAAAAAATAAATTTCATATTAAAAATACAATCATGTCATCTCTGCTTCCTCGCTTCTGAGCGACAGTCTCCCCACGTCCTGCCCCTCTGCTTGCCCATCTGTATCCAAAGCTTGCCGTCGCGTATTTCAGGGACGTGTCCTCTTCTTCTTTCCTTGAGGGTTCCAGACGAGGGCTTGTCTTGTGATGTAGGATTCAGGCCTGTGAGGATGTTGACCTATCCAATGCCAACGTCTCTGAAGGATATATAGTGATTACAGTAAAATATTAATTTAATTTAATATTTAGACTAGTATAAAAAGTTAAAATATAAAAGATAAATATCTTGAATTAAATTATGCCGTCCAATGTAACTTTCATAAACATAGAACTTAATTAATTATATTTTATTAATGAAAATTCAATTCTCAAAAGATTTTATCCCATACCTGTTAATTAAAATATTGTAATCAATAAAGAAAAGAAATATGTTTTAATCATACGAGAGACATAGCCGTTTGTAAGAATGTAAGTATGGTGTAGATCTCATTTCATCTAAAGGAGTTTGAATTCATAACGACACATACACTTTTCCACATTTCTTCTAGCACTATGGGGGCTTGTGGTTCGCCATTGTCATCGTGATCCAGTGTTTCGTGTGTTCTAGAACATTCGGAGAGTCCAGTGAGAACCCAGTCAAGGCCTTGCACCAGTTGCTCCACAAGGAGATCCCCCTAACCACGGCCCTCCTCAAGATCTTTGTCCAGTCTCTGGCCGGCCTCGCGTCCTATCGCTTTGCAAAGTTGATATGGTCTCTGGATCTGATAGAGGACCACCACGAGGTTAGTAGGATTTACTCAGATTTTGGATTCTGGGCTGAATGGTGAAGCTATGATAATTGTACACCATCTACCTTGAGATGTCGTGTTTAAAACATAAAAAAAACAAGAAACCCATGGATATCATGTTTTCAACGACTTAAAAATAAAGTAAAATTATGAAATTACAAACGGTTAAAAAGTGAAACAAAACACAGCAATACAATCTATTTCTATACTCTTAAAATAAGAATTTAAAACAAATAAACACAAGTGTTGTGTATAGCCGCGTGATTGTCAGAAGAGTTGAGCCGAAGTCTCTTCGAACTCTAGGCATGTAAGCCTAGTGATGGGAACTAAACTAACTTTTAAAAGTTAAACTAAAACTAGTTTTCAACTAAAATAAAGTAGTTAAACTATTAGTTTATCGTGATTTTCAAAATATAGTTAAACTAAACTAAAGAAAATTAATTAAACTATAACAAACTTTTTTTTTTGGGGGGGGGGGGGGGCGAGATTTACCTAGAAACATTTATCCATAATAAAATCAGTACTATGGAATATGTTTCTTATATAAACGTTAATGCACAATAAAAATAAAATGTCTCAATAAATATGTGTGCTTGTATTTTTGCCTTCAATTAAAACCTTTAGAAAATAAGGGTACTCTTTTTAAAAAAAAATTATATTAACTTTTTATATAACGGAAAATTTTAATTACTTATCCCGGCAATTTTTAATATCACATAACATATAACCAGAGTTTAAAAATTAGATCTAGTACAGGTAACCAATGAAATAGAAACGAAATTGTTGGAGTTTAAAGAATAATTTGACCGTATAACTATTTCATAGTGTAAAATACATGCTAGACTAGCCATGCCGATGTGCTATTGTTTGTCTGACCACTAAACATACAAACTAACATAGTGCATAACCGTTACACGTGCAAGGAAAAAAAACAGGGTGGTCTTGTCATTATGGACTGCACACTCAATGCACTATATACACATGTACGTCTATCTGGCCAGGTTGTTAAAATCAGTTGGACACACCGTCTATTTACTTTCTGGTCAGGGAGGGTGTGTAAAGAACATGCTTGACCAGCCATGCCTCGTCTGACCGCTCCACATTAAGCAAAAACACTATTGCGTAATGAAAGAAATGTAAGGTAGTCTTGTAATATCATCAACTACACACTTACAGTACACTAGGCCAACGTGTGTATGTCTAGCTGACCAGACGTTAAAATCAGTTGGATTCAGTCTATTTACTTTATGGTCAAGTTGTCGATTCTTAGATCTCAATAATAAGTCTTAGACTATAAAAAGAGTGTTCCTGCAGTTCATAAATTATTGTTTGCCGCAAATGAATTGATGAAAACCACTGAATATATTGACCTAACTCACTCATCGGGCTCCCATTAGAAACAGAAATTAAACACCACCACGTGGCTCATAAAAAATTTGGAACAATCCCATTCATAATATTGCAAAGAAACTTTTAGCAAAATATGTTGAACAACATTTTATTATACTGCTACATTCAAGTGCAGATATAGACTCCCATAACTTCTACCAGCATCTTACTTTACCCTCTTCAAATGCGACTGACTAAATAGTTGTTAACTGCATCATTTTTTTGATAATCAAAGTTATTGATATCACATGACCAGAAAATAGGGATGTGCTTTTCAACCCTGACCACATATTGAAAAGTTATACAAATTTTAATTAAACTTTTAATAACTTAAAAAAAATAATTAAACTACAATTTAAACTAAACTTTTTTTTCTAGTTAAACAATGGCTGGAACTATTATTTTTATAGTTAAACTAAAAGTTTCTAACTTTTTAGTTAACTTTTGCCCATCACTATGTAAGCCTGCTTGAACAACCAGTTCTGTCTATGAAAAACTTTGCTTTTTCTACTCTAGATTTACACAGGAGAAAGTACGTTCTAGACTTACATGGTGGACAAAGTAAAAATAGAAGATAATTACATCCTACGCATTTCATGGTCAGTAACTCTGCTGAGTCGTTGGTTTTTCTGGCTGATTCAGGCAACCCATTCCATTCTTTAATGGCACTAGGGAAGAAGGAGCACTTGTACAAATTATACTAGCGTATGGAATAAGAAATGTGCCTCTATCTTTGTGTCTTTCTGAGTATTTCATTAGGTTTTGTTTTTTCTATTTGTAAGTTCTGGTTTAGTGTTTGATGTCTTATAGCTACTTTACTGTTTATTCTTCTGTCCTGATATGTCTCTAAGTTGAGTGATTTTACCAATGGTATTGCTCTAATCAAATTTGAATATTCCATTGTTACAAATCTCACTGCCCTATTTTGTATTTATTCTAGTTTATTTAGTTGTTTGTTTTTTTTTGAGTTGAGGGATCCCAAACAGAGGATGCAGATTCTAATATTGACCTAACTAAAGATAAATAGCATTTTAGTTTTATCTTGTTTGATTTGTAAAAAAAATTATTTTTAAAAACCCTAATGTTTTGCTTTATTTTTAATAATTTCATCAATATGAGGATTCCATATAGAAGGATTTACTCCTAGCTTGACCATTCTTGACAATGTCAGGTTTACAGATGATTTAGACATTGAGAAATAGCAGAACAAGAAGATATTTTACTTCAACATTGGATGATGCAGATTTACGCAGTTGACATAGAAATCTGTGCTGAAAAATCAAAGTACTAGTTTGTAGAGGAGATATAAGATGTAAACGACCAAACATAAGAAGAAGTTGACTTTTGAAATACCTAACACATTAAGAGATGAAGAATCACTAAAAGAAATAAAGCCTCTTTAAGCTTGACATCCGCCGTCATGAGGAGACTGGAAAACCTGGAAGTAACATCAGCTTCAAAGTAAAAATCTATTCTTGCTAGTGGTCACTGTACTCCAATATGGCGGTTAAAACTGGACACTGAACGTTGAGGCTGAAATAACTAACCAAGCCTTTCAGAGCAAATGCTACAGAAAACTGCTGGGTATCAGATACCAGCAAAAGAAGACAAATGAGTTTGTACAATTACAAGTTGATAATCTTGCTGGCTAAAAAGAGGAACACCTCAATGAAAGTTGAGTTGGTTTGGTCGTTATTGTAAGACATGACTCACTATCAAAGTCATTCTTCAAGGCACAGTGGAAAGAGCACAAGGAAAGGGTCGTCCAAAGAAAAGCTGGCTGGACAAAGTGAAAGAAAGGAGCAGCCTCTCTCTTGATATCCTGTTAAGAACAGCTGCTGACAGGAAATAGTGGAGGGATTTGGTTCTAAAAACTGTCAAAGCACCCCTACGTTGTAAGTCAAGAGACAGATGAGATAAAATGAGGCTCACATAGTAAAAAGTTTATTCTAAACTTACATAACAGAAAGGATACTTTAAACTTTTGAGTACTATATTCTAGGCTTAAGTGATAATAAATCTCCTTGGGAGTGTATTGTAGACCTAAATATATTCTAGACTTATATGATAGTAAATCTCCGGGATTATAGAGTAGAGTTTAATATATTCCAGACCTAATTAGTTTAGCTAAGTATCTTTCAAACTTACTTGTCTAGTAATTTCAAACTTTTGTGAAACTACAGAAGAAATTTGTAATGCCTTAAAAAAAAATGGAATAATGTGTAGCATACTGAAGAAAGCCCAAGATCCAAACATATTCTTTCCTATTATTTCAGGGATTTGGTTAAACCTTTTTTTTCTCCCATTAGAATTGTGTTTTCTTTCTTTTTTTAAAAAAAGTAAAAAAAAAATCTGTCGTATTGTAAGGAAACAAAATTGAAATTAGATTTTTTTTTTTCGTGTGTAAATGAGGTTTTAATTTTTAATGTCATTCCTGAACTTTCAGAGGTATTACGAAACTGAATGTGAGAGTGACCTTCACGTGGCCCTGCTGGTGGGCTTCCTATTAGAGCTGGGGGCTTGTTTGTCAGAAACGTGGCTGGGTTTGCAGACGGTCTCCGCCATTCGTATTGTGGACGAACTGATCAAGTATGTCAACGCCGCTACTATGATCACATTAGGTAAGGTTCGAAACTTAATGAAGGCATCCGATTAAATCAGGTGTGTATTGCTGTAGAAAGTTGCACATCTTTGTAGGACAGAGAGGGCAGGTTGATTGAAGGAAGGTACACATGCTCGTTGGAGGACTAACCCATTGTATGTTGAATGGAAGAGCATGTATGTTTGGAGAGGAGGTACTCGTGTCAGAGGCGTAGTGAGCAAAAAGTGCGCCGGGGGGGGGCAAGGTACTTTATTGGCGCCCCCGCCCCATTTTCCACGTACATCACATAGACATATAGTCTTATAAAGAAATTGTATTTAGTAATGACATAATACAAATAACCCTAGAATGTATTGCCTAACTAAAATATCTACAATAAATGTTAATGTTTTTGGCGCCTTTCTGAGTGTGGGTGGCGTCCGAACTATCATATCCCTGTCGCCCCCTCCTCGCTACACCTATGACTAGTATGACTCCCAATAGGAGGGAAAATGAGGAACACTTTATAGTTGGTTATTTTTTAGTCCTCTAGAAATTCTGTCGACTAGAGGAGAGAAAGTTTTCTTATGGAAAAAACAACAAACAATTAGTTTGAGGAGGTGCACGATTTTAAAAAGTTCCCCTTTTAGACCTTGCGATCTATAGGGTAGATGATGTAAAGATATAGTGTCTCTATGGCCCAATTATCAACTGCCTTTACTTTTCCCTAACTAATGTCAGGTAGTCATTCGAGCTTTGTGTACTCAGAGGCGCCCAAGTGTTTTGAAATTAAAAGTCATCAAATTTCGAACCCGGGACCCCCGGTTCGGAAGCCAAGCGATTTACCGCTCAGCCACCGTGCCTCCGTCGATTTAAAAAAGGAGGGCTTATACTTGTAAGAGTGAGAAACTGTTGTAAGCAAGGGGTGTTATTTCCCTTTCCTTCTACATTATTTTAAATATCTTCTTATCCTCAACACGAACACACACAGTTTACGTCTGAGTCTAGCTCTAGAGTCCTCTAGACTGTTAAAATATCTGCAAGAATCTCATTCCCTTGTATAATTATTTTCATTTACCCGCTCCTTTATATTAATTTATTTTTTCCACTTCTAGGTTTCTCCTTCACTGGAATGTATTTTAACCCAGCCATGGCCAGTGGACACACCCTGGGCTGTGAGGGCACTGCCCTGCCGGAACACTTCTTCGTGTACTGGGTTGGCCCGTTCATCGGCTGCCTCGTGGGACTCCAACTGAACAAGCTGCTCCACATTGACGTCACGGAGAGCAAGGGAGAAAAGCAGAAGAAAATGAAATAATGTGCCCGAAAAATTAACCCCCCCAAAAATGGCGTTTAATTTCAGCCTGTAATTAGTTGTGAGAACCTGTGTCATCGTTCAACAAATCTCTTTACCTTCCTGTGATAGAAACAGATAAAAATATCTGAAACTTTTATTATTTTATTTAGTGTATTTTCGTGATGAGGCATCGTCGTCTGCCATTTTGCTAAACGCATCTTACCTCCCCCTTTTTTAAAAATTCATTTCATTTGTTATATAGACACATTTCGTAATTCCATGTTGTAGAACATTCACCCAATTCTTTCCCCAACAGACTTGAGAAATAAATGTCTCTTTAATGGTTTCAAATGAATTGTTTCTTTTGTTTTACCTTTTTTTGTAAAGCAATAAGAAAAGAGACACGAGAAATGTGAAGTGGTGGGTGTTGTATCTGAAACTACTGCCCATTTACTTGAAGAGACAAATATATTTAATATTAAAGCTTGTACGACAAACTAACTCATTTGACCCAGCGAACGGGAAACAGACAATGTCATTTCTTTTAGATAGCTACACCAAAAAAAAAAATCCCCCCCCATCAGGATACAAAATAGTGTTAAAATGTGTACTTATTGTTTTGTGTCTTAAACAACTCGGAATTTTCTTCACTTTTTGGCTTATATTGGAGTCAAAGTATAATTTCTCAAAAAGTACAACAATTTCTTCAAAAGAGAATAGAATTAAGTTAATTCTGCGCGTCTTCCATATGTTAATGCAATCTTGCGTGTTAGTTAGAGACCTGCAAAATCATTTATTTTTCCTGGCTGATTCAGGCACTCCACTCAATGTTTTAAAGGAGCACTTTTATGCATTCGTCCTAGCATATGCAATAAAAAGTGTCCCTTATTGCTATGAAGCCTACCATTAAATAAATCAGAGTACAATTTAATAATCATCAATGAAAGTATAAAATATAGTAACTAATAAATTTCATTAAGATGACATAGAAGAGAGCACCTGGTTGCATGCGGCATCAGAACGAGACAGCTGGAGGTCACTTACAAAGACCGTGTGATGCACATTTGAGACCAAAAGGAAATCCGCTGAAGAGGACAACGCAGACGGCGACAAGAAAATCTTGACCACCAGCGGACAATGGTTATGATTGCCCTGGATGTGGCAAAATATGTAGGTCACAGCTGGGGCTGCGTAGCCATGGGAAATACTGCATTCCTCATAAATGTTCGTACTCGAAGACAAGCCTTATTATAGATATTTCTATGTATAGAGGAAGAAACATTTAAGAAGTAAAGGGACAACTAAAGTTCCCTTTTCAGACCATGCGAACTTTAGAGCAGATCATGTAAGCATAACGACTTTACTTTTCCCCAACTAGATGCCCAGGTAACCATTAGAGCTGCTTGGACTCAAAGGCGCACTATAGATCCTGCAATAAAATCCCAGTCTTTCCCGGTATTCGAACCCGGGACCACCGGTTCGGAACTGAAGATCTATACCACTCAGCCACCGCGCCTCCAAACCAACAATCACTACACAAAGTAAGTAAAAATGTAAACACTATATGACGTGGACAGAGAAGTAAAGGCTTAAACGAGTGATGAGCAGACGATACATTTCAAAGTCATCGAATGTCTCCGACTTACCGAGATCACCTGATGGTCTACCTACTGCCGGAACAACATCGACCACGAATTTGCCTCAAACGTTGTTGTGTATTCATTCAAGCTTCGGCAGGTTTTCAGTCTTAAATTGAATTTCCCAACCTCAACAACCTGTCGAAAGCGGGACCAACGATTAAGAAGTTATCTAGTTCGCCACACTTTGTAAGTGAGCTGCGTTCAGTCAATGACCCAAAGATAAAGTCATTAAAATGCGTATTTATTATCAGTTTCATTTATGCAAAAAGCATTAAAGTCTTGGGAGATATGGCTGATTGAAACAAAGGTCAGAGATTTAAAAGCTGGGCCAGCTCGTTCACCCCTCTCTCGAAAAACTAAGTAAAGCATACAAACGAGATCATTCGATACAGAAGGCCTCAACACTAATCTGCAACGTTACAGCCTGTGGGCAGTTTAGACCAAATAGTGTACAACAAACATTGTTTAACAATGTAGAATCAAATTTATGTTCTCTTCCACTTGTATCACCAATCAAATTATCAGCGGCCCCCGAAAGGGGAAAAGACGCTATTAGTTTTGTGTGGAATGTTTGTCCGTCCGTCCATGCTGTTTAGATCTCATAAACTATGAAAGATACTGGAAATCCGACATTATAATAATTTAGACCATTCAAAGTTCTTATGTAACGGCTACTTTTTCTTTGTTGAAAGCGAAAAATCTAATTTTTTAAATCACTTATGCAAGCATTTTTTTAAAATAAAAAATACACCACTTTTAAAAGTATTCAGTATTAATAGTAAGTAACACGGAATGCTCCTTAGTAGCATTCATGCACCATTATACATTCTTTAAACACATTTATGCAAATGGTTTTAGATTTTCTGTCAATGTTTTTTTTTTTTCAAATGTATTGCATAGTTAGGTAAGTTCTGTCATACTAACTACTACATTTACACCAAAAAAAAAAGATTACTTTTTTTAAAGAGAAAAAATATATTTAGTATGCAAATTAGATTACCATAACTTAAAACAACAATTAATAAGTAGTTTTTATTATATTATCGCGTTAACGGTAGCGCCTACATTATAATATAGAACACTGACCTAAAGAGGAAAAAATTTTTTTTACGGAAATGTTTTTCTCTTGAAGCTTTGAATAAGAGATTGTCCCTTTAGAAAACAATTAGAGCAATTAGATATTCATTATAAGACATTGGTTAGGTCAGGTTCACATCTAAATTCACATTCACTTTCACCTATCCCTTGGTCTGCTAGACCGTTGGGGCACCACACAAGATCTGTCAACCTTTTTTCTCCATTTTCCTCTGTCCTTTTTCTTTGATAAATTTCATTACGATGTTCTTTCTGATAATATTGAAACCTGCCTTTTTACCTGCCTGGGTGGACCACTTCGGGGGCCGATTTTGAGTTTGTGTTTCCACACAAACTGTCTTTGTAACCTTGTTTAAAATATAGATTACTATTTCATTTTAAATCAAATTCTTAATTTTCACTGATAATTTAAATTCTATTCCTTTTGCAGTTGAATGTTTCATTGACATTTTTAAAAATTAAAAATAAAGCCAAAATGCTTATGCATTTCTGTTAAGTGGCTTATAATGTGCGATGTCTAGGTGTTGTTTAAATTATATTTGGTTGACATTTAGGCAATGTTAAGTGATACCCAAGAGATCTTTTGGGGATAGTGTTTTAATCTACTTGTTGGCTAAGAGATAGAAAGCACCTTAAAAAAAACCAGTGATCTTTCAATATGAGATTTTTAATTTTACTAATTTATCTTTCACATTTTTAGCTGTCTACGAAAGGGGAAACGCTGCTAATAATTGTGTTGGTTTTGTCAGTCTGTCGTCCAGTACATCACACATTTTGTTCGATCAAACTAGAGACAAAAATGTTTTGAACATCTGTGATCTACAAATAGTTTCCTCCTGCTACTTTCTATCTTCTACAACAAGCCACACAACGTTTGGAGTTGAAAACTCAATCATGTAAACAGTTTGTTTGTTTTTTCTATCAACTCATCTTTAAACCAAAACACCCCGGGCATGCTACCCTGCCTCATAGTGGCGACCGGGCATGCTACCCTGCCTCATAGTGGCGACCGGCATGCTATCCTGCCTCATAGTGGCGACCGGGCATGCTACCCTGCCTCATAGTGGCGACCGGGCATGCTACCCTGCCTCATAGTGGCGACCGGGCATGCTACCCTGCCTCATAGTGGCGACCGGGCATGCTACCCTGCCTCATAGTGGCGACCGGGCATGCTACCCTGCCTCATAGTGGCGACCGGGCATGCTACCCTGCCTCATAGTGGCGACCGGGCATGCTACCCTGCCTCATAGTGGCGACCGGGCATGTTACCCTGCCTCATAGTGGCACCCGGGTAGAAACCATAGAAGGAGGAAACGATTAGGCTAAAGGGTAGCAAAACAAGACTTACGTGGGGGTGCCTAAGGGGGCGCGAGAGCATCCTCATTGCACGGTGCAGAGTTGTAAAAGCTTCCACAACGTTGTCACAATCTAGGGGCGCTGTTCCTCAAGGGGGCGTGTCCTGCACGGTTAGACTGGTATAGATAAGGAAAATGGCGGGGGTCCCGGTGTACCCCTGCAGACAGAACAGTGTACGCTGTTCTTATTCAAACGGGTTCACTTTGTTCAATTTTGGCTGGCCTAGAGTTCCTTGAGCCAAAGGCTGAACTCTACCTGACAATGTCAAGATGAAGAAGAAGAAAAAAACCAAAACAAAAATGCCAAACAGATTTTTTTTTAGACAGAAACAATTTTTGTGCATTTTAAAAATTATTTATTCATACAATTTTGTTCAATGTAAAATAAAACAATAGTTTAAATAAGTAATTTAATTCATTTGACTAATTAGTGATGTGCTTTCCGGTAAGAAATCAATGTGAAACACTAGATAGAAGACGTTTGCTTTTGTTTTGAAGCAACGTAAATGGATTCTTCTTACTTTGTACTACATTTTATTTTCTTCTGATAGGATCCAGAAGTCTCATTATTATTATATATTGTTACAGGTTGTTTGAAAGTAAAAAAAAAATTAAGTCGAAAGATTCTTCAAAATCATTTTTCTGACATATAAGATTAATTTTCTGGTCAAAAAGTCTCATTATTGATTTTTGTTTAAAAAGGCTAAGGATGCACATTATAGCACACATCGCGAACATTTTTAAGAATCGAGTTTGAATGTCTATGGGTTCGTTTGTATTACAAATTTAGGTCTAGATCTATAGTTCGTGTTATTAAAATTTTAGGACTAGGTCTATTGTTACTTAAAAACAAGTTTATGGCTTGAATAGTTCTGGTTCATTAGCGGAGCTATCGAGGGCCGCCTGTGAGTTTGTGTGATAAAACGAACTCTCTGTAATCTTGTTATGTATTGATTGATTGATTTTAAAATCCCTAACTCTTTTCATTTTTTTACATTTCCCTTTAAGTTCCATTGCATCACTCTCACATTTCTCTTTAAGTTCCATTGCATCACTCTCACATTTCTCTTTAAGTTCCATTGCATCATTCCCACATTTCTCTTTAAGTTCCATTGCATCACTCCCACATTTCTCTTTAAGTTCCATTGCATCACTCCCACATTTCTCCATAACGCTTTCTCTTCTTTTTCCAATGATTGTATTTTATGTTAACCGGATCGTTAAAATTAAACAAAGAGTGCATTACTGTGATTGGCTTTAGTTCGAGAATCCCTAAATGTTGTGTCTTGTTTAGTCCTAAAATTGTTTTAAAGATAATTTATGTACAGTTAATATTCGAATATTGACGTATGTACGCTTACTAATGTGTCCGTCACACCACAAGCCACACATTAACTTACACACATTTCAAACTAGATGTAAATCAGAGACACATCCAGCCCCGAAGTATTTCTTTTTTTTTTTTTTTGATGGAACAAATCCTCCACTTTTCCCAGCTAAAATTATATATAGTATAATACTTCTAGTCGTTTTTTTTTAATGAACACGTTGACTAAGTCACTCAATTACCAAGTCACTCAATTACCAAGTCACTCAATTACCAAGTCACTCAATTACCAAGTCACTCAATTACCAAGTCACTCAATTACCAAGTCACTCAATTACCAAGTCACTCAATTGTCAGGTCATTCAATTACCAGGTCACTCATTTACCAGGTCACTCATTTACCAAGTCACTCAATTACCAGGTCACTCAATTACCATGTCAAACTTTGTAATTGCCCCAATAGTTGAGTGGAGACTCTGTATGAACGAACGTGTGTCTAAGTAAGATCCAAGCAGTTGTAAATTTTAGCATGCCTATTACAGATTGCTCATATCATAAGACGCTCATGCTAGAAGCGAGCTCGAAGGCTGAGCACGCCTGGGAATCTCATCCATATTTCTTCTCAGTACCAAATCAGCCGTGCAGAGGTCCGCCATAAAAACGGTCGGTTAAAGAACGGTGTGTGGATGGTGACACGTTTGTTAAGGATTTCTTCTAACCGCAACAATGCAATGGACTCGGTCCTTAGGCGCCCAAAGGGCGTTCTGTTTTGCTTCCTTAATGCCCTTATCGCCTTCTCTAACGACCGTTTCCACCCAAACGCCACGTTGAGACAGAACTATTGCCGGGACCAGTTCAAACTTGCATTAGGTTATTGCCATTTCTTGTGTAAGGTCAAAGGTCATTTCATAGTACATTCCCTTCCCGCGAGACAATGAAACTGTACAATTGTGTTATAAGTTTTGAACAAAAACGGAAGAATGGGGGGCATACTTCAACTCCTTAAACTCAGGGAACACAATTATCTAGATAGGTCAAAACCAACATTTTTGCACTTCTTTAAAATACGAAAATTTTTAAGTCAATTAAAAAATTTCAAGACATGTATCTATGACAGAAATTATTAGATCTAGGTCTATTTTTAGAAACAAGTAAAAAATTGTTTTTTTTCTCTGTTTCTTTGGTTTTTGTTTCGAGCTTTTGATTTTCAACTACTGATGAACATACAAAGGTTGTTACTGCCGGAAGGGGTCATGGATATAGGAACTCCACAAATAAAATGCTGTCAAATAACTTCTGACAACCATTCCAACTCCTGGCCATCAATTGGATCAGACATTGAGCTCGGTGTAAATGTTAATACTGATAAGAGAAATGGCAAAAGAGAGCAACTTGTGCCTAAACCAGTCAGCTTCGGACAGGAAAGGCTAGATAAACTTGGCTGGCTACCCACCAAAATGAACTAAAAAATGAATTATCACTATTTAATGTATTTGTCAATGAAAAAACTGTTAGCACTCAGTTATCTGCCACATGACGTTGTGTCTTTCTTATGAGTGCCTTTGTTTAAATGAAACAATAATGATCATTATTATTATCTTTGATGAACTGTGTCATGGTGTATCAACACAAACAATACATTGTTAGACAAATTATTTGAACACTTACAGACTGTAAGTCTCACTTCAAAATTACAAAGTTAACATCAGAAAGTTGGATTGGATTGGACTCTGTACAACGTGCTTCACAACAACAAAATAAAACACAATGAATGAAGTGGTTTAGGTTTAGGGTTACAATCAGGGTGGGCTAGATTGTCGTTGAATTGCCATTCAAGCCCAGGGGGAATAATTCATCTTGTGATCTTTTGGTGACAGTGATTTTACATTTTAAATAGTTACTAAATCTTTCCAGATTTGGCTGGCGGAAAAGTTGTAGGGAATAGATTCCCCATTGAAACCATACCATGACTGTGATAGATTTGTATTTAAATTATGTCTGTGAATCAGAGCAGTGAGCTGACAGACGGTGAAAGGGTTAATTTTTTTTTAATTATAGGGTTACGAAGTGCTGCATGTGTGGGGTCACACGTGCATAGTTATAAATGGCTAGATTTAATTCGTTATAAAGTACCTCATTTATTTGGTTATAAAGTATCAACATTTATAAGTTATAAAGTATTATATCTATGAGTTTACAAAGTAATATATTTATATGGTTAAAAAGGACAACATTTATTGCGTTATAAAGTGCTACATTTTATGGAGTTATGAAATACTACATTTTAAGGATTACAGAATATATTTATGGGGCTATAATAAGAACGATATTTATGAAGTTAAAATACTACATTTGGGGAGTTATTAAGTATTGCATTTATAGGTTTATAAAGTACTAAATTTATTGCGATATATAGTGCTTTATTTATGGGGTTATAAAGTACTATTTTTATGGAGTTACAAAGTACTACATTTATAGGTATATAAAGAGCTACATATATAAGGTTATAAAGAAATACTTATTTAGGGTTATAAAATACTATATATATAAGGTTATAAAGTCCGCCATTTGTGAGGTTCGAATCATGTGAGGTCACAACGGACTTACAAAGTTGTGCACAAAATGTAACATTGCCTTACAAGGGGTCCGCAAGATTACTGTTGTAATTATTAAATAAAACTATTGACAAGACTGACTAGTGTGGGCACTTAGAAGACTGACTAGTGTGGGCACTTAGAAGACTGACTAGTGTGGGCACTTAGAAGACTGACTAGTGTGGGCACTTAGAAGACTGACTAGTGTGGGCACTTAGAAGACTGACTAGTGTGGGCACTTAGAAGACTGACTAGTGTGGGCAATTAGAAGACTGAAACAAAAGGGGATGCCGAGAAATAACAATGGGACGCCGAAAAGCAAAAAGTTTACTGAAACGAAAGAATATAGAACTATCAAATATCTCATGATACAAGTATTGATACATGAAAATTTAAAGTTCAATAAGTTCTTTGTACTCTCAATATTTTTTTTCTTTTACTTGTTTCTCCATCAATTTTAAAATTCATCTCTTGATCTTCTTTGAAGTTCCTACTACGCAAAGTATTTTTATTTGTAATGTCTGTTACGCCAACCCACAGCAAGCCTCCTATTTTAAATCTCAAAGTGGGCAAAACAGTCTGTGTTAAAAGTGAATAACTACAGTCCTAAGATCCACCATAGTATTGTTGTACCTTAAAAAAATTCAAGACATAAGTCTCTTGTGACACTATCTTGGAGATCTAGATCCTTGAATTAAACAGCGGAAACAGTCAACATGAGAACAGATCTACCCTTTCCTTCTCACTGGGAACGAGGTATGAAAATGAATTCTCACTGGCTCACATTAGAGGAACATATACGTTATAAGAATAATTAATTGATGAATTAGTGGGAGGAGGATCATGAGGAATTGATTATTTATGATAACATCAGACAAAAGCAGGTATAAAGAGAAGACGATTTTCTAGGTAGAAACAGTTGGCAGTTTGATTTACTTGTCTTGCACATTGAAGGTAAGGACAATGCTCCGAGATTTTATTTCATTGGTGGCTATAATAATTGTACATGTCTAAGCTATCTCACAGTTTATATGAGCCGTATTATGCACGATATGTTTTTTTATAATTATATACAAGACAGAACATAATTTAAACTGAACAATATTATTATGATTAATATCGACAAGACCTTATCTTAGTTATAATAGTATATATTTTATTGGATAGTGTTGTTCATTTCAAAGTTTTTCAAATTCGATATGTTTGCACTGATATTGAAAATCTATCATAGTTTATATTGTTGATTTTAATTTTATTTGATACTGTACAGTTCAATACGATACATATGTAAAAAACTAAAATGTCACTGGATTTCTTCAAAACTTCAGTATATTGGTTTCATATAAATAAAAAAAATAAATTGCAAGTATACCTTCTTTAAACAGCTCTTTTCTTTCTGGCACGGTAGTGTTTATCTTTTTCCAAACTAATTCTTAGATAAACACATGTCGTCTGAAACAATACAGAAACTTAGTGAAAGTCAAAGAGCATATACCTTTAATTGGGAAGCAAATCCTTGCATTGGACAACTTCTTGTCCTTGTCACAGAGTGTCACAGTCACCAAGTAGTTGTGGTTCCTGGCCTTTGTAAAGAGAAAGTTCTAGCCTTACACAAGTGTAATCATACAGGAATGGTTTCTCCATCTAGTTTTATCCAATCCTAAGTTACAGGTGCACTAGGCACGGGATAAATGTACAATGAATTTAGTTTGAGATTCAATTGCAACCAATGAAATACAGTTCTCGGTATTTCAAGACTATTGCTTTTTTTTTCTCTAATCATTTCAACACGTTTACACTCAAATTCGCGTCATTAACGATCAGATAACTCTTACATTTGATATTTCAACTTATATCCTGTAAGAGTTGTTTTCTTATACACTGCTGTTTTAAGGAATGCTTTTATTTATACAACACTCTATATCATAATAAAAAGATGTGAATACTGATGTAATTGCCTACTTTTAATTTCTCTTCGCTTCGCTTTTTTATATTTTTTTTAACAACACAGTTGAGAACTTCATGAAGGGTGGGTGGGCTGAGGGTGGGTGGATGCTGATCTTGAAAACGGCTCTAATCATTTTCCTAGAAATTTAACAGTCAACATATGATTGAGAAAAGAAGCAAGCTCCTGTGTACACGGGGAAAACCCTCTTAGTTTGCCCATTTGGATTATTCAAGTAACAAAAACACGAAATTTGTCTAGAAAACTTGATCAATTGGTACAAATATATGGAATCGCACACATTTATTATTGATAGAACTAAATCTATTAAAAATTAATTACATGCTTGATTCAAAATATTTGATATTGACTCAATATAAGCTTTTTTATTTTTTTTTTTTAAAGTATTTTTAAAATTTTACATTTTTAGATTCAATAGAGACATTGAACGCCTTGAAAAGAAAAAGATGGTTCAGTTGAAATTAGTCGTTGCCTGTGCTATGCTAGCCGCTGCGGCCGCAGGAGTTGTTCCTTCCTACAGTAGCCAGCAGTATGCCAATAATGACCAGTACAAAAGTGGACTTTACTACGATCCTCAAGGATCAAGCTACGCAGTGAACGCTTACGGTGCCGACAACAAGCAATACAATAACAAGGATCAATACGCCAACAACAACCAGAACAACGCTGACAGCAACCAATATAACGCACAAAACAACCAATACAATAACAACCAATACAATAACAACCAATACAGCGCCAAAAACAATCAATATAGTGCCAAAAACAACCAATATAGCGCCAAAAACAACCAATACAACAACAACCAATATGATGCCAAAAATAACCAATACAACAACAACCAATATGATGCCAAAAATAACCAATATGATGCCAAAAATAACCAATACAACAACAACCAATATGATGCCAAAAATAACCAATATGATGCCAAAAACAACCAATACAACAACAACCAATATGATGCCAAAAATAACCAATACAACAACAACCAATATGATGCCAAAAATAACCAATATGATGCCAAAAACAACCAATACAACAACAACCAATATGATGCCAAAAACAACCAATACAACAACAACCAATATGATGCTCAAAATAACCAATACAACAACCAATATGATGCCAAAAACAACCAATACAACAACCAATATGATGCCAAAAACAACCAATACAACAACAACCAATATGATGCCAAAAACAACCAATACAACAACAACCAATATGATGCCAAAAACAACCAATACAACAACAACCAATATGATGCCCAAAATAACCAATACAACAACCAATATGATGCCAAAAACAAACAATACAACAACAACCAATATGATGCCAAAAACAACCAATACAACAACAACCAATACAACAACAACCAATACAACAGCAAGAATAGCTACAGCGCAGATGAATCTTTTGGTGTTTGTAAGTATGATTTATAATTCAAATTGTATTATTCTTAGAAAAATTTATATGCTAGAGACAGAAAAATCTGACGGTTATTTTTGTAGGATTCATATTTGAGTTTATTTAACTATAAAATTTTCTACTTATAAATTTTCCCCATCCATTACATTGTCCAAATGTAGTATTCATAATTAGAATATTAACATTATATTGTGTACGAAAAACTTTCTGAAACTTCTACTTGTGGCGTCCTAGACGACAAAATTTTCGTTCGCGCTGCTATTAGCCAGCTAAGGGACTTTGAAACGGTGTTGTAGGTTAACCACAGGGTTAGGGTTTGACTACTGGAATGAAAACAAAACAAAACGAAAACATAAATGAATTATATCCACACATTTTTCTCTCTTTTCAATACATCTGGACAAAACATTATGTCATAAAAGTTCATTGAAGCATTTTTTTTTTTTTTTTTTTTTTTTTTGGGGGGTGTGTGGTGTGTATAATGTTTTGTAGGTCAATAGTTGTTGTTTTTCTACACTAGAACTGGTTCCTGTTTGAGTTAGTATAGGATCAAAAGCCACCACCAAGTTAAACATTGAGAGGTCTGCGGAAGCATTGAAAGCTCTTCCAGTGTTTTCGTGGCTTCTAAGCTTCAGAAATGCATTCTCCTGTCATAATTAAAAGAAAACAGTTTCAATAAAGGCATAGCTAGAAAAGGTTTTGCAGTATATGCCTGCATTCAGATCTGATAAAATTAATATCCAAAAGGTTCCACTTAAAAGAAGCCAAGACGCACATTTTATTTTTATTTTTTTGTTTTACATTTTTTAAACATTTGTTAAATATGTCTCTAGCAAAATACACGATTGTTTGCGTGCAATCAGCTTTTGAATCCATATCAAAACTTTCATTATTATGAAGGCAATTATCAATAGATGTACATCATATGGTCATCAATTTGTGGGCCGGATTGTATGGTAATGCCTGGTCCGATTCGGAACAACCAGTCCGCCTCTGCTCCCTCCTGTATCTCGTATGTTGACGGAGTTGAGACGATCACGTGATCTGAAATATTATTTTATTTTTGATGCACTTACAAATATGTTTTGGTCTCTTGGTGCGCGTACACATTTTGCATATGGATTTAACTGTCTTTAGTTATTAATAATTTGTTCATTAAATTAAATTTCCATAGTTCAAGAATTTTAAATCTAGGATTACTAGATACATGTCTCCAATAACCAGTCAGAGTAAAGAAAGAAATATCTATCTATATTTTTTAAATCTAAAATCGAAAACAAATAGTGTTTTTTTTTTGTTTTGTTTGAATAGCTCGAAACCAGGCGTAGTGTCTTGACCTAATTCAACAACTTTGTCCCCTTCTGTCATTAGATCCCTGTGGAGACGGATACGAAGGTAACACCTATGCTGTGCCCTACACTTGTAACGCCTACTTTGAGTGTATCTATGGCAATTCTCTTTACCGTCAGTGCGACGACTACAACAGATTCGACGCCGCCTCCGGAAAATGTGTCCCTGACAAAAGCTGTTCCGCTTATTGTAAGTAACTCAAAAGTAATTCCGCATTTTTAACTCAGAGAGAAACTTCCACTTTTAACTCAGAGAGAAACTTCAACTTTAAACTCAAAGAGAAATTTAAACTTTTAACTCCCTAAGAAACTTGAACTTTTAACTATCAGAAACATGAATGAAGACATAGAGATTTTAAATGTGGCTTTGAAACCAGATTGTTATTTCAATGGTGACTTGGTCGAAGCCAAAGTCAAAGGTTATCTCATTTTGTAGTGTACCTGTACCAAATAAAGTAGAGCCATATTAATAGGTAAAACAAAGATTTAGACTTAAAACATTTATTATGATCTACGGGTTATCCAAACATATTCAAAGACATAATAATAATTTTGTTTTAACAGAAAAACAAAACAAAAATTAATCAGTTTCAATAAATAGGCTGCAAATGTAATTTTGAAAATTAGAGTTTTGAAATGAAAACTTTTCGACGTTTTTCGAGGTTTTATTGAATCTAAATGTACACATTTTTTTTTTGTATAACTAATTTGAACTCAGAATGAGAACCTGGTCAGTTGAACAGGTCTTAGTGTATAACTCGTTCACTTGGTAGCCATCAGTTTCAACAGAGAATACTTTCTTTCGTTTGTTCATTGTGTAATTCATTTTTTTCCTTTTTATTTTGTTTGACAGAAACTACAGACGTATCAAGGTATCTCTGATGCCATACAAGTTGATTCTCTTCTCTAGTGATAAAGTCTATCCCTTCTTTGTGTGTGGAAAACTTTTATTGGGGGGCTTATTAAATAAGAAAATAAATAAATCTAAGTGTTATTATTGGAGCTCGTTTGTGGATGTGTGTTTGAGTGCGCATGTCAATGTCTATGTGTCTAGGCTAGATGCTACAAAACAATCTGGACGCAAATACAAAGACAACATTACAAGAAATCATTTCTACATTAAGGGACTACGATCAATTTGGTTTCTCTCTAACGAAACTCGACCCTGGCAGCGCATGAATACTCATTCGTTTCTAACATAATAAGAAGAATAATCAATATCGATATCATTGGCGTAGCCAAGATTTTTTCGGGGAGGGGGTTGGAGAGATTTTTTTCTCTCCCCCCCCCCCCAGCCCCCACTCCCAGCAAAAAAATATATATATGTATGTATATATGTATGTGTGTGAACATAATTAATCTTTATTACATTCTGAACCTTCATTAGTTAGGAAGACTTTTATTGTGCCCTAGAATATGTTCTTCCTGGAGTTAGTGGAAAAATTGTAGACTTCCCGCCCTTGCCCCACCGCCAAGCAATATATCCAGTATTAAATGCCAATAAAATGCATATTCTGAGGTATCTACAGTGCATTATCCTGCTATTAAAAAGTTTTATTTCAAAAACCTCATGTGCTATTCTTACTGACTTAGACCCTCCCGCGTCGTTCGGCGCATTCAGCGGCAAGCCAAATCTGTCACTGACAATGTCTGAAGCCTCTTTCCCCCTGCTCTAAGGACCTCCATGAAAGTGTGCCTCCAAGTTGTACTAGGATGTCATCGAAACTCTTATTATGCGTAATTTATTTTGGCGGAAAACATGTACCGCTCTTTCACAACCTTACTAAGGAGTCGACTCCCAGTTCGGCATAGGATTTCCTCGATTTAGACCCGATCTCTATAACTGACTCCTAAAATCTGTCTAAGCCATCTTTGTTGAGCCACATTTAGTGTTTTTCAATTTCGGAAGATGACTATTCACTGCACTTTATTAATGGAGCCCAGCCACTGGTAGAAATTTGTAACCTCTCTTGGCTACGCTCTTGGAATTAGGAGACTGAATTAAGTGACTTTAGTTTGCTTTAGATTTTATAACGAAAAGGGAAGTTTTATCGTCAAAATCATCGGTTGGGATTATTTAAACTAAAAAATCTCTGGATTTGTTTTTGTTTAAATTGAAAACCCCATTTAGCTACAGTCATACAGTTTGCTTTAGAACAATATTGAAGAGAGAGGTTTTCAATATCAAAACTCTCTGTAGAGGGGGGGGGGGTTTAAACTCAAAACCATCTGGAGGGGTTTTAAACTTTTAAAAAAGCCCTCTAGAGGAAGGGAATTTTAACTCAAAACCCCTTCCTTGGCTTGGCTACGCTCATAGAATTTTTAGTGTAGAATTCGCTTTTTTTTTATATTGAAGAGGTAAGTTTTAGCCTCAAAACCCGCTGAAAGGGGTTTAAACTCAAAAAAACCCATTTGGCTGCGCTCATATAATCTGGTGACTGATGAAAGAAAGCTGCCAGCACAAAGTGGGGTGCCAATGTTTACATGCTTCGCACATTGTACTTAGGGGCAGTCAGATCACAAATTGAGTACAGCTATACAGTTCAAGTATACGCTAGTAAAACTGCCCTCGAATCACTCGACCGAGTGCAAGCACAAGCCCTACGGTTCATTTGTGGCACCTTTCGGACATGCCCAACAAACGCTGTTGAAATCTTAACAAACGTGGCCCCCTTACATCTCAGGAGGGAGAGGGCAGTACTTACGGCCATTGCGGCCAATTTGTCTAAATCAGCTAGGCTCTCCACTGATAAAATCCCTATTAGAAGGATTAGTACATGCCCTACATGGAGGAGATTGCCGGCCGCACAAATAAACCTATCCCTGATAGGGCAAGAGGGAGCCACCAAGAGGCGACTAACACCTGCCATTTTCCAAAACTTGGCATCAATAACCATTAAATCCTACCTATCAGATGCCATTTTCTGCTATACCGTTAGATCAGTGTATGGGGCCCTTATAGTCTACCCTGACTGGACAGAACCAGACCGGCTCCCTGGTCACTCACTCATGGACGCCGAGTTAACAGGGATAACTCGGGCGTTCGAGGCCATTAGGGCCCGAATGACCCAATGCGATACTGGTACCACTACTCTGGTACTGGTCACCGACTCTCTTTAGTCTCCAAGCTATGGGTGGCGCCGTGGAGGGTCGCCCGTAATAGAAAAGGCAATCGGCGCTGAGGATAACATCCGCCGAGCTATTGGAGCTGTCATTTTCATGCAGTGGGCGCCTTCACATTGCGGCGTGAGGGGCAATGAAACGGAAGACGCCCTCGCAAGGGAGGGTGCTTTGGCAGCCGCACACCTTGAAGCACCTACTTACAAGCAACGGCACAAATCCGAGCACTCATTCATGAGAAGTGGTTAAAGTCCTGGGAGGAAACCGACAGAGCACGTGGTGTCTGGCAGCACATGCCTCACCCAGATAGCGACGATCCATGGCGGCGACTGAGGAGGTCAGAGCTGTCAAATATTGCGCAGTGCAGAACGGAACACTGTCCTACTTTGCCCGGTTCCGCACGAACTTTGACTCCCGATACCGTCACTGTGAAGAGAGCTTCGAAACAGTGTCGAACCTCTTGTACGAGTGTCCCCAGCTCCGCGAGCTAAGGGGAGACCTGTCTAAGCAGTCACTCGACTTGTCTGGAAGCTACGAGGCACTACGTCGAACGGCTAATTTTCTTGCCAGAGCACTACGGGAGGACTAGTCCTTCCTGCTCTGATTTTTCAATAGAAGTTCATCTCAGGTGATGAATGGATAATCTTATATTGAAGAGCGAATTTTATCGTTGATTTCGGGGGGGGGGGGGGGTTGAACCCCCTAAACCAACCACTGCTACGTCCATGATCTATATATATAATTCTCTTCATGGCTCAACAATTAGGACACCAAGACGTAAAGGAAAGATCACTCTTTTATTTCTAAAAATTCGGACTAGAATTACCCCACGAAACTTTAGCGGCAAAAAAAAAGGGGTTTTTAGAACAAGTAGCATTCACCCGTTACTAGATAGCAGGGCCGGATTTAAACATTGTGACCAAGAAGTCATGGAAAGATCACTCTTTTAATTCTGCAAGTCGGACTAGAGTTACCCCAAATAAAATAAAGGACGGGGGGGGGGGGGGGAGAACCAGTAATCTACTCTGTATTCACCCGTCTTTAAATAGCATTAGCCATTGTGGGGCCCTATGCGAAACGAATTTCGCGGGGCCCAGTTTGGGTAGGGATACGGATAATAGGCCCTAAGTGAAAATTAAGAGTTTGTATTAGAAAATAAATTCGTCTTTGCATTTTATTCATTCTTTACTACATACAGAATAACTTTAAGAGCCTTGCGTGTAGCGAAGTCATACAGTATATAATAAAAATTCTATTCCCTACATTGAACACGCTCAATAGCAAGAATTATCAAATGTTTCAATCTATCTACGAGAATTGTTGACCTCAAGTAATTCTTCATGAGTTTGAGGCGCGAGAAGCTTCTTTCATTAAATTCCACAATTATGGGTATTGCGTAATGCCGTTTTTTTTTATCACGCGTAGAATGCCACCCCAAAATGACAATAGTTGTCTATGTATTTCAGGAGATTTGTATGAGATTTCAAAAGATTTTAATAATATCCGGAGATTTCAAAAACTTTTTCGTATATTTTGCAATTTCAGGAGATTTTCAGGAGCTCCTGTTAAATCAGGAGCTCCTGTTAAATCAGAAGGCCGCGGGAAATATGTTATAAGTTATAAAATGGTTTAATTTAATAATTTACACCTAAAATTAGCGCGGGTCCTATGCGGTCGCATAGGTTGAAGTGGCCTAAGGCCGGCCCTGCATAATAGCTGCGTTTGCTACGCCGTGAATCTACTAGTACATAGATCTAATATAAATGCTTGATAAAGAACAACGATATTTGAATATAAATAAATAAATAAATATGTATGTATATGTGTGTGTGTGTGTTGTGCTCTTTCTGAAGATCCTAATTATTATGCAGGAGTACAACGTTATGGCGGTGTGACCCTAACATTATTTTTGCACCGCCTGTGACACCATCTAGAACATGGAGACCTAAGTCTGTATCTAACTCTAAATCTAGATCTAGAACTAGTTATAAAATCTTGATATAGAATCTTGATATAGAATCTTACTATATCTAGACTAGAACTCGTATTATAATTATGAAGATCTAGGGTCTATTTAGTCTTATTTAGACTGTCACTGTCAAGTGTACGCCCCTATAATGAGGATATGTCAAAACTGCGCGCTAAAAAAGTATTTTTTTTAAAACTTATAACTAAAACGAAGTTCGTATAAAAATTCTATTCAATGAGTTAGTTAATAAATGGAAAAGATATTTTATAATGATCCATTGACACTTTTACCATTGTGACCTTAGAGGCAAATGTTTTGTACCAATGCGCGATCTCTGGTTGAAGCTAGATTTCTATATGAAAGTCCTTGACCTTTTAAAAAAAGTTTTTTTTATTGAAAAGTGGTGTAATTTTTTGAAAAATCTGCTTGTATATAAAATTTAAAAAATTAGATGGTTGAATTTCTGAAAAGAAAAAATTAGCCGTTGCATCAGAACATTGAATGATCTACAATATTATTATGTCCGATTTTCATTTTCTCTTCTAGTTTCTGAGATCTAAACGGGAGAGACGACAGACGGACGGACAGACAGGCCACACAAAACAAATAGCCTCTTTTACCCTTTCGGGAGGCCGCTAAAAATGAACGCTTAATAAATTAAACTCTTTTTATTTAAGGACAGATGCTCACCAAATTCACATTTTAAAGACTTTATGCAGTTTAAAATCTTACCAGTTTTGATTTTAAGACTTTATGCAAGCGGTTCTCAACCTTTTTAGCTACGAGGCTCCCTAATACAATTATCCACTTGGCGGCTACCATATATATATTCACACAGATTTGCATAGGTAAATGTGATTTTACTAGTGATTTTTTTAACGACGTGATGTGATCTTCTCCATAGAAATGGCGTTACGACGCATTTGATGGACAGTAACTACAGTTGAAAAAAGTAATCTGCAACAACGAAGATGTGGTTCGCAACAAATAATTTCGAATAACAATTAGCAAAAAGAAAGAAGTAACTACCAATTAAAATCACGTCTCCGTTCAATGATGATACATTCACTTAAAGTGTCATTTCTATCCCCTGGCTATAGGTCCGCGTTCTTAGATCAATGTTTGTTATTGACACTTTTTATTTTATTGATACTTGACGGTCGTTTGATAATTTGTTTAATAACAACCTAATCTAAATAGTTTACAAGCCTAGGGCAATTAAAATGTAAACGTATTTCGACTATAGAATAAATATCCTTCAAACAAGACGATAGAGACACACAAAAAAATAAATTAAAAAAGAAACTTCCGATGAAAATAGCCCCCACCCCCCCCCCTAAAAATCAATTTTTCGATGGTCTAAGGTGACCTCTCGCAGATTGTCATTCAACCCCCAAAATGGGTCGCGAGCCACAGGTTGAGAAACCCTGACTTAAAGTGTTATTCGTATCCTCTGGCTATGTCCGTTTTCTTAGATCTATTTTTGTTAATCCCACTTTTTAATTTATTGATACTAGACGATCGTTTCATTATTTCTTTAATAATACTAGACTCTGTAGACTTTTGTAATACTAGGACTATTGAAATATAAATATATATCGACTATAGTACTAATAAGCTTGTTACAACACGTAAGACACACACAATATATATATATATATATTCCTATGACAAAATAACCCCTCCCCCCAAAGAAATAATCAATTTTCCGATGGTCTTAGGTGACCCCTCGCAAATGGTCATTCGACCCCGCAAAGAGTGTCGACCCACGGGCTGAGAACCCCTGCTCTATCCAGTTTAAATCCTGCCAGTTTTGTTTTAAAAATTAAAAAATATGGAAAGAAGAAAATAAAAGAAAGTGTATCACGAAAAAAAAAAAATGTACATCAAACAGTGGGGCCTTTGCCGGACTTAAAATGTCCACATGATATGTCCACGTGACCTAAGGAGGAGGGAAAAAAATTGTTGTTCAAGCAAGCGTTGTATTGATGTATCTGTTTCGAATGTGCCTTCAAAAAGTGAAGATTATTACATCATAGTTCCAAACTCCTGCCAGTTGGCAGAGTGTAATGGAATGTGTGTGTGTGCGTTTCCGAGGTGATGGCGAAGAAAGGTTGCATTAATTGATAGTCTTGTAGAATGATGCAAGATAAGCGGCTCTGCCATAATCTATGTTAAGAACGCGAGAAAAGACAGTGAAGCGAGGACGGGTTTGCATAGTGTGTTAGATTTGTTGAAATATCATTTCATTTTAAGCTGATAATAATTTTAAAAAATACATTTAATTTTGTACATAAAAGAAGTTTATTACGCTAATATTATTATACGCCTACATCGGTTAAGTTGCTTACTAGCGATCTGGTACTTCAAATCAACGACCGTCAACATCAAATGGTAGGCAGCGGGTCAAGCCTCGAGCTCAGGGTACTCATATCACCCAACCAGGCAGCCAACCAATTGTTCAATATGGGTATTAATACGGTGTAGTCTATTTAACTTCTTTTTTTTACCATCTATATATGAATAAACCTTTTTTTTAAAACAAGCTTACATTGTTAAAGAACCAAAAGCCTAGCAGCTAAAAGGTACATTACACCAATAAATAAAAGTTTTAGCAAAGTAAGTGGTTAGGTGCTTAGCTTCCGAGCCTGGGTTCCTGATTTCGAATATTAGTGAAGACTAGACTTTTGAATTTCGGTCTATTTAGGGCATTCCTGCAGAGAGGGAAGGGGTTCAACAAATACTATTCGACTAGAAATTCAACTTAAAAAAAATTCTTGTCTCTATGTCAATTATGGTTAGAACCATTTCAGTTTGGCAGATGATTTGCAAAAAGAAATAAAGACTATTTTATAATTACTGAAGTGAAAAAAAAATTATATCCATACTACGACAGCCTCGTGGATTATTGGGGAGGGGGGGGGGCATATGAATAGGAAATTTAGATACAAATTCAAAACACAAGATAATCTGATCTATTTAATGTGAGAATGTAGGTCACTGTCATGCTAGCCACGAAGGACTAAAATGTGAACAAAGTTATAAATATATTGGTATCGTTCAAGCTGATTGATTGAGAAATTATACTGTTGTAGAAGTTCATGGGATTAAGAAGAGCTTTTTAGTTGAACTTTTGCGTGTGTGGGTGAGTCTCCATATGAATACACCTGTGTATTATGCCTTAGGCAACAAAGATGCATCATGGCACTGTGTACCGTGTGGGTTACTTCAGTTTACATAAGGACTGTTTGATTCCTTTGATGCGGACACTTCTAACCCATACAACATCCTAAATACTATCCCAAACCAAACTCACCAACCACTAGCCAGATCCACTAGTGTTAAACCTAAATCTACTACAATTAATACAACAGCCTCACTAAACAAATCTACTAAAGAAGTAATACCAAAATACCTTAAAACCTTAGTAATAAATTTTCAAAGCATCAGGAACAAAACAGCAGACTTAGAAATTTTATTAGAATGTGAGAAACCAGACATAAACCAGTCGATGACCTCTGGAATTTCATTAAAAACCATCTTAAAAGCATTATAGGAAATCATATACCAACTAAATACACATCAAACAAAATAAATAAATGCTGGTTTAATAATAGACTAAAGAAGCTTTGTAAACAGAATGAAAACCTATATAAAAAATTTAAAGAAACTAAGGCAGAAAGAGTTTACAAAAAGTATATAAAAATTAAACACTTAACCCAAAAAGTAAGCAGGCAGCTGCAGAGTGAATACATAAACAATGTAATATCTAAAGATAACAACAAAAACCTATGGTCATACATTAAGTCTAAGAAAATGAAAACAAAAGGCATAGCGCCATTAAAAGATGAACATAACATAATACATAATGATAATGAAACTAAAGCAAACATCCTAAACAAATACTTTGCATCAGCATTCTCAGCCCCAGGAGACAAAGACATATTACTGAATTTGAACCAAGTAGACAACATAGAAGATATAGTAGTACAAGAAAATGGAATTCAAAAACTATTAGCCAACACCAAACCAAATAAAGCGTCTGGACCTGATGGTATTCCAGCTAGATTACTCAAAGAACTAAGCAATGAGCTAGCCCCAGTGTTCAAAATACTCTTTCAGGCTTCGCTTAACCAGGGCAGAGTACCAAAGGACTGGAAAGAAGCTAATGTCTCCCCCCCCCCCCCCCCCATTTAAAAATGGAGAAAAATCTGACCCAGGAAACTACAGACCAGTATCACTTACCAGCATTACATGTAAAATCCTAGAACACATAATATGTAGTAACATCGTAAACCACTTAGACAAACATAATGTCCTCACACCATACCAACATGGCTTTAGGAAATATAGATGATGTAAAACACAACTAATAGGACTAATTGATGATTTTTCTAAAGGTTTAGATAATAGTGAACAAAAAGATGCTATCTTACTAGATTTTTCTAAGGCTTTTGACAAAGTTCACCACCATAGTTTGCTTAAAAAATTAAAATATTTTGGCATTAATGGACCACTGCATCAGTGGATTAAAGATTTTCTGATAGGGAGGGAACAAACTGTTATAATAAATGGCTCTAAATCGACACCGATAACAGTAAACTCAGGTGTACCTCAAGGAACAGTCTTGGGTCCACTACTATTTTTAATTTACATAAATGATTTACCAAATTGCATTACTTCAGGAACAAATGTCAGATTATTTGCAGACGATTGCATAATATATAGAACAATAAAAACAACACAAGACACAGATATTTTACAAAGAGAATAAGATGAATTACAGAAATGGGAATAAAATTAGAGCATGTCTTTCTACCCAGAAAAATGTCAGTTGTTAAGAGTAACAAAAAAACTAAAACAAATTAATTCCACTTATCTTATTCATGGCAAACCAGTAACACAGACTAAAAACGCAAAATACCTAGGTTATATAATAAATGAAAAACTGTCATGGAATCCACATATTGATGAAACTATAAAAAAAATCAAACAAAGCTTTAGGGTTTATTAAAATAAATTTCTATAAATCAAATAAGAACATAAAACTAAAATGTTACTAAACCTTGGTTAGGCCAATAATAGAATATGCATCCTCTGGGACCCTTCAACTCAAGAAAACATTAAGAAACTGGAACAGACACAAAATAGAGCAGTGAGATTCATAACAAATGAATATTCACATTTGACTAGAGTAACACCATTAGTAAAATCACTAAATTTAGAAAGCCTTCAGGACAGAAGACTCAAAAGTAAAGTAGCAATTATACATAAAACACTGAACCATAATCTTCAAATACAAAAACAAAATTTAATAAAATACTCTGAAAGACACAAAGATAAAGGCAAATTCCTCGTCCCATATGCTAGGACAAATTTGTACAAATGCGCCTTCTTCCCTAGCGCTATTAGAGCATTGAATGGGTTGCCTGAGCTAGCCAGGAAAACCAGTGACTTGGCAGAATTTAAGTCATTGGTTAATATGCCTGACTAAATGCATGACGCGTAGGACGTAATCATCTTCTTTTTTGAAGTAACGTCTGTATTATATAAGATAAGAAGATAAGAAGATAAGTGCGTGTAAGTGTTTGCGTGTGTGTGTGTATGTGTGGACAGGGCTCTGACTACCATTTCCAAGAACATCTCTTCACAGTTAAAAGTGGTTGTTTTTATTTCATCGTTGGTGTCTCATATACTTTAGTTATACACCAGAAGGCAACACAAAGTAATACCCACGAGGGCAGTACGTAAGAGGCAATAACAAATTCATTAATAATAGAGTAATACGTATTTTTATATAAGATGACAATATATAATCATACATTCAAGGGCAACATATAAAAAAAGAGAAACAGATATCCATACATAGTGGGGCGATACCTATTACTACACCAGAGGACGATACACATTCATATCAACATGTTTAGTGCGTCACAAATGGTAACGAATCATAATGACAGTCAGTCAGTTTTTCATCACCGCCATTCATCAGTTTAAACCCCAGACTATCGTCGTGGTGCGTGAGTGCCATCAAAGTTTAAGAAATCACTTCTGTTGTTTCTCTAGTTTTCTTCTCTGTTTTCTATGACACTCTACATCAGTGGTTCTCAAACTTTTACCAGTTGAGCCCCTACCCCCGCCCGCCCCCCCCCCCCCCCAAAAAAAAAAAAAAAAAAAAAAAACTTTCGTTGGTGCCCCCTTATGCCAGCTGAGGTTTGGGGGAGCTATATTTTTTCGGTTATTCTTTGTAAAATTATTTGAAATGTTTGGAATCTAAATTTATGTAATGAATGTTCACGAAGGGTAAAGACATTTAGTTTTTCATAAATAAAAAGTTTTTCTTGCAGGATTGTAAATGTTTTGTATGCCAGAAGATTTTATGTTTGGAGATAGTATTGGAAAGGCACTAGGTTCTTCTCTTCCGCCAGTCAAGGGCCTGTAAGCATTAGTATGAGCATTGGTTAAAAGATAAGACAGAGTCTCTCATTTTAAATATTTGAATGGTGTGAAACATTTTTTTACTTTAGTTGGTTAATATTTATTATGGTATTTATAACAAAATGATAATACATTTGTATGTCTTTTGATAATTAAATTAACCGGCCTTTCGCCTTTCTTTTGTGTAAATGTGAAACAACTAGTAGACATTAGTATTCACTGAAAGATTGAGAATTATAATCTGAATTTTTTTTTGACAACGGGTCATACGAATATTTTAACTTTTTCGTGTAACGAAAAAAATATTAAAAAATAATCAATATACTCAATAAACCTTGCGAAATTCCGAAAAACTACGCGTTTTTTTAAATTTGCTATATTTTTTTATTAAAGTTAGGTGATTGAACTCCAAGACAGATACATATCATACCTTGTGAGGCTAAATCTTTCAGATCTTGACAGCTGAGACAGTTTTCAGCTTGAGAAACAGGTCAACATCTATTTCCCCTTTGCCCACCGTGAAATAATTCTGACATTAGTCTATGTCAAGGAGGCAGCAGTTAGACTTTAGCATGAATAGATAATAGATACAATGTCGATAATCAGGGTGTGATTAAATGATTGCTATCAGACCATTAAACTATTATAAATAGAAAAATTTTGAAAATACAATGGCTGGCGCTAGTTTTGTATTTTGCTGTGTCTTGAGGTGAGTACACTACATAACTAATATGTTTGTGTGAACCAATGAGTGGAGATAACTTTTTCATTAATATATTTCATGATAAGTGTCACTTACAGACTATGTATGTAGTAAGTCTTCGCCTAATAGAAACATTTATTTACTCTTACAAGGTTGATTTAGACTAGGGGTGCACTGGCCATTTTTCACTAGCCGGCCATATTCGGCTCCGGTCGAATATCACTGCAGGATAGTTGGCCTGATAGTGAAGAGTACACAGAAGTAGCTATACATCTTTTAATATTGCTAAGCGCTACCGTCATGTGTCTTGTGCGGATAAGTCAAATACCGAAATAAGACAGGCGAAAGGCCAACAATAATGTTGTAACCCAATTCGAGGCGAAACAGGCCAGTAAAACAGTTGAACGTGCTATGTCGACGAGTATATAGGTGGTTCAGTAAGGGTCTTTAGTAAATTGGACAGCAGCAATAATGGCTGATAAAAAGTCATCCCTTCTATGGCAGTATTTTGATGTCAAAACAATGGACACCTTTAAAGCAGCTTGAGAGCATTGCAAAATAGTAGTCACGTGGTAAACCAGGCAAAACAAAAGACTTCTCAACCAGCACTATGATTGGCTCATCTCCGTTGGAAACACACAGACCTGGTCAACGATACGACTGCATTGAAATCAGCAGTCAATAGTTCTACATCAAGTACTATCACAACCAGTGCCAGTATGTCTACGAGTTGCAGGGATTCTTTTATCAGACATAAGCAGCAACCAGGGATTAAAGAGGTTTTAGACAAAGCTATCTAATGAAATATTCATAGTAATAATGCTAGATTCTAGAGTCTAGATCTTATGGTAAACATTCTTATACATGCGTGTCTTTACTGAAGGCGGAGATTTGGAAATTATTGTTAACATGTTTGGAGAACTGAAAACAACAACAACAACATAATTTACCATTTCAATGTCATTGTCTCTATAACGATATCTTAAATAACAACAATTTTAAAAGATCTAAGTTATTAAGTTATCTAAATTATTATGATTAGCGTTTTGGAATAAAACATATAGTAATACTTTATCCCACGGCTAGAGTCAAAATGAGTTAGAGGTTTTGTGGCTTTCGTTGACTTGAAGCACCAAACTGCTGGTAGACGTTTAAAACGCCGTTGGCGTAATATATCGTTAACTAATAAAACTTGAAATAATTTGAATAACTTCCTTGTGAACAATACTCAATATAACTTTTATTACAATATAGACAAAATCAAGTTGATACGAGATACAATAATGTACTAGACTTTAGTAATAATATTTGTTTAAACATAATCTTACTCAGGGCTCTCAAACTCATTTCAGCATGGGGGCCACAATGGAAAGTAACAACCATTCAGTGGGCCGCACCACAAAAAGCGAATGTTTTTTCATTAAATTTTACGAACACTACTGTCACTGCAGTTAAATGCTAAAATAAAGTTTTATAATTATTAATTACATTTAGTGTAGTTTATTACATGCACAGGCAGTTTAGTTTACTAAAATAAGTTGACGTTGTCTCTCTCACTTATTAAAATGCAGAAACTGTAGCTCCCCACAACAACAACTATAATCTTTAGGCCTACTGCAGATTGCTCGTCACTCATGTTTCTGTCCACTCAGCTGAGAGCGTTTGGCAGAGACCAGACCAAGCCACAAGGTTGCTCTCAGTCAGTCTTGATCGTAATGCTTTTGTTGATCATTCTGAAAAAAACTGTTCGCAAACGTACGTGCTCCCAAACATTGCTAGAATTCTAGCAGCTGCGCAGAATAAGTTTGGAAACTTCTCTCTGGTAGAAATCTGGAACACCAACATCAGCGTATTTTTGCTTCAGAACAGTGTCACACTGCAGGTCCAGTAGTTCCATCTGGACTTCCTCTGGAACGTTTTTCACGTCAACTGCGAACGGAGTGTCAAATAGGAAAAACTGTGATTCGAGAGTAGTGAATTGCTGAAAGCGGTCTTCAAAATCTTCAAGTAGTCTTTCAGGCGCTGTGGTTCAACTGTAATGCTCTGTAGAAAAGACCAATGAGCCAGGTTTCCATCTGCCAGCTGAGTGGCCCACAAACCAGCTTGTATCTGAATGATTTGATGCGTCAAACATCACGGTAATCAGATGCTTTGTGCCCTGTAGTTGTGAATTGAATGCATTGAGATGTTGCGTGATGTCAGTAAGAAAAGCAAGATCTGACAAAACCATTGGGTCACTGAGCTGAGGTATGTCTCCGTCTTTCATTGCCATGATCAATGCTATTTCCCGTCTCAGTTCAAAAAATCTCTGCAGCCCTTTTCCACGACTCAACCATCTGACTTCCGTTTGATAAAGCTGCTTTCCGTATTCCGTTTTTAAATCAGCTAGAAATGACACAAACTGTCTGTGGTTGAGACCCCGTGCACGTATGAAATTCACCGTCTTCACAACAACATCCATCACGTTTTTCATTTGTAGACTTTTGCCACAGAGTGCTTCTTGGTGAAGAATGCAGTGTATGGCTGCAAAAGGTCCCGCCAAGCTGAGACCGTTTCTCTACCATTAATCCAACAACACCAACCTTCTCTGAACACATTGCTGGTGCACCGTCCGTAGCCACTGAAACAAGTTTTCTCCGACGGTAGCCCACACCTGTCAATACAAGCCTCAAGTTCTTGAAACACGTCGCATCCAGTCGTCGTTCCTTTCATGGGTAATAAAATCGTTTAGCTTTTCAACAATGTTCAAGTTTTTGTCGACTCCACGAATGAATACGGACAGTATGCGGTGTCTGTTACACCAGTAGACTCGTCCAGTGCAATGTAATATGCTACATGCTACAAAGCCTTTTGCAGCGGCAAACAGTTGCTGTTGAACATTTGTCGCTGACTCGGTGATCCTGCGTGCAACTGTGTTCGCAGACAAACTTATGCTTTCGAAGAGTTTCTTTTTCTTGGGGCAGATAATTTCACACGCCTGTAGCATACACTCTTTTACAAACTGGTCTTCAGTGAATGGTCGTGATGTTTTTCCTATCATCTCGATAATAACAAAGCTTGCCTTCACAGAATCTTCGCTTGCAATGGGCGGACACCTCATTTACTGATTTGTGCAGTTGTAAACCATTTCACGGCTTATATGTGGTCATTGTAAATTGTATCTAATTTTTTAAATTCGCGGACTTGGCCGCGGGCCACACAAAATTGTTTCGCGGGCCACGTGTTTGAGACCCCTGATCTAACTCATTACAATAACAGGTCTATTCAATCCTACGTTCTGGAGTCGACGAAATAGCACACGTGAAAAATGGCGCTAATACATTTATATATTTTCTTATTTTTTGCATTTAGTTGTAAGCAATTATTGAATATATTTTAAAAATAAATTTGCACATACATGAGAGAGCACATTTCACAATAAATATTTTGGACCTATCCTCAATAATAATGTTCCTAGACGTCACGTGAAAAACGTACAAACAATTTTATACTAATTCCATATAGGCCTCTATTTGTCAGATTCACAAATAAACTGTCACAAAGTCCATTTCTATGTAATGCACACAGTAAATCCATTAGTAGCTTATCATCATACAACATAGAACTTGTCTGCCAGACGTCTATTAAGTTGGACGTACCTTATCTTGCTTGCAACTTGGCTTCGTTGTCCAGCAAAGTTTATGGAAGAATCCTGTTCTCTGTCTCTCCAGTTTTCCGTGGACGTCTTATTTTTTTTGTATGAAAGTTGTTGAAAGTTTGTACTTCGAAGTGTCTAATGTTTGTGCTGAAAATATTGAAACCTACCTCTTCATTTGCACTGGTTACCAAACAGACGACCCATAGCCCGATGGGACTAGGTCCACTTTTAGGACTGCATCAGAGTTTATGTGCAAACACACTCTTTTTTTGTAATCTTGTTGGAGAGCTCTCACGAAGACCACGGGACACACATTTGAGGCCCAAAGAAAAGCTTTTTTTAGAAAACATGCGCAGATGGTGTCAAGGAAACTTAAATAGGGTCCTGTCGGAAAACGGCTTTGTCGGATCAGATGTGAAAAAATATGTAGGTCGCAACTAGGTCTGTTTGCTGAAGTATTACACTGCAATCATCCTTAATCTTCATAGTCGAAGACATTGCTATTCTTATAATGTTTTACAGCTTTACATTTGTTTTTGGTAATAGTAAAGATGAAAAATCTTGTTTTTATCACTTAGAAAGTCAAAACTTGTTTCTATTTATTTGACAAAGATTTGACATCAATCACCAAAATAATATTGTATCAAATAACTATTTCTGTCCGTACTTTTAATTGCAGGAAAATCACACACAGACAAAAAATGGTTCCATTTCAACTCACCATGACCTGTGCTATGCTGACCGTTGTTGCTGCGAGAGTGGTCAGTCAATACGGTGATCAGCAGTACGCCAACAACGGACAGTATAGAAGTGGCCTCTACTTTGATCCTAAAGGATCAAACTACGAAGTAAACAGCGCTTACAACAAACAGCAGTACAACGACAACAGCAATCAATATGACGTCAACAGCAATCAATATAACACTGAAAGTAATCAGCAAGACAATGCCAACAGCAATCAGTACAATGGCAAAAATAATCAATACAACGTCAACAGTAAACAGCAAGACAATGCTAACAGCGATCAGTATAACGCTGAAAACATACTGCAAGACAAAGCCAACAGCAATCAATATAACTCCAATAGTAATCCATACAAAGTTATCAGCAAACAGCAAGTCAATGCCAACAGCAACCAATTCAACGCTGAAAAAAAACAAGAAGTTGAAGATAGCAATATTATTCTGTATAACAGCGTGTATTTTGCTAAATTTAACAAAGATCAAAGCTCAAATGCAAACCAAAACAATGCAGTTATCAACACTGACCAATACAAAACCAAGACTGACATTAACAAAAACAACACACTACCTAGCACGAATCAATACCCGGCCCAACCCAACACCAACCAATACCCTGCCCAACCAAACACCAAGCAATACCCTGCTGAATCCAACACCAACCAATACCCTACCCAGCCCAACTTCAACCAATACAATGCCCAGCCCAACTCTAACCAATACACCTCCCAGGCAAATACCAACCAATACACTGCGCAGCCTAACAACCAATACAATGCCCAGCCCAAGACCAACCATTACACTGCCCAGGCAAACACCAACCAATACCCTGCCCTGCCTAACAACAACAAATACAACGCTCAGGCTAACAGTAACCAGGCTAACAGCAACCAAAATACTGCCCAGCCTAACAACCAATACAATGCCCAGCCCAACACCAACCAGTACACTTCCCAGGCAAACACCAACCAATACATCGCCCAGCCTAACACCAACCAATATACTGCCCAGCCCAACACCAACCAGTACACTTCCCAGGCAAACACCAACAAATATATCGCCCAGCCTAACATTAACCAATATACTGCCCAGCCCAACACCAACCAATACCCTGCCCAGCCGAACACCAACCAATACCCTTTCCAGCCCAACACTAACCAATACAACACCCAAATTAATAGTAACCAGGCTAACAGCAACCAATACCATTTCCAGCCCAACACAAACCAATACAACGCCCAGGCTAACAGTAATCAGACTAACAGCAACCAATACAATGCCCAGCCTAACAGCAACCAGGATCAGACAAACAGCAACCAATTCAAGGGAAGTAACCAGTACAAAACACAAAACAACTATTTCACAGTTGGTGTTTGTAAGTAGATAATTTTAAAATTACTATTTTTATTAATAATAATACTTGAAATATCAGTAATATTTTAAAGTTTGACAGAACTTTTCTTCTATAATGCAAATTACAATAATCGATTTTGATCATTCTAGTGTGTTTTTTTTTATCATTTAGAAGTAACACGCAGGTTGAAAATGATTTCAAGCAGCTTTTTTTTTTAAAAAAGTATATAAGTATTTTGTAGGCACAATTTACAGCTCTCTTTCTCTCTCTCTCTCTCTCTCTCTGGAAAGGTGGAGGGATCTGGTTACGCAAACTGCCACAGCATCTTTTTTATTCCTATGATTAATAGTAAAGTTACCCTTTCAGACGTTGTAATCAATCTGTCAGGCGAAGGTGAGCCTTCCGCTCTTGAAACTTAAGGCCAGCAAATGTGAACAAGAGCTCCCTCTCACCAGTCTGTATGAAAACAGTGTAACAAAGATTTTGTCTGGCGGGTGGGTCAGACTCGCAACAAGAGGCCGCGCATAAAATCTACTAAGACCCCCCGCCATTTTCCTTTTCTGTACCAGGCTAACCGTGCGAAATACGCCATTTATTATTTAACGGCCCCATGAGAAACAGCGCCTGGATTCTGACAAGGTTGTGGGAGTTTTTTTTACAACTCCGTGCAGTGCAATGAGGATGTTCTCGCAACCCCTATAGGCACCCCCATGGGAGTCTTGTTTTGCTACCCTTAGCCTAATCGTTTCCTCCTACGATCGTTTCCACCCGGGCGCCACTATGAGGCAGGGTAGCATGCCCTGGGCGTAAATGAGGTAAAGGTCATATGTTTCTCTGGACTACGTTTAACGAGGGTATCATGTGGCCAGCACAACGACCAACCACTTTTACTTTTCCCCAACTAATACTAATGTCAGGTTAGAGCTGGGTGGACTCAGATGGCCCTAAGAATACCAAAAATCAGTTTTCACCAGGATTTGAACCTGGGAAACTCCGGTTCGGACGCCAAACGCTTTATCACTCATCCACCGCGCCTCCATTGCAATTATTTATTGTGAATTATTATACAAAAACAACAGCAACAAAAATCAGGAATCAAGAAATCTAATTCAATAGATTAATTCCCAAAATCATGTCCGTGAATTCTGTCATAGTAAATAATGACTTCCTTCATAAAGACTCTTTCATAACTATTAATAGTAATATTATAATTATTTAACATGAACTTTCTGTCAGTCTCTAGCACTGCTATGATTAAGATTCATACATTCGAAAGAAAACAAAGCTCATTCACAAATAGGGTTTCAATATGACAGATTTCAACATAAAAGTGGGTTAGTCATTCGGTTCATACGTACTGCCTAAAATTGATAGCTCGGCAAGCGACCCGTAGGACTTCTGTGTTTCCGACTCTGCACCTTTTACAAGATCCCATTTCTATAGGACTTCTGTATTTCCGACTCTGTACCTTTACAAGATCCCATTTCTATAAGACTTCTGTGTTTCCGACTCTGTACCTTTACAAGATCGCATTTCTATAGATCTTCTGTGTTTCTGATTCTGTACCTTTACACGATCGCATTTCTATAGATCTTCTGTGTTTCTTATTCTGTACCTTTACAATATCCCATTTCTATAGGACATCTATGTTTCTGATTCTGTAGCTTTACAAGATCGCATTTCTATAGGACTTCTATGTTTCTGATTCTGTAGCATTACAAGATCGCATTTCTATAGGACTTCTGTGTTTCCGACTCTACCTTTTACAAGATCGCATTTTTATAGTCCCTTGATATGAACTCATTCACAGATCCTTGGTGGAAGAAAGAGAAATTCGTATTCAAAACGACATTCAAGTTGTGACCATCTACATTGAACGTAAGATACTTACAAGGGCGTAATCAAAGACTTGACAAATGTTGGACATAATTGCGTGGTTATTTCCCTTTGAATTTTCGCTCTTTCAGCCGTGTCGTTTTATCGCTCAGATTTAAACAAGATGATGATTAAAAGCGGGGGATAGGGGCATTTTGAAAAAAAAAAAGTCAAGAGATGGAAATAATTTCAACAGGATTGCAACCAAACCGTTTCCCAGGACTTACAAGTTTCAATTTAATATTTTATTTTGAGCATCTTGTTTTTCACAGTCATATTTGTAAAAATAGATAAACTCGGCCACCGCCAGATAACAGTTTTGTCTGCGTTTAGTATCGCATATATATATGCCAAAGTTTGATCTGCGTAGCCTCACAAAATACTGCACTTCACTCTTTCTTAATCTTATCCTGTGCAGAACCGAAGACAAGCCTTATATATGTGTGTGTGAATATAGGCTTATATATATAATATATAACCAGGGGCGGCCATAGCAGTGTGAGGGGGCCCTGGGCGAGCGTCATGTGAGACGTAAGGGTCGACTATATATATAATGTACCACATCTTGCTAACTGGCTAATCAGTCTCTAACTCTAACGCTGTAATACAACAATAAACTCTGTTCGTCTCTAACGCTGTGGGCCTTATTTTTGTTCCAAAACAGAGAACATGACGTAGGTACTGTTGGCCTACTATCAGCCGCTTAAGTACATTCAATACTGTATTGTAATTGCTCTGCAAGAAAGATTTTGCCTTTAAGGTTGAAAAACGTAATTAATGATTCAGAAACATTTTACATTACAAATCAACAAACTAGATCATAGATTACGGAGGAGAACATGAGCACTTGCAATAAAACTGACCCAGTAGTTGCTTAGACGGTCACAGACGATTCATTCACGAAACTGTTCTAGTTTTTAGCTGAGCGAACTGGTTGGTAAGATCCTCGTATTTCAAATTTTGATTCCCTTTCGATTGACAAATTAGCTAAACTGCACAGTCTGTTTTGCGACATTGTTGATCGTAAATAGTTTTTGATAAGTTTCAGCTTTAAAAAGCTTCTTTCCGCGCTCGCAACGGACACAGGAATTGTCAACATAATTCTATATGCAACACCAAATGTTGGGAAAAAAAAAATGGACCAAATGTGCTGAAGACACTTTTGAACTACATTGATGTTATCAGGAACCATTTCTTGAAAATTCTTCAATTCTGCACACAAGTAAAATTTTATCAAAATCCCAGACGCCCTTCAACAAATTATCGTAGTTCAAAGGCCGTAGATTCTTCAAGTTGTACAGAAATCCAAAGATTGAAGTATCCCAAGTTTTCGAAGATTTTTCCATTGAAGAAACAATTTGATCTACTATCGCTAAAAAATATTCTGTTCTGATAGCATAGAACTTTTCAACTTTCGAGGCGGCACTCCTAACGTGTTTCTGACAGTGATTTTCTTGTCTTAAAAGGCACCGCTTCTTCCAATATGTTCCACCTTGCAGGTGACGCTGCAAAACCTTTAAAGATTCTCTGTATGACATCAAAAAAGTTCAATGCTTGAGAGTTGCATTAAGCCATGTTTCCTATAACAAGGTTAAGATTATTTTAGTCTCAAGGAGAGTAAAAAGCTTAACTATTCATGCCAATAATGTGCGCTTGAAATCTTTGGTGTTTTCCCTTCATGTTTACACCATTTTCGTATCCCTAGCCACGGCAATTGGCGATGTCAGACCAAGTTTCTCCAGCACGGCTTGAAGATATAAAGATACTAAGAAAATATTGAATATCAAATCCTAGTTGATGAGAACTGGTTTGGTTTTCGAAGTTGTTGAAAATAAAATCTCCGATCGCGGGGCCCCCCTAAGGCGCCCCACTTGCCACCCCTTAAGCCCGACTGTATATATCAGTAATTTATATATAATATATATATATATATATATATATATTTATATATATATATTTATTTTTAATAGGAAACCTCAGAATTTGCGCTATTCAATGTTAGCTTTATAATCAATAGGAATCATTGGGCATTATGCCTCTTTTCTTTGCCTCTTTTGTGGGCTTTTTTTATATTTTTATTTGTAAGTTCTCATAATTCCCAAGTATTAAATCATAAACAATTGAAAAGTGATTAACCTAAAAATATAATAATAGTAATAGAAATATTATTTAATAGCAAAGACATACTACCTAACTATTGAAACCACCAGAGACAGAAAAATAATACAAGGATCCTCTACCCCAGAACAATGAACACAATATTAAATATCCCCGACCCCCAACAACCCATTCCGAAATACTACCTGAGTATTTTATACTCAGTAATTTACTTACATACAATTTACATTAATCTAATAGAAATGAGGATAACACATCAGATTCTGTTCGGGCTCAAGAAGAAACTAAAACCAATTATTCATCTGATCGCATCCATAGTCATTTAAAACGGAAGGATGGTCTATTGAGACCTTTCACACTAAAAGTTGATCACAGTTATCTGCTCCACTTTTACATTTTCTCCAAGCAATAAAATACAGTAGGAGGAAAAAAAGAAGAACATGATATTTGGAGAAATGTGGTGTAATTACGATGAGACTCAAAAAGAATCGAAAGGAAAAGTTAAAACTGGGAGACTTAGCAAAACAAAAACAGACAATTAAACCATCTCAAAGACTAGATATTTAAAAAAATCCTTAAAGTAATAACAAGATAACTAATAGAGTTTGTGTTAATTTACTAACTCATGCGGCCCCGGCGAACCTGTCATTGTTCTGAAATATTAAGAGCTATTAACTACAAGCTGCCATAAACCACAATACTAACTTCCTCCCTAAAAATGTTAATTTAATATAAATAATAATAATAATAATTTGATTTATAGAACGTTGTTAACACACATATAATAATTGTAACATTACAAACATAAACACGAGAGCTAAATTAACAAAGAACTCTTTTAAAAGTTTTAAGCAGATCTGTCTTAATGCTTTTCTTGAATGTAGTTAAGCATGTTGTCTGTCTGAGATCAATGAGGAGTGAGATCCGATCCTTCGGACCGTACACTGGAAAAGCCCGCAGACCGTAGCTTTTGAGGGAGAAACATGGCATCACAAGAAGTCCATGGAGCGCAGGGCTCTCTGAAGGACATATGGAGTGTTCAGTCCAGATACAAGAAGATTTCTTTATTATAGATGCATTGATGACAAAGTGTGGCCAGATTTCTTTATTGTAGATGCATTGATGACAAAGTGTGGCCAAATTTATTTATTATAGATGCATTGATGACTAAGTGTGGCCAGATTTAAAGCATCCAATGCCCGTGGTCCTTTGGGCGGATCAGTCGAAGGCAACATGAGTTTGTGTTATAATATAACCTGTCACTTTACAATTAGTTTACAACAAATGCAAAGGTTTTCAGTAAATTATTTAGTCGATGATACAGCGAAATTTGTACAAATAAGTGAAATAAATTAAATCCTTAGTTTGACAAATAACAAAACTTTATTTATTAATATCAATAAAAAATGACTATAAACATCACGAGATGCAACACTTATTCATAATATCAGTGAATACTGGTTTTAAGTTTTAAATTACAGCTTTGAAAATTGTGTTTTTATATTAAAAAAAAAAGATTTACAGCTTAATTTTTAAAAAACTGAAAAGGTTCATTTTGAGAAGACCTACAGTTGCTCGGGTTTTCTGTTGCGCTTTTACTTATGACATCTTAACGTTACAGAAGGGCAGAGACTTGGACAAAAACTAAGAACTGCTTTCTTTTGGGGAGGGGGGGACTGCTAGTAAAGATTCAAGTTTAACATTATACACATTTATTTTTAAATAATTTTCTATCACAGAAATGTGAGCAGATCGCCAAGGGCAAGAAGTCTGCAGCTACAGGGGAGAGAAGACGGAGCTGATAGACTGTAGACGATCAACAGTGGTCCAGCTCTAAGCCCGATGTTCAGCGTTGCTATATACCCAAAGTGGATTCTTTTTTTAATGTGATAGCAATTGATATTAAAAAGATAAAATGAAATGTAGCCTTAAAAAGCGTATGTTGTAATAGTATAATATAATACTATGTAATATAATATGATATAATAAAATATCTTCAGCATTCTTGATTTTTCTAAAGTTAATTTTTTAAATTACTCTAACATTCGGACAAGTTTTTTTTTACAGCACTGGCTGCTTTAAGCACAAAAGGGCACAAATTCGAAAGGAGTCGTGGAGATCTTACTATTGGAGACCTGTTCTATTGAAGTAATGTCACTAAATATCTCATCTAAAAGCGCCAACAAAAGTTGCATGATCATATCACGAGATCTTTAGGGCTCTCAGGAACCTTCCAGTAGAGAACAAAACCAATGAAAGAAGAAGAGGCAGACAGAGAATACGATGGGAAGAAAGATAACATCAAATAAAATACTTAAAACAACACAGCTTTTCTAATCAACTTGATCCAGGAATGTGAGGGGGGGGGGGGAATAACGTGTTCAACATTTTTAAGAGGCAGACATAGTTAGTTGATACCTGCTTTGTAAAAATGGACTGGCTAATCACTGAAAGAAAATCTAATCAAAGCAAAAGACAGAAATGAACATATAAAAAATGTCAACATATTTTATGTTTTGCCCATGCAGTCCAACAGATTCAGGGCTAAAAGAAGGTGAAGAGTGAATCTCATATACATTCTGGATGTGAAAGATCATCTTACAGACAGCCAAAAGACACTGTAATATCTAAACTTCAAAGGAGAGGATAAGATTAACTTAAAAAAATTTCAATAAGTCACACCTAAGAACAATATCTGCGTAACTTACCAACTTTTCAACATAATTGAGATTGGAAACATGATAACCGAGTCGCTACAATTGTGTCATGTTATATAAATTAAACTTATAATGATATGTTTACGCACAATGTTTCTGGGGAGATTTTTTATCTTTCGATCTACATGATTCACCAAATAAATAAATACAAATAGAACGCATTATTATTAAATATATGTTGAGGACACAAACATCCAAGCTCTTGACACGACCTTTGAAATCTATTTCGTATCAATCTAGATCCATATCTATGATCATAGTTCTTTCTGGAGACATACAAATGTAGAAATTAATATAGGTTGTAATTGCGATTTTATAAAAAGGAAAACACTTATTTAGGTTAGGTTTTGATTTTACATAGTATGAAATTCATATTATTAATAAACAATACACTATCTCTCACCACACGCTATACAGTGTAGACCGCTTTATAATGTAGAACAAAGTATGTCAATATAGGTACTTAGTTTACATTCGCATAGAAGAGGAATAATTATACATTGCAATTCTTGGGTCTTTCAAATGTTAATTACGTCACTGTTAGTTTTAAGCATGTTTTTATTTGGTTTTTAACATGTGGATTATTATTTTAAGTTTACTTAATTAAGCGGATGGACATAGGTAATATATTAACATAGATGCTTTTTTAAGCTAAGGTTAAGAATAACTCAGCGACGAAGCAAGAAAGAATTCATGACAGATAGAGGCAAACCAAGGCCTTTGAAATATTGTCGTCTATTACTTAGGAAAAGATGGACAAGGATTAAGTATTATCATGAAACTATTACGTGTAAGAAGTCGTAACTAAATGGTGTCATGACATTATCATTTATAAGATGTGGTAACTGAACTGTGTCATGACATCACTTATAAGATGTCGTAAGTTAATTGTGTCACGACACTATAACTTATAAGAAGTCGTAATTGAATAGTGTCATAACCATTTTACTTATAAAAGGTTGAAAATGTCTTTTTGTAGGTCTTTAGAAAAACAAAACATGAATCTTTTTTTTTGTTTTCCTAACCTTTCTTTCCTTATCAAAATTATCACATTGTATATGAAAGCAATTTGTTTGTTTTTTTTCAGTCCCCTGAAACCGTCAAGCAAGAAGAGAGTACGTTGTAAATGACTTTCCTTTCATCTCAATCTCATGATTACACTCGATCGACACAACATTTGGTGCAAGTTGATGTACAACTGAATTGCAAACACCTAGAGGGTATTAGCAAAGATCAAATTGATAGCTGTTCAATTAAAGATTTACTGCTTCTGTAACAATGAAGTTGATTTGGAGTTTTTAATATCATTGTAGACTTAAGCTTAAAAAAAAAACTAATGGAGAAATGTCTTCATGGGGGTTTAAGCATTGGCGGATTTGTGACGGGGGGGGTGGTGGAGGGACGGGTTAAGGTGATACCCTTTCCCCTTACCCGAAGGCAATTCCAAAATTTTGAATTGGGTGACTAAAGTGAAAGCCCTGGGCAAGATTTGTGAGGAGGCATCTGACTTTTCATACAGATTTTTTAAATGAATTCTATTTATAGTACTAAAGTTGGGTAAACATTTTCTGAAGAAAATATAAATTCTTATTTTAAAAAACTCACAGTTTAAAAAGCTTTTAAAAATATTGAGTAACTATAGTAATAAATAGTATTCTATTGAAAACTATATTATCTGCAGACAGCTTGTACTCATGCTTAGATCCGGCCGGCCGAAACGTCAGCACAAATTGTAGAAAACCCCACCTTCATAAAAATAATTGTTGAAAAATGTTCTTTTACTTATGTTAGCGCTCTCACTTTTCTCTGATGAGTTTGTAACATGACCAATACTATTAGTGCGTTTATGAAATGGGACTCAGAATGTAGAATTTACCAGGAAAAGTTGACGGATCTTTGCTTTTGAAACATAATATGCCAACATATTTGATTTGTAAAGAAAGTGTGGCTGTTTTAAAACAACAACATATAAAACTGTATTATGAAAAAAATATGATGGCATTCAATTGGTTTAAGTTGCGAACAAAATATTGTTAAACTACGCCTAGAGATTGGAAGATTGATGGAAATATTGTCCAGAAAGAGACAAGAAATGAGTCGTGGTAAAACTAGCTAAAATGATGCTCACATTTAAGTAAAAAATAAAGCCATTTTCAGACGCGTAAAAGAGGCTTCCAATGTCTCATTAATTAATGTAAGTTTCTAATGAAATAGTTTGAAGTCAATTTCATTTCGTTTTTGTACCTTTTCGGTCATGTGGCCCGCGCCACGAGTGTCGGAAATAAAGATGGCCCGTAGGTCGAATTAGGTTGGACATCACTGCTTTAGACAAAAACAAAATGAATTGCATTGAAAACTTGATCATGGATCATCTCATGGAAATGGGATAAATGCCCACACATCAGTTCCCCCTCTGTTCGCAGCTGATCTATCCAAAGGAATCGCAAGTGCCGATAAAGTTTGGCATCAGCGGCATCGCAGGTTCTTCCATTGTGTAGCACCGAGTGCGCAAACTGCCTTAGGGTCGCCAGCTCCTGATTTTTTCCTCAGGGTTGACTCCCGAAGCCTTTCCCATGATTGGCCAGGAGTTGGACTGGTTACCAGAGGCTATTTGAGACGCATGCCATCAGAAAGCATTTTATAGGTAGTGGAGTGTTTACATCCAATACCACTTCCGGCAATGACAACCTTGCGGAACCTATCAACTTTTAAATCATTATATAATCAAGAGGTTCCTTCTTAGTAGTCGTATTTACTTTGATTACATAATAGACCTACTGTCTTTCACCTTTCATACAACACAATATGAAACATCTTCTGTGTCAACATTTACCTAGTTCAGTGCAGCGTCTGGAGCATGTAAACCTAGACAGTCGTAATTAAACCAATCAAACACTTTACAGAGTAGAACTAAATTCTTCAGATTAATGGCGAATAGAAATAGTATTCCGACAAATGTTTATTATTGATAAACTAATTTAAATCACCATTTCACGCATTGCCTAAAGCAGTTCTAGTCATTCTACAGAATGCTTAGGCAAAATTGAATATCAAGAATTTTGTACTTTGCCTACTTTTAGGCATTCTTTAGAATGCTGGAATTCTCATTTTGCTGGTAACATCCAGCTTATAAAGGCCCTCATATTTCTAATAACTTAGAGCTTTTTCAAGTTTACATAGGGCACTGTAGATCAGTAACAAGATATCATAAACTCAAGTTGGTAACATGTGTAAAAGCTAATGACCAAGTATTTTAAAAGAAAGTTTTCGATCAACTTATTGAAATGATCCTGCCCGAGAATAGTATACTCAATTCTCATTGTGATTGATGTTTCAATTTGTTCTTGATTAGCTTCGATTTACTAATTGTTCTCTCCACTACAGGCTGTGAACACAAAGTAATCCAAGGAATTATTTACTAATTTAAAAATGTCACATTTTTTTGTCCACCAATAATTTGTAAGGAAAATGTTTTTACTGTCTCTTAATCTTTACCTAATACGTCAAAAGGTTTCAATCTGTTCATTATTAAGACTTGCTTTAGTCAGTATTAATATCATCTGAACAATTCTACTTAATGTCTCATCTGACTTTCGTCGTAGGGGTGCTGTGACAGTCCACGTGACCAAAGCCCTCCATTTCCCGGTCAGCAGCTGTTCTTAGCAGGATATCAAGAGAGAGACCAGTCCATTCTTTTGCATTGTCCAACCAGCTCTACTTCGGACACCCTTTCTTCATGCTGCCTCCACTATATCTTTAAAGATGACTTTTGACAGTGAGTCTTGTCTTACAATATGACTAAATCAGCTCAGCTCTCGTCTCTTCGCAGTATTGATGTTTATCAATTTTGCCAACCAGAGTGTTGATTAGTAGCAGCACAAACTCATTTGTCTTCTTTTCTTGGTATCTGATACCCAACATTTTTCTGTAGCATTTCCTCTCAAAGGCTTGGATTGTTCTTTAAGCCTCAGTGTCCAACTTTCACAACCGTACAGAGATCACTAGCTAAGAATTTTGCTTTAACTTTTTGGAAGCTGATACTACTCTTTACGGAGTAAAAACCTCCCGCGCCTCCGTAGAAAAATACGCCTGGGGAAGCGAAAACTCTAAGAACGAGAGCAAACAGGGCTTCCAGTGGGCTTCCACAGTTACGCTCTAGCGAGTGTACTTGCACATGGTGGGTATGTGAGAAAGACCTGCTACTCAGTCTGAAACCCAATGCACCGTTTCCCAGCGGGGGTCATACGGGTGGTGATGACCCTCCGACCGGGAAGCAATGGCGCATTACAGGCATATGATGCGCTCGTCCCTTGGGCTTGGCCTTCGGCCTCGCAGGGGTCGGGGAAACCCATTGTGTAAGCGGTACCGTGACCCATGTGTGACAAGTCAAAAGCTTGCTGTCAGAGTCACGCAATTTTATCACAGCATAAATTATTATTTATAATTATTTATTTATTTTATCTTAATTATTTCCCGTTCTATCCCCAATTTCATCACCCGCCCCACCTTTTCCTCTTCAGGCTAGACTTAGTCCACCATCTTGGAGATAGCTAGGCCGCGTCCTTTCACTTATCTGCCCTTGATCGGGGAAAGATAAACACACGGTTTCTTTGGTCTTACCTGCCGGATGTCTGACGGTCGCAGTTGACACCACCTTGGGGGAAATGCAAGTCAATCTTTCTTTCTCCCCCACCCTCTCCCACGTCTCTCTTTGATCTAGAAGATCACTCGGATCAACATGCCTATTGACCTTTCCAAGGTGCGACTCCCATCTCGAGTCAAATTCAGCCACGTGAGAGATAATTCTTAGCCTAGGACATTTCCTGTTTCCGCCCACCTCTTTCAGGACCTTTATAAGGTAGATTAAATCAAACCAGACCCTCTCATTTTTCTATCGCTGACAATAGAGTCGGGACTATTTCATTTATTCTTACTCATAGAGGAATACCTAGTGGTAAGCCGAACTTAATCACAGTTCCACTTAATTACCTTGTGCCTGTTTCTCACTGAATATTAGCATGTGTTTTTTATTATATTTAATTAGTGCATTATGTATTTCTCACTGTCGTAAGTAGAAAACATAAACATGGCATATGTATATATTTATGTATTGCATTATTCTATTAATGCTACGTTGCTCAATTGATGATTGATGCAACCATGTATATATTTGTACATCTTATTTTATTTCCTTTATCTCGGCTGACCGTCTTGATAATTTTACTATCGCACTAATACTGCGCTTAGAGAAGAGATATGAGTTATCTTCCCTGTAGTCATTCTGCTTTGGCGAGAGTTGCGCCTCTTGAACGGACACTCTCCTTTCAAGCGCACTCCATTGTTCTCGACCGACGGTCGTATGTAAAGAAACCGTCATGATCGCTGACCATCGCCCATTTCGCCCCCCTCTTTTTCTCTTCTACTCGTGTTGTTTATTTGAGATAATTATTTCCCCTTTTATATACATTTTTATATTGCTACTATCAGCCCTCTATTTTCCAAATCCGATTTGCCATCATCTCCACATTGTACTTAAAAGCAATTTTACCAATCTGACGAATGCACCTCGGTCGAGGGCATCGATAAGATGCATGAGAGACATGTCCTAACTTGTCTTTATTTATCCGTAGCCACCCTCAGGTGTCTGCCTATTTGTTTGGATCTATTGCCTATTTACTTATTGCTATTCACCACTGCACTACTGCCTATTTGTTATTGAGTATCATCTCCTGCCTACTTGGATCTTCTCAACTATCGATTGGTGCTATCGGCTCTACTTGCCTACCTATTGGACAGTCCACTTGTCAACCCATTAGGCACGACGTCTTTATAGACCCAGAGTCTGTGCGAGACGTCATAGCTCCGCCAGTTCCCCCGCAACTCACTGGACTTAACCTGCTAACCACGCTGCCCACGGCAGATCAACTCTGCCCGCAGCAACCTTGTGCCCACGGTAGCCGGCTTTCCGCTCTACTGTGCCACAACAGATATCGGAACTTTGGATTGAGACTCCCCAAGAACTGTATCACCGGCGTCCCTCTACCCGCTAGAGCGCCACTTCCAGCTGCAGAACCTCAAGCCAGGACACAGCCAGCTGCGACCCAAGCAGGACAACCAGCTAAGTTCAGAAGACTAAGTGACATACTCTCTTATTAAGTGCAAGAGTGATGATAAAATATAGTATTAATTAGAGATAGATGCAAACCCTCCCCCTTTTTTATTTATCCATGTAAATAAATATTCTTCAATTTTAACTTTGTATCTCTCTTTTATTGCTTGTCTCGTTGCGTGCCTGCTCCCGATTTATATGCTGACGGGTTAATGTGTGATAATTTCAAAAATAATCATCCCCTAAACATTAAACGCGCCAAACACACGTCACTTTCGCTAACCTGTCACCCAATGAACAAACGGATGTGATTAAATGATATCTTGTTGACGGGGTCTCCAGACAGAGTGGTCGGTGAAGAGCCAATTCCTCATTCTAGCTGCGGGATAAAATCTTTTCCCGGGTCAAAGGTTTACAAAAGGATTACGTTATCTCGAACCTTATGGGCATCCCTACCAGGCTACTATTCCAGATTTTCCAAAGTTTTTTTCAAAGCAGCTAATGGTAAAAGATAAAAAAAAAAAAAAATCATTTATTTAAAAAGACTTTAAAATTTCCTACAAGCTTCAAAGTTATTTCTCACACAAAAAAATTAAGACTAAGTTTTTCCGAGATTAAGTATCTAGGAAATAACGTGTACAAACTTGTGGCCAGACAGACAGAGTGAGTTGAATAACGCTTTGTAAAATTAAGACTTGAAGCTATACGTGACCAAGATTCATTAAGATATAAACAATTTCAAAATCTGGGAATTCCAACGAAATTGTAGTCAGTTGTACTTTTAAAGGCTTCACTCTACCAAGGAGGGGTGGGGGAGAGAGTAGGGGCCGGAAGGTGACACAAGTTGCAGCAAATCAACACGTAGCTGCATTTATTGACTAAGTATTGTCAGAAAAAAATACTTTGTAATTTGTACACCTAAGTTCACCTGTTCTGGAGATTTGGGGGGGGGGGGGGGAGGGGAGGGGAGGAGGTGCCAGGGGTAAGAACTTTAAATGTAACAAAAAAGGTGTTTGTGTGTATGTGTGTGGAGGGGTACTTCACCCTTTGTCTGCCCTAACCCCAACCAGTGCTAATAACAGGCATAGGTCTTATATGGATGACACACGCTTACGAATGAAGCTAACCTTGAAAAGATTTTTCTCTTTTATATTGTAAAAAAAAAAAAAAAGCAACTGTTAATGTGATCTACCTACATAGGACTTGAAGAGGTAAAATCTATATTTGGAATGCACGAGAATTATTACCACTGATCCTATGAATTACATGAGCGAATCACGACATACACACACACAAAGTTATTTTAAAACAATATCTTTTGATTTAATCCACCCCGACTGTTACAATGTTTACCCAATATGAAGTGCCTCTATCTCTACCATCTAATTATATTGGTCTAGGCTAAGCCCTGTCTAGCGTTCTGACTTAAGTATAAAAGAAAACATAAATGGATAGGTTACACAAAGCGATGAATTTAGTTATCATAATTAGACATTGTTTTTCATTCAAATACATTATGTCAGTGGTTCTCAAAATTTGACGATGCCCCCCCATCCAGACAAAAGAAATTTGTTCAAGCCCTCCGTAGTCAGCTGGGGACCACAGTGGTGTACGGGAGTGTTTCAAGAATGTAATGAAATGATTATTTTCACTGTTGGTATACTAGAAAGGTTCTTTCCTATTATCGGTTTGTGAAGTTCGTACTCCCGAAATGCAATGGGGGTTTACGGTCCATCTAAAGGTCACACTTTACGCCAGCTAGGCACCATTCACTTGCAGGCTGAGGATACTGGAGATCAAGGTGACTGAAACATCGGTCTGCAAGAAAACTATTAATAAAGGATCAGACAAACGAAGAATGGGGTATTGACACAATAAATTCTGCACCCTACTCAGTAGCATATTTATGATTTCAGTCCAACCTATGTACAAGAAACCGTACGTGAAACTGACCACCAACCCAGTTGGCTTTAAAGTAAAACAATTATACAAGGTGATAATAATAGAAATTAAAAAACAACACACAAACGGATGTATCTTACGAGGTGAGACTTTGTGTGTCATTAACTTATCAGAAAATGTATGCGTTTTTCCTTAAATATACTTAATGGATAATATACAAAACATCGTTTCAATCGAGAACACGAACGAATTTATGTTGACTACATGCAGATATTAATTATTTCAACAGTACTTTATATTAATACAATTACAATTATATGTTTTTAGCCAATGTTAATAGATAGTGTCAAAATATCGTCACAACAGTAATACAACATAATGAATACAAGCGAATCCTTAAACTTCTAATTAAACTTATATTTAATATCTATATATGGCATGACGGCCACTTTAAAATTATGTAAAAATGTAATGATTATTTCAATAATGTATTGATAACTGCATTCATAATTATTGATAAATGACATAAAACAAATCTTCCACCCATGCTCAGCCAAAAAAAAAGTTCCCACCGCAATGCACGCTGCTGGACCCAACATCATCAGGCTACATGAGCTCCACATATGTTGTCAAATAACGGTATGTCTCGGTCTGCTCCAAACGTCTCTGTCTATAGGCTGAGTCTCCAGCCAACGCCTAAACTAGCACTAATAACTTGTCTGCGTCTGTCCCGATCCACAGTATTAGCCACTCTACAAGGCAAACATCAAAAGTGATATTGCCATAACCTTTGCCCTGCTAGCCCTATTGTTGTCTGTTCAGTCTCGCACGCTAGTAAACTTCTCATGCTCACGATTCTCATGATTCGCATTTCAAACCTCCACTTCTTTCAGCTCTGCCTCATATCTCTCCTACCTCTTACTTTCATACCCGAGAGAACGGCCATTTCGGATCATGTAGGCTGTAAAAATCCATTTGATATTCAAAGTAGAATGCGATACGATATCCAAAAACACGATTCGATACTCCAGCACAGACTCTAGTAGCACAAAACGATACAATTGGCAGCGACAATATAATATAATCATTATTCAAATTGAAAGAGGCTAGTCAGCTTACCTTTAAAATAGGCTCACGGCATCCATCCGGATGACCCAGTAATAAAATAACCAGTTGGAAACCAAGGCACTTTAAAGAATGACGCACACATGGTCAGTGTATTCTAGTATGTTACCTTGAATTGGAAAGACCCACTTTAAATCACCCTCCCAAACATACTAATTTTTGGCCTGCTAAGCTTTTTATCACGTTTCTCGCCAACTTTTTGTTTAGTTCATCGCGCCTCGCCCCTCAAAACACTTGAATTTTAGTATATGTTACATTTATTTGGCATGGCACGCTTTGTAACGCTACCCCTTAAAATTTAAAAATTTAGTTGTGCAAAAAAAAAAAATGTTTGCTCGCGATTAAGGACTTAAATCACTGACCCTTCCATTTATAGCCTGTGCTCTACCACTGAGCTTAGCGAGTGTTATCAATATTAGAGGAAATTACGAATAAAAAATACTAGTCGACTCACGGCGTAGCATATGTCGTTATTTTGCAGGGCCGGCCATAGGTCACTGCAACCTATACGACCGCAGTGGACCCCACACTTTCATAGGACCCACGCTAATTATATATATGTTAATTATTAAATTAAATCATTTTATAACTTGTAACAGATTTCCCGCGGCCTCCTGATTTACCAGGAGCTCTTAGAAATCTGAAATTACAAAAATATACAAAAAAGTCCTGGAAATCTCCATAAATTATTAAAAATCTTTTGAAAACTCATACAAATATCCTGAAATATGTAAAAAAAAAAATTCATTTCGGGATGTCATTCAATATGGATAAAGCCAATCTTACTCGCGATAAAAAAAAAAACGGCATTATCACGTAATTTTGGAATTTGGTGAACGATGCTTCTCGCGCCTCAAACTAATGAAGAATTACTTGAGGTCAACAATACTCGTAGATAGTTTGAAACATTTGGTAATTCTTGCTATTGAGCGTGATCTACGTAGGAAATAGAATTTTTACTGTATGCCTTCGCTACACGCAAGGCTCGTATAGTAATTCTGTACGTAGTAAAGAGTGAATATAATTGCAAAGACGAATGTATTTTCTAAAATATATAAACTCTTAATTTTCGCTTATAATCCGTATCCCTACCCAAACTGAGCCCCGCGAATTCCGTTTTGCATAGGGTCCCACAATGGTTAAGTCCGGCCCTGCTATTTAGTGACGGGTGAATACAGAGTAGATTACTTGTTCTCCTCCCCCCCCCCCCCTCTTTTTTTCGCAGACCGCTTAAACTATGTGGGGTAGAAATAGAAAAGAGCGATCTTTCCATGACTTCTTGGTCACAACGATTACGTCTGCTATTTTGTGACGGTTGAATACTACTTGTTGTCTCCCCCCCCCCCCCCCACCTTCTTTTTTTTTTCGTAGGGTAACTCTAGTCCGTCCGACTTGCAGAAATAAAAGAGTGACCTTTCCTTTACTTCTTGCGTGTCCAAACTCTTGAGCCATGAAGAGAATTATATATATATAGATAGTGCTTAAAATCTAAAATATAATCTTGTACTTTTCAATAGCTCTATAAAAATTGTTTTGATCTAGATTAATAATAATATCCATCATATTTACTGTAAGAATCTGTTTGATTTTTTGTTTTAGATCTACAATACATGTCTATTTAGATCCAATCTCCTTTTATAAACTACAGAAGTTTTTTTAACAGAATAAAATAGTATTTCAGATGCTAAAGATTTCTTGTCTAGATCAAAAACGTTTAGAATTAAACTTAGTTCTAAAAGCTGGAGCAAACCGGTAAGGCTAATTTTCTATTACGTAGTCATTGAAAAACATAATGAATTGAAATTGTGAATAAGAAAAATGTATATGGTTAATTTAACCGCTTCGATTGTAACTGATACTTTTCCTAGATCCAATTTTCACATTTTTACATCCACGACAAGTGGGGGGAAATAGAGATAGGTGTGTCATTGAATGAATCAGGGTCCCGTAAATATAATATAGATAAAGTCAAGTAATATATCTTGCAAATTTTTTTTCTTCTAAACTTGTTTAACTTTTTGAAATTACAAACAAATCTCAGCCCCAGATTATGCAACTAAATCTATTAAACCTTTTCATATGTTAAACAAACGAATTCATAGATTAAGTTACTTTTAAATCCCAGTCAATATTGTCATTGTTGTTTCTGATCTCCCCTGATGTCGCAGATGATCGTGATAACGTTATTGGACAAATCGTGTATTCGAAATTAATATTTAAATTCGATTCATCCCCTGTCGATATTGGGATGAGGACTGGAGCTATAAATGACGTAATTTGGGCATCACTTGGTAGCAAATCACCCAGAAGCATTCAGTTTGAGCTTTCGGTAAGTAATCCAAGTTGGTTTGTGTGAAGTTATTTCGTGAATGATTCGGCAAAGTGAACTCAATCCAACGGAAGCAATAATTAATAAAATTAATAATATCAAAGAATCGCAAAATTTGCCGTTAACCGATAATAGGAATGTGGAAGCTAACATAGCTTGTAGTCTTAGACAAAATTAACATTTGTAAATGCACTCATTAAGTCCATAGCTCGTATCAGCCTAAAAATTGCACAATTTGTTAGATATTAATTCAATGTTGCTGCGGATCTATTCGTAGAGTTTACTAAAATTGTTGACATTTCTTTAAAAGAGAAGAAAATTACTTCCTACGCGTAACGATTTGGTTCATCTAGTCGTACATGTTCGGTAGAGACTTTAAATACTGTTTCAAGTTACATGTATTTGTTTTCCAGTCTGATTCTGGTAACCCGTCCCATGCCATAATAGCACTTGGGAAGAATAAACTAAACACTTGTAAGAATTTGTCAGAAGCGAATCTCTAGATATAATTCTCGTCTTCCCTCAAGGGTTTGGATGAGAACAATTAAAGGAAAGATCACTCTCTTAGTTCTGCAATTTTTTTTTTTTAGTTTTCAAAAGATTTTAATAATTTCCGGATATTTCCATGACTTTTTGTATATTTTGTTATAAGTTATATAATGGTTTAATTTAATAATTTACACCTAGAATTAGCTCGGGTCCTTTGAAAGTACAGGGCACACTGCGGTCACATAGGGGCCTGAGGCCGGCCCTGCAAAATAACGCCGTATGCTACGCCGTGGGTCAACTAGTCTAATATATTTCATAATTTATGCTAATTTAACATATCTAAATAGGTTTTAATTTTATGTTGCTTTTTGTAAGTCAATCTAAGCAAAATGGATACAGAAGGCAACTAATTGTCTTATTGCCACATCTATAAAGTGAATTAAGTTTAAAAAGTCTAGGGCTAACAGTTGCAAACGTTCAGATCATCAACTCTACAACAGCGACAAAAGTTAGCCTTCCTTTTCAGATTTATCAACAATTTAAACAATTGGAATATTCAATCAGTATGAATAACTCAAAATGTTCATTGAAAAGAAATGACCAATGGGTTGAGAATGGCTGCCAGGTCAGGTGGTATGCGCTTTTGGAAGTCCTCTTGATTGTCCAGGGTAAGAACCCTGCCCGCTGTGGAAGGTTTGGGCTAGGATTCTGAAGAAACATCTGTAAAGTATAATTCATAAAAAAAAATATTAATGTAGAAAAGTAGAGTTCATTGAGCATGTTGTTTTTGAAGCTGACAAGATCATTTAGTAACCAATTTCTGCACCAGATTAAGGAACTAGTGAATTTTTTTTCTGCCAAATAAATAACCGGGTGTGCAAGGAAGTAGGTTCAAGTCTGTGAGTTTGTTATAATAATGTTTTAGTTAGTTAGGGAATTCATGTAGCAATATCTCATTATTTTAGAGTATGATTTACTTTTTTTTGTTTATTTTACCACATTAACTTATATTTTGTGCATTATTATTTTAGAATTTTACATAGTTTATCGCATTAAACATCTGGTTCTAAATAGATTTGTTTTATTACTTTTGAATGCACAAAGCTTCCAGTCACGTCAATGGGTGGCCGGGAGGTGGAGGGGAGTATGGGTTCTTGCAGGCCAATAAATGAGGTTGGATCAAAGAGCTCTGAGCATGCTATAAGCATGGAAGTAGCGCTATGTAAAAGGTATGATTTCTCATTTGTGGACCAGCGGGTGGGGGGGGGGGGGGATCTAAGAAAGGTTTTCCGTGGTGCCTTTGGGCGCTCACTAAACACAATTCTGCTCGAGTGTCGAACCTCGAGTCACCTTCATAGGTAGCCAAGCCAAGCTAAGTTTAAGCGTACTTAGCCTCTCGACCACGCTTATTTATTTATTATGGATAACTTAAAAAGACTTACAGCTAGAGTTTGAAATTTTGTTTTACAAGTTACATCTTAAAGGCAAAGCTTTCGTATTGCTATAGTTACAATTCTAATGAGGATATCTACGGTTGGAATTTTCCTTTCCATTAGATATATTTTAAATTTTATATATCTATATTATATTGTTCTGTCCTGCTAGTTGTCAAGCAAGACAAAAATGGCTCAGAATTTGATGTTCCTGGCGTGCGCCTTGGCTGTGGCAACTGGCTTGTATATAGACAGCACAACCTACAAATCTCCCTCATTATACAACCAGAAAACTGACTATTCGAGTCAAGGAGTATGTGAGTATAAAAAAAGGGCCAAAAAGAATTATCCCCCTTACAAATGAGCCGAATTATATAAAATTATAGCTGGACATTATTGTTACAAGAAATTAAGTCAATATTTCATATGCAATACTTGTATGATTTAATATTCAATTTATTTGTATTCTGATGCTTACCAAACTGGCAGCTTCTTCTAGTATTACATTGAAATGACAAGATATCGTTAAGTTGTTAGTTCCTTCAAGTTTCTTAGGGGCTCTTTGTAGCGGTGTTGGTTTCTGTTGATCTGTTACTATCTGTTCGGCTACCACACAGTATTAATACTAACATAATTTGATTATGTGATATTTCTCAATAATCTGTTTCATTGCTGGAGTTCAATACATTTTTTTAAAGCTCTTATTAGCTCCCTTTGTCTGTCTGTCTGCGTGGATTATGTCACACTTTTTTCTCTCACTTCCCATTCTTAGATCAAGCTGGAATTTCGCATAATTACTTATTATCGAAAACAAAATATAAATAGATATAATAATAACAAATGGACCTCATTCACCAATCGTAAACAAACAACATTTAGTCACGTGATCTTATTGATAAAACAGCGGGGAAAAAACTGTCACGTGACAACCATCATGAATTAAACATTAGTTCGTAAATTATATAGAAGAGATAAAGCACCACGTGGCTAAATGTTGTTTGTTTACAATTGGTGAATGTGGTCCATTTCTTCATCAATTAGTGGTAATTAATTTTGTGTTTTACATAAAAAGGGTGGTGTAGATCTTACTATCGCATAATAGTCTCAATATAAGTTTTGTTTTGAAAAAATATAATTGTGACTGGTTTGTGACTAAGTATGAATAAACTAAACTTCGATTTTCAATAAAAATGTCGTGTCACTTCAGTGCAGTCTAATAAAAACGTGTGCATTATATTTGAGAGACAGGGTTAAAATGAATAATACTGATATTTCTACCCTCAAAGAGCCCGTCACGATGTCAAGGTTTAATAAATTTATATAAAATACAGCCGTTAATTTTTTTTTCATCTTTCTAGATCCCTGCAATTCAGCTCTTGAAGGCACAGTGTATCCTATACCGTATTTCTATGATGGATACTTCATCTGCACCAAAGGTGAATCTCTCTATAGATCATGTACAGAGGGAAAGGTCTACGACTCAAATATATGTAAATACAGTAGCCACAATAACTATGGTAAATATCTTTTTTTTTTTGTCTTAAAAATAGCATTTTTGTTTTCGAACTGTTTTTCTTTTCTTTTTACAAAGCTATTATTACATCCCTCTGTCTGTCTGTCTGGTAAAAGATTGTATACGTTATTTTTCCCAAACATAATCTCGGATCAAGGTGAAATCTTGCACAATTATTTCTTGTTCCTGACAAAACAAGAATCAATAAAAAAAAATTAACAAATTATTTTATTAACTCTAGATAATTAATTATTATGTTTGGTATCAAACAAGGGCAAGAAATCGTAGTAGACAGGTATGGTGGTACAAGTTCAATTAGTCCCCTTGAAGAGGCTCGAGCCCTGTGTCCAATTTTATGCATTTAAAAAGCGATCACGGTTACTTTTAAGCAGATACCCCATTCTTTCTCTCCCACTCCTCCACACTTCCCAACTGGTCCAGATAACTGAGAGGATCATAGCGTAGTGAAAGAGCTAAAAGCATGAAAATGTACTAAACAAAAAGAATTGGTAAAAATATTTCTAATTGCACAAATTTATTGTTATAAGTCTAGAGTCTAGATCTATTAAAACTTAATTATATGACTAATCCAAGCTAATTGATACGATGACACTTAATATAAGCTTTGTTGTTTTTTTAAGTATTTTTTGTTTGCTTTTTCTTGTTAAATTTCAAATGATTATTTTTTTTAAATTCACTTTTATTTTTGTAAAAAATAAATTGACTTTAAATTATAAACGTAAGATATTTATATTAAAAATGTAATTATTATTTTCAATATTAACAGATAATCCTACCCAACCTACTGATGCACCAACAGACAGTCCTACTCAACCTACTGATGTACCAACAGACAGTCCTACCCAACCTACTGATGCACCAACAGACAGTCCTACCCAACCTACTGATGCACCAACAGACAGTCCTACCCAACCTACTGATGTCCCAACAGATAATCCTACTCAACAAACAGACGTCCCAACAGATAATCCTACCCAACCTACTGATATCCCAACAGATAATCCTACTCAACAAACAGACGTCCCAACAGATAATCCTACCCAGCCTACTGATGTCCCAACAGATAATCCTACCCAACCTACAAACGTCCCAACAGATAATCCTACCCAGCCTACTGATGTCCCAACAGATAATCCTACCCAACCTACAAACGTCCCAACAGATAATCCTACCCAGCCTACTGATGCACCAACAGATAATCCTACCCAACCTACTGATGTCTCTTCAAACACCAATCAGCCTACTTACCAGTTCAATAATGATGCTTCGTACGGCGTTTGTAAGTTTACTTCTATCATTTATCTATGACATATGTTCTTCTCATACAGAAAAGTATATGCACTCAAATTAAGTTTATATTACATCTACTTTAAACGAAAACCTGAATGTAGATCGAAAATTTAAATAACAATTACAATAACCAAAATCGACATAAACAACTTGTTCAACCTGCATACACCCTGTCCGCGATCTTCGACGTCATATTTCATGTATGTCTTGCCGTACGGCCTCAGCAAGACGTTTGTCTTATTTCTCTAGTCTAGACAGTGACGTATCGTTGGACACTGTGCTGCCTAGTTACGTTACTTGGTCGACAACGTTAAGGATGTGGTCATTCCCTTGGAGCTGAGTTAGTTCCGTTTGAGGACTTCTGGAGCATGACTTCCGTTTTTTCTGAGGCCCAACAAGGCAGCAGCCTAAGCCAATTCATTGACGTTGTGAGCAAGGCCAAATTAGAAGGACGCAATTCTCCGCATCAAGAAGTTAGTGATAATCGTAACTTCAAAATGGGAGCGTAAGTTTCAATCACTGGCGTCGGTAAGTAATGTGATGGAGATGCATTCAAGCAGACTTCATCTCATTTGGATTGAGCTCCAAAAAGATTGCAGAGAATATTTGGGGCACTTAACCCTGCTTTACACCATTCTTAATCTAGAATTGAGCTATTAGGTACCCGAGATAGTGAAAATAAGTGTTAGAATGTTATTTTAAATTATGTAGGATTTGCATTTTTTCGGATGTATTTATTAGAAACTTAAGGTATGAAGCACCGAGTTTCTCCCCCTTCGGTTTCGACATTCCATATTGGTTCTTTTTTTTTTTTTTTTTACCTTTTGATGATCAAAGAGAATGTCTAATTTTGTGTCTGTGGGCGTGTGGCGGGGATGGTTGCTCAAAAGAATTAACATAACAGGTGACATACAAGTCTCGGAGGACAAGGTTGAAAGAATAAACACCAATGTCGTCAAGTCAACAAAGTAGCACGAGAACTACACTAAACACGGTCACATTGAAGAACTTAAGTTTTGACTGGAACAACAAGATTAGTCTGCTCTGGGACGTCATTTTATTCAATGACGTCCTCTTCGTCTTTGCCATCGTTACGTTCTCAAGGCTGTAGCGCTTTGACCTTTTTTTTTCGTTTCTTTAAATATTTTCCTGTACGAGTTTTTTGTTTTTTTTTTAGTTTTATAATTTGATCTGACTTTAACTTTTAAACTACAGTCAACGTTTGCATAATACATATTTCTAAAAAATTATGATAAAACAGACCAAAATGAAACATAATTTCAAGCCTTTCAAAATAAAAAATCGAAAGATCGATAATAAATCACAAAAAAGGTTCCAAGTTATTGTACAATGTTAAGAACATTTATTAGTCCTATTCAAAATTAAAGATTGTGGATTGCGCATTATCTGACACAGTCAAAAACTAATGCTCATGTCAAAGACCAAACATTTAGTTTTATCCTAACCAAAAAAAAAAAACAACAAGTTAGCACATTTCGGAAATGGAGAGAGGACAATACGAATAGCCCAGTACTTCTTCATCTGTTCCCTAGATCTTGAATGTACTTTCTGTCTCATGTTGGAACAGTCATTTTCTACCAGAGAACAGCCTCATAACGCGTAGATCATACTATGAACTTTTCTAAACATAGATTGAGGTATTATGCTCCACTAGGAGTTCACAGAAACGCTTGTTGGATTGTTCCCAGGCTATTTAATGTTTAATTTGGCCAGTACCTCCTAATTTTGCACTTGCACTTTCAAAGGAAAACAAAAGGTCGTGTTTGATCGAGCTCTCTAATATACTTTTATCCTATAACTCTTAGTATCTGATAAGCTGAATTGAACGGCCCGCTCTGACTGCTCTTTTTTTTCTTTCTCTTTTCCTCTTCCTCTCTCTACCTTATTCTCTCTTTTTACCTCTTCATATCTTCCATAGCTCTTTTTTTTTTATCTGCGCATCGCAATGCTCTACCATTTAGACTTTTATCTTCTCTCTTTCTCTGTCTCTTTCTTATCTCTCTGTCTCTCTCTCTCTGACTCTCTGTAACTCTGTCTCTCTTTCTCAGTCTATCTCTGTCTCTCTTTCTCTGTCTCTCTCTCTCTTTCTTAGTCTCTCTCTATCTCTCTCCTTCTCTCTCCCACTGCGATTCCTATTTTTACACCCTACGTACTCGTCCACATATACTTTTGACTGAATTGGACCATCCCCGCCCCGCTTACACAAGCACGCAAACATAAACATAAATTCTAGTTGAAACTTCCCCCCCCCCCTCCTTTTTAAAATCGCTTACAATCTCTGAATTCACTTCGGCATGTCAATTCTATAAAGAAAAACTTAATAGGCTTTGCGGCATAACCCCATAAAATGCGCAAAAAATCTCTCTCCAAAACTTACACACACGCGCGCAAGCGCCCGCACACGCACAGAGTTTTAATAGGCAACCATAGATCGTTAGTATTCTGAGAAAAAAAATGAAAATATGAATTTAGTTTAGTTTGCTCCCTTTTTAAAGGGTTCACCAACTTTGTATTTCCTATTTAAGGAAAAAGAATGAAAATTGGCTTTCAAAAAGTCTATTTTATGCTATTAAACCATTCTGTTTATGACTTCCGTATATAGACTATATGACAACGTTTCCAAAGATTCTTTAATAATCAGAAGAACGATGAATCAGTGATATGTCAAAAATGCATATTAAATTAGAGGATGATCAAGGTATGTTGTTATATCAACATATTTTTCTTTTTTATTTTGTTATAATTAAATAGATCCCTGCAATACAGCTCTTGAAGGCACGGTGTATCCTATACCATACTTCTATGAAGGCTACTTCGTCTGTACCAATGGTGAATCTCTTTATAGATCTTGTGCACAAGGCGAGGTCTATGATTCTGAACTATGTGAATATATAAGCCAGAACAACTACGGTAAATTGTTGTTTTTTTTATAGTAAATCTTTATAATTATGTTTTCAAATCTTAAATATTTTTCCTATAGAGGCTACTAGACATATGTTACCCGCGACCCGCGGGTCTTTATTTGCGCATTACTGTCGATATAGTCCATGAGAGTGTTTTGTAAACAATTAAACTAAATATTAATGTAATAAGTAAAGCGAATGTGTCAATGTAAAAATAGTGTGAATGAAGATATCAAATTAGAATAGCTAATAGGCTTAAATCCAATTTTTCAAATTAAAACATTTGCTTGTAGGCCTACATATATTTGAATAAAATTTGAGATGAATAGACTTAATTTTGTATGTTCATGTGTTAAAGTATAAAGTAGATCTTGAGGTAGACATAGATCTAAATCTACACTAATCTCGAGTTAAAAATTGGCTTTTATAGAGTTCATTCTGTGTTGCGCATGCGTGACCTTTTTTCATGAATGAATATAGGCCTATCTCAACACGGCTGCGCAGCTATTTTTAGCAAACAGCGAACGAATGTATTAAAAATGCTTAGAAAAACAAATTTGAATGTTAATTTGATTAAAACATGAAATGAATGGATAATAATTAGTATGTTTATATGTTAAAGCATAAAACTATCTTTGCGAAAAGAAGTTTTATCATCTTAGAGTTCAATAATAGTTTTAGACCTAGGCCTAGGAATAGACTCAGTAGAGAGATGTGTTAATCACTGTTAATGTGTAACCATTTGGTAATGTCTAATGAAAGGATGTTCGCAAGACATTACCCGCGGCCTCCGGGTCTAAGTTTGTGTTTACTAATCTAGGGGATTGGATTTAGATGTATGTTAAACTTAACTAATGATCCTTTCAAGTTTTTTCTCTTTCGCTACGAAAATAAAATTAGGTTTGCGAAAATGGGATTACCCGAAGCCGATACATTCATATCTATTAAAAACGAAAAGAGCGATAGTTTTGTTAAATGAATGGGATTATAAGTGAACAATTAAACGAAATAATTTTTAGTACGCGATTCATGAATGAATATAGATTTAGGCCTATCGCAACTCGGCTTCGCAGCTCACACAAGGGAGTGTAGCTTTAGAAAACCAAATTTAAATGTTTATTTGATCAAAATATGAAATGAATGGACTTTAATTAATATGTTTATGTGTTAAAGTATAAAACTATCTGTGCGAAGAAAAGTTTTATCATCTTAGAGTTGAATTAGAGTTTTAGATCTAGGGATGGGATTATAATGGGATGGCTGCCTGGTCGTGCGGTTTGTCGTTTGGATTTATCGATGGTCCCGGGTTCAAACCCTGCCCGCTCCCATCCTTTTAGGGTCTTAAGTTTGTTTTAGGGCTACAATACATACACTACGGTCTAAGTTAGTACCCAAGGAACATTCCTGCCTAGTTCAAGATTGGTCAAGCGGTTTTGATGTCTATAAGTAACATACATACATACATACACCTCACATTCAACTTTATAATATAGAATTTTTAAAACTCCAATTAATAAAAAGAAATTATCTTTATAAAATATAAATTGCGTTTACAATACATACATTATTTAAAATAAAACATTTACAGTTCGTATTTTTTTTTCATTTAATAGGCTTATCGGAAACAAACCTTTCCCAACCAACTGGCGCCCCAACAGACAGTCCTACCCAACCTACTGATGTCCCAACAGACAGTCTTACCCAGCCTACTGATGTCCCAACAGATAATCCTACCCAACCTACTAATGTTCCAACAGATACTCCTACCCAACCTACTGATGTCCCAACAGATAATCCTACCCAACCTACTGATGTCCCAACAGATAATCCTACCCAACCTACTGATGTGCCAACAGATTATCCTACCCAACCTACTGATGTCCCATCAGATAATCCTACCCAACCTACTGATGTGCCAACAGATAATCCTACCCAACCTACTGATGTCCCAACAGATAATCCTACTCAACCAACTGATGTGCCAACAGATAATCCTACCCAACCTACTGATGTTCCCACAGATAATCCTACCCAACCTACTGATGTCCCAACAGATAATCCTACTCAACCAACTGATGTGCCAACAGATAATCCTACCCAACCTACTGATGTCCCAACAGATAATCCTACTCAACCAACTGATGTGCCAACAGATAATCCTACCCAACCTACTGATGTCCCAACAGATAATCCTACTCAACCAACTGATGTTCCCACAGATAATCCCAACCCTAACCAGCCTGCCTACCCTTTCAACAAAGATGCTTCCTACGGTGTTTGTAAGTATTATTCAATCATTTTATTTTTCTATTCAGAACATTTCATTGACCTTTAACTGCATATAAAGTTTAGATTATTATTATATAATAAGTTCCGATTTGAAGTATACAAACTATGATGCAGTGTTTACTTTATATTACATCTTATTTGAGCGAGAACTTAGAAATAAATCGATACTTTAACTCGTTTGTAATAACTAAAACAAAATCAACAGAGATTTCAACTGGCATACATGTTGTGTTCCAACACTTCCGTGTACGTCCATCTTCATGGAAACACTCTACTATAATTGCTAGAAACTTACTTTTCTCCAAAGGATTTAAATATTGAAACATTAAGAATCTTTCACATGTTGTTGTATTATAACACGTGAGCAGGTCAGGAGGCGCTGAGTGAAATCTTTTGTCTACTCAACATTAAATTTTAACAGTAGGCAGATGTTAGCGCTACTGGGTGGGTATCATCTGTGACACCTCAGTCTACGACCAAGGGGCTAGAGTCGCTTAAGCAACCAGACAACTAATACTAGACTAACTAACTAAAGCAAGAAACAAACTTTAGTTTAGGATAAATAAAACAAAAAGATACTTTATTTACATAAAAATAAATCAATAATAAAATATGATATATACACTAACCACTACAACTGAACCTAGAAACTAATTAAAACCCTCTAAATCTACGCCACTATAAACACCAACAAACTAACCAAACCAACTAACACAAACTGATCAAACCAACTATCTAACTAAATCACTACATTTACAACTATTACACTAGACCTAGATCTACACTAACACTAAAACAAGAACACCTTAGTGCCTTACTATTCACTAAGCATAGTTAGACTAAGCCAGTAGGTCTAAGCCGACTAAGGCAACACTACAGAAACAAAATCAAAATAACACTAGACAACTACTAGATCTAGATTCCCTAGATCTACAGAAGTAATAACAATAGCAGTTATATTCAGCAGAGTAATAGCAGCAATATTAGACACAGCAGCACGTATTTCAGCAGTGTAAAGCAGCCATAACACAGCAGTTATGTTCAGCAGCTAAATCTATATTCAGTAGTAATATTCAGCAGAGTAATAGTAGTTATAACCAGCAGAATTATATTCAGCAGAGTAATAGTAGTTATAATCAGTAGACTTATATTCAGCAGTAATAACAGCCTGCAATACATAAATGCAAAACTATAAATACAAAATCATATATTCATCATATTCCTTCATCATATATAGATCTAGAGCATTTAAAGCAGGACTGATGAACGCCGCCATCTTTAAATTAACATGCTCAAAACAAAAGCTGCCAACTATGAAATAAAACTAAATTAAAATATATGTAGCATATTTACACACAGTGTAACATAGAACTAGTGAAAAAAATAATATTTCTACACTTACAGGCCGTCCCAGGTACAGATACATATCAATGATTAAATTATCATACGCCAGATCACTAAGATCATCAACTGTCACACAGACAGAGATATACTTTACTAACCGCTGGTCAACTCTACACTCAACTGTTTTGAGACAGTGTGTATATAGCAATATATACTATCCCGCACTAACCTATATAACAATAGGGGGAAGTACAAATAATAAATTTGGCACTAGCCTATAAAAATAAAATGCACAAAAATAGCTAAAATCTATCTATACTAATAAAAGGCAAAGCCCTGACTCACTGACTCACTGACTCATCACTAATTCTGCAACTTCCCGTGTAGGTACAAGGGTGAAATTTGGCAGGCGCATTCCCTACAGCTTACTTACAAAAGTGCAGCAGGTTTCGTTTCCCAATCGTACGCGTAACGGTCGTAACGGTCGACAACGTCCGCCATGTTGAACGTTCGTATTTGTGGAGCCATCTTCACGAAACTTGGTACGCGGCTTCCCTGCGCTAACCGTAACCGATGTACGTACTTATTTAACGGTCGTAACGGTCGACAACGTCCGCCATGTGGAACTTTCGTATCTCTCGGTACTAAGCTGGTCGTTACATCAGCAGCTCTGAAGCAGCGTGGCGCATTTTCTGCTTTCCCATTCACGAACGCTACCCTCCGGTCGTTCATCTTGCAGTGCATCTCGAGAACGGACAGAGAATTTATTTCACAGAGGGCAATGTTGCAGAAAAAGTACACAATCAAACCACAGACGACTCTGTTAGCCTTCTTTGATCTTTGCAACCATGATGACTTTGCAAAGGAGCTTTATTATCACGAAGTTCCATCTTATTATGTGTGGACAAGAAACATGTTTCGTCGGAGGAAGCAGGGGAAGACGGTGCCAGGACATTCGGGGGTGAAGAAAGATAATGTGCTTGGAAGGGTCTACACTGTGCACCCGAACAACTCTGAATGTTACCACCTTCGATTGCTGCTCTACAAAATCATAGGTCCCACCTCTTTCGAATCTCTCAGAACAGTTGACGGTGTTGTCCATCCAACCTACAAGTCGGCCTGCAGGGCACTTGGTTTGTTACAGGACGATGTCAACTGGGACGAGACTCTCCAGGAAGCTGCTCTGTCTTGCTCACCTCAAAAGATCCGTGAACTGTTCGCTGTAATGCTGGTCTTCTGCCAAATGGAGAACCCCTTAAATCTCTGGGAAAAACATAGAGACAGCATGGCAGAAGATGTTAGGAGACAGACTGAAAGAGATCATGGAGGAACAGAAGTGCAACAGTAGTTGCCTATGATCTACAACAAGTGTCTTCAGTTGCTTGAGAACTACGTCATTGCTATCGGAGGTCTCTCTGTCGATCATTACGGGCTGCCTTCACCTTCGAGAGAACTGGCAGAGGTTACGTCGAATCCCGAGTACTTGAGGGAAACCTCTTACGACACCTCGGAGTTGGCCAATGTAGTCTCAAACAACGAGCCTTTGCTGAATGGTGACCAAAAGAGAGTTTACGAGCAAGTCATGAGGAGCGTTGTCTCGGGCACTGGCACGGTGTTTTTTCTTGATGCTCCAGGAGGAACTGGCAAGACAATCCTCATAAACCTTCTGCTTGCGAAAGTCCGAGCGGAAGGTGACATTGCTGTAGCTGTGGCTTCTTCTGGCATTGCAGCAACTCTTCTTCAGGGTGGGAGAACTGCTCATTCAGCTTTCAAGCTACCTCTCAACCTCAGCCACACCACTGATTCGCCCTCCACGTGCAACATATCAAAGCAGAGCAACATGGCTGAAGTGCTAAGACAGTGCAAGCTGATTGTCTGGGATGAGTCCACCATGGCACACAGAGGGGGTGTCGAGGCTTTGGACAGGACCCTCCAAGACATCCGAAACACCACCACACGTATGGGAGGCTTGACAGTGTTGCTGGCTGGAGACTCTCGGCAAACCCTACCAGTCGTGCCCAGAGGAACACGCGCCGACGAAGTGAAAGCCTGTCTGAAGTCTTCGTACCTGTGGCGTCAAATCACTGTCGTCACTTTAAGAATAAACATGAGGGTTCATCTGAATGGCGACACAAGAGCCGGAGAGTTCTCTGATCTTCTGATGAGTATTGGTGATGGCAGCTTCAGTCAAGAAAATTCTAAAATAGCAATTCCCTCAAATCTCTGTCTCCTGGTGAAGACCTTGCAAAACCTTCGTTACAATGTTTATCCCAATCTAAGAACTCTCCAGCATATAGACATGTCATGGTTGAGGGAGAGAGCTATCCTAACACCACGAAACGACATGACCACGGCCATAAACCACGTTTTACTCCAAGAACTCCCCTCACAATCTAAAACATACCAGTCTGTGGATTCAGTTGTGGAAATGGAAGACGCGGTGCACTATCCGGTAGAGTTTCTCAACTCTCTGAATCCTCCAGGCACTCCTGAGCATCGTCTCATTTTGAAGGTTGGGGCACCGATAATGTTGCTGAGGAACTTGCAGCCACCTAAACTGTGCAACGGCACCAGACTTCAAGTCACGTCTCTGCAGAAGAACCTCATTGAGGCAACTATTTTCACTGGCAGTGGCTCAGGAGAGACAGTTTTGATTCCTCGCATCCCCGTCATCCCCTCTGACCTCCCATTTCAATTCAAACGCCTCCAATTCCCAGTAAGGCTCTGCTTCGCCATGACAATCAACAAGTCTCAGGGACAGACACTACAAAAGGTTGGCATTGACTTGAGACAGGACTGCTTCTCACATGGGCAACTGTACGTCGCATGCTCAAGAGTAAGCTCGGCGCAGGGATTGGTCATACTGCAGCCGGAGGGCCGAACTGACAACGTGGTGTACAAAGAGATCCTCAACAAATAACTGTGTATTGGTACATGTATGTTTCTTCTCTATTTCAAAAGGTTTACTTTTCTTCTTAGTAATGAAATATTTAAGGCAGTACATATGACACATTATTTTTACTTATCGGACTAACATTGCAAAAAGCCACACAAAAACTGCGTTGTTCCGGTTATTCCAAAAATACATGCGCTACATTCCATGCGGTAACACTCCTGGCACAAATGAGAATGTTTTGTTGTTACATGTAGGCCTATTAATTAAAGCAAATTTGAAATGTGGATGTTGTAGCACTCCCGCTGCAAAGCGCGGGTATTTTGCTAGTTACATATAAAAATAGTTCTGGGAGTGCAAGCTCACAAACATATGCCAAAATCAAGGCACTCGGGTCCAATTCAGCCCTTGATGCATTACAATTCAGCCCTTGATGCATTACAATTCGGCCCTTGATGCATTACAATTCGGCCCTTGATGCATTACAAATTCGGCCCTTGGTGCATTACGATTCGGCCCTTGGTGCATTACAATTCGGCCCTTGGTGCATTACAATTCGGCCCGCTTTAAACCTTGTCAGCGGTACAAAGCCACAGAAAATCGGTTCTATTGGAATTAACACTTTTCTGTTGTACGGCTTGTAGCTCGTGATTTGGCGATGTATTTGACTAGAAGGCCATAAAGTTTATCACTTATTAAAACATGATAAAAGTATGTTGGCGTGTTTTTTATCAATGCTTTGTTCTGTCTTCCATAGATCCCTGCAATGCAGGTCTTGAAGGCACGGTGTATCCTATACCATATTTCTATGAAGGCTACTTCGTCTGCACCAATGGTGAATCTCTTTATAGATCTTGTGCACAAGGCGAGGTCTATGACTCTGAAATATGTGAATATATTAGCGACAATAAATACGGTAAACTATTATTTTTTTCTCTTTCAGTGGAAATCTTTCTAAATTAGTTTAGAAATCTTAAAAATTAGTGTTATAAAGTCTAATTGTAATCTTTAATATATTTTTAATTGTTTATAATGTTTTCAACTGTTAATTACTTTGAAAATTCATTTTTAAAAATTTAAATTGCTTCTACACTATACATAAAACTTTTATTAAATTAAAATATGCAATTAATATTTTTTTTACTAATAGGTCCATCGGAAACTAACACTTTCCAGCCTACTGACGCCCAAACAGATAATCCTACCCAAACCACAGACGTTCCAACAGATAATCCTACCCAGCCTACTGATGTCCCAACAGACATTCCTACCCAACCTTCTGATGCTCCAACAGACAGTCCCACCCAACCTACAGATGCCCCAACAGACAGTCCCACCCAACCTACAGATACCCTAACAGACAGTCCCACCCAACCTACTGAAACTCCAACAAAAAGCAACAAATATTACAACAATGCTGCTGCTTACGGACCAGGTGTTTGTATGTAACATTTTATTTATTTACATTTTATAGGCTAACATCTTCAACAAATCATCTGTATATTTCCCATGAACTCTCATAGACGCCCATTGCAACGTGATGAGACTATAAAATCGGTTTAACGTGACATAAGTGTATAAAATATGTAAGCCTGAATAAGGCTGAATAGGCCAAAGTAACATTAACTTTTTTAATGTTTAAGTCTATCTTTTTATCAAAATCAACAGAAACAATATCAGATTAAAAATTAAACAATTATGAAACTTCATCTATCAGCTAGATCTGTAGCTACATAGTTTACGAAAACTGCAAATCCAATACACTATAAAAACTTAATCATTTCATTACAATAATAGTTGTTCATAGTTGGAATAAAAGTAGGGAGACAGATTCACTCATCAGCGTATCATGGCGTCGCGCTGTACAAACTGGCGCACAGCGGTGGTAGGAGAAAAGCGCTAGAGAAAATAAGGAAGTCCTATGACACTAATTCCAGCTGGAATAACGTGCCCAGGGTGTAACCGAACATTCCGGACTCACATTGGTCACATACTAAATAGATTTTTTTCTCTTTAAAAATAAATCTAAACATTCTTTTGTAAGTGTAGTAGTTAGTATGACAGAACTTACTTAACTTAGCAAATATAATTTTAAACATATTTTTTTAACACAAAATCTAAAATTGTTTGCATAAATGTGTTTAAAATATGGTTAATAGTCATCTCCCTTACTAAATTGCCCCCAGTGTTTGTTACTATTAATAGTGAATAGATGTAAAAATGGTGTATTTTTATGGAAAACACTGCTTGCATAGTTAATTTTAAAATTAATTTGTTCTTTTTTCATAAAAAAAAAAAGGAGCCGTCGAATCAGAACTTTGACTGTTCTAAAGTATCACGATGTCGGGTTTTCACTACCTTTTCTAGTTAATGAGATTTGAACTGGACGACGGATAGACAGACCATAAAAAGACTACTAGCGTCTATTACCCTTTCGGAGGCCGCTAAAAAAACAAATTATGAAATGGGGTTTAGTGGCTACAAATGAATCTGTAAAGTTTTAGAGCCTATGATAGAGATACCTTTACTAGATTTATAGCGTCTTTCTGCCTCGAAGCGACTGTTGATTATCTGATACAAAGAATATCGCAATGAGCTTCAACGTAGCTACAACGTAGCTGCACCTACCTAGATATATTCTCATAATTTTATTTCGTAACTTTGTAGTTTTGGAAATATGAGTCAAATTTCGAATGAAAAAATATTTTATGCTACAGCAACATAGTCCTTTTTTGGGGGGAAAAAAACAAACAATCAGTATAACCTCTGCAGACTACATGTTTATATATATATATATGTATATATATATATATATATATATATATATATATATACACACACACACACACATATATATATATATATATTATATATATATATATTTATTATAAAGTAGAATGTGAGGTGTATGTATGTATGTATGTTACTTATAGACATCAAAACCGCTTGACCAATCTCGATAAAACTAAGCAGGAATGTTCCTTGGGTACTGTCTTAGACCATAGTGTATGTATTGTAGCCCTAAAACAAACTTAAGACCCTCAAAAAAAAATAAAGTTGTCCGACTCTATTACAGCTATATTATTTTATGGATCTAGGCCATGGTTAACAATGTTGACATGAGAAAAGATCGAAAGGATTTAAACCTAGATCTAACTTTAAGAAATACACTTTGCGCAGATAGTTTTTTACTTTGACAAATGAAAATACAAAGGAAGATCCATTGATTTCATTATGTAATAAAATTAACCTTCAATTTTGTGTTTCAAAAGCAATTTTTACATAAATTAGTTCCTGACATCTGTGACTACAGATTTCCTTGCGAACATTCTTTCATTAGACATTACCAATTGGTTACACATTAACACATCTCTCTACTGAGTCTATTCCTAGGTCTAGGTCTAAAACTCTTATTGAACTCTAAGATGATAAAACTTCTTTTCGCAAAGATAGTTTTGTGCTTTAATACATAAACATACTAATTATTGTCTATTCATTTGATATTTTAATCAAATTAACATTCAAATTTGTTTTTCTAAAGCATTTTTAATACATTCGTTCGCTGTTCGCTAAAGTTGCGTAACCGTGTTGAGATATGCCTATATTCATTCATGAAAAAAGGTCACGCATGCGCAACACAGAATGAATTCTATAAAAGCCAATTTTTAACTCTAGATTTGTGTAGATTTAGATATATGTCTACCTCAAGATCTACTTTATACTTTAACACATGAACATACAAAATTAAGTCTATTCATCTCAAATTTTATTCAAATATATGTAGGCCTACAAGCAAATGTTTTAATTTGGAAAAATGGATTTAAGCCTATTAGCTATTTTTATTTGATAGCTTCATTCACACTATTTTTACATTGACACATTCGCTTTACTTATTACATTGTTATTTCGTTTAATTGTGACTATCTCGACAGTAATGCGCAAATAAAGACCCGCGGGTCGCGGGTAACATATGTCTAGTATATATATATATATATTTATATAGCGCTACTTTCATGTTTATAGCATGCCCAGAGTGCTTTGGTCCAATCTCATTTGTGGACCACTGGAAGGGGGGGGGGGGGGGAGGAGGTATCTAGGAGATGGTTTTCCGTGCTGCCTTTAGGCGCTCAGTAAACACAACTCTGCCCGTAGGTAGTTAAGCCAAGCTAAGTTCAAGCGCACTTAGCTTCTCGACCACGCTTCCCACTGCAAACATAAAATTCTACTTTTTAAATTTAAGATTTAATTCAGTTTGGTTTACAATAGGGTAGATGATTCTTTCTCATGCATCGAATATATGTTTTATATATTTTATACATTTTATGTTTATATATTAAAATTTCCAATCCTTATCTCAATAGATCCCTGCAATGCAGCTCTTGAAGGCACGGTGTATGCTATACCATATTTCTATGAAGGCTACTTCATGTGTACTAAAGGGGAATCTCTCTATAGATCTTGTTCAGAAGGCTATGGCTACGGCTCAAGTATATGTAAATACAGTAGCAAAAATAACTATGGTAATATTTTTTAGATACTTGATACCTTGTTCCTTTGTGGTATCACCTAGACTAGTTTTCTAAATTTGTTTACACTTTTGTTACCAACTTTTTTTTACTTTTGTCATTTAACATTTTGAATCTATTAGAGATTTCCATGCTCTCTGTTTACTTTTTGTGATCTTTTGTTTGAATTTACAGACGTAGAAAAAGTGTAATACATTTTTATAAAGTTTTAAAAAATGTGTAGTTTTTCAATACACCCATATCTAGTACATCAGATACACCAAGCATGGTATTTTTGGATTTATATTTGTTAATGAAAATCTCTGATACCGAATTCTGACAAAAGGCTAATTAAAAAATGCATTATTTTAAATAAATATTGATATATATATATATATATATATATATATATATATATATATATATATATATATATATTAATTTTTAGCTGTAGGTTCAACTACCCCAACCTACAAGAAGCTTTCTCAGTCTTCTGACGGTCCAAAGTACAGCAAGCCAAGCCAACCATCGTACACTTCTAAGAAAGACTATACAACAGCTAAGCCTAAACCTGGTAATGTCCCTGGCATTTGTAAGTTTTTTTCAACTACTTATATTTCTGTACATCACTTGCAACATTTTTTTTTCGATCGCAGATTATAAATAGTTCAAATAAGACTTTAAGACATAGTCGCCAAATAGAACAAAGTGCACAATTATTTTTGCAAATATTTGAGTGAAACATTTTTCATTTAAGAAGAAGTGTCACTAGAGTTGGCGTCAACCGTTCGTGTGGATGGAAATGTAACTTCTACCCAAAAAAAAGCACTACTCCAAGCTAAATTGTAATATAAAAGCTGAAAATAACTTTTTTGGGTATTAAGCTAAAGTCAAATAAAAGCAATCGGTTGCTTAAAAGCAATACCTATTTTCTGTTTACTTTGGTGTTGCCCCTCTCACCTTATGTCCCCTCTGGGAAGCATTGTCATCTGACCCAATACAATTATAAGATAAGAAAGTATAAAGTAAAGCTTCCCTTTTTGACCTTGCAATCTATAAGGCAGATGAAGTAAAGGGCATCTGTTTCTGTTATATATATATACATATAGTTCACACTTGTTGTTATATATTTTTCTTAATTTTTCCATCTCCATAGATCCCTGCAATGCAGCCCTTGAAGGCACGGTGTATGCTATACCATATTTCTATGAAGGCTACTTTGTCTGTACCAAAGGGGAATCTCTCTATAGATCTTGTTCAGAAGGCTACGCCTCCGGCTCAAGTATATGTAAAACTACGAAGTCTAGCAACTCTGGTTAGTCATTTCTACAAACCTGATATGCTACAGTTGTGGGCCTACCAATGGCTAAGGTTTTACTAACGGCTAAGATTAAAATAATTTTGACTACATTTTTACAGTAGGCTTTTGTCATAAAGTAGTCTTATCAGCCCCAACATACAGCCACACCTCTCAACCTGCTAATGTGGTAGCCAGTAGTTATAGTGCTAGACAATTACACTCTATTTATAGATCCTTATTGCCTTTACCTCTCCCTTGGACAGTTGGGGCACCATGCAAGTGTCACGTACGCTTTGTCTATATTTAGCCCAGCTGGCTCGGGGGATTCCAAGTATACAGCAACATTCTGTTTTGGAATAAATATGATTGGTTAGAAATATTAATTATTGTACGATAATCTGTATTTTATTGGTCAATTGATTAACCAAGCGATAAGAAGAGATTAGTCACGTGGTAAACGCCCAAAGGTCTGAAATATTCTAGATATTACCGCCAGTGGGGAAAACACCCCAATCAGAGGGTTACCCCAGGGATCCGCCCTCTCATGTATCCTTTTCATGGCCTATCTTAACGATTTGCCCAGCTCACTCCGATGTCGCAAACTGCTATATGCTGATGATATTGTCCTCTGGTCAACCGGGAAGAAAGCTGACCAACTTCAGGCAGCATTACAAGCCGATCTCCATACCATCTCCTCGTATTGTTCAAAATGGCAGATACGAATCAACGTTGCCAAAACGACCTGGTGCCTGTTCAGCCTGGGAATCGACATTCTTGGGGCCCCATTCGAGCTCCAACTCGGTGGGCTGCGACTCCAACGTGAAAACACGCCAAAATATCTAGGAGTCACCCTAGATAGAAAGCTCTCAATGCACTTGCACATCCAGGACGTTGAAAGAAAGGCCTCGGAGAAGTTAGGGTTACTCAGAAAGCTAGCCAGTACCAAGTGGGGCGCCCGAGCTGACATGCTCCGCACACTGTACACGGGGGCTGTCAGGTCCCAAATTGAGTACAGCCTGCCCGTGCAGGTGTACGCAAGCAAGACGGCCCTCGAATCACTCGATCGTGTACAGGCCCAGGCTCTTAGATTCATTTGCGGCACCTATAGAACGAGCCCAACTTCCGCTGCAGAAATCATGTCCAACGTGGCTCCTCTCAGCCTGAGGAAAGAGCGCGCCGTGCTAACGGCCCTGGAACGCTACAAAAGGGGCGAACCAGGGCTACCGACCCATACCTTAGTCACTCGGTGGAGAGTTAAAAACCGGATTAAACGGACATCATTTATGCACTGCGCAACAAATTTGAGTGCTCAAGCTGGTCTCTCCACTGACCGGGTCCCAATCCGACGGATAAGCACGTGCCCGCCCTGGAGGAGACAGCCCATCCCTCCCATCAATCTAACCATACACGGGTTGGAGGGGGCCACAAAACGACATACACACCCGGACTTACTAAGAAAAATGGCAATGGACACATTAAAGACCTACCCGGCCAACGCCATTTACTGCTACACAGACGGGTCGGTCATGAAGGACCCCGTAAGAGCTGGGTATGGGGCCTATATCTGCTACCCAGACCACGAACCAGACAAGCTTTCAGGCACATGCGGCCTCGCAGCATGTAGCTTTGATGCTGAAATAACGGCGATAACAAATACACTCAAATATCTGCTCCAAAAATTGCGTGAAAAGATAACCGTTGCGACTACCGTTGTAATGGTTACCGATTCCCAATCCTGCCTCCAAGCCATGACTGGCTTAGGGGGAAAGTCCGAACTGGTGCAAGAGGCACTAGGCGCCGCAAATAACATCCGCCCACTTATTGGAGCTGTCATCTTTATGCAGTGGGTGCCCTCGCACTGCGGCGTGAGGGGCAATGATGTGGCTGACGCTCTAGCTCGAGAAGGAGCGCTGGCCGTGCCCACTTTCGAATCACCAAGTACGTTTAAACAGGCTACCACAGTTACACGAGAGTGGGTACATGAAAAGTGGTTGAAATCCTGGGATGACTCCAACACTGCCAGGGGAGTCTGGCAGCACATGCGTCGCCCAGATCGAGAGGACCCGTGGTGGAGGCTAAAAAGGTCGGAACAAACAATAATAGCGCAGAGGCGCACGGGACACTGCCCAATAGGTGCTTACTTCGCCCGGTTCCGACCAAATTTTGATGCCCGTTGCCGACACTGCGGGGAATCAGAAGAGACGGTGGCGCACGTCTTGCAAGAGTGTCCGCAGCTCCGCGAGCTGCGGGAGGACGTATCAGGTGGTTTACTATGTTTGTATGGAAGCTATGAGGCACTACGCCAAACAGCAGAGTTCCTTACCAGGGCACTACGGGAGTCCTAGGTCTCCCTGCCTTGTCACCAATTGGAGTTCATCGCAGATATTACCGCCAGTTTCGTGTTGGAACACAAAGGAAGATGACATGATCATATTATTGTGTAGATCATTTAATTTAGTAGAAATAAACATTTTATGTTTTATTCAATCACAGTATATCATTGTAACTATTGTGAATAGCTTTTCCAAGTTTTGAATTAAAGTATTTGTATTCGACGAGGAGAAGTTTCTTCATTGATTATAATAATAGTATACTTAGATCGTCTTATCTACTAACAACTTCTAGATGATCCTCTTATCAACTGGCAACTTCTAGATGATCATCTTATCAACTAGCAACTTCTAAATGATCATTCTATCAACTGACGATTTTTAGATCCTCGGCAACCACGATCATTGATTGTGCTGTTTAAATCAAAGATAATCTTCAACGTGACATCCAGTACATAAAAGATCGTGACAGCAAGACTAGTCGACCTTCTTTCTCCATTCCTCTCTGTCTTAAGATAGAACCTCTATCAATGGCAGGCCCGTCCATACTTTTATGTGTTCTTCCCAGCGCTTTTTCTGTCTTCCTGGTACTATTCCCTGAAGGAAGTTTTTTGCGATCCCCGAAGACCTTGTAATATGACCTTAGATTTTTGGCTTGCGTTTTTTTTTACGATAGTTAGCAGGTCATCGTGGGGTCCAAAAGCTGTAGTAACCCTGTCTCTCATTTCTTGTTTTGCGATGCGGTCCTTAAATGTGATACCTAGGATCCTTCTGTAGCATCTTAATTCTATTGATAGGGTCCTCCTTTTTGGCTCTGCAGTCAGCGTTCAAGACTCGTAAGCATATAAGAATGTGGCCATGACCAGGGAGCGCATCAGTCTGATATTGGGCTGAGGGCTAAGCCTTTGTCTTTTCATATTATTTTAAGTTTTCAAAGGGCTGCTGTGGACTGTGCAATGCGGGCCCCCAATAGTTCAGGTTTCGTTTCTTTATCTGAGACAATGAGCTCCGAGGTATTAGAAGATGCTGACACTATTCAGTTTTTCGCTCCCGATACTGACGACCCTTTCAAAGCCCTGTTGGCTATTGATTTTATATTTATAGATCCACTGAAACATGTTCTCTAGCGATGTGAAGTTTCTGCTAGGTTTAATTTGACCAGAAAAAAATTATAGACATCATAGTTGTTCATAATGAAACCATGTTTACTTGAAATGTACACTACTATCTAATATCTGTATAGACCTCCCGGCTATTTATATTTCAAATCCTAATATCTCTTGTGCATCACAGCAACTATTATTACATCTACACTCTACGCATTTCACATTTCGACGGTCCGCATCTTTGATCATAATTGTCTTTGGCCTGATACACATAAATATACATAATTTGTCGAGACATATGCTATTTGGATCCAAGCCAAAAGTCTAATAAAGAAAGTGAGAGTATCGCGTTGATAATTTAGACTGTGTAGAAGTATTTTATCGCATGCCTTTTTTTTCCACCCAGATTTAAAATTACATGATGGAAAAAAAACAATCTTAGTATGAAATAAACCTCGCAAATAGTTGGTATTTTAAAAAACTTTTCCAAATATATATAGATCTATATGTAAATTAAATATCCACAAGCAGGCTACAAATCATCAATCATGGCTTTTGCGGCTTTTATTATGGCATTTTTTGAAAAAACACTTATTCACACGAATGAACTATTTCTGGCAATGGACGCATTCACTTGAAATGTGTAGTTTCCGTTTTACTGAATTTTGAAAAAAAAGGAAACAATATTCATTCCTTTAATATATATAAATATATCTATAAATGGAAAGTCTTTAAAAAAAATGTAAGGGATATTTGTATGGCGCATCGTTCATGCTATTTTCTTACAGAACCTGTTCGTCTTTCAATTAAAAATAAAATAGCTTCAAATGATTGATTTCTTATGCCTTTGTATTTGTTGATTTATAACTATACAAAGCACAAAGTACACCAATATCTAATTATTCTCAAATTTTGATTTGTTAAGCTTCTCCTCAGTACGAGAAATCTCCAGGCACCAACAGCATCTACCCCCAGGCATCAACCTACCCAAAATATTGAGAGGTTTCCATTTATTAAAAAAAAATGTAAGTAATTGTCAACACAATATGCAACTTGACCTATTCTTTCTATTGGTATTAACTGACTCCCCCCCCCCCCCCCCCCCCCCGCAAGTAGATACTTAACAGAAAACGACAAGGTATAAATCTCCATCTCGATTGTTTTTAACTTCAAATTGTGCTTTGTATAGTTTTCTAATTTCTTACTAGCTGATTGAAAGCTTTTGTATTCAAGACTTAGGAGGACGTAAAGTCATCATTTTTAGCTCTTGTCTCTGGAAGTATTTGTATTCAAGACTTAGAAGGACTTCAAGTCACCATCTTTTCCTCTTGTCTATGGAAGTATTTGTATTCAAGACTTAGGAGGACGTCAAGTCACCATTTTTAACTCTTGTCTTTGGAAGTATTTTAATCCAAAACAAGGACGTCGAGTCACCATTTTGAATTCTTTGCTCTGAAAGTATTCCTATTCAAGACTTATCTCTGGAACTATCAAGGCTTATTTATTGACTTTAATCATAAAATATTTGAGTTTTTTTCCTTCTCCTGAGTTCTCATTATCGAGTTGGAGGGTTCATATTACCATATCTGAGATGGACTGCGCAGTGGTTCCTAGATCAGACATCTCTATATCTTTTTTTCTAAAGGGGAGTCTTGGTGCTATTGCCTTGTTTGGAACTCCCTAAAGAGTATGCTAGAAAATTCAGCATTCTCTGGCGACACTTAACAAGGGTAAAATTAAATAGTACCGATTCCGGAACATTCGTCATTCTGTTGGGGCCAGTAAGGAAGCTAAAGTATGGATACGTGTTTAGCTGCTGAATGTCTAACCTAGAACATTGAAGGAGATTTATTTCCTCTGGATATTAAGGACACGGCCCTAAAGATTAGGTGGCATTTGTTTGGACAGCTAGAGACTGACAGGTATAGAAATAATGTCGTAAATCATCACATTTATTGGACAGCTCTAATCTCAACAGCTGAATTTTATATAGAGAACATTTTTATACTAAACAAAATCAAGATAATTTTTAATGAAGTATTTACTTAATTTTTTTCCATATTTTTTTTTACAGACGGAGATAATCGTTATAATGGATATTAAAGTTCAAACACATCTCTGTAATCAACACAATTATTATTTTTTTTACAGTTAGAAATGTAAAACTGATTTTTATTTTACAATAAACAATTACAAGTAGACCAAAAAGATGTATTATTTTGTTTCCTCTAATTATTATTAACGTTTAAATATCATTATCAGGATGTAGGTGCCCTACCATGTACACAGCCGTTAGTATGTGTATTGCTATTTTGAGAGGAGAGTCTATTTACAAAGCTTAAATTAAATGACTCTGTCTGGAAAAAGTCTTGGATCAAATTGAAATGTTTTACTATTATTTCTTGCACCTGACAAAAAAAGAATCAATTTAAAAAAAAAACAACTAATTAGCTAATTAACTGCTGGTAATTAATTATTTTGTTTGATATCTAACAAGGGAAAGAAATTGTACTGACAGATGTGGTGGTATAAGTTGAATTAGTCTCTTTTATACTTTGTGTTGAGAATTATGTCGTCGCTTAACAAGCAATAGATAACTGTAAAACTTTCTATTTTCAAAAGCCCTTCGCAGACATAGTGGTTAATGTGTTAGCTTAAGGAGGCTTGAGCTCTCGAGTTCGAATTCAGGTCATACAACTTTTTAAAATATAAACTGCATTTAAAAAGCGATCACGGCAACATTCACGCAGATATCGCTTTTTTTCTCCCCCTTCTTTTCCCAAAATGGTCCAGACTGTCAATGTGGGTTTAAAGGGTCTAGCTAGGGGATGACAGCGGGTTCCCCATTTCGGCAGGCTAATGTATTAATTCAAGAACAACAGCAAACAAGTTGCATAATAACCGAACTGTAAGTGAGGAAAAGCTGGCAGAAGAAAAGCGCCAGAGAAGGAAAGCAAGGCCAATAACACTAGCTCTCGCTGGAATAACCTGCTCAGTGTGCAGCCGGGGTAACATAGGTCTCACCAGCCACATGAGGAGGCACAAAACCCCAGTGCAAAGCCCTCAGACCCCAGGATGAAAAAAGTGGTCATCATCGAACCACGATGGACGAATTATATATATATATATATATATATATATATATATATATAAATATATATATATATATATATATATATATATAAATATATATATATAAATATAAATATAAATATATATATATATATATATAATATATATATATATATATATATATATATATATATATATATATATATATATATATATATATATATGTAAGTGGTCAACGATCGTTGGACAATAACAATATTTCATTATATTAACTACTTTATATTCATAATATGTAGAAATAAAGGGATAATAAGATAATGTAGTTTTAATTGAACAAATGAACACACGCACGCACACTGAGTTCCGACCACACGGCCAGGTAGCTCCAAATACTAGAAGGGCGAGCTCAAAACCCAACGCTCTATCTTATCCCCAAGCCTAACATCTTGAAACAAAGAATACTTAGATCTGGCGACACCGCTAATTCATAGAACAATTATTAATGACACCCGTACCGAAATATCAACCTGGTTGACACATTTCTGTACTTACGTACCGTTAAAGCGGGGAAACAGTGAGAACTGTAGCTCAGAATCTACTGCCAGAACGCCTTTCCGCTATAAGAACTAGACAGGAGGCTTGTCAATATTCTTGACAACAAGAATGAAGTTTGATTTACAGTTTGAAGTCATACGTAGGACAAGGGAAAGCATTCAGTTATTTTACAGATCAAGACTCTGAAGCAAGTTATCTTTCCTATGTTAGATCTAGATTAATAATATGATTAAAAGTTAAGAACTGAGCGGTAATAAATAACAATGAAATCAGTTGAGAAAGTATTTGATAGTTTTCTTCTATAATCAAAGCCAAGCAGAATCTTAATTTTGATCTATGCGATAAACAGAAGCTTTCTATATTTAGTGAGCCTTGACCAAAATCTTCAATATTGTGTACTCCCTTTGCAGGAACAAAATTCAATAAAACAAACAGAGTGCATGCGTTTTCACACAAACTCGTAAGCGGCACCTTTGTCACCAGACTTAATACGGCAAATATGTAAACTACACGATTCTCACCACAAACATAAGTACGCACCGGAGGTACATTGGTAGCAAGAAGTAATTAAGAATGTTTTTAAAATGTCTACAAAAGTATTCACAACAAGTGCATTTTTACTTTTTTAAGTCACATTATTTAATTTTGATAGGTAAACATACAAAAATGCACACCAAAAATAAGTGTTGAATTCCATAGAATTTCTAGATCATAAGTTTATGACTTATGTCATCAGATTAAAAAGTAAAAAAAAAAACTTATTGGAAATCTAGACTAGAAAAAAAAAAGAAAAAAAAAGTTGTATTTTATGTCAATCTCATTCCACATCTGGAGGAAGAGTGGAAGGGGAGCTAGTACATCATTCAGATCGAAGAAGAAAGACAACTCTTACATTAAAGATGATTCGATAAAATTATCTCCCGTCATCTAAAGTTTTACGACCAATAGAAAGTATTTCAAATAATGCTAACGTCGATATTTATTTTAATGTTCTCTACAGAGAATGTACATTATAGCTGGTGTAAGCCAGTGATAGATGAACTAGTTTAAACTGTACCAAAACGGACCACAACCCCCTAGTTTGAAATGATGAGTTTATAAAGATTATTGCTTAGTACCATGGTCATAAAAATGTAGGCATCTGAGCATACACCGTGTTGACGGGTTCGAATCCTGATTTTTTAATTTTGTGAGTCCACCCATCTCTAATGGGTACCGAACATTAGTTGGAGAAAAGTGAAGACGGTTGGACGTTGTGCTGGTCACATAACACCCTGGTTAACCGTGGGCAAATAAACAAATGACCCTTACATCATCTGTACCATTGATCACAAGGTCTAAAATGGGAACTTTACATACATACTTATTTATTAGCTAATCTTTTTATTTATTTATTCTTTTTTTTTTCAATATCCGTGGACTTTTAAAACTTGCTAATGACAAGAAAGTCAGAGTGCTACGTAAAGTAATACAGAATGACTTAAAGCTTGTTTGCTACATCCTGTCTTTAAAGTATTGCAGCTGACAAGAAAGCCAGGCTGCTACATCGAATTTTTAGATGACAAAAAAAAGCTTGACTGCTACATCTTCTGTCAATAAAATATTTCAGATGACAAGAAAGCTAGGCTACATCTTCGGTCTATAAAGTATTGCAGATGACAAAGAAAGCTTGACTGCTACATCTTCTGTCAATAAAATATTTCAGATGACAAGAAAGCTTGACTGCTACATCTTCTGTTTTTAAAGTAGTTAAGGTGTTATTTCGTCTTATACGACCTTCTCACGAACAAGGTCATTCTTAACACTTCGGCCTATATTTATATATAGACATATAGAACTTGCAGTAATAGACTACTTGTAGCATCCTAATAGTTTGCGCCCTCGGCTACATTCTCTAGGCTAAATTTCTTAGGTGTTCGATGCCGTGCTTATAAGTTATGACCCAGCAAAACGGCTGGGTTAGCTGCAAGGCAGCAGAGGTTTTTTTTTTCAATGGTGGGATATCCCCCTACTCAAGCATTCTTGCTTTAGGCACCAGTCACTCGCCTTTGCCCCTTCTTTTGTTAGTTAAAACTGTCCAGACCCAATAACTGAGCAACACTTGAAAGCCAAAATGTTTACTTCACTACTTATGCCAACGGTATCGCTTGCTTACCTACTACTAGAGTCACTTCATGTTAGGTTATAAATCTATCTTTCAAATAGGTCTGAAAGCTATGGCGGTACAGACAATACTTTAGGCAAAAATATAATGACCTAAATGCATGGGTAATCCCCTTTAAGGCTGGATAATAGGTCTATAAAAACCTGTGGAAGACAAGAGCTCCGCTTGTCAAGATTTGTGACTAGGTGAGTTTCATAAGTATGAAAGGAACAACATATTCTTACATTCACCACCAGATAAAAATTTGTTTAAAACAAAAGTACCTTTAACGTTGAAAATATAAGTTTTAAACTTTACAAAAAACTGTTTCTTTTGTGTTTTGCATTGTGAGTAATTCAGCGCTGGATTTACCTGTAGGCAATATAAATTAAAGCTTAGGGGACCCACTAGTTTGGGGACTCACAGAAATAGTTCCAGTGATATTTGAGTGGAGTAATTCCAAGAAGATCCATGACGTGTGCCTACTGTTAGAATATAGATTATACTTTTTACGATATTTTTTGTGAAACTGTAGGCTAAATGAGATTTCGTTTTAATATGATAAAGTATAAATACAAATACTTTTTTGAAACTGCTTACATCAAACTCAAGCTGCATCTTTAGTTACGTTTATTATGTCAAAAAATAAGAACAAAAAACAACATTTTCACTCACTAGTTTGTCTAGCTATACCACTGTAATATAAAATTGTCATTTTGTCGAATAAAAAAAATCTGAATTTTGGTATATAAATGTGCGTCTCCTAAAGCATGTTTCATTACGTCTTTGTAGAAAGAATGCTGGGTGTAGCAAGTAAGTGCTGTATAGCAAGTAAGTGACGGTTGTAGCAAGTAAGTGCAGTGTGTAGCAAGTAAGTGCTGGAGGTAGCAAGTAAGTGCTGGGTGTAGCAAGTAGGGGTGCACCGGATAGTCGCTCCGGCTCCGGCTTCTGCCGAATATCCGGCATTTTTTACTATCCGGTGCTATTCGGCTCCGGTCGGATATCACTACCGGATAGTAGACCGGATAGTAAAAAGTCACCTATTTAAAATACATAAAGTGAACCTCGTTCCATTAATGTCTGTTGTAGAATGTATTAATGTTTATATTAAAACAAAATAATGTGCTTAAAAATAGAGCCTTTATGAATATCGTTTATTATAAAGACAAGGCGTGTTAATAACTTAATATAAATAGAAATGAAACTTTACATTATAAATGCGCTTTACATACAGAGCAGCAATGGCTGGCACATTTTTCAATTTGTCTTGACCTTTGAGTAGTAGGTTAGTTAACATGTTAAAATGCTACATTCCTTGACTACGTCATGCTGACCAGACGTCTGTCTAGCTGTATAGAGGTAGAGATGAACAACTCCCACCCCTTTTATTTGTTTAGTCCATCACATTGAGTTTTTTTTTATAGGCAGGTGACCACAAGCTAAATACGATGGACGTAGGTTTAATGTCAGCGTATGGACACTCTCTAGAGGTCACACCTTTCGAGGGAACTGAGTTTGTTTATTTAAAAGTTAATCTTTATTAGGGGGGGGGGGGGCTGGACTACAGGAGCCACACCTCTAAGGTAACAAGATATATTTCCTGATGAACAACACCCTCCCCCTTTTATTTGTTTAGCCCATCACATTGAGTTCATTGATTGACAGGTGACATCAAGTCAGATACGATGGACGTAAGCACTCTCTAGAGGTCACACGAGGGAACTATGTTTGTTTACTTAGTAGTTTATCTTAATTTTTTTTTGGGGGGGGGGGGGGGGGGGCTGGACTTCAAGCCAAACTTCTACACGCGTATCCGGACAAAGAGTTTGCTTATTTGGAGAAAAATCTTAATCACGTGGCTGGACTAGAGGCCACACATTTTCAAATGTGCCGAGTTATTTGAATATACACAAACCGCGAGATTATATTGTCCAGTAAGCCAGTAACTAATTATTTTGTAGAAGATACGACCAGGGCTATCTTTAAATGGAGAGCTAAACACCCCCTACTCTTTATTTTATTTCTTTGGTCCTTGACACCCAATTTATTGATATACATTGACCATTTTTTTAGGCAGAATGAAAAAACACAACGTGCTAACAAAGGATATTACACTGTCAATAAATATTACGGTGAAATAATTTTTCTAACGTGTTAACTTGAATATTACTTCTGCAGTTAAGTGTCTTGATTTGATAACAAATTCTTAATAATTTGTGACAGTCAAGTAACTCCTTGTTATCACTATTTTTTTTTTACTTATGATGCATACTTAGCCACTGTGTATCAGGCCAGGACATTTACACACCTGACATCCGTAGGCTTACTATCGTTCCCTTTTGTAACAGTTACTGAAACCACGAATACAATAATTAATAAGTAATAAGTTAAGGAAGATGTTTCTAACATACGTTCTTTGCATTGAATGTTTCTTACGTACGTTCTCTGCACAATAAAATAAAACAAAGATGTGTATGTTTGCGTGTGTGTAGTTTTTTGCCTTGTATTAAAACCTTTAGAAAGAAAGCTAATTTCATTGTTTAATTCTTTTGACTTAATAAATAACGAAAACCTGACAGTAAATTTTAAAATCGCATAAAATAAATTGAATAATAGTACTGCAGTTAGATCTAGCAAACAAAGAAACAATATGCTGGAGCGTAAAAAAACAACAACCCTTGACCTCTAACTAGTGGACGGGTATAATTTATCTATATGCTTGACTGACCATGCCAATCTGTTATCTTTTTTTACTGACACCCAACTCTATTGCGTGCGTATGCTCAAGGAAAAAACAATGCTTGATGGTTAACACAAGCTGACTACACTGATCAGGTTGTTTGTCTGAAATTCATGAACACATACATCCGACCACTATACAAGGCAGATTGTACTTTACTTATGAGATTTACATTAGTAACTAGTTCAATATATACTAACATTATTTACATTGACCTTCCTACACACATCCTTTACAGTTGGTGGCATCGTACATACACACAGTCACACTCATGCTATACAGATTTTTAGAAATACTGTGGAGCTTGAATAAATCAATCAGTAACAGAGTTTAAAACAATAAGGTATATAAAAGGAAAAAAAATAAAACCAACCAATATAGGTGTGTTATTTAACAGTTTCGTAAAATGTTCAGCAACACATGCTATTAACAAGACACTTAGGTATCCGGCTCCGGCTCCGGCCTAATATCAAATTTTACTATCCGGTCATATCCGGCCCCGGCCGGATATCAAAAAGTACTATACGGTGCACCCCTAGTAGCAAGTAAGTGCAGTGTGTAGCAAGTAAGTGCAGTGTGTAGCAAGTAAGTGCTGGGTGATGCAAGTAAGTGACGGATGAAGCAAGTAAGTGCTGGGTGATGCAAGTAAGTGCTGGAGGTAGCAAGTAAGAGCTGGATGTAGCAAGTTAGTGTTGGGTGTAGCAAGTTTGTTCAGGGTGTAGCAAGTAAGAGCTGGGTGTAGCAAGTAAGTGTCAGATATGTCACATGTCATCCTTGATATTTACAAAACGATTTCATTTTGAAAAGGATGAACATGATCGGTGGCTTACGTCCGTGTAAAGGAAGACAGTCGTTCATTTTTGGGGGACCCCTCCTTCGTTCGCTTAGACTTACCTTAAGGCAACATAAGCAAAGGATCAAAACCCTGCTTGGGGCCCTCTAAAATAGTCTCAGGGACATTTTCAATTATATTGAAGAAAGAACTATTAAGTTCCGCAGTCATTGTCCTAAAATGGACAATGTTTACCTTTCATCGTGATGTTTACTGTTAATGAGCTTTATCCACCAAAAAAGTTAAACTCTGGCTTAAACTCAAACAAGTCTTTATCATAAGCAGACGGTGAACCTTTTTTTTTTGGACTAAATCCTTCTTGAAAAACTGGTTTCTCGAGCGCTTCAAAAATTGTGAATACATTCTTTTGCATTCCCTGACATAATGCTAACATTGCAAGAGTTTTCCATACAGTGGACACAGGGAGATCACTGAGAAAGATTTTTTGGTGACAATCTGAAGAATATGTCGTGTATGCAGTTCAACTCCTACGTTAGGATGCGACTAAACGCGATGCCACTTCGGCTGAGAACTATGAGCTAGACAAAGCCATAAGAATCTAATAACTCTATGACCTTTCATTCGTAGACGAGTTTCAATTTGTGATCCTATTTTTTTAATAGTTTATCGTATTGTTTATTTTTAATAGGCTTTGTCCTTTTTTTTTGGGGGGGGGGGGGGGGGGGTTTCTCATATGAATGTATAGTAACCCTTGGATGATTCTACAGTAGATAGTCGATTATCCGGATTATTTGGGAAAGTGGTCTGTCCTGATAATCCATCGTTCTGAAAACCTAATGCGAAATATTATAAACGACGCATTTCACCAACAATTTATAGAAAATTCATCATAGGGAACAGCTCAGTAAGTGAATCTAAAATTCAAGTCAAATGCAGAGGAACAAAGCGTTATAGTTAGTAGCCTGCCATTATTGAGAGAAATAATCGCTGCACACTAGCAAATCGACTTAGATACCATATTAGAAAACAAAACAAAAAAAAAAAGCAAAAAAAAAATGGCAGTTCGGATATTTGACGTTCTGGATAACTGGCGTCTGGATAACTGGCGTCTGGATAAACATCTTTCTATTGTATGGATGTCCTTCCATGGTATATTGTGATCTCCACAAATAAAAATGGACAGGACTTTAAAAAAATTTACAACCTAAGATCTTAAAAGGTAATTAAATCGCCTTTTTTAAAAAAAACTATATCCATCAAATTCCCAACTCTGTTTTCTTGACGCTATTTTTCAATCTGTCAAGTCGTCATTCTGAGCCTGTATCGGCCAGTATACATTTATGGCACGCATCTCCCAAGCACATTCTACACATTTTTGTCTCTATTTTTTTCGTTTTTCACATTCCTATTTCTTGTCCTACTAATGAAAGTTTCAAAGAGGACGTGTAGGGCAACAAAACACATTGATTTATATCTGATTGCAAGTCTGAGCAGATAGGCTTTGACCTTCAGACGTCCTTGACAGTAAATATATCTCCAGATACACCAGAACAAATCGCATCACAGAATGGATTTTCTTCTCGGTTCGTAGGAGGAGCTTGCATGATGAACTGCCCTACAAAAAGCAAATAACTTCTTCAAATTGTATTTCAGACTAAGAGCACAATGTCTTCTCTACAGTTCTTATTGGCCTCTGCCATTGTGGCTGTTGCATGTTCGTATGGTAGGTATATAAATTCTTGTGCGTTAATATAATCCATTAATACAATTCATTATAGTAGCTCTCTTTATAAAAGCTTACCTATTTACTTTATATAGCATAGACTAATACACAAGTACAATATTTTATAGATATCAAATAATCAAAATGCCTTTTATATGTTTAAAGGCGATTCTCTCCTTCATACAAACACACGGTCGCAAGTTTAATACTTAAATTCATAGATGTTTTAGCCTTTGAGTCTTCACCATCCTCGATCCAGGATCCCTCCCCTATAATATGTTCTCCATCTGGGTATATTATGTGACTTTATTTTTCCAACTATCGGTGTCAGACTTGAAATATTTTATGTCATGCTTTACAAGCATCAGAGTATCTTAACATTAGCTGACCTTAAATATCTATACATGTTTTAATCTTTGCAAATGTACGCACCACAATCTTTTCCATTTGTCACGAAAGTTAAAGTAATGCTAATATTCATTTTTAGTTAATGTATATGACCGCTGTATGGTCCTTGTTAAAAGCTAACACATTTTACCTTCTGTCTGATATCTACGACTCTCGTGTGTTTACTTCTGTCCACAGATCCGGCCTACTTAGTGAGTACATCCTACAGTCAGCAATATCCCAAAACTAACGCTGTTCCGGGTAAAAGATTTACAAAGTAGAATTTGTGTCGAGTGTACTTGTACAATTAGTGTCCGATGTACTGTACAGTGTGGCGGGTGTACTTGTTCAATGTGTGTCCGATGTACTGTACAGTGTGGCGGGTGTACTTGTTCAATGTGTGGCGGCTGTAGTGTACAGTGTGGCGGGTGTACTTGTTCAATGTGTGGCGGCTGTACTGTACAGTGTGGCGAGTGTACTTGTTCGATGTGTGTCGCGTGTACTTGTACAAATTACACTTGTGTTTTAAATTAAATTCATTTGAAAAAAAGAAATTTACGCATTTTAAGTAAAACTATCGACACTAAAAAGGATGTTCAAATAGTGTGTTGTTTTTGTGTCTTATTTATATAATCATTATAAAAGCTGAGCCCATGGTCGCTCACACTGAAAACATGACACCCTCGATAAAGAAAATGGATAAAATTTACTTTCTTTGGTCCATAGATCGCAAGGTCAGAAAAAGGTTATTTTTACTTTACCACAGAAGAGGATCAGGAATGTGTTGAATGCAAACTATCTTTGTTATTCTTTTAGTGCTCGACTTCGTATAATTATGTTATTGTATTTTTGCTTTAAGTCTATTGCAACAGAAGAACAGACCCTGAGTATATTGCGGATCCCAAAACTTGCAACGGCTATTACAAATGTCGATACGGTAAGTATGAATACAGGGAATGCAACAAAGAACACAGATATGATGCTTCTAAAGGGGACTGTGTCAGAGATAAAAACTGTGTTTACGGTAAGTCAGAGGTATATATAGGAATAACCTGATTGATGGCCTTGACATTTGAGACAATCCGCCATTTAGTAGGAAATTAAGTAGCCTAAATGTACTTATGATATATAATACAGACGTTACTTCAAAAAAGAAGATGATTACGTCATACGTGTCATGCATTTAGTCATGCATATTAACCGATGACCTAAATTCTGCCAAGTCACTGGTTTTCCTGGCTAGCTCAGGCAACCCATTCCATGCTCTAATAGCACAAGGAAAGAAGGAGCATTTGTAGAAATTTGTCCTAGCATCTGGAACGAGGAATGTGCCTTTATCTTTGTGTCTTTCAGAGTATTTTATTAAATTTTGTTTTTTGTATTTGAAGATTATGGTTCAGTGTCTTATGTATAATTGCTACTTTCCATTTAAGTCTTCCATCCTGAAGGCTTTTTAAATTTAGTGATTTTACTAAAGATGTTACTCTAGTCAAAGGTGAATATACGTTTGTTATGAATCTCACTGCTCTATTTTGTGTCTATTCCAGTTTCTAAATGTTTTCTTGAGTTGAGGGGTCCCAAACAGAGGATGCATTTTTTGCTAGAAAAGTTTAATTTTAATAGTTTCAATTTTGTTTCGTAATAAAATTTTTAGCTCCATTATCTTGTGGATGTTAATTGTTAACCCATGCTAATGATGCAACAATATTCTTACCATATGACTATGTTGGAATCTATCCTAACAGTACACATGCTAAGATGTACCTTTTAGTACAATGTAAACGTGAGCCAATTATTACGATCTGAACATGAGCCTCTTTTATGTTATGTTTTTTAAACATACCCCACTGCTTTAACTGACATAAAAGAGAGCGGATTCAGAACGAGACAGCTAGAGATCACTTACAAAGGTCGCAAACACATTAGATACAAATATGAAAATCCTCTGCCGAGGACAGAAGTAGACGGCGAAAGAAAACTTAAATCAACCAGCGGCGGACAATGGTTATGTCAGTGCTAGCCGTGGCAAATATGTAGGTCGCAGCTGTAGCTGCGAAGCCACATGAAATACTACATAAATATATTTTACTGATGGACTGCAGTTTTGTTTTATGATTGTTAACTTCAGCCTTCTATTAGTTCTGAAGTACTTAGAGAAGCTATTAAAGAACCACAAAAAAAAAAAAATGATTGGCTAGATCTACTCATTTAATGATTCATTGGTGTGTGATTTCTGTTTTTTTTTTACTTTCTCCTTAGGCAACGCCGCTTCCTACAGTACGAGCAACTCACAAACTGTTAGTACATATGGTACCAGCACCACCAAAGCGCCCTCCTCAACTTACAACCTCAACCCCATGTATCCGCCTTTCAACCCATATACTGCTGTCAATGCGCCAAACAATTATCCAACTAATCCCACCAACTTGCCTTACAATTACCCTATGAATTACCCAACAAATCTTGTCTTCAATCCTATCAAGCAACCAGACCCCGCCTACAACAGCGCTCAAGGAACAAATGTCTTAAGTCCTAGCAACTATCAGCCTTCTCCAGCTTTTGTCCCTCCAAACTATCAGTTTCCACCTAACTACAATCCAACTAATAATTACCCAATCAATATACCAAATCTCGATAGGTATCCGAATCCCATTAATCCTCCTGCGCAGTCCAACCAACCTAACTACGATCCAATCAATAATTACCCAATTAATCTACCCAATCCCAATAACTACCAGAATCCCATTTACCCAAACAATTTACCCGATCTTGCTTATTATCCAAATCCCAGTATTTCCCCAGCACCTTCCAAACAACCTAATTACAATCCGTCTAATAATTACCCAATCATTCTACCCAAACGTGTTTATAACCCCAATACTAGTAACCCACCAGAACTTTTTAACCAACAGCCCTATCCTTATTTCAATAGTCCGACTAGAAACTACCAGCCAGGAACACCCTACGTTGACCCTAACGAAGATCCAGCATTCCTTCCATACAATTTGGCTAATGGATTTACTTCTGATGCAGCAGATAACATACCAAATAATGCTGATGATAATGAGAATAACGAGGAGCCCTATGACACTGCCAACGATGCCCAAAACTATAATCCACCTCAAACTTCTTACGTTGCCCCTACTAACAGTAATCCTACCATAACTTCTAATGTTGCCCCTCCTAACAGTAATCCTACCATAACTTCTAATGTTGCCCCTCCTAACACTTATCCAGCTTCATTCTCTAATGTTGACCCATTAGAAGTTGATCTGAATGAACTTTTCAATTCTGACAATGCTCCAACTTCCTACAAGGAAAATAATCTAAACTGTAAGGACATAACTGTAAAAAGCGACTACAGCAATGCACAACCTAATGTTCCTGGCGTGTGTAAGTTCTGTTATGCAATTCCCCCCTCATGTCCGACGTGGTTTTTTTATGCTTTTTTTGCTAACATGTTTCCTGAGTTTTGCCTGTACAAACTCTCTGTTTATTCCTGATGGGCTTTTGGCTCATTTGTCTTGTAAAGTCTTTTGTTTTAAAAAAAAAAGATTTTTTTACCCGGTCCCCTCGTTAGAGCCATTAATAAGATCAGCTATGCATGCAGGTTTCTGATAGGTTCCAAGTTCCATGAAGTTTTGACTTGAATGGAGGTATTGAAAAAAGAAAAGGTTATGTTTTCGTCTTGAAACGCTATGACGATATTGTGCTAAAAAAAGATAGAGAGAGGGGGGTAGCAGGGGAGGAACAAAAAGAAATGGGAAAAATAAGAAAACAGAGAGAGTGTGAAGAAAACAGAGAGAGTGTGAAGAAAACAGAGAGAGTGTGAAGAAAACAGAGAGAGTGTGAAGAAAACAGAGAGAGTGTGAAGAAAACAGAGAGAGTGTGAAGAAAACAGAGAGAGTGTGAAGAAAACAGAGAGAGTGTGAAGAAAACAGAGAGAGTGTGAAGAAAACAGAGAGAGTGTGAAGAAAACAGAGAGAGTGTGAAGAAAACAGAGAGAGTGTGAAGAAAACAGAGAGAGTGTGAAGAAAACAGAGAGAGTGTGAAGAAAACAGAGAGAGTGTGAAGAAAACAGAGAGATTGTGAAGAAAATAGAGAGTGGGAAGAAAACAGAGAGTGGGAAGAAAACAGAGAGAGTGGGAAGAAAACAGAGAGAGTGGGAAGAAAACAGAGAGTGGGAAGAAAACAGAGGTGGGAAGAAAACAGAGAGAGTGGGAAGAAAACAGAGGGTGGGAAGAAAACAGAGAGTGGGAAGAAAACAGAGAGAGTGGGAAGAAAACAGAGAGTGGGAAGAAAACAGAGAGAGTGGGAAGAAAACAGAGAGAGTGGGAAGAAAACAGAGAGTGGGAAGAAAACAGAGAGAGTGGGAAGAAAACAGAGAGAGTGGGAAGAAAACAGAGAGTGGGAAGAAAACAGAGAGTGGGAAGAAAACAGAGAGAGTGGGAAGAAAACAGAGAGTGGGAAGAAAACAGAGAGAGTGGGAAGAAAACAGAGAGTGGGAAGAAAACAGAGAGTGGGAAGAAAACAGAGAGAGTGGGAAGAAAACAGAGAGTGGGAAGAAAACAGAGAGAGTGGGAAGAAAACAGAAAAAAAAGGAAGTTAAGGAGAAAGAGAAAATAAACTTCTCTAAATCGGCAATAAATGACCATTTTCAGATCCATGTAATGCAGACCTCCAATGCCAGACTTATGCTATTACTGGATCGTGCAAGGGATATTTCTTGTGTTGGAATAATGAATCAATCTACCAAGAGTGTCCGGAGTACCAAAGTTTTAATGCAACATCTGGTTTGTGTGTCAACAGCAACACTTGCAAATGTAAGCTTTTCATTACTTTTGTTTCTTGCGCAAATGCACACACTCGAACACGCGAGCGCGAACACACACATACATATTTATATATATATGTATATATATATTTACATACATACATTCATACATACATACATTCATACATACATTCATACATACATACATAATACATACATACATACATACAAAATCCATACATAATACATAAATAATACATACATAATACATAAATAATACATACATAATACATACATAATGCATACATAATGCATACATACATACATACATAAATACATACATACATAATACATACATAATACATACATAATACATACATAATACATACATAATACATACATACATAATACATAATTCATATACACATATATACATAATACATAATACATACATACATACATACATACATACAAACATACATATATGCATAAATGCATACATACATACATGCATACATACATACATTCATACATTCATACATTCATACATACATACATACACACATACATACAAACATACATGCATACATGCATACATGCATACATGCATACATAATACATACTTACATACATACATACATATATATATACCTATATTAGAAATGATTATGTTTTCCATTTCCCAATATTTTCCTTTGTACCCTCAGGACACGGTGAAGTCATTCATCAGAAATGAGCAAGATTTATCTGCTGCACAGAATATGTAGACCATGTAGACATTTGGGAAATAGGAATTCTTGAACATCTAAACATTAAATAAACTTTCAATATAAACCTTTACATTATTTGCACATTGTGTTTCTTGACTTAATTTATTTTGCACTACGTACATTGTGTGTTTGTGTTTGAGGGGTGGGGTGTTTATAACTAAAACTGCTGTTCAAACTTTAAAATAAAACATTTAGTCAAGTCTGTCTTTCAATCCATAGCGTTACCAACTTGGTCACAGTTCCTCAGCTTCAACAACAGCAACATATCAGAACCTTAATTATCTCATTAACAGTGGAAGCTCTTTGTAGTCTTGGGCTCCAGTGCCGACTTTCATGTCCAGTTATTTATAGCCGATGACAATACACGAATCAATCCAAAAATTACCCAGTTAGTTAATCATTTAGTACTAATTAATTAATTTTGTTTTATATAACAGAAAGGGAGCTAAACCCAGTAATTTTCAGATAAATGGCAGTAATTAGCATATAGTCCCCTTTACACAAGCTTCTTTTTAGAAAAGTTTTTTTTTTTTTTATTGCTTGTTAATGTTTCTACCAAGTACCAATTACATTATCAAAGTGCATTGAACAAACTTTTATTCTTATCATTTCGTGTACATTTCCCTTACATCAGAGGGTCGAAAACTTTAAACTTAAAACAAAAACAAATAGCAAGACAAAAAAAAATTATAGGCGATTCATTTACGGAAGAATAAACCTATTAAAAAGATGTCTTTACTTTAAGCACTTCATACATGGCGGTAACAAAAGGTTTCACTATCACCTTCCGTAGTGTCACCAAATTATTTGGATTGTGAACAAATCGAATAGCTTGTTTATAAGAAACTAATCGTACGTTTGGATAATAAATTATCAGTCAATAGTGACATCAGAAACTACTCGCACTTCAATAGAAATGTTAGGAAATATATACGTCCGTAAATTCTATTATAATTTTATAATTGTACCGTGGTTACTATCATTATCAGACACTTTATATTAAAAGCATTTTAAGCATTGTTTTTGAAAATGGTAGTTTGTACTAAAAAAAAACCCAGTTTGCAAAAGACCAACAAAAACAAAACAAAACAAAAAAAACTGGTGCACCTTTTTTAGTTAACATAGAGTTGAAGCTAGGGGCTGAAACAAATGATACATACATATATTAATCATAAATAAATAATAGCTTCAACTCTATGTTTACGTTTACAGCATTATTGCTCGTACCCACTGAAGCTTCTATATGTAATGTGTTTATGTTGTCCACTTGTCTTTGTGAGAGATATACACTTAGATAGAGCCATCGTTTGTCTAATGCATGCCTAAAGGCTGTCTGTGTCGGCTCTATCGAAGTTGTTAGTGAACAGATGCTGCGAGGGTGGGGGAGGGGTTAGCTGGGGCTTGTGACCTTTGACCAGTGGGGTGGTAATTTGCATACGAGCGAAATGACTCTGGATCAGAAGAACGTTTATTTGGACATCCCGATGGTCTAGAGGCTAGTTTCGCTTGGTGCGTTATCGCTAGGCGGTGGTGTCGAATCCAGAGTCACAGGTTCGAGCCTCGGTCGGCGCATGCCCTTATTTTCGTAGCATTTTAGTTCACTACTTTCTCTCTTAAAATCTTGGTCCCTGGTGCTGTTATTTATTGATGTTTAATATATGTATGTACCTTTTTTAGTTAAATTAAAATATAGGCGGACAGACAGATCGCCCAAATTATTACTTTCGATAAAAAACAACAAAAAACCACTCTAAAACAAAACAAAATCGTAATTTCTATGAAGTCTAAATCGGTTGACTACCTGGTCGACTGGTTCGCGTTCTGAATAGTCTCTCAATAGTCCCACGTTCGAACCCAACTTGCCACTTTCCAGGCCGCCATGCGAAAGATTAGAGCTAATATACATTAATCTTTAAATACTTTCAGAATATGAAGATGACTGTGGAGCTCGTTTACCATTAAGTCTATTTCCTAGGAGTTTCAATGTAACGTCTGATTACATTTGTAGCTGAAAATTTATTTTAGTATTTTGTTTGCCCTAATGTAAAAGTAATTTACTAGAGAACGTTGACCTCTGTCCCAACTGAAACTTTCGAAAAAATGTTAAGGGTCAATAGAAAAGCTTTCATAATGACACTAGAGTTTAAAATAATGGTCATATAGTGACTTTAGTGTGACATTTATCTTACTCTATCTCAGTACTTTCCTTTTTTTTTCAGTTTCTCTCTTTATATCTCAGACTCATTTTCATGATGACTCTTTTATTTCATCTTCTTTTTCTTTCACATTCCCTATCTCTCTTTCTCATACTTTCAGTCAGTCTGTACAAAAAGAAATGGATGAAGAAAAATTACTCTATAAGCGAGAGGATTGCAAAATTTCAACATAATCCAAAGATTGGGTGTTGGGGAAATAACGTGTACAAACAGTGTATCAGACGGACACAGAGGGAGTGGATATAAAGCTTTGTAGAACAACATGCTGATAGAATAAGACAATAAGCGCTACTTGAACAAAAGAACCAAATAAAACCTATCGTCCATCCACTTACTGACCACAGGAGACGAAAAGTTCATTGTGCTGCATCCTTTGTGCACATAAGCAAGCACGCACGCACTCTCTCTCTCTCTCTCTTTCTCTCTCTCTCACACACACACACAAACACACGCACGTGTACGTGCTTATTCAGTCAAATTCGTAATTGATTTTGAATGTCTGCTAAACAATATACATGCTCGTTTAAAGGTTAACTATCTCACTGCGATATCACTAAATGTTATCTACAAAGAATTAATGTATTGTACCTACATTTATTTTTAATATCTCAACCCCCTCGACAAAATAGTAATAAAACAATTATGCACGTATAAAAAAACTATGAATGACTAATGGGAAAAAAATACTGTCTCATTGTTCACGTGGTACACATAAAGCACTAGTTTGAAATGAAGCTTTTCTGTCAAAACTAACAGGAAGGCGTGGTTAAAATAATTTTCATTGGTGGGTATATATATATATATAGCTTTCCAGTCCTTGCTCGCACACATTGGTCTACAGAATCTCCATGTGAGTACGGTATGTGAATATTTACATATAAAGAAAATGTAAAGCTAATTCACCTTGCTTCTATAATATAAAGCAGCCATTGTTTTTTAAAGAGTGGATATTCTATAATATTTAATTTTGAATAATGTTTTAAATAGCCTATTATTTATTGAGTAAACTATTTTTAAATTAGATTGGAAACATCTCTACAAACTCATTAGTTCTCGAGCACGTATCTTCCATGTAGAGCCTGTTACAGTGTTTCCAAACTTTTCCTAAACGAACACTTCTCACATTTTGAGTATTTAGCGGAACACTTTGCTAATTTTTTTTAGAGGATTAATTCACCTGGTGACCTACTAGTTAATTATTCCAGTAGTTCGTGGAACATCTATTCAGGCCTCGCGGAACACTAGGGTTCTGCGGAACACAGTATGGGAAACATTGGTCTATTTCATCAAGTCTAGACCTGGCTAGTCATTATACAAAAATTGGAAGAAAAAAGTTTATTGAATTTTGGTATACTTTTTGAAAAGCTAATAACATATCATCGCATCATTTCAATAGTTTAATATAGTTTATGGGTTACAAAGTTTTTAAAAGAAATTAATATTTTGTTTCGAAACCAACAAATTTTAAAAAGTGTTTCCAATGTAGACATGCGTTTTTCAGCATTTAACTTTTTTCTAATGGGATGCGCGGGACGCAGGCGGTCGATGCAAAGAAATATATAGTATATAGGGTTTTTTTTTAAATAAGAAGAAGTATCACTGTATTTCTTTAAAAAATCAAACAAGCCACTTGACTTTATAAAATGTGTTGATTTAAGGAACAAAAATTAAATCTAAAAGCATTCAGATTGTGATTTATACTAAACATTTTAGGTGAGTGTCTTGTTTGATATTTTAGAAATTTATGAAAGCTTTTTTTAAAAACTATAAATAAATTGTATCCAAATTACATTTTAACTAAAATAACAATGTTAATTTGATTTTATAAACTACATAATTTCTGTATAATAGATTTCACCCCACCTGGGGAGGGATCTTAAAGTTCTCTGAATCTACTAAACTGTTTATCATAGAGCCTATCAAACATTGAGAAACGAGAACTAAAACGAATTAAGATGCAAAAGAAAGATCCCAATTGTCACTTACAAAGACCCACGAGCGGATCCAGAATTTTGGAGTGGGGGGGGCATTTTTTTCCAAACCCTAACCCTAACGCCCAGTAAACCCTAACCCTATGCATAAATGTGCGTACAGAGCGCGCGCACACACACACACAAACATATATATATATATATATATATATATATATATATATATATATATATATATATATATATATCATTTCTTAACCTTCGGCGAAAAACAAAACAACTGGGGCAGCGCTATAAGCTTCTCTTGTGGGGTTCGTGGCGAAGCCCCGACGACAAAAGCGTTTTCTTGCTTTTTTCACTGTAGAAACGTATTCTCCTGACATCTACAGCTCATTATTCATCAATGGAGTTCGGATCGAAGCCCCGTCGCCAAAAGCGTTATCTTGCTTTTTTCACTGTAGAAACGTATTCTCCTGACATCTGCTGATCATTATTCATTAATGGAGTTCGGGGCGAAGCCCCGACCCCAAATGTGTTTTCTTGCATTTTTCATTGCAGAAACGCATTCTCCTGACAACTACACCTCATTATATAGCAATGGAGTTCGGGGCGAAGCCCCGACGCCAAAAGCGTTTTCTTTCATTCTTTACTGCAGAAACGCATTCTCCTGACCTAAAGCTCATTATTCATACTATAAAAAAGGACCATTCGAATAATGTTGTACTTGAAAAATATTCTAATATAAATGTATAGGCCCATAATACATTCCAAATAAAACTGATTTGTTCCTTGAAAAGATAAGATACCCTACATATTTAGATTTTTGCTTTGAGGATCACCGTCGAAAAAAAAATCGATAAATAGTATTTAAGAATATTAAAATATAAATTGTGAGTTATAGTCCCAAATTTATTTAACTAGAAAAATATCTGATTGAGTAAAGATTGGGAAAAGGCGACTATGAAATTATTATTTGAGTTTAGAACTCATCTCAATCATGACTTTTATACTGACAAATTTCGTTTGAATTCTAACTTTTCCAATGCATAGTCTTGCTTAAAATAATTATAATAAATTCATGTGAAATTACATAAACTCTGTCTGGAAATGGGAGGGGCGGTAGAGTGAAAACGATTAATCGTCGCTCCTTTAACAATTTCTGTTAAAGATTGCATTCGGCATTAAAAATAGGGGTGGGGCAACTTGATATAAGAATTTAATTTATAGTATGTATAAATTATATCAGTGACAGATTTTTTTTTATTTTGTAATTTCGTAACTATAATACAAAAAGAACAAGTATTGATTTGTCCGATTGGGAAATGCGATTGCATGTATCGCCCCTCCCACCTGGTACAACCCTTTTTCATTTAAATTTCCTAATGATACAATTTGAGATTAGAGTATGGTACGACATAATATACAATGGGTCACATATCAATACGTAGTTTATATTATATAGATAATTAGTGTTCACAAACTATGATTCTCCACAAAAATAGGACCGCCCCCCCTGCACTCAGAGGGCTAGAGTGGGGAGGGCAGTACATGCAATCGCCCCCCTCCCCTCACCCCACCGAATCGGCCAAGATACCAGAAATGGAGCGACATAATATACAATTTATATATTAATTCAACTAATTTTGTTCACAAACTATGATTTCTCCATAAAAACGAACCGCCCCCCCCCCCCACTCAAAGGGTTTAGGTGGGAAAGGCAGTAGAGGTATTCGCCCCCCCCCCCCCCCACACCAATCGGCCAACAGTGAACGACATAATATAAAGATCGGTTAAAATATCAATAACAAGCTTTAAAGATATAGATAGTTAATTGATTTTGTTAGTAAGCTGTGATTTCTACAAACAAATTGGATCGCCCCCCCCCCTCGAAAGTGTAGGGGGGGCGGGATTAATACCATCGCCCCTCCCGACTCCACCAAATCGGCCAACATACTAGAGGGTGGGGCGAAATAATCTTAAAATAGGTTGAAATATAAATAATTAGTATATATTTTTAACATAAGTAATAAATTCGTATACAAATTGTGTGAATCCTATACTAAAGTTCGTCCACCCCCACCTTCGGGGGAGGGGGGGGTCGGCCGAGTGGGGGGCGATTGCCCCTACTGCTCCCCCCCTCCTGGATCCGCCAGTGCAAAGACCGCATCACAAATGAAGAGATAAGAAACAGGATTAATACAGCAATGGTACCCTATGATGACCTGCTAACCACTGTCAAAAAACGTAAACTTAAACTCTGTGGCCACATCACAAGGTCCTCAGACCTTCCTTCAGGGAACAGTACCAGGAAGAAGAGGAGGATAGAGAACGTGATGGGAAGACAACATCGAAGACTGGACAGGCCTGTCAGTAAATGAAAATCTATCCAAGGCAAAGGACAGAGAGAAACGGAGAAAGACGATTGACAAATTTTGTGTGATGCCGTAACGGGCCAACAGACTATGGGATAGGTGAAGGTGAAGAACTGAAAGACACAAGAATAGTCAGATAGGGGGGAAAAGACTATAAAGGCCGAGTACTGGTGGAAGGGGAGAGAGAATATTCGAATATATAGCATTAGGCTACATACTATATACACATAAAAAAAATCATTTTCTTGCTGGATGTATAACGCAGGCAAAGGTCCACACTAATTTCCGTAACCTTTTTGTCGTTTGTAATTGCAATGTGTTTTTACAGGTCTTCTTTTTTCATGTTGTACAGAAACTCTGCAACTACACAATGACTCTTATTAAACTGCTCCTCGTTTTTGTGAGTACACTAGTAGTCACACCTGCCAGGAACTCAGGTAATTCCATCAGATATTAACGACATGATAATTTTAATGTCTGATTTACAAAATGCACATGTTTTTTTTTTTTACGGGAGTCTTTCCAACAAATACTTGTTCAGGCTTTGCTAAATCAAGCTGGAGCTGGTTGGGGGGGGGGGGGGGTAGGGGTATGAGACTGGAAAGAAGCTAAATTCACTTTACTATAATTTTTTAAAAAGTGTATAGATCTGATCAAAGGAACGTCTGACCAACATCAAATGTAAAAATACCAGAATATCAAATAGGCCTAAGTATTACAATCATGAGTCACTTTGCAAATAACAGAACGTTTCACTTTCCCTATTGAAATATGGCTAGTGTGACTTAAGTAATTGGAAACAGTGCACAGGACGATACAGGTAGTCGGGGTAAGAAACTATCTATATAAGTTAGACAATTTTTCTAACTATGATATTAATTGGATGAAATGTGTCAGTTGCCTATATTAATTCTCTATTCAGACTTGTATCTTTGTAGTTTCAGACGAATACGCAGACTATAACATTCCGCTACCTGATCCAGGTAAGGAAATGTCCAACTAACTTATCGAAAACATGCTTTCACAATTAAAACATAAAATGCATAAAATAATAAAGTATTTTAACCATGTTTATGCTCATAATACAATTGTAGTTTTAGGTCAAGTACCAATACCATGTGTTATTATAGAAAATGTCTTGCGATCACAACAATAGAAGCTATAAACTATTTATGAGCTTAATTCTCTGTACCTTTTTAAATTGAAACAGATTTTAAATTAATTTTAATTTTCAAATTTCTTTCAGGCTTATCATTTTTTTATATCCTTTTCTTTTATGTCTCTATTTTATAGTAATTAAATTTGGTTTGGCATGTCTTTGAGTGCATGTAAACCATGTTGGCTGAGAAAATAAATTAATCTAACTGTAAGTAAACAATAACTAAAAAAAATTAGCCGATCAGAAAAAAGTGAAAAGAGTGTGTGTTTGCACTCACGCCTTGATACAGCTATTTGTAACAACAAAAAAGACATAATTAAATTCACATACAGCATTTATATATTTTATTGATCAGTTTCAAATTAATAAGAGATGCTCATACAAAGAGCTAAACCCATAAATAGCACCCTTTTTGGTATATCTGGTGAACATACTTTGGAAGTATATCAACAAACAAAACAATACTTTTATGCACCTCTCCGAGCTGTAGAATAAAATTTCAAGTTCTTTCGCTTGTAGCAGTAAATCATTTATATCATTTAGTTTGTACAAGTGGTCTTTATTTTGTGTTGTATTCCATCGCCACCACATTACTTCATATTGCTTTCTCTTCTTTTCCTCTCTTACTAAATTTTATTATTTAAAGAGGTCAACGAGATCTTAAATGTCAAAGTGTATATAAAGAACAGATTACTTCTTCCAAAAAAAAATAAAGGAACTCCATTTATTTTTAAAGTTATAGAATGTATTGGAGATTTTCATACATGGCGGAAAATCTATAAATAGCGAGCAGTTTGGTGTATCCGGTGTACGATATCAAGGAAGTGTCGATGTGCTATGTTGTTGTTGTTTTTTCAAACTTATGACGGTCAATTTTAAGCCCATTATTTGAACTGCAGAATCACTTCTTCTAAGCTCTCTCCTTTGTAGCACAAAATCATTTCATTACGGGGGCAGCCTTAGATTTTCAGTTTATGGCTTCAACTTATTTCTACAAACAAATGGACAACTAAGTAGCGGTAATAAAGTAGACGATACGAAGCTCAGCTGCCACGCATTGAACACTTGTTCAAATAAGAGCTCAGTTCTTTTGTAGTTAGTTGGCAACAGTGACGTTCAATTAAGCGCCCTTGACACTGTCGTTTTTATCGTGAAGATTTCTAATAGGATTAACTTTTAGTGTGAAGATTTCTAATAGGATTAACTTTTAGTGTGAAGATTTCTAATAGGATTAACTTTTTAGTGTGAAGATTTCTATTAGGATTAACTTTTTAGTGTGAAGATTTCTAATAGGATTAACTTTTTAGTGTGAAGATTGCCAATGCTAAAAAAAAATTGTCAAATAAAAAAAAAATCTCATTTAAATTTTTAGTTTTTTATTATTTGTTAAAACCTAGTTCTTGCAGGCTATACTTCTACTCTGATTTTCCTTCTGCTTGTCCCCACAGCACTCTGCACAAGGAAAACTGAGGGCTTGGAATTCCCAGTAGAATTTTACTGTAACCTTTACTTCAAGTGCAGGAGAGGGGTGTTCGAGCTGAGAAAATGTTCCAAGAACCGCAGATATGATGCTGAGGACAAAGACTGTAAAATTGACAGGACTTGTAACAATGGTAAACTCTGTCAAAATGTAGGGCTAACATACATATAAGGCCTGGGCGACCGATCCTTGCTCGGTTAATACATTGGTAGGTAGGGTGACGGATGACATCCTCCAAGTCTGCTCGTGACGATTCATGTGGGTACAAAAAAAAAAAGAACGAGAGAGGAAAAACGAAAATAGGAAATGTCTGCCGAGTTTTAAGGGTTACCAGGATATCTTGTAAATGTCATTGCCTAGGTGGATTTGATGAAAGTACCCAGGCAGTCTACCAAACGTGCTTCACGTTGAGTTATTTTCCTTTGCATTATTCCATTTATTCAAACGCCCTGGCCCTCTATGCCGTTAAGTTTAAGTGAACTCTATTTCTTGAAACATTTCTAACTCTCCAACTTGAGTTTCCTGATGTGACATGACAAATCAGTTGACATTTCGTTTTTTTTAAAAGATGTACACGAATTGTCAAATGTTAGAGACATTATCTAGAAACGTTCTTCAAATTAAATCTCTCTTAATGAATCATTCTTTTACTAGCTCCCCCTCCCCACCTCCCAGCACACAGACACACACACATACTTTTAGCCGTGAATTTAAGTAATTTTACTTTACCTCCCCCCTCACATTCCCGCCACATGAAGTTAGTGATTCGTGCTTTCTCAAGTCAATATCAAAGTATTTAATATTTCTTATAACCTTTTAAGCCCCCCCTCCCCGGTTTTGACACTTTTCCAGCTTTTTTGTTACATTAAAAACCCTCCTAGATTGTTTTAGAGTCCTCCAATGGATCGACCTCCTGCACACTTTGCAGCTCTTGATTCCATTATTTAATGTTGTTCATCCAGCTTTTCTTTGGACGACCCTTTTTCGTACTCCCTTCACTGTACCTTAAAAAATGACTTTCGACATTGAGGCATGTCTTACAATATGACCTAATCAGTATTGAGGAGTACTTCCTTTTGGCCAGCCATAATGTTGATTTGTAAAAGCTCAAACTGGTGTGTCTTCTTTTCCTGCTATCTGAATCAGTCAGTTATATATATTATATATAATAGATTAGTCATATATTTTGGGGTGGGTTAAAACAAACAAAATTGAACCAATTTGGATTTTTTCCCTTCTTACAGTGACACCTAGAGTTGTTGATTCTATCACCTACACAGACCCAAATTCATATGCGTATCAGGCATCGTCCAATGCTTACCAATTCAATGTCAGCCCTTACCAACAACCAGGCTTGGGTCAATATCCCTACCCATCATCATCTGCAATTACAGACCAACAAACTGGTTATAATCAGTACCCACCACCAGAATCAAGTGCTGATAAAGAACCAGGCTTCAATAATTACCCGCGACCTGCTCTACAAACTGGTTATAATCAGTACCCACCACCAGATTCAAGTGTTGGTCAACAACCAGGCTTCAATACATACCCGCAACCTTCTCCTAGTTCGAAAGAACAAACTATATTTGACACATATCCACAATTTCTCTCAAGTCCCAATCAACAGCCTGGATATATTCCATATCAACCAAACGCGTTACCTGGTTCTAATCCATACCAACAATTAGTTCAAAACCCCAATCAACAGACTGGATATGACCAATATCTACAGCCCAATTCAGGTTTAAACCAACAGAATATGTATAACCCATACTTACCAGCTAATCAACAAACAGGCTACAATCCATATCCACGGCCTGCTGCTAGCTCAAATCAACAACCTACTTATAATCCAAATCAGCAAAATGCACCAAGTTCAGATCAACTGGTTGGTTCTAATTCCTACCTAAAGCCTGCTCTAAGCCCAAATCAACCAATTCGGTACATTCAATATCCACAACCTGCAGTGAATTCCAACCAACAACCTGTAAATAATCAATATCCACTACCTCCTGCGAGTTCCAACCAACAACCTGGAAATAATCCATACCCACAAAATGCATTAAGTTCAAATCAACCTGCTTCCAACCCTTATCCTACATTAGGTGGTAATAGCTATCCATCTTCCGCAGCCAATGGCAAACCATCTCCTATTAATCCTGTTATTGAAACTGCCCCAACTTCTAATCAATATCCACCTTTTGGCACTAATCGATACCCGGCTTTCTCCGATAATTCTGGTCCTGCTCCCTCCGCTTATCCAGTGGCAGCTCCTATCAAGCCTTCTACAGCTTCTGACACGAACCCCGCCCCTTATAATAATCCAAGTAATGACTATCTTCAAAATCTGGAAGACCTTTTCAATAATAATTTCCAAGCTTTTCCAAGCGTACCTCCAAGTAGTGTTAAACAAGCCCCTAACAAGGCTAATTATCAAGCATCTAACAACCTACAGCCAACTAAAAACAATTACGACAAACCATATGATCTGTATGGACTTTTCAACGAACAAGCGCCGTCTGCCAACCTTGCAGCGCCGTCTGCCAACCTTGCATTGGTTAGCTATCCTGCAAGCACTCCTGCTCCAAGTTCTAACATTCCTGGAGTCTGTAAGTATGATGGTTTGTTTAAATTGAATGAGTTTCATTCTGAGTGCTGCGTTTGTTAAAATGTGAATTGAATTTCGAAAGCTACTCGGCGTTTCCTATGAGATTTAGTGACTTTTAACACTGTTAATGTAAAGGGTTCCTATCATAAGCTATAGAGAGTGTTGGCAACACAAAGCCTTAGTAGAATGTTCACAGAGCATTTGAACTATATTCTCAAAAGCCATTTTCTTTTCTATTTCTTTCACTAAGAATAATGAGTGTCCTTTTTCATTTGTTACATCTTAACTATTTATTTTAATTGTTTTTAACTTTTCGTCATTATAAAATATTAGCTTTCTAGGTCCTGCTAATCATTCAAATGTATAAGCTTCTAGTGTTGATCTAAGTCAATAAGTCAATATGCGAATCTTCTTTTACTATCCATGTCAAACATGAACAAAATTGCAGCGATAGATTTTAAGGTTGCCGCGTCATCGAAACCCTTATAGCGACACCTTTTGTGACTGATCTCTAAATATATTGTGTTCCTCAGATATCACTTAGCCTAGTCCTCTTCTGGGTATGCCGCGCTATTGCTTCATACCTAAAAAAAAAAAGAGTCACGTTAAATCGCCAGTCACAATATTGGTCTAATATTGAGGATATATCATGTCTTTTTTTTAAAATTTATAAGCTTAACCTTTTTAGCTTTTCTATATTTTTTTATTAACAAAGCTATAGAGAAAAAAAATATATCACTATAACATCTATAGAAATAAATTTAAATCATTGTTAAATGAATCTCGCATTATTCAAGACGCTGGTATAATATTTGTTTATATATAGGCCCTATCCTTAGCAATTTGGAGTAGCATATCTCACCTTTTAAAATGTATATAAATGTAAATATTATTAAAATTGGCTGAGGAATAGTGGCTGATGGGTAAAGACATTTGCCTTTTGAAACGATGGATCCCAGGTTCGAATAATGGTGAAGACAGGAAATTTTTAATCTCGGGATTTTTCACCCAGCCCGTAAGGCTTCCGGACATTAGTTTGAGAAAAGAAAAGTTAACAGTCGGCCACATAAACAAATGACTTTTATATCAATTGCCTTATAATAATAATCTGTTGTTTTTTCACAGATCCGTGTAATAAATCCTTAGAGGGCACGAAATATCCAGTCACAGGAGTTTGCAGGGGCTTCTTCATTTGTAAGAACGAGGAATCTCGTTACGATCAATGCGATACTTACAAGAGATTTAATAGCACCATTAAAGACTGTGTTGATGACCCAACTTGTTACTGTAAGATTTTTTTTTTTGTCAAAGATAGAGATTTGTGTACAAACAAAAGTTTTTTTAATTTGGATACCATCGCTGTTTTAAGATAAATTGTGTTGTATGAAATATAGATGGTACCATGGGGTTCAACCCCCCCCCCCCCGAAATGGAATCTCCCCCCCCCCCCCCCCCAGAGAGGGGGTGTCGGAGTTTAGTGACTGATCTTTTGCTTTAATTTTTGTTTATTTTAGGTGAAATTTTAATACTAAACCATCACTTGCCAAGAGTGTTTTAAGTATAAAACAACGGACCAGGGGTTTTGAGTTTAAAAAACCCCTACCAGGGGGTTTTAAGTTTTAAAACCTCCTACCTGTAGGTTTTGAGTTTGAAACCCACTACCAAGGGATTTTGCTTTTAAATCCCTCTCTTGTATAAAACAACAAAAAAATGCAAACGACAATCCCAAAATTCCAAGAGCACATCTAAGGAAGATTTTGATTATAAACCCCTCTCCAAAATTTACGATATAAACCCCTCTTCAATATAAAAAAAGCAAATTACACACTCAAAATTGTATGAGCGTAGCCAAAGTAGTTTTGAGTTTAAACCCCTCTTCAGATGGGTTTGAAGCTAAAAATATCTCTTTAAAATAAAAAAAAAAGCAAATTACGCATTAAAATTCTTTGAGCGTAGCCAAGGCGATGGGGAGTTTTGAGTTTCAACCCTTCTCCTACAGATGGCTTTTTTAAAAGTGAAAACTCCTCAAGATAGTTTTGAGTTTTAAATCCCCATACAGATTACAGAGCGTTTTAGGGTTGAAAGCCTCTCTCTTCAATATTATTTCTAAAGCAAACTATAGTCACCAAATTATATGACCATAGCTAAATGTGGTTATGAATTAAAAAAAAACCAACTACTCCAGATATATTTTAGTTTAAAACCCCCCAACAGATGATTTTGAGGATAAAACTTCCCTTTTTAATATAAAATTTAAAGCAAAATAGTCACCTAATTCCAAGATTTTAGTCAACAGAAGCTACACATGTCTACCAGTGGCTGGGCTCCATTAATAAAGTGCAATGAAATTGAAAAGAACTAAATGTGACTCTACAAAGATGGCTAAGAAGGATTTTAGGAGTCAGTTATAGAGATCGGGTCTAAATCAAGGAAATCCTATGCCGAAATGGGAGTCTACCCCTTGTACGGTTGTGACAGAGCGTCGCATGAGGTTTGCGCGACATGTTCTCCGACAAAATGAATTACGCATAATAAGAGTTGCGATGACATCCTAGTACAACTTGGCGACACACTTTCATGGAGGGCCTCAGAGCAGGTTGGAGGAGGCTTCAGACATTACCAGTAACAGATTTTTGTGGAAACAGATTGCCAGCAAATGCGCCGAACAGCGCGGGAGGGTCTAAGTCAGTAAGATTAGCACATTGGGTTTTTGAAATAAAACTTTTAAATGGCAAAATAATGCACTGTAGGTACCTCAGAATATGCATTTAGTTGGCTTTCAAAACCAGAAATACTGCTTGGCGGCGGGGCTCCGCCCCGCGCTGGGGGAGTTATCAGCGCTCCCCCAGACCCCTTGCAAGCAAGGGCGAGGAGTCTACTATTCTAGGGCACAATAAACGTCTTCTAAAGGAATGAAGGGTCAGAATGTAATAGAGATTAATTATGTACACACACACACACATCCATCCATACAAACACATATTTTTTTCGGGGGGGGGGAGCGTGGGGAGGGAGAAAAATCCCCCCCCCCCCCGAAAAAAATCCTGGCTACGCCCATGGATGATACCTATCGAAAACTTTATGAAATAGATGATTTATTTTTAAGGCTGACAGATCTCTATGTCGTCTGGAATACTGACATAAATAATAATAGTAACCTCTGGAGAGGTCATATATACAGGGAGTCCTCGTGTTACCACGTTGATATGTTCCTATGAGTCACGTAGTAAGCAGATTTTCGTTTGTCGAAACATGTGTACAGGGGCGGACTGGCTATATGGGCATTAGGGCAAATGCCCGGTGGGCCGGCACTCAAATAGGCCTAAAGGGTCTCATGAATGCCACTATGGCACGCATTAAATTGTTAAAGGTTTTATAATATTCTCTTACATAAGAGGCTATATGAGCGTCAAGTTCCATACATCTTTTACAGACTACAGTGTAATACTAATTTAATCTAACACGTTTTTAAAAATAATAGCCTACATCCATAGACAGTGCTATCCTTTAGGGCCAAAAAACATAGCGATTCAAAAGCAACATAAGTCCTTTATTTCTTTTAAAGATATACAGTATTAAAGAGCATACATACAGTTATCTATACGTCTTAAAAAAAACATAATGATTTTGAGAACAGATAGGCATATAATTGGAGGCCCATCATATGATATACGATTTACGACAAGTACTGTAAAGAACTGCCTGGGCCGATTTTGACATCCAGTCCGCCCCTGCATGTGTACATACTCTACAGTCGAACGCCTGCTGCGTCAAAGCGACCGGCCAATATATGTCTCTGTTTCCCTTTTAATGAATCGCTTAAAGAAATGTCACTTCCATTGTAATGGATTTTTTTTCCTGCGATGCACTGTCATTTGAAGTCTGCCTTACGATGAAGAGTCCTAATGAAGGGCAAAAGGTTGTTAATATTTTCGGAACACACACGAGAGAGAGAGAGAGAGAGAAGGACAAAGCAACAAATCATAATGGTGTACAATGCTTCCTCCTCGGCCCACTACCCGGTAACGGCGTATTTCTCCGCAGCGCACACCAACAAGTTCCCGCACAAAAAGTTTAAAGACACAAAAAGAAGGCTTTATATAGTATTTGGGAGATGTGTCTTAACAACGAAACAAGGTTTATGTAGTATAAGGGAGATGTGTCTTAACCAGGAAACAAGACTTTGTTAGTAAAATAGTTTACATGTTTCTGATGTTCCTTTAGAGTTGAAGATAATTTACGTCCTAGTCCGAAACTCCCGCAGAACGACGGGGGAATGGAAGCGGACAGGGTTTGAGCCCGTTAATTAATCCGAACGACAGTCCAGCGCAAATCGCACGGCCATGCAATTAAATAGTATATGGGAGATGCAACGGACCATCGTAATTCGGGACTACTTTAACCCGAAGAGCCCCTGTAGCTAAATGATACCCTTTTGCATGAGGTGTGGGCTATAAAAAGAGTGCTCAACCTTTTTCGGATTTGGCACCCATATATACTTCCGACACTAGTGTCATGAGGCCCATCACCGAGTCTAACAGAACCAAGTCTTAAAGGCTTTATTGTACACTGTGGACAGAGGTATAGAGGACCAGAGTACTGTATCTCACGGGCCGGATGTAGCCCGAGGACTGAAATAACTGAAACATCTACAACGAAATCTAAGCTTTACTCTCGTACATTTCTTTCAAAAGGGCAAAGAACTCATCTCTCTCTTTTTATTGGAATATAAAGAATTCATATGTTTTCTCATGATCATTTAGCAGACTCACGCCTACCATGTCTGTTGTTTATATAAGACACCACTCAGTACTGTGTATAGCATGTGATTTTAATAGTTTAATGGATTTTATTATTAATAGAGATCGTAGTAATAACTTCTTTTTTTTTTTCAGAAGAAACACACAGACACAAGAATGAACAGTTTGAATAGTTTTAATGTAATCTTATAATGTTGCCTACTATTTATAGATCTTCATAAAGGACTATTGGCTGTAGACGTCTGTATACAATTTCTTTAGAATTTAGATCAACTGTGTTGTGATGTAGACTTCTACATTATACTCAATGGGAAATTTTAATATAAATAAAATATTCTTTATCAAACAGCATTTATATAATACTTTCTTATGTCACTCTATTTCTTTCCTATGCTAGCTAATAATCTACGTGCAGTAGAATTTAAATTGATTAATTAATGTTTCAGTACCGAAACATATATAATACACATTTTTAATTCTGTAGATATGAAAGGTAACTCGACATGGTCAACAATGATAGTCTTAGAATTGTATTGCATATTTTTGTCTGTTTTCAAATAATAATAATAACATCCTGCCACATCACTAGAAAATTCCTCAGTGGATACTGATAAATAGGAACTACAATGATTTTTGTTTCTCTTTAACGAAACTCGACCCTGGCAGTGCCAGATAATGAATAGGCCTACTTGTTCGTTTCTAACATAATAATAATAATATAACTGGGAAAATTAGTTTTAACCTATAATTGTACATTACACATTACATTATAGGAAGACAAAATGTACTATTATATCCACAGTTTCACTTTGACATTTCATGTAAAGTTTAGATCAGATTTTCATAACAATATTACGCGCAGCTGTTATATGTTAAGTTATAAATACTTTGACATCTGCTGTCACATAAATAAAGTTTGATTCGTTAGTTATTTAATAATGATGAAAACAAAAAAGAATGATGTAATACTAACATTGTGGCACAGTAGTTACTGAGAGAAGAAAGACAAAATATTTGTTAGAATTAAAAGTAGACTAACAAATCTCGAGCTCACTTTTGCTAATTGTCTTACTGGACTAATGATACATTAAATAAAACTTAGTATCATCCTTATGTAGGGCCAAAAGATAATTTTAAAATATAACTAGTTATATAATATTTAAAATATCTTTTATAAAAATGCAAATACTCCATTAATTTGGAAAGTAATTAAGGGTAAGTTAGGTTGTATATAGCTTTTTTTTTAATTTTAGGAACGACTCTAAGTTGCCATCGATAATCCAATTTCTAATTCATGCTTGTAAATAATTGTTCGCAAAAATAGTTCCTTCCATTGATCATATGAGTCAGAAGTGTTAAAAAAAAAAAGCTTCTTTCAAAGCAGTCAACTGTGCTGTTCACTTAATCCTCATTTACTTTTCTACAATACTACTAAATCGCGAGTCTGATTTGAAAACTGTCTCAGATATTGATCTAGTCATCTGAATGTATAAAGAGAAAGATTACTTGTTCTTCCATGTCCCCTCTTTTTTTTTTCTGAGCCGTGCTCTTTGTCGCCGCGATTGTTACGTGGGAAAACTCTGGTCCGGCTTGCAGAACTAAAGAGTTATATTTCCATGACTTTTTCATGGTGTCCCGCGTGGTTGGGCCAGAAGAGAATTAGTTATACAGATGTCCTTAAAATGTTATATCCTATCTAGTAAAATCTTATAAATATGTGATGCAGAGTGGATGATCACAAAAAAGTAAATTTAAAAAATATATAATTTGTATTGTTACAATCTCTCCAAATCAGGCGTTCTGTAAACACTGCTAAACACACAACACAACACATCAAGAACTTGACAACAAGAGCTCCAAATAATCTGGTACTTTAATAATGGTCAAATAGATAACAGTCAATAATAGACAATTGGCACACATCAACAACTAAAAATGCCACACTGTACATCACCTTACTAAACTCTACTGTCACTATCTCTTCCTGGACTTGTACATAACACTTGAGGACTCTGCCAGGACCGACTTCATGGCCGACTAACAGTCCCGGTCTCCTCGCTGTCCTGTCTTGAACTGCACTGCCTTACACACTCCGTATCTCTGCTCCACGCAGGCTTATGATCAGATGACCATAACACGGGTCACATTCACATGCAACGTACATACCAGTACTGTCCCTTGCCCTTCGACATATCATACTAAACTGTCTTTCTGGCTTGTGTCACATAAGTCAGCTAATCGCACACAATTAACCCTATCGCGTCGCCAATAGGATTACAACAGTATTATATCAATCGTATGGGTATAAAAATACATCAATACAAATAAAAGTGCCAACAATGAGCAAATATAAAATGGTTTAACATGGTTTAATGATTTAATATTGAATGTTTTGTACAGCTTTAAAAGAGATAACATACCGTAACGCACATCAAAAGTATACACATCCAAAAATATTCCTAAGCTGTGCATCAGCAAATGAATATATGATTGAACCTTTCTTAGTGCAATGTCGAGTAAGGATCAATGTCGTGAAGTAGATCACAAAAACCGGAGATTGACACTGGGGAGGGGGGAGGGGGCATCAATTGTTTTACTAAATACAGAAAAGAAAAAAGACATTCATGACTGAATCCGCGCATTTGTCAAATCATCGGGATGTTTTTTACTTCATCTTGTGGCACATTCTTTTGTAGATTTAGGGTTCATGTTGACGACCTCACTAATAAAAATACAAACCAGTCTTGTATTTAGGACATTGTATACAGACATTAATCGGTTAACGGTTAATGTGTTAGCTTTAAATCCTATTATATATATATATATAGATATATATATATATATATATATATATATATATATATATATATATGTGTGTGTGTGTGTGTGTGTGTGTATGTATAAGTATATTGTACTCCAAATTGAGGAATTAGCAATTTCTTGAACTAATTTTGCGAACGATTTTTCTTTTGCTATTGTCTATTTACATCACAGCATTTCATCACTACTTAATATGAACAATATAACTCGTGCATAATGTTCCGGAACCATAGAACTAGCTTACTAGTTGTTTTTTCTTGTGACTGCTGTCAATTAGAGTCAATCAGCATTGACCTGTTCTAACACTTGATACTTTTGAAACAGAAATTAAAAAAAGGTTATTTCACGGATGATTTTGGTTCCAAATAATGTGAAAGTTTAGCAGCAAAGTTTTTTTTTTAATGTGGACATACAGCTCTTGGTACCTAAGAAACTCCCGCGGAAGAACTGACTAAAACTTCTCTTTAAGTTCATAATTTGCTTGGAAGTATGTCCTCTGGAGCTGATTCAGCTTCTGCACTAAATAGTGAGCTGAGGGGATTATAAACTGGTTCCAAGCTCTTGACGTCTTAAAATTTGCTTTTAAATTCCACAATCAAGGAATCCAAATAAAATCTGTTTTCACTTACTGGCCTCAAGAAATGGAATAGCTTTATTTAAAAAGATTTAAGATGCACATACATTACATATGCAAACAACCCATTGCAGTGCTTCCGATGATAAACATTGTCTTTCTTCAACTCTTCATTAGAAATATTAATAACAATAACAGTTCCAGTCAATATCCTTCAAGGAACCTAACAATGGACCTCATTCACCAATCGTAAACAAACAACATTTAGCCACGTGGAGCTCTATCTCTTCTATATAATTTACGATCTAATGTTTAATTCATGATGGTTGTCACGTGACAGTTTTTTTTCGTTATTTTATCAATAAGATCACGTGACTAAATGTTGTTTGTTTACGATTGGTGAATGAGGTCCAATTTCTTCCTTGAGATTCCATGTTCTTCTAATGCTAGGCCAGCGGAACTTTCGGAACTGCCAGTCAGGGCCGGCCTTAGATAATTGGAGGCCCTAGTCGAAGTGAATTTGGTAGCCCCAAATAAAATAGAAAAATAAAAATTAACGGAGAAAAAACTAAAAGTATGCAATTTATTAAAAACTCTGTTTTTCTCAGTCAAATCACGGGAACTATCAGTTGTTACCAGTACCATCTTGTACAGGCGAACCCAAGTTTTTCCATACAGTTCTTCATTCCGTAGTCCGAACGGTGGACTGAACTTGTCTTTGCATTTTTAAAATTATTTCCATATAAAATAATCTTAGTTTACTTTAAACTTTTAGAATGACATTTAGATATAATGTTTCTTTATCCTCTTCATCATAAGTGATAAGAATCAAAAGTTTCAATAATTTCTATAGTTATTTTTAATATATTTGCATGTTTATATTTGTATAATGTGTGGGCACCACGGATTTCTTTACATGTTCGCGGACCGCATAAAACACTTTGATCTCCCCTGGCTTAGCTGGTACCGGTACAATATATATGTCGGTGATTTATTTAGCCCTTTACATTGTTTTCATTCGAAACAAGATGGACGCCTTGGACGTAATTTGCCCACCCCTGGCCTAGCAGGTACCGGTACAATATATATGTCGGTGATTTATTTAGCCTTTTACATTGTTTTCATTCGAAACAAGATGGACGCCTTGGACGATCTTGTTTGATATTGACTTGGAAAATAATATTTTTTTTTAAAATTATAACCACTTAGATCTAGAATCTATGTGATCTATAGTATACTAGTCTCTATATATTTTAGATTAAATGTTTAGATCTAGACGGCCAGCTTATTCTAGATCTAGTTATATCTCTAGATCATAGATGTAGACTATATCTACTAATATAGACTATCGTCTATAAAATATATAATTATAATATTTATATACACTAATAGTCTTCTAGGGTAAGGGTTAGCTTATATTATAATATAACTAGGCCTACTACTATTAAATAGTAGTAGTTATATTATACTACTAAGAATGTCTATAGTACTTACTTTACTTTAAGTACCTACTTAGCCTTAGCTTAGGCTTAATAGGCCTAGCTTTTACTTCAATTACTTCATTATGATTATTTGTCCCTGTGCCAATCTAGATCTAGTCAGGCATGTTAATCCTTTACTTAAACTCTGCCAAGTTGGTTTTTCCGTCTGTTTCCATAGAAATTATATATTCCATTCTCTAACTCTAATGGAATAATATAGGAGAGAATTTTAAGGAGCATGTGTACAAATTTGTTCAGGCATATGGAATAAAATAATAATTATAATATTATCTTTGTCACACTTTGTGTCTTTCTGAGTATTTCATTTGGTTTTCTTTTGTCAATTATGGTTCAGTGTTCTATGTATTATTGCTACGTAAATAACTTTTCTTCTGTCCTGAAGTGTCATCATTAATCATCATTAATTAAAACTATTAGGTACTTCGATAAAAATTTCAAAATGATCACAATGCAATGGAACCTATTTGGTTAGATAGAGCTTGAGAAATGCTTTCCAATGATACCAATTTTATATTGCTCAGCTAATTGTGAGGGAAGTTATTAAATTTTTAGTGGCCAAAAATTAGCCTTCTTTAGCCTTTGTAAAGCAAAAAAAAATCTGTGACTGAAACAACTGTCAGTTGAACTTTAATTAACTGTATTATAAAGAGTCTTAAAGATATGGGGTTGAAACTTCACACTCTTTTTCATTAACCTGTATTCTGTTAAAACGAATTTAAAAAATAAGACCAAGCAAATAAATCTTTGAAAAAAAGTGAATTAATATATAAAAAAAGTCTTCGACAAAAAATACAAATATATGTGATTTTGTCATCATATGAGCCCAAAAATCACAAATAACACAAATCAGAGATCTGTAGTGTGTTTATTTTGTTTAATTATTATACTACTGTATTTAAATAGCTATTTATATGCATCAGATAGATAATTTTTATAAATTATAAATGAAAATAGCACTGAGCAGAAAAATATTTGCTAAAATTTAATGACTACAAGTTTAAATCTTTTTGTAAAGTACTGGCAATTAAAATTATTCATGATTTTAAAATGCCTGAATTTTAATGTTTTAAAAATTAAATTGTAAATGAAAAATTTCTTGCATCGGGCAATAAAATAAAAAAAGAAACCTTGCGATTTATTTAGAAGTTATTAAAAGATATTTTACTTAAATTTTTGTGCAGTAATAGCTCATCATTTTAAAAAGATAATGTACTCATTTATTAACTATTAATTTACATGTATACTAATAGAAAAAAAAACACACGGAAAAAAAATAAAATTAATAGTTTGCAGAGCTAAAAATATGAAGAAAAAAAAATTAATAGTTAATATTATTATTTTAAAACATTTATTTTTACTTTAAAATTTGCACATTACAAAGTCATTATAATAAAGACACATTCCTTCTCCATAATCTAGCATTTAAACATTATAAAAGTTAATCTAAATGAAAAATTCCTGTGTGCGCTTCTAAAAATAGGACATAATTGATAGAAATTGATCATTTCCAGTAAATCACAGTGTTGGTTGTTACAAAAAATAGATTTTAACCATCAACTTTGAAAATTAATATCTAAAGAGTGCGCCAAGCTACAAAGTTCAAACTTAGCACACAGATATATATTAACATGCTAAATTCAATAGAATTAGTGAGATTGTTGTAACTATAAACACTTTTTTTTTATTTAAAAAATAAAATTTTACCCTTCTTAGTCTTTGTTAATTTTAATATCAAATATCTTTAAAGTGCCCCAAGAGAATTTAATGAAATTTGAAATATACACATTTTATAATATGATAAATTATTGTAGCAAACAGCATTGTTGTAACTTGTATAGGAAAAAAGTTGGGTTAGGGTTAGGGTCAACTTTCACATAAACTTTTGTTAAGAAAAATTTAACAGATTGGCTTCAAAAGCAAATAAACATGATCTCTGATATCTTGTTTACAAAAAGTAATCACAATTAGTCCTGAAATCAAATACAATGTGCTAAAACTTTGATGGAAATGACCACCCCTAGCCATTTTTTGGGAGAAAAAAAAAAGGATCTAGGTCAGTTTATCGAAGTACCTCAATGTATTGATTGTTCTAATGGTGTAAAGTACATTTATGAAGTTACTCTAATACTGAATGTGAATATTCATTTGTAACAAATCTCCATCACTGCCTATTTTGCATTTGTTTTAGTTTCTTCATATGTTTTCTTGAACTAAGGGATCCCAAAGAGATTGATGCATATTCTAATATATAATATTGACCTAACCAAAATTAAGGTTAAAATAACAATTCAGTTTATTGTTCTTGTTTGATTTTTAAACATTTCTTGTAATAACCTCTTAAAATTGCTTTGTTTCATTTTTTAAATATTTCATTTTTTTCTTGTTTATCCACATAAAAAAAAATATATTCTAGATCTAACAATACTGAACCAAAGAAAATTAATAAGCATTAAAAATTAAATTATGTTTCAATCATTATCAATAATTTTAAAGATATAAATTAGACATGTCTTCTCAAAGTCTTAGAAATCCAAAAGATTTAAGAAATATGGTTTCTGAAAGCTCATCAGTAAGTATAGGCCTTTACATTTATTAGATTTATCATCTTAATTTATGCATTAATTATTATTTATTTAAATTTATTACAAATAGATGATCTTGATGTATAAATCTTATTGTCACTTTAATGGTGTATTTTTCTATCACTTAGCATTATGATATTCTATTCTACACACAATACAGGGAATACCCGTGTTCAGGCAGCTATTTATATAAAACAATAAAGTCATATAATTGTTTTTGTAACATATCTTCTTTTGTGAATTAAATTCATTAACTCTTTCTCTCCGCAATTATTTTTCACTTCCATCATTTTTCGTATATATATTTCACTACCCTATTATGATTCAAGTTTAATAAATGTTATATTTGGTATACAATTAAAGGAGAATGTGCACCCTTTTTATTAATTCAAATTGAGGTTTACAAAACCAAAATAAAGGTTTATTTTGTACACACAATGCAACTGCAAAATTTAAACTTCACGATTATAGATAATTCTTCCTTAAAACTAGATTTATCCGAATTGAATAAAAAGTCATTTTTTATGATAGTTATTTATATTTTCACCAAACTTTTTTAGCCCCCACTCTTTAAAAACATTGATTTTTTTGTAAAACCACAATAAAAATGAAAAAAAAAAATTTTTATTTTTTCCAAAGGGAAACTACTTAAGATTTATTTATAAGCAATAAAAAGCATTTTGTAAGGAAAGACAACAAAACAACTGACTTTTTAAGCATCGATTTTAATATAATTGATTAGGTTGCAGAAAGGACTAAAACAATGATGTCATCGATTTGGAGAGAAAGAGTTAAGGATTGGAATGTTATATGATGCTTTAAAAAAGGAAGGGAATGTAACTAATTTTTGTCTATTTAGCATTTTGTATTCTGGCTATATATATATATATATATATATATATATATTGCTGTAACTTAGCCAAATAGCCTCAACAAAAGGATTAAAAAATAGATCGTTTTATCATCAATAAGAAACTATATGTAGATCCAAACTAATCACATCTCAAGCATCCTTGTTTTCATCTATTCTCTGTTTCTCCATTATGTCCCATGGTCCGCAATATCGCGCTAAATGACAGTGCGCAATGTAGTCATAACAATCTATATAAGGACAAACAATTGGGATAAGAAATCCCAAACAAACTGTTGATTTAGAAAGATAGAGCGCTTGTCATTTTGATTGTAAGACCCTGCCTTCATCACCTGCCATGATGCAAGCTATTAATGACTTACTCTAGGCACTACTTAATTCTGAAAGAAAATTAGAAACTTATACAAGAAAGAAATGAGATATGAAGTTTTTATTTGGATATTTTACTATGTAGAGCTTATTTCGCATAAAAAACATTTTCAGGGCTAAGGAATTACTGACAATGTAGGCATTGTTCAGCCACAACCTATAAGTAAACGTTTACTTCTTTCTCATAATTAATATTTTTACATTAAGGATATGGAGGATATGCAAAAAAATTTAATGAAATTAAAGCAGTTGACTGAAGATGATAAAATGGAAAATACCAAACTTAGATCACGGATCGATGAACAGTGTCAATTGATTATGATCCTGAAACAGCGAGCTGATGAAGGCACAATTCGGTGTCAGACATTGGAAAAAATTAACAAAGAGCTTCTTGATTTCAGAGAACAGGTTTGAATAGTTTATTATCAAATGAAAATGTTCATATCATTGTCCCTAATGTTTAAAGATTTTTTTATTAATATTTAATAATCTGATCATTTATTGACTATTAATAACACTTAATTTTCTAAGCATTTGTGTAATTACATGATTGCTTAATCATTAGAGCTGACTTTCAGTTTATATATAAATTTTGTTTTGTCTTTTATATAATTATGATAACTATAGTGAAATGATGCTAATTCTCTAAGGAGCGAATTTTTATCACATTGTTTAATAATGTTTAACTTAATTAAAAATTAAAAACAAAAATGTGTTACTTAATTACAGGCTGAGGCAATGTTGAAATCAGAAATAAAAAAATATGATGTCTTAGATTCTCGTTTCAATCAACTTGCCTCCAATCATGAAGAAATGATCCAGATTAAAGATGAGTACAAGCGTGCCAACCAAGAGTTACAAGAAGACAATGCCAGACTAAAAGATGAGAATGGTAGGCTCTTCTCAAAAACAATAGCTGAGAAAGACAACAAAATACAAGAGCTTGAGAAGAAATGTTCCACCATGTCAGAGCAAATTGTGACATTAGAACAAAAGTTGAGGTTTGTTTCTTACTTAAAATTAGAATTGTAGTATTTATTGCTTGAATAAGACAATGCAATCTTTGTCCCCTCTTTCTAATACATTTTCATATGATTTTCAATAATAGAGTTCTCTATCAGAAAAAGCAAGATTCTCATTTAGTCATATGTCACTATTTTGGAAAACAATTTTATTGAAGTTTAACATTCTTTGTTTCTTTTAGGGGAATACATATTGGTATTCTGAAATAGATGTACTTGCCCAATTGACCTTACTTTGTAAACATCATGGACATGCATGATGATATAAGTTCAGAAAGCAGTAGCAGGTTTATTCATAGATTTGACTATAAAGCATTTGCTTTTCTTTCTCGCCACTTGATAATTTAATTATTCATTGGCCAAATAACTAAATAAACTTTGCATTTCTCATGGGTGGCTCATTTTATTAGGTTATCACAACTATTTACTGCTTTTTCTTTCCTAATATATTTGAATGTTTAATAACTGAACACAGGAATGGGCAAAAGGCTTTAAGAATCAGTTCCTTTTTCTATGGGGCAAAGAATGTCAAGGTCACCTGTTTTTGAAGTTAATGAGGATTGCAAATGGCAATCACAATGACCAGCTGCCTTTACTTTTCCCCAGCTAATGTCAGGTACCTATTAGAGCTGGGTGACTCAGAGGTGACCTAAAGATCTTGAAATAAAATAAAAATTTCCAGTCTTCACCAGGATTCAAACCCGGGACCTCCAGTTTGGAAGCCAAGCGATTTACTACTCAGCCACTGTGCAGATTCTAGTATTAAGAATCTGACTGCAACATAAATGACAGAAATAGAACATGCTAACTTAAAATCTTAAAGCACTTTCTGTGGATGTAAATCTGGGTAGATAAAACTATTAGGAAGTGAATGAACATTAGACCCTCAAAATTGAATTATGCAGGTGCTAGGATGATACACACAACCACTGCTGTTCATTTTTGAGTAGTGAATTGAGGGGCAGTTTTGTCCACATCTTTCTGTTGTCTAAGTAGCCTTTTTCTTTCTTCAAATATAGTTTTTGATAAATACTTTTGTTGCCTTATCATCCTACTTCCATGATTTATTTTTTTTTGTTGAATTTATGGACTTGTAGCATGAAATCTAAATCATACAAATATAGTAATTATGATCTTTTGATTTTCCATACATTTCAATGAATCTGACTAATTCAACTAAATGTATTTTGAACAGGCAAAATCAAGTGGAATGGCGTGCAAAAGAAGAAGCTATGAGGCAAGAACTATCAGAACATCAGACAATTAGCTCACAGCAAGTTAAAAATTTACAAAGCTTATTAAAAACTACTGAAGACAAATTCAAAGGTAAAGATTGAATTAAGTCCCCTGTTTGAAATATAATTATTTGATAAGTGATCAACTGGGAACTATTTCAGTTATAGCTCATAATCAATAATCAAGACAATGATCTATCATAATGCACCTCATTTGTTTACTTTTCTTTGAATTTTAGAAAATTAATCGGAATGGGTTAAGCTTCTTGATAAATTAAACGCAAATTTATAACTTACTTACCGACCATTAGAGTAAGACATTTCTGCTTAACATATCACCTTTTTTTTTAAATTCTTTTTCATTATCTGTACTTTAAAAAGCAGTAGGGCCTACAATTTTATTAATAAAATAAAATCTTCTACAATGTGCACTTTTAGATAGCGAGCAGAGACTTCAGTCCATTATGGATAAAAAACGCAACATGCAAGATGAAGTATCAGACAAACTTTTGAAAGCCAATAAAGAAAAAGAAGAATTACTTGCCCTAGTGATGCAAAGAGGCAAACTAATTCAGGTATTTACATGAGTGAGAATTACTACATGAACGGAAGTGTGGTAGAGCATTGTGCAACATCGTAAATAAAAAGAAAAATCACTACCTAAAACTTTTTTTTTCTACAGAAAGAACAGGAGGAAAATAAAGATTTAAAAAATAAAATTGAAGAAATGAAGAAGGCTGTTAAGAAAATGGAAGATAGGTTTAAGTAAGTTCTGTGGCTTATATCATTTGTCACTCTTTCTTGTCATTGTTCTAGACTGTCCATGAATTAGGATTTTTTTGTTTATTATTTATTTATAATTTATAACATTATTAGAGCTTATCTGTTGCATTTTACATCTCTGGATCCAACATTTTCCCTATGCAACTTCTTGTGTGATATAAAGAGGCCAATCCTTGATACACAGCTGCGGTCACAGGTTGGGCATCTGTAATCACCATACGCTGTTGTATTTTCACCCTTCTTTCTGCTACTGTTGTTTATAGCATCTGCAATCTGGGAACTTTCCTTTTTGGTTGCTCTCCACAGTGTCGATTTCGAAGAGCTTCATGACCCATTTGCATACATCAGTATACCTTAGAAGTGGACAACCAGTGGCTCTCCTGCCTTCTGCTATATTACTGTACATAATGTCTTGTGGAAGTCGACCTTGTAGCATTCTATAAACATGACCAGGCCAGCCAAGGTGTCTGCTGCTGATAACCCAGCAGATGTCCTGGTACCCTGCTCTTCATAGCTATTGGAGCTTATAAAATTGATAAATTAAGAGAAAATCAGACGCAGTGAATGTCAATGCATAAAATCAATAAATAAAAGCTGTTTAATTCATAGATACAGTTAAGCTGTAGAAATGTGTACTCACACTGATAGGCTTAGACCTAATCATGTCTCAATTGATCTGTTGTATTCCCTTTTGTAAATAACTAATTTATCAATGAAAATAAAATTTTTCAGCCAGGAAGCAGAAGCTGTTAATACTAACTTAAAAGTTAAGAGACTGGCTGAAGAGCTCGAAGGGGCAGATAGTAAATACACACAAATGATAAAGGTAATTAATATAGAAAAGTGCACAGTGGTAACTTTTAACAAGTCTGCAGTTAACTTTCATTAATATTTTGAAATTTCAGGACCTTTTTTACATTTTTGGCCCAGCCTATTGTCACTGATATTACAGACACTAGCTGCTTGGTTGTGTGGTATGCACTCTAAAATGTCAGCTCGATGGTCTCAGGTTTGAAACTTGCCTGCTGCTATACCTTGCTGTCCTGTGTGAAGTGTGGGCTAAGATGTAATAATTTTCAATTCTGAAAGAACATCTAAAAGACATAAAACAAAAAAAACAACACTTTTTCTATTATATCATTTACACTGAAACAGACTCTGTTTTGGGCTTAAGGACAGGGAAAAAAAGGCATGCACAGCATGGTCAATTAAGAAACTTAATGTGGTGAATAAAAAAATAATGAATATTTTAAATTCTAATTTTATGACATTGTAATGCATCAAAATTTTTTAAGAAAAAGAGAGATTTTAATTTGAGCAGAATCATCATTCGTTTATAAATTTTGTTTAAATTAGTTTGTTTTTTAATAAGAAGATATCGCACCCTCTTTGTTTTTTGGTCTTAATTTTTTTTTACAACTCACTCTGTTGGTCTGGTAAAAGGTTTGTATGTTATCTCTTTGACACCCAATCTTGGATCAAGTAGTCCCTTTATAGGTCAACACTCTAACAAACAAAATATAACTGTACAATCTTCTCTAATCATTAGTGCCTCACTAGCAGAGTGGTTAGCATGTCAGTCTGAGTTCAAATTCAAGTTGTTCCCCTTTTTTTTTCTTCTACAAATGCTTTTAAAACCAATTATGGTAAATACACCCAGATATTCTTTTTTTTCTACCCCCCCCCCCCCCCTTCATTTTCCCAATTAGTGCAGATAAGTGATTCGATCATGGTGTATTAAGAAAGCTAAAAGCATGAATTAGCGGTAATCAAAAAAATGGGTAAAAATATTATTAATTGCACAGATTTATTGTTGTTGATCTATTACAAATTTAATTACATGACTGATCCAAAATAATTGATACAATTACACTTTATATAAGCTTTGTTTATTAAAAAAAAGTATTTTTCAAGTTTTTCCTATTTTAACTCATAATTATTTTGGTTATGATTGGGCCCATATCAAAGTATTATAAACCTTTTCATCACTTTTTTAAACATAAAAAATGTACACTATATCTTGATAGCTGTATTTTATTCAAACATTATTGGAGCTATGAGGTAACTTTTACTATTTAATAAACTATGTTAGTTTTTTTACGTTTGTTCAGCCAAGATTTCTTAACTTTCTTATTGGTATGTAGTCTGTACACCATTATTTTCATTTATGATTTACATTTGTTTGTTCACTTTGATGGTTGATCATACATTTCTTTTATAGTTTTAGTTGCTCACTTTATTGGTTGAGAAAAGTCACACTGCAGTGTCATTACATTTCACATGTTTAGTGTTGTTTTGGTTTGTTCTTTGGCATATTTTTGAAAACTTCCATACAGAGTAAATGGATAATCCACTACGGTAACAAAAAAAGAACTATCAGTAGGTTGCCTTTCAGAACTTACTTCATAACGCACGAAGAAGAAGAAACAAATCTTCATCAATATGTCATTATTCACCATTCCTGAAAAAGGACTTTTCCTATCGGCAGAAAATTCATTGCAATGGTTTTATTAGGAATAAAAATGAGATGATCTCCCCTGACTATTTAGTTTTTGGCCTTGTTATCAGCTGCACATATCCCTTAGTCTGTTGAACTTTCTCCATTTCTCTCTGCCCACGTCCATTCTTTGATGTTTTCTTCCCATCACTTTCTCTGTCAGCTCTTTTTCTTTTCCTGGTACTGTTCCTAAAGAAAAGTCTTTGCAAGTCCTGAGGACCTTTTTATGTGGCCATAAAGTTTTAATTTGTGTATTCCAAATGAAATAATGACTGTAAAAAAAAACAAGGTATAAAACCTATAGATAAACAAAAAAGGTGGGAGTATACAGCAACATTGCTTTCATTCTGGACAATGGAGGGAAATTTATTGCATTGGCACTAAGTCCTAAAAGATGTCTCAATTATCATGATTATTACAAATATTTAAGCATTAACACAGTTTCGCAGGAGTTTGTAAGTGCACGGAATAGTTATTTTTATTAGTTTCTTCCAGGACTGCATGTGATAAGTCAGCAACTGGAAATAAAAAACAGACTAGCAGCAAACACCTAAACCTTTTGCAACTCAACATCTTAGGCCTACAAAACAAGACAACAGAACTCCAACACATACTCAAGAAGCATGATATACACATAGCGCTATTGCAAGAAACACTACATCCCAAGAAAAAAATAAACATCACAGGCTACACACAGTACAGATGCCTTTGCACCAAATGCCAGGGAATTATGACCCTCATTAGAAACGACACACAAGCCACAGTAAAACAAATACAGAACAATACAGACATCGACACGCAGGAAATACTTCTTTTTAGAGGAGGAACAAAGTACACCATCAAAAACTACTATTGCCCACCATCATCAACAGCAGAAATAGACATACAACTACCACACTACACAAGGACAATAATAGCTGGCGACTTCAATGCACACACACCTTCCCTAGGCTACCCACACTACAACAAGCGTGGCAAAGAAATAGAGGATGTAACAAATGCCTCTAACCTACAACTTCTGCAAAACAAAACTTCACCTCCAACTTTCCTCCACAGAGCACACAACACAACTAGCAGACCTGAACTAACTTTTATCTCTACAGACATTGCAGACTCTTCTGAAATAACAGTACTTGAAGAACTAGGTAGTGACCACAGGCCTATACTCCTCAATATTGGAACGCCAGGTAGATACCAATCCACCAAAACAACTAGATGGAACTATAAAAAAGCTAACTGGGCAGCTTTTTCACAAGACTATATAGCATAATTGAGACAGACGTCAATTCAACCTACACAACAATAGTCCCAACATCTTACAAGCAGCAAAAAAACACATCCCTCGAGGCCAAGTTAAGAAATACAAATTCGGACACCTGAAATAGATAAATTAGTAAAAGAAAGAAACATGGCCAGGAAGACTATAGAAAACCCCTACTAGAGAACAAGACAACGTACAACAAATTGACAGGGCTTATAAGATACAAAATTAAAACAGATAAAAAAGAAAAAGTGGACCACAACATGCGAACAACTAGATCTAAACAAGGATGGTCGAAGGCCTGGACCCTTCTGCACCGGCTAGCAGGAAAGAAACAAATAACAAACCCCCAACCTATAAAAGGCACTGACGATATAATAACAGAAAACCTTAAAAAGGATGAAACCTTCAATAAATATTTTGCCAGCATTAACAAGTCAAAGCCAAGAAAACAACTGGACCAGGCCTTCAGTAATATCTTAAAGAAAGAAGAAAAAGCTCCAACAGTCAACTGTCAGATCTTTGACACTCCCATCACTCTACATGAGCTCAATACTGCCCTAAAAAGCCTCAAGTCAAGAAAATCCCCTGGACCTGATAAAATAACAAATGAAATTATTCGGGGACTAGGACCAGAGGCCCAAAACTGTATACTTAACTTTATCAACCATACATGGAAAGCTGAAGACATACCACAGGAATGAAGAACTGCAAACATAATACCCATTTTAAAGAAAAATAAACCACCTGGAGACCCAATTGGTTATAGACCAATATCTCTAACATCCAACATTGGCAAAATGGCAGAAAAAATGATCAATAACCGACTTTATTGGTGGCTAGAAAGTACTTGCTCACTCCACAATGCACAAGCTGGCTTCAGGAAAGCAAGTATTATAGAACAGAAGACCACCTCTTTCGTTTTATCCAGGACACAGTAGAAGGGTTTCATGAAAACAAGCACACTACTTCAGTATTTATAGATTTGCTGCAAGCCTATGATTGAGTGTGGAGAAAAGATCTATTTTTGAAGATGAAAAAAATGGGCATCCATGGAAAAATGTGCAGCTGGATCAGGGCATTCTTAAAAAACAGAACCATCCAAACCCGATTCGAAGGTGCCATCTCTAGTAAAAAAAGTTTGGAAGAACTACCACAAGGTTCAGCCCTTAGATGCACTCTCTTTCTAATCTTCATGAATGACCTCCCGGCCCTCATTTCGGTCAATAAGGCACTTTATGCAGACGACCTTTTAATTTGGACTACAGAGAAATATCCAGTGTTGACTAGATCCAAACTAAATAGAGCCCTCACAACTATCTCCACATATTCAAAATTATGGAAAATGGAAATAAACAAAGAAAAGTCAGTTTATTCAATCTTTAGCCACAGCAACAAAACAGCAAAAAGAAACTACATCCCAAAAATAGACTCTCAGCCAATAAATAAAGAAGAAAATCCAACATATCTTGGTGTAAAACTAGACCAAAGACTGTCAATCCAAATACAATCCAAAACCTAGCCTTGCGAGGTATGAGAACTACTCCCTCAGCAGCCTGTGAAATAGACTCCAATATTGAACCTCTTAAGTTAAGGCCCAACAGAGCAGCATTAGAAGCTATTGAGAGATACAGAGGGTTGGAGGACGATCATCCAAATAAATTACTAACACAGAGAAATAGGAAAAACAATCAAAAAAGCAAAGGACTCTGATCCAACTTACTGACAAACTAGCCCTAAAACACCACCTACCCAATAACAGAGAAAAGATTACCAGGTTTTCAAACATTACACCCGGACTAAACTACAAACAACCAACCATCAAAACACATTTACTAAATAACACCTAAATAAAAGAATCAAATCCACTGGAGCTCAAAGTAGGCACACTTGAAACAATTGAAAGCTATCAAAAAACAGCTATCCATATTTATACAGACGGATCGGCTTTCAAAGCTACCATCAATGCTGGTCTTGGTGTCTTCCTGGTCTTCCCTAAAAATAAACACTTTGAGATAAGCGCAATATGTGGCGATTACTGCTCAAATTTCCAAGCCGAAATTGAGGCAATTACCATAGCACTACAGAAGTGGAAAACAAATTATATGAAGGAGTGCAACCACCATCAGATATTGTTGTCTTTACAGACTCCCAATCTACTCTGCAAGCACTTAACAGCAACACCTCAAACAGCTCAAGAGAGCTGACAACACTTTGTGTGATAATCCATCAGATGATATCAAAATTAAATATCAATATCACACTACAGTGGATCCCTGGACACATTGGCATCATGGGAAATGAAAAGGCAGATAAGCTATCAAAGGCAGGTTCATCTAGGGAACAACCAGATAGACCTGTTAACTACCAGACCCTAAAGTCAATGTTAGTCAATAATCACAAAGAGGAGTGGCTCAACCATTGGGCATCAGGAAACACAGGCAGTGACATGTACAAAGAAATGACTACGCCTATCAAACTGGACAGTATTAACTTCCTCCCCCGCAAAGAACAATCTACAATCTTCCAACTAAGAACAGGACACACACCACTTATTACGATTACACCACACAATTACCACCTGAACAAAATAAACTCCACACAACTACCCCTTTGCAGACACTGCGCCCAACCTTTTAAAACCGTAAACCATATCCTCTTTGAATGCCTCTCCCTATCCACTTTAGGCAGACCCTACTTCCACTACAGCCCAACATAACCAACACCCTGTACGGCAGTGCTGAACAACTGAAGAAAACTAGCACACTTTTTTTCCTTGGCACAGTCTGCAAAGGAGCTCACAGCTCAGCAGCAATAAAGCTGGCTAGAAGAAGAAAAAGAAGTTATTTTTATTATTATTCAATGATTCAGTCTCTTCATTCTCTCACTTTTCACAAGTATCATTTTAAATTACATGCTATTTGGTCACTTTGACTTATTTTTTAGGTGGAATTCAGAAAGAAATATATCAGTAGCCTGATGACTAGCTTTTATTTTATAATAATTTCAATATACATACAGTATGCCAACTTTGCAATTTTTTATGAGTCTACAGATGTTTTTGACTAATATTTATTTAGAGAAATTAGTGAAACAGTGATGTTTTACACATAGCCATTCTTTATAATTTTGTATTCAAAAACAATTTATACACTAATACACTGATAAATGATCCAAGCTATATATTTTTTTATATCTTATAGGAAAGAAGAAAACATATTACTGAAAAAAATTAAAACTAAAGTTCATTTGTATTACGTTTTGTCATGCTTTCAATTTCTGAATAATTGGTAGTCTAAAAAATTTTGTAATATTATTATGTTACATATGGTAGTTGCAAATATTACAAGTGATTCTGCATAGCCACTGGAAATACTGCATTTCTCATTAATCTTTGGTATCTTTGTAGTATTATTATATATAAATACTATGGAGGAAAACGCTGCCCTGGTCTCTCTGGATGAAAGAAGAGAAATAAAAATCCTTTCCCAATTCACTAAATTGGAAACCTTGGAGAGGCACCCACTCAAAACAAAAATCCACAAAACTGGCACTAAAAACCATCTGAAAAGGACCAATTTATACAGGAATCTCTAAACCTAAAAAGGAAACACCAACTTGAAAAAATAACTGGAATCCACAATCCATCATAATGAATCTCCACTCTGGGGCGAAAGCTCTCTTCCTACTATAAGAGACCATATTGAAAATTCAACAAAAAAATCTGACTACATTCTACAAACTCATTATCCCAGCAATCAGTGGATCAGAGTTTACACGGATGGCTCATCCCATAAAGCCACCACAAATAGAGGAGCTTGAATACTCATCGAATGGCCAGATGGAGAAAAACTAGAAAAATCCATTGTAACTTGAGAGCTCTCTGACAGCCACATAGCAGAAAGGGAAGCACTAGCTTTAGCTGCTACCATGCTAGCAAATCATCCAAGTACCCTAAAAAGTGAAATTATCTTTCTAACTGATGCGACCCTCCAAAGCTTGAAAAACTCTGATTCCTCTTATATAAAAAGTCTCAGGACAGCACTTACAAAGCTCAACAACAACAGCAAAAAAACTTATTCAATGGATACCAGCTTATATACAGCTAGAAGCAAATGAGAAGGCTGACACACTTGCCAACAAACTCACAATTAAACTCTGCACTCTACCCAGAAGAAATGAAGAAACTAATTATAAATAAAATAAATGAGAAATGAACACGCCCTCATCCAAATCACAAGAAAGATGATTCATATTATAAGCTATGCCAACATGATCACAGTCTAATCTTTTGACTCAGGACCGGACACAACAGAATGCGACAACATAAGTACCGGAAGCTCAAAAGTGGAACCAGTGAAATCTGTCCATGTAGAGTGTCACCCAAGAATGCCTTATTATAAGCTATCCCGACAAGATCAATGTCTAATCTTTTGACTCAGGACCGGACATAACAGAATGCGACAACATATGCACCGGAAGCTCAAAATTGGAACCAGTGAAATCTGCCCATTTAGAGTGTCACCAAAGAATGCCGACCATGTCCTCCAAAACTGTTCTCTTTACCATGAAGCCTGTACAAGACAGTAGCCCCAAAACACCCCAATAGAAAGAAAACTATATGGAGAGCTCCCTGATTTGGAAACCACTGCGCAGTTCATCTCATGTATTGGTCTAGTCATCTAAATGCTCTAACATAAAAATGAGAATGAAGAAGATTATATAAATAAAACATTGTTATTATTTTTATAAAGCTAAAAGTTCATAATTTGAGATTAACTTTGAAACAAAAGAACTGTTTTTTTTTTGTTTTTTTTTATAACATTCTAACTTTTTGAATTTTCTTGACCAGGAGTATGAAGCCTTCAAGAAACATTCCAGTGAACTGTTGTTGAGAGAAAAAGAATTAAATGACAGATTGCGACATCTATATTCATGATTTTTTAAAATTTGATATGTAGACTTACAATTATTGAGCATGTTAATTGTTTATTTTTGTTTTGCATAGATATTTGATCAGCTAAATTTTAATTTGCATAAAAAAAAAATAATGCAGATGTTATTAATTTCCCCAAAAAATAATCTATGAATAACAAATTTACAAACTAGTCACTGATTTCTAATTCCAAACAAAAGAGAGAAAAAAACTCTCTATAAGTAAAATCTAAAAAAAAAATAATCATTCTTAGCATCATTTTATTTTATTATTAAAGATATTTTTTTTTTTACCTAATGAATTCCTAACATAAAAAGTGAAATGAGAAGGATATTCCTAACTCTTTAAATCTTTTTTAAAATAGTTAATTTTAAAGGTAAATTTTAGTTTCATAAGAAGAAAAGCCTAGTGAAATTATATATAAATTGAATTTAAATTGTTTTTGTTTTTTACCAAACTATGTAATTCAGTTATTTGACCCTAAAGATTTATTGTGCTGATAGAAAAAAAAGTTCTATTATTAAATCTTGTCTTAATATTATGCTGTTTGGGAACTTGTGTTTCAGATTACTTGTTTGAAAAAGAAATAATTTACATTAATAATTTTATACATTCATTATAAACAATTTTTTACATAAACAATTTGCCAATTGATACCAAAAACCTATTCCATCAGTGAGGCAAATTTATTTACACAGTACTTCAGCAGTAATAATAATAAATAAATAACAAAAATTTTTTTTTGACAAGAATCAATTTTTATAGCATATGTAATATGTCCATTACAATGTTACATAGATTAAAAAAAAAAGTAAAATAAATGACTTGTAGGTGTAATTAAATTTTTTTGGGGGCTGCGTACTGAGTGTCAAGAACTGCCTGGCTACCTATCAAGGTGGCTTGAGTTCCAAACCCTACTCGAGGAGAGTTGTGTTTGCTGAGCGCCTAAATTAAGGCAGCATGGAAACCTTTTCCCAGATACCCCTTCCCCCACTGGTCCACAAAAGAGATTGGACCATAGTGCTCTTAGCATGCTATTAGCACGAAAGTTGAGCTATACAAAAGCAATTAACAAAAAATGATTCTGGATTTGTTTTAAATTTTATTGTTTTATTTTAATAAACATTTTGAAAACAAGCGGTTAAAATTCTATTATAAAATCATTATTTTGTTTGTGTATTTTTACATTATTCTATTTATTCTTCACCCAGTTACACAGAATACAAACTTTAACATATTCAAGTATAATAATAAAAGAAAAGTTTTCATGAAATCCTCAGATTGATGTAACTATTAAAAAATCAAACAAAGCAGTTGGGCTAATGAAAAGAAAATTGTACAAATAAAAAAAGAATATAAAGCTGAAATGTTACTTTAAGCTTGGTAAGACCAATACTTAAAAATGCATCCTCTGTTTGTTGAAGTTTTTGTAAATTTTTTTCAATGTGAAGAAATATTGGTTGTCATTTGTTCCTTTCACAGAATATAAGTCTATATAAAGGCATAAATTAAACATTTTATACCTCTAACAGTTATTTCAGTATTGTTTTATGATTGAGTATTGCTAACTCTTAAAACTTATATTTTACTCTTGAAAAGCCACTCATTTATTTTAATTAGATCTTAGATGGGTAGAAATTTATTCATGATAAAATGAAAACTTAAAAGAAAAAGTAACTCTTTAATTGTTGTGCATATATAAAATGTATTGATTACTAACAGTCCAGAGTGTATGATTTACCACATGACCTGACAACATCCTAAGTAAAACATCATAAACATCCATTCTAAACAAAACAATGTAAATATCCATCCTAAATAAAACAGCATATCTTGGAAATGTTCTGCAGCATATGGAAATAAAGAATAATTTTTAGGAAACTGATAGCATCAAATGATTTATGTAGTTAAGTTAGTCACTAAATGCCTCTATGAAGTACTTCTCAAAACTGCCTGAGGTTAAGTCCCCTAGCTCTGATAAGTTTGATCACAGAGATAATTATATTGGGTCAATAGCATGATTGATATTTAATGCAAATTTGCATAAACATTCCCTTGTAGAGGTAATTTAAGAGTTTATGGTTGAAATGCCGTTCTTTAATTTTATTATCACCGAAGTTTTTCCCACTCAAAGCTTGGACACCATCAGTTCACCATCTTGTTCCATGTCAACCCAAGACTTTCAACACAGGCATGAATAAATAATGGTCTGAGTTAGAGTCATTGACTGAATGTTTCCACATATTGCCAGTTAGAATAATCGTTTTCTTTAAACATTTTTGAATGACAACTATATACACATTTTTAGCCTCTTCATCATAACAATCAGGTGTTTCAATAATGTATATAGATATTATTTTTAATATAGATGAATTTTTAGTAAATTTAATCTGGGGGCAAACCTATATATTTGTAGGTGTCCGCGAACCGCATAAACAGCTCCGGTGGACCACATGTGGCCCTCTGGTCAGAATTTTCCCACCCCTGGTGTAGGTCTACCCATATCAATATGAATTTCATGTAACTCAACATCTAACAACACTAACAAATGAAACGTAAAGTAAAAATAATAATAAGACTAAGACTAAATTGCGCCATTGATTATTGATCCTTATGGAAATGTTGTAATTACAAGGACTCTTTTCTCATATAAAGACAACACAACAGAAACATACAGATAAATAGAACAGACACAACATAAAGAGTCATTCACAACTACACACAGGCATCTTATTGGTGCTTTTCATGTTTCCTGATCAACGAGTGGCGTTGATAGCCATAGCTTGACCGAGTAAGGTAGCCTACGAATGAGTTTTTGCAACGCTCTGTTCTTGTTTTGATTGACAGCAGTTGCCCATTTCGCAATGACCTGACGTAGTACTGATGGAGCAGGTGGCCGTTGTCTTCCAAGATTTTTCTAATTTTTCTTAGACATTTCTGTTTTAAAAGCTCCTTTAAATATGGTAATGTGAGTGTGACTTTTTAAGATGTTTTCTAGACGTCGCAACAGGTTAGATGAAGCGTTATTCCATATGTTAGCAGATTTTGTATAGTCGTGCCGTGAAAAGTATCTATGATCTTCTTGTTTAGTTTAAAGCTATTGAGTTTATATAGAAAAAAAAAAGAGTCTCTGGGTGGTCTTCCCACATAAGCTTGTTATCAATGATGACGCCTAATGATAATTATATGCCTTCACTTGTTCTATATATTTAGTGTTTATCTGCAGTTCGTGTATTGTTTGTTTTTTCTTTTTGAAATCTATTTTAAGTTCTTAAATTTAGTTTTTGTGACATTCAGTTCTAGAAAGTTGTCATAGTGCACCATCATTTAGCTTCGATACTGAGTTTCGTCTTTTGAAATAAGACCGACTATGGCAGCATCATCAGCGATATAATAATAATAAATAAATTCATATTTACTTAACATTATATAGAGCCTAATTTAAGTCATCACTGAAATGATGTTTGACATAATTCCAATTTTTTATTACTTTTGTTATTTTATTTATTTTAATTTTTTTTTTACTTGAATGAGAAATAGTTAAAATTCGAAAGAAAAAGTTTATTCAAGGGAAGCCATTCACATTATAGTTTGGCTTAAGTTTCGTTTTTCTTCCTATTTCATGACTATTTAGATTCTAGATAGATATCTAGATCTATAATTAAAGTTAAACATAAGTTCTCTTACATTTAGCTTTACAAAGCACAAATCTAAGATGGATACTTCTGTAGATGCTATAGATCAAGATCTTGATACAGAATTAAAACTTTTGCAAGATACGATTTATGGTAAATCTTGTCATTACACAATAATTCGAATGTTTTCAATGTAGAATATCTAGTGACTAGGCTAGTCTTATACTTATACTAACTTATAGTAGTTATAGTCTTAATCATTTATTAATATTGCAACGTAGACTGTAGTCTGTTACTCTGTAGATCTATATTAAGTATACTTTTAATAGTTTTAAAATTATAATTTTTTTTTTAAACTTTAGTTTATTTATACTGTCTATAGATTATAGACACGATAGTGTCGATAGTATATAATATCAGAACGATCAAGTCCAAGATGAAAAATTATGATCTACGACTTGTCTTTACTTATATTTATGAATTAAATCTAATAGTTACACTTTCTAGATCTGGTCAATTCTAGTCTCTACGGCTCTGGGCCCGACCTACTACTAGATCTACCTAGTGACTAGTCCTAGTCTATATATTCTATATTTAGATATGTCTAGATTTAGATAGATCTCTAGAATTTAGATATATAATCTAGCTAGGTTATCTATGGGAGAAAATAATAATAAAATTATATATATCCTTTCCTCCTGTCACATTGTCCAATTATGAAACTGATAATTAATGACATCCTTAAATATGAAATTCAGAGCTGAATCGTCATAACAAAATTCTTTAATCATATGCTTCACATCTATATTACTATCTATATTACAGGTACAGGTGAATGGTTCTAGCTCTAGGGTATAGATCTATGAGGTTGTAAGTGAATTTGATTCAGTTGGAGTAAGAGAGTGAGTGTGGAGTTGGAGGTGATAGTTTTCTGTGTGTGATTAGTTCTGTTTTTGGATTCTTCCCTATTAGATGTTTATATATTTGAGTATTAAATTTCAACTGTTTATTAATCTTTTGCATTAATTTGTTTCGTTTTTTATGAGAGAGAGAGCGTGAGATTAACTCATAGATGTACCTTTCTTCCTTTTAGCAAAAGAATGAGTCAGCAATTCAACACCTAGACAACGAGCCTTCATAACCACCCAAGGCAACACCCACATAGAGGCAGTTTGTGGCAATATTACCTACAAATATTCCACTCACTGTTTTGTCCTTCATAAGTGATGTGATGAAAGTCATATATAGTTCGTCCATCGTGGTTTGATGATGACCACTTTGTCATCCATGGAGCTGAGGGCTTTGCACTGGGGTTTTATGCCTCTTCATGTGGCTGGTGAGACCTATGTTAGCCTGAAATGTTCGGCTGCAAAGTGTGCAGGTTTTACATCTGGAGCTAGTGTCATTGGCCTTGCTTTTCTTCAGCAACCTGTGCACCAGTTATCACAGAGCTAGGCCATGATGCTCTGTCATGCGCCTCTGTCTCCCAGATGGCTTGGTCTATGCTGAACGCCTTCAGAGAAGCTTTGAGGGTGTCCCTGAAGCGTTTTCTTTGACCACCTTGCGAGCGCTTTCTTTCGCTTAGTTGACCATACAAGAGTCGTTTAAGGATGCGGTGATCTTCCATTCTGCAGATATGTCCTGCCCATCACAGCTGGGACTGCGTCAGGACTGTGTAGGTGCTTTGCAGACCCTCTCTTCGAAGGACTTCATTATTTGGTATTTTGTCTTGCCATTCAGTATTTTTCCTAGACATGTCATGTGGAAGTGATTCAGTTTCTGTGCATGTTTTGTGTTAATGGTAAGGCCAAAGTCTGAGCATGCTCTTGAGAAGTCACTGACTATGCTCTGCAGATCATTTTCAAAGCAGGCATTTAGGGCACAGTCGTTAGCAAATAGTAAGTCCCTGATTACTGCTGATTTTATTTTTTATTTTGCTTTGAGCTGCCTCGGGTTGAATAGGCCACCATCAAATCTGTATGTTATATTTATCCTGTTGTTTTCTCTATTTGTGAATGCATCTGTCAGCATTGCAGAGAACATAATACTGAACAGTGTAGGTGCTAGGACACAGCTTTGTTTTACCCTGTTTGATACTTCGAAGGGCTCAGATGGTTCTCCACTTTGCTGAACATGAGCCTTCATGCCATCATGAAATAGTCTCACCATGGTTATGAATTTTTGTGAACAACCATACTTTGACATAATCTTCCAGAGATCTTCCACTGCTAACAGTGTCGAATGCTTTTGTTAGGTCGACATATATTGAGAAGAGGATAGCATTTTGCACTTGGCATTTTTTCTGCAGCTGCCATGTCGAGCTTTTGAATGACAAGATCTGTTTCCTTTAGCGTAGGTGGGTCATCCATTTTTTCATTTATTGGTACTTGCTGTAGCCTGTCTATGGCCGCTTCATTTATAATGGAAGGTGTATTGAGAACCTTTTCAAAGTGTTCAGCCTTGCGTTTTAGGATTTCTTCCTTATGTTATTAGGATTGTCCCATCAGCATTTAGTTGAGGGGATGAGCCTGACTTTGTGGGTCCATAGACCTCGTTTATGGCATGGAAGAAGTTCTTCAAGTCTTGTTGTCAGCAAATTCCTGTATTTTTTCCACTTTCTTGCTTAGCCAGATATCTTGCATTTGGCAGTACTTTTTTTTCACATTTTTTCGGATGTTTGTGAATGCATTTTTAGTGGACTGGGAGTTTTGGTTTTCAGATACAATTTATGGAGCTTGTGCTTTTCATCTAATAGTTTTCTGATCTCAGTACCGTTTTCATCAAACCAGTCCTGATGCTTTCTCTCCATAGGTCAGAGTATACTTAATGCTTTGCTATGGATAGCTTCTTTGAGTCATTCCCAGCTTTTATCTACATTTGATTCAGCTAGAGAGGTGGACTTGAGGCAGTTCTCTATCGCATCTGTAAGCGACTTTCCAATTTTGTCATCTACTAGTCCATTTATATGGTGCACTCATTAAGCATCAAAGTAACACACTGAGGTTCTTCAATTGCTCTTCCTAAAAATTGAGAAAAAATGCCATAATTTATATAGCAATATATATATATATATATATATATATATATATATATATATGTCTATGAGATCTAAACTGTACGCCTTCATCGACCTTCTAGTGAAATCGTAAACTGCATGACTTAGATACTTTTATAATTCAGCAAACACAGAACTTATATTGTGCTATCTCACAAAACATAAGAACAAAAGTGTAGTGACATTAACACTGTGATGTTCCCAATAAATGTTTAACTTTTTTACTTAGAAATCTAGTATAAAAGAAGTACATATTTACATGATGCTATGATTTACAGATCTTATCAGCAAAATCAAAGATCCAGAAAAGCCAGAATCTCTAGAAGAGCTAAATGTTATCTCTGAATCAGGAGTTAAATTGAGTCGCTTACGTAGTGGTCAGATCTTAGCACAAATTGAATTTGTTCCAACTGTTCCACACTGTAACTTAGCTTCTATAATAGGTAATTTTTATAATATATTTCTTTTTTTGTTTTTAAACTTCATTTAATACAGTTGATTCTTGATAGTCCAATGGTTACTGGATCGGGCATTGGGAGAGAGGGGATTTGAATTGCAGAAAATGGATTACTAAAGGTTAGCTGTAATACACTTCAAAAAATTCAATCATATGCCAATATAATTATGATGCAATAAGATATTCTTTTACAGTTTCAAAGTCATAAAATAAACTATAGAGGGAAAAGAAAAATTTATTGGTCTAAAAGATACAAAACATATGATGTCATATTTTCATACTGTACTAAATTACAATTTAAGCCTACCTACATTTTAAACGTGCTAAGGTATAATTTAATTATTTTAATTTACGTTGGTGCTACATCAGATTTCTGAGTTTGTTGGATTAGGATGTATCGGACTATCACAAGTCAACTGTATTATAATTAATAATGTTATAATATAATTGAAATAAAAGGATATTATTCTATTAATACTGTATAATAGTATTTGTTTCATTTATACATGAAATTTATCAAATTATTAAAGGTACAATATATCTCATGCTAAAAAGTATTCTGTGCTAATAGTTTTTAAATTGTATTTAAGGGTTGTCTATTAGATCCAAACTCGACAAATATCTTCCAGAAAAATTAAAGGTAAGCAGTTATAATCAAAGCATTTAAAACTTTCTAATCGTTTTTTTATACAAAATGATTTAATTAGAAAATAAAATAAAACTTTGATTTAATATTAATGTAACAAAATAATTTGAGCTAATTCTAAATCAGGCAGGAAAAATAAGGAGGAAAGAAAAAAAACTGTTTAGGCTATAAGCATTTTAAAACTTAAACAAGTCACAAAGTATAACCCAATAGCTCCTATTTCCAGTTAGGAAAAACCCTTCCCAGGCCCTTAGCAGAAGGATAACCCTGAATTTAAAAAATCCTAAAAAATAAAAATTGTAAAAAAATAATCAAATTTTAAGATCTAATACGAATAAATAAACAAAAAAACTTTAAAAAATAGAATGGTATGTCTAATTTTAAAAAAATATATACTTTTAATACCTTTAGAATACAAAAAAGCTTCAAAAATACTCATTTTCCCAGGTGGGGGCTTACACACTTGGGGTTGTGGGCCTGTTCAGTTGAACAATTATTTAAGCAATACAAATCTTCCTGATCTTACTAAAAATCTCTACTATGATTTGTTATCACTCTTGCACGAGACTAGAAGAAATCTTTTATTTAAAATGTTTAAAGCAAATATATTGAAAAGGGATTTTAGAAAAGATATACACTGGTTTAGGGCAAAAACGAGAAAACGTTCCCAACTGCAGCAAGAACAAATACTTTGCATCAGCATTCTCAGCCCCAGGAGACAAAGACATATTTCTTAATTTGAACCAAGTAGACAACATAGAAGATTTAGTAGTACAAGAAAATGGAATTAAAAAACTATTAGCCAACACCAAACCAAATAAAGCGTCTGGACCTGATGGTATTCCAGCTAGATTACTCAAAGAACTAAGCAATGAGCTAGCCCCAGTGTTCAAAATACTCTTTCAAGCATCGCTTAACCAGGGCAGAGTACCAAAGGACTGGAAAGAAGCTAATGTCACCCCCCTATTTAAAAAAGGAGAAAAATCTGATCCAGGAAACTACAGACCAGTATCACTTACCAGCATCACATGTAAAATACTAGAACACATAATATGTAGCAATATCATAAACCACTTAGACAAACATAATGTCCTCACCCCATACCAACATGGCTTTAGGAAATATAGATCATGTGAAACACAACTAATAGGACTAATTGATGATTTTTCAAAAGGTTTAGATAATAGTGAACAAATAGATGCTATCTTACTAGATTTTTCCAAGGCTTTTGACAAAGTTCACCACCATAGTTTGCTTAAAAAATTAAAATATTTCGGCATTAACGGTCCACTGCATCAGTGGATTAAAGATTTTCTGATAGGGAGAGAACAAACTGTAATAATAAATGGCTCTAAATCAACACCAATAACAGTAAACTCAGGTGTACCTCAAGGAACAGTTTTGGGTCCACTACTATTTTTAATTTACATAAATGATTTACCAAATTGCATTAGTTCAGGAACAAAAGTCAGATTATTTGCAGACGATTGCATAATATATAGAACAATAAAAACAAAACAAGACACAGATATTTTACAAAGAGAATTAGATGAATTACAGAAATGGGAATCAAATTGGAGCATGTCTTTCCACCCAGAAAAATGTCAGTTGTTAAGAGTAACAAAAAAACTAAAACAAATTAATTCCACTTATCTTATTCATGGCAAACCAGTAACACAGACTAAAAACTCAAAATACCTAGGTGTTATAATAAATGAAAAACTGTCATGGAATCCACATATTGATGAAACTATAAAAAAATCCAACAAAGCATTAGGGTTTATTAAAAGAAATTTCTATAAATCAAATAAGAACATAAAACTAAAATGTTATTTAACCTTGGTTAGGCCAATAATAGAATATGCATCCACCGTGTGGGACCCCTCAACTCAAGAAAACATTAAGAAACTGGAACAAACACAAAATAGAGCAGTGAGATTCATAACAAACGAATATTCACATTTGACTAGGGTAACACCATTAGTAAAATCACTAAATTTAGAAAGCCTTCAGGACAGAAGACTCAAAAGTAAAGTAGCAATTATACATAAAACACTGAACCATAATCTTCAAATACAAAAACAAAATTTAATAAAATACTCTGAAAGACACAAAAATAAAGGCACATTCCTCGTCCCATATGCTAGGACAAATTTGTACAAATACTCCTTCTTCCCTAGTGCTATTAGAGCATGGAATGGGTTGCCTGAGCTAGCCAGAAAAACCAGTGACTTGGCAGAATTTAAGTCATTGGTTAATATGCATGACTAAATGCATGACGCGTAGGACGTAATCATCTTCTTTTTTGAAGTAACGTCTGTATTATATAAGATAAGATAAGGAAATAATGGGTTAAAAAGGAATGGAGCTGAAAATAAATAAAACTACCCCCCTTGCTTTTTACCTTTATTTTCATCTTCTTTTTGATAAGTTTATTTAATTTTGTATCGTAAAAGTAAATGAATAATTTTAATTTACTTTATTTTCATTTTTTTTAAATTTTATTTCACAGGTGGATATTTTTATTAAAGAAGGAACTCATGATACTGCAACAGAGAGTAATTAAAATTATTTATAGTCTTGTATCAATTCTATAAATTGTTGCTAATTTTTCATAAAACAAATTTTACAGCTCTGTACTATTTTAGTCATGAGAGTTTTTATTTACACGATTTTATACTCTATGAAATTTATATTTATTATTTAAAAAAATGTAATTTTACATTTACTTTCTTTATATCAATTTATTTTTATTTGTAATATTGTAAAATATGTAACATAATTTTTCTTTTTTTTTCACATACTTGAAAGATTGTCTTTAAAAAAGAAATCAGTAAACTAATCATATTGCAGAATTAAATTAATGTTTTCATTCTTTTAGAATTGTTTTGTTTCATTTAAATTCCCTATTTTTTTTTTTATTTTTTTCACAGTCAACAAGCAAATTAATGATAAAGAAAGAATTTCAGCTGCAATGGAAAATTCAAATCTCCAAAAACTAGTTCATGACTGTGTAGAAAATGAAGAAACATAGGATTTATATTTATAGAAGTATAATGTACTTATATTTAATTATCTTCAACAGATTTGGATTCTATGTCTGTAAATAGAAAAAAGGTAATTTATGTAGATAAAATTTAATTTACTGAATCCACTTTATTTATTTGGCATTAGCAGTGGTTTGAATTCTATGTTGTTCATTTACCAGTTATAGTCCACTGATTTGTCCCTAATAGTTGAAAAGTAGAGAATGTAAATGAATAGAGCTAAACAGTGCTTGAATATGTTTCAAGAGTTACCACAGCTTTAACATTATACAATCTATTTGTTTTTTTATAGTACTAGTAGTATCTTCACATATTTGTTATCCCAAATTTAAGTCACGTCTTAATTAGAATTGTTTTATGCCATGTTTTATTCAATTGTTCAAAAGATTTTATGCAGTATTTGCACAAACTTCTGTTTTCTAAGAATTTTGTAATTAGACACTTAATTTTGTTTACTTACAGTAAGATTAAAGTTTATACCATCCCATGTTCTTTATTTATATAATTATAATTCTTATATACTTTCTTTTTATTATTAAATTAGGAACAATAATACTTTTTTTTTACAACATAATTAATTTCCAAAATGGCCTTAAAAGTTTGAGCATTTAGTTTCAGTTGTGATGGGAACTAAACTAAATTTTTTTTAGTTAAACTAAAACTAAGTTTGAACTAAAAAAAAGTAATTAAACTTTTAGTTAATCACAAATTGAAAAAATTAGTTAAACTAAACTAAGAAACTTTAGTTAAACTTTTACTAACTATTTTGACCTTTTTTAAGGACAAAACAGCCAAACATTAAAAATATAAAACACAACCAATCTCTTTAGTAAAATGTAATAATCATTTATTTGTGCACATGAAAAAAGATTCAAATGTCTTTATGGGATAGATGTACATCTAGATCTTAATAGAATCACTAGAATGATACTTATAGAAAGAAATTAGAAGTAATTGTTCAAGTTCTAATATAAGTTACCTTTAGAAGTAATGATAAAACTACTTGTTGACTCTCTAACTAACTCTAGATTCTAGAATATTCTGGATCTAATATCTTCTACAAATGAAATGATCAGAAATATAATCTGATCTAGCTACTAGACCTAGATCAAATAATTAATGTTTTAATCTAAAAATAATCTAAGAAATACTAGTTACTAATACTACTACTAGATTTAAAATCTAGATAGAGTCTAGTAGATATCTTAATAACTCTAGATCTAGAGATTTTACTAATTTTAGATTATTATAATTAGGCCTATAACTAGATATGGGCATGGGTATTTAGATTTATATACTCTAGTAGATAATACTAGATCTAGATAGTAGATATAAGTATAATTATATTAGAATCTAAGTAGATGTAGATCTAGTCAAGATTTAGTTAATTTAGTATTAGATGTAGTATACTGACGACTATTATTAGTATTATAGTAATTACAGATCTTATCATCTATGCATCTTAGGTCGTAGTATAATAAGTAATCTAGATATATCTAGATCTAATCTAGACTCTAATTTTGGAATAGTAGAAACTCTAAACTAACAAATCTAGTCTAAAAAAGTAAAGTAATGTAATATAGATTTCAATTAATAGAAATAGATCTATATTATTGACTTATAATTTTAAATTTACATCTAGATCTAAGACTACTAAGAGTTAGACTCCACTTAAGACTAAAATAATTAAATATAGACTATTATGACTATAGATCTAATAGTAGTAATAGACTAATACTAATGGACTAGACTTCACTAGACTAACTTTAGACCAAGATCTATCTAGTAAAAAGTTTTAAAATAAAAAGAGTCGACATTTCTTTTAGATCTATATATAGTAACTATTAGATAGTAAAGCAAAATTCTTTGCCTGCAGCTATACAGGAACACACTGGTGTTTAATAAAAAGCAGCAAAATGTAGCTCTATAGAAGCAAGGAATTATCAGGATTTATCAAGCAGTGAAACTTGCTAGAAATATAGATCTAATGAACACGCTTATTTTTCTCGCCTTTCAAATACCTTGAATTGGCGGGAATAGCAACCATTATAGGGTAAAGGTCAAAAGGCTTTCTAGTGACCTGTGCACCCTCTAGTTTATTCTCCTCTCTATTATTCATTATATATATTCTCCAAATTACATAGATCTAAATATTTATTGGTTCGTATGCTAAAAAAGTTTGTAAAATTTGTAATTAAACTTTTTAGTTTGTAACAAAAAAAAATTATTAAACTAGGATTTTAACTACACTTTTTTTTTTAATTAAACTTTGGCCTTAACTAATTTTTTGTAGTTAAACTAAAAGTTAGCAACTTTTTAGTCAACTTTTGCCCATCACTAAGTTTCAGACAGAAATGTAAGCTTGAAACTGTTTTGCTAGAAGAATCCAATGAATGAAATGCTACTTCATATTTTATTTCTTGCTGAACTATTTATTTGATATTTCCTGCTGGTCTTGACAATGTTTTAAACTGTAAAGAAAAGTATTTGAATAACATGTATAATTGAATCACCATACATATTAAAATCTCACTAGTCATTAACACTTTATGTGTTGTTCTACTTGATGTAACTTTCAAACATTTGTTTTTGTCTATAAGGAAAATTTTCAAAGACTTGCTGGCCAATGACTATAGACAAAAAAGGAAACTGCCAAGAATTTCTCAGGTTTTAGTTCAATGTTTTGTTTTTTATTTTTTAACTCATTGAAATCTAATTTGATTTTGGGATCGGATCATTTGACATTAAAGTGTTAGTACATCTCCTCCACAATGACATGATTTATTTAAATGTTAATGCTATTGAAGAAGTATACCACGCTAGTGGCCTGCTTGTAGAGGTTCTGGATTACGTTGATTATGAAACCACATTTGGAGTGAGACGAGGCTGCCTACTTTCACTAACTCCTTTAAAAAATAATGCAATACACTATCAAGGGCTATGAAGGTGATGTAAGCATTGGATGAGGAATAAGATTTACAGACGACATAGATGGTCTGGCAGGGACAGAAGACCTAGCTGACTTGGTGATGCACGTAAACAAGACTTCCACAGCTTATGGTTTGCATATTAATGCGGAAAAAGCATAAATTATGACCAATAGCCAACAGGGCTTTATAAGAGACATAAGTATAGGAGGTGAAAAGCTGACAAATGTCAGTAATTTTAACCCAGGGTCTTAGCTAAAGGAACCAAATCTGAACTTCGGGACAGAATTACACAATCTAAAGCATCAATTGCATAGCTCAAAACAATCTGGTAAGAAAAAGGTATAGCCCGCGACACAAAAAAAAAGACTTATGCGTTCCCTGGTCATAGCCAAATTCTTATATTCTTGAGAATCTTGGAAGCCAACTGAAGAACTATAGAGGAAGATCCTAGCAATTGAATTGAGATCTTAGGTAACACATACAAAGACTGCTTCACAAACGGAGAGATCAGAAACAGGATTAATGCAGCAATTTGACCTCACGATGACCTGCTAAATACTGTAGATAAAACAATAAACTCATATCACAAGTTCCTCAGGCCTCGCAAAGACCTTCCTTCAGGGAACATTACCAGGATAAAGAAGAAGAGGCAGACAGAAAGTGATAGGAAGACAACATAAAAAAATGGACGGGCTAACAGACTAAGGTGTAGGTGAAGGTGATGCTATTGATCGTACTTTATTTATATACAGTACTACTACTCAATAATGAGTTTAAATATCGATTCCAGATGTCATTTAAAAACTTTTACAAGATCTTATATTTCTCCCTGAATGATTCCTCTTTTGTTTGATATTAAGTATAGTAGCTCATGCATCACAAAACACAAAACAATAATATAAATATTTTCATACGTGATGGTACATTTCAAGAATTGAGAACTCATGAGCATAACTGATTTATGTAAGGGAGGTAGACACAAAATGTCATCTAACCTTTTTTTGCATGCATTATTCCCCTTGCTATGTTAAATAATATAAAAAGGCTTTTATTTTGTCTACATCTAAATAAGATTTTTTTTTTTTTGGGGGGGGGGGGGGGAGGGGAGTCAATTTATTGGACCATCAACAGAGCGAGACAAACCGTTACAGAAGACTTGCACACTGACCTGCGACGTCGCAACCTGTCGGCAGTTTTGAGAGTCTCGGTCTAAACCAATAGCTCGTAACAGATCGAGACGTCGGACCTGTAACTTAGTTAATTTTTGAACAGTTAACACCAGTACCGTCTACTTTGCCTCGCTAGGGGTACCGGTATGTAGTTATTGTTTTCACCTTATTAATTTATATTTAAAAAAAACTTTTTAAAATAACCTCGGTTATATCAAGTGAAATTGCAGCAATTATTTTGAATCTGTAATAAACTCTACACAGTTGCATAAGTTACTCTCTTGGTCTTGAGTCTTTAACGCGTCTGCTATCTTGCATGTTGAGTCCCATTCACAGGTTTTGGAGGACAGCACCGTTCAATCGCTGCATATCTTCATTATTGCATGGCTTATCTCCCCTTAGCCTAGTACATTTATACATGTGGAACAAAATTTTTTAAATTACGACTGGTTAAACATTTTTTTTATTGATTCACGTGATGTCATCGACAATTGAATAATATTGTTGTCAACTTGATCCGTGAATGGGAAGTGGGAGAAATAGCATGTATAATATTTTGACCAAACAGACGGGTTACTTAAACAACATAGTGCCTGGTCGTGCGGTGTGCACTCTGGTCTGTCGTTCGGCTTTCTCGATGGTCCCGGGTTCATGTTCTACCCGCTTACACCCCCCCCCCCCCCATAGTCCTGTGTGAGATTTAGACTTGGAAGTAAAATATCTTCAACTCTGAAGAAACATCCGAAACTTGTACAACATTTGCAAACATCCTTGTGATATAAATCAGAAGAGAGATTAGTTTAACTTTTTAGTATCAAACAAAGGCAAAAAACAACAAAAAAAAAAACAACAATGTATAAGCAGCTCTATGTTGCTCCTATAAATGACCAATATTTTACTCAAATGCGATAGTCTCACTTAAGTCTGATGAGCGTTCCTGCGTTTCTAGTCCTGTTACATAGAAAAAACATTTTTAGAAAATATGAGAGGAATCTGTTCAGTGTACATACGGCCTACATATTGTATGTTAATATAAGTGGATGTAAAAGATCAGCTGCAAATGTACAGATCGTACCATTATATATATACACACACACACAAATCTATATAGGATGTCTAACGACGCTGTAGCCCAAGACCGAGTAATTCAATGTATTCCGGCACATTGGTCGTGTTAAGCAAGACAAATGGGTGATGGGTTTCTCGTTTGACCCACTTCGTTAAATGCCTTTTTCAACAGACACAGGGCTGTGGTGTTTTCCATTAGGACATTCTCCTGGCTAGGTTTGGAGCTAACTTGGAAATATTACCATGGCATGATGTCTTTTCCATAATACGTTTTATTTTTCTTTCCTATTTCTTTCGTAACATTGTTTCTTCCTCCAGAGGGTCTCATTCTCCAAGACACTAAACATTGTTACACTATGATAGTCTCCTGTTGAGGTAACATGCGAATAGGCCTACATATATATATATATATATTTACACAGAGAGAGAGAGAGATAGAGGAGGAGAGGGTTTCTGATTATTAGCTTGTTCACAATCTTCATTGTCCTACAGTTCTTGTACCTGTTTTTGCTTATCTACACAGTAGGGAAACGAAAAACAAAAAAAAATAATAATTTAAAAAAACAACAATAAAAACTCGTTTATATCAAGGCAAGAACCGCACAATTACTGGCGTATATCTCAATACTGCAAGATTTATCTTTCTTTTTCTATGTAAAACAAAATTAATTAGATACCACTTATTAAGTATTTTTAAAAATTGATTTACGTATTTTGCTCGACAATAAATAACTGAGCAAAATTTCAGCTTGATCTGAGAATAGGCAGTTGGGATAAATTAACGTGTGCAAATTTTGTTCCAGACAGAGTTGACAAGCTTTGTTCCAGATAGAGTTGACAAGCTTTGTTCCAGACAGAGTTGACAAGCTTTGTTTTAGACAGAGTTGACAAGCTTTGTTCCAGACAGAGTTGACAAGCTTTGTTCCAGACAGAGTTGACAAGCTTTGTTCCAGATACAGTTGACAAACTTTGTTCCAGACAGAGTTGACAAGCTTTGTTCCTGATAGAGTTGACAAGCTTTTTTCCAGACAGAGTTGACAAGCTTTGTTCCAGATAGAGTTGACAAGCTTTGTTCCAGACAGAGTTGACAAGCTTTGTTCCAGACAGAGTTGACAAGCTTTGTTCCAGACAGAGTTGACAAGCTTTGTTCCAGACAGAGTTGACAAGCTTTGTTTTAGACAGAGTTGACAAGCTTTGCTCCAGATAGAGTTGACAAGCTTTGTTCCAGACAGAGTTGACAAGCTTTGTTCCAGACAGAGTTGACAAGCTTTGTTCCAGATACAGTTGACAAACTTTGTTCCAGACAGAGTTGACAAGCTTTGTTCCTGATAGAGTTGACAAGCTTTGTTCCAGACAGAGTTGACAAGCCTTGTTCCAGATAGAGTTGACAAGCTTTGTTCCAGACAGAGTTGACAAGCTTTGTTCCAGACAGAGTTGACAAGCTTTGTTCCAGACAGAGTTGACAAGCTTTGTTCCAGACAGAGTTGACAAGCTTTGTTTTAGACAGAGTTGACAAGCTTTGCTCCAGATAGAGTTGACAAGCTTTGTTTCAGACAGAGTTGACAAGCTTTGTTCCAGACAGAGTTGACAAGCTTCGTTCCAGACAGAGTAGACAAACTTTGTTCCAGACAAAGTTGGCAAGCTATGTTCCAGACAAAGTTGACAAGCTTTGTTATAGACAGAGTTGACAAGCTTTGTTCCAGACAGAGTTGACAAGGCTTGTAAAAAATCTTGTGACTATATAAACGTGTTCGTAGAGCGTTCCTGTATATTGAAGACTTATAACATCAGAATAGCTGTCGGGTTTATTTCTCTTGTCTCGCATCCTTTTGACTTAGCAGTTATATTAGTTCTTTTACCTGTGTTCCTATTTCCTAGGTCAAATTAGTCTTGCATGTTAATCAATTACTTAAATTATGCCCAAGTAATTGGTTTTCCCACGCTGACTCAGGCAACCAATTCCATGCTCTAATAGCACCAGGAAAGAAGGAGCATTTGTACATATTTGTATTAGCATTATGGAACAAGGAATGTACATTTATCTTTGTGTTTGAATATTTTATTAGTTTTTTTATTATTTGTTGATGGGTAGATGTAGCAGAAATAAAAATGTTTTGTTGTTTTCAATATTTTGTCCTCATAGAATAATAGTTTATAAAATACTCTGGTTCCCAATAGCTACATTTGATATGAAGTGTTTTTTTTTAAATTTATAACAATGGGTGTGCCTATAAAATTTAATATTATGTGTGCTTTTAACATCGAATATAAAGTGTATAAAGATATGCCCAAAGTAAAATTGTTTTGTCGTTTTTAAGATATAATGTATCGTATAGGCTAATATCATTCTGGTTTCTTTGGAAATGGATATTCCTATTGATCCAGTGGTTTGTGTCCCTTCAATCTACTCATAACTAGACAGCGCCCTGCCATTTCTATCACTGAACCAATTCTAACATCAGACTTGGATCACACACACCCACATAAAATAGTTCATCAAACTCCTGACACCCGGGGCGCTCACCCCTGGTCCATACGCGCATACAACTGGAAGATCCTTCGTCTAGCACACAGGCGTCCGAAATGGGCGCTCCAATTTCATGGTGCTCATAAAGGCGGGTACCAGAGGGGGGATCACTCCGCTCGGTTCATGGCATGATTGTACCGTAAAGAGTGTCGGGGCGACAATTCTTATATAGCTTGTGGCATGAATAGTGTCCCCTTCTCTCTATGGTATTGGATTCGAATAAAAATGATTTATTTTAATTCTTTTTTTTTTCACGAGTTTTCTTTTTCTCCAGTTGTCCTTTAGAGAATTCAGTAGATCCATTTATTGATGAGGGTGTTAGCCTTGCATACAATATTACAACGCTTATATTAACTCACTCTGTTTCTTGTATGTTTGGATATTAGCAATTGAATATTATCTTGTTATCTTACCCACACTCTATGCAATCCCATCATGGCACTGACCTATATTCATTATTTTTAAGCTCCTTATTCTTATCTTCGTTATTGAAGTAGCCTCCCTTCAGTTCTTCTCCTTCGTTCTCATTGTTATGTTGGAGTGTTCAGATGAGTAGACCAATACATGAGATGAACTGCGCAGTGGTTTCCAAATCAGATAGCTCTCCATATAGTTTTCTTTCTATTGGGGCCAGTGTCTTATACGGGCCTCTTGGTAAAGAGAGCAGTTTTGGAGGACGTGGTCGGCATTTTCTGGTGATACTCTACATGGGCCTCCTTCATTAACGTAGACATGCTTTTTAAACTATACTTTTTCTTTTTCTTCCAGACTTGAGACCATTCTTTCCATATCTTCCGTTGTGGATTAAGCACAGATAAGTCCGAATGACCTGCTTATTTACCAGAGGTAACTGCTGAGTGGTGGAATCAGTACTATTTCTAAAGTATCCGCAAAAACTTTAGATATTAACACTATGAGATTAAAGAATGGTTAAGCTTAGTTAAGCCCAAGTAATTAATAGGCATAAACATTTTCTATCATATATAGTTAATCCCATTTCGCCAAAAATTTAGAGTTAGCGTAAACTTTGATTAATAATGTACAAAACAAGCATTAATTCTGTACACGAATGTCCATTTCTCTACAGTACTTAGTAGTACATCTATGTGCTGCGATACCCCTGGGATGGATAATTAAGGGCTGAGAGAAAAGGTGAACGCCCTATTACCTCCCCCCTCACTCCCCACCATTCAGTGTATGTCCTTGGCCTTGGTTTTATCTTGTTCCCCAGAAAGAGACATTTCTGTCCGAAGACAAAAAAGAGGTTCAGTCACAATCACCATTGCTGAGCCGTTGTCGTAAATAACACTGGACTAACGACCAAGTCTGACTGACTACTGTGCCTTACTTTTGTTAAGGTCACGTTTTGTTACTTTGAGACTCACGTGACGAGGAAACAATTCAGCACACTACTCATTGGTCAGCGCTACAGTTGCGTTACTTAAATTACTCTCTACTGTAGCATTTTCAGGAAGAGAGGCTCATATCGCCACCTGGCGAAATGGATTAGCGAGTGGCCAAGTCTAGCGACTAAATCTATTCTTGATCTTATTAATGTGTAGCATGGAGACAGGAACCTTTAGTAGTACCAGTGGAGCCTGGCAGAGAGCGAAATTAATAAATAAATGAATAATTAGAATTCTCGCCAAATTTATATATTTAAGTAAAGTAAAAGTAAAGTTTCTCTTTCAGACCTTGTGATCTATAGGGCATATATGTAAAGGTCTTCTGTTTCTATGGTTATCGAGGGTATCATGTGGCCAGCAAAACGACCAACCGCCTTTACATTTCCCCAACTGTGGTGAAATAGTATTTGTTTATGTTTGTGTAACTTCGTGAGAATGTGTTCACAACATTGATTTAGTGTGCTACTATCCAAGTCTCTTTCGTCAGTTCATGTGTCGTTCTAGTTTAATAAAGCCTTGTTTTAGGTTACTGTTCTTTTTTCTTTTATTTCTTATTACACCAACTAATGTCAGGTACCCATTAGAGCTGGGCATACGCAGAGGCGACCTAAAGATCACGAAAGTAAAAATCCTTCACAAGGATCCGAAAACGCGCTTTAACACTCAGCCACCGCCCTCCTAACTATATATATATATATATATATATATATATATATATATATATATATATATATATGTAAGCGAATACCCGTGCTTTGCTAAGCTGAAATAGTTGCTAGCCTATATGTTTACTATTGCTGTAACACATTTTTTTTCTTCCCTTTGCATCTTCCAATGGAATGCCCAGATTGCTAATGCCCAACTTAGAACGTATTTTTTGACTCACTGCATCCTCGAACATTTTGGCTCCTTAATTCTAATAGTTTTACTTTTTAAAAACACATCTCGGCATTAGGTAAAGATACAAAGTAGTACATTTCTTACAGCAGGAATTTTGTCCACACGCGACACACACACAAGCATCGTAAGATGTATATATCATTTGTTTTTCACATGCGACACACACACAAGCATCGTAAGATGTATATATCCTTTGTTTTTCACATGCGACACACACAAGCATCGTAAGATATATATATCATTTGTTGCGAGCGATCAATATTTATGGAGCAGGACGACGTCATATTTAAAAATGCGAGAGACTATCAGCCTCATTTGTAATTCTCCCAGCCAGATAAAGTGAAAGACCATTCATGACTTCTTGACTACGATGTCAAAATAAAAGTTTAATATTCATTGGAATGAATCAAGAATATGAATCAAATCTAAATTCAACTTCTATGTAGCGGCAATACCCCGATTCATCTATAACTGGTTGTGTGGAAGTGTTTGCTGCTTTCGTGTGTGTGTGTGTGTGTTGTTTGTGCTGGCTTCTAAATTTTATTACTGCAATTGTAATGCTGGTGTTGACGATGGACCTAATGGATTAAACAACAATACGGTCACGTGATATCCTTGTTTGATTCAAATTAGGTCGTAAGTATAGAAAAGATGAGGAACCAAGTGTCTGTTTACTATTGGTGAATGGGGTCCAATGGAATCAAACCGAATTCCTATTGGTTAGGACAAAAAGAAATTATCTTATTTTCACCTATCTTATAAATAATTACACCACGTTTATTTAATTTGTAGGGGAATTTTAGTTATTTTCATTTTGTTTTCACTAGTTCTTATAGCATCTCTAATGAAATGTTAACTATTAGGGTAATCTCGTAAGTATGTGAAAAGTATTTTTTTGTAAAATGTTCTAGCTGTCTAGTTGAGTAACTTTTTGGTTGCAACATCAGAAACAGAAAAGACTGAAATATGGCATCATATTGAAATAATAATTATATAAAGAAAAAGATACAGTTTTTCATAAATCTACTTTAAGAAAGTTGCTTTCCCCCATTTAAACCATCTATAGGTCTACAATTCAAGAGGTTTTGAAGACTGAAGAACTGGTGGTATCTGGGGCAAAGAAATGCCTGGTCGTGTTGAATCAGCAACTTCGATATGGGTCACGGTTGTATGCACTCTAGAATGTGGTCTCGATGGTTCCTGGTTCTAACCCTAACCTCCGCCTAGCCCACGGTCCTGCAAGATGTATGATCTAGAATTTAATAAGCTTCCATTCTGATGGTACGCCAGAAAAGTCTAAAATAAACAAAGCTCACGACCAGTCCTCAGTCTGGTCGAACAAAGCTCACGACTAGTCCTCAGTCTGGTCGAACAAAGCTCACGACTAGTCCTCAGTCTGGTCGAACAAAGCTCACGACTAGTCCTCAGTCTGGTCGAACAGAGCTCACGACTAGTCCTCAGTCTGGTCGAACAGAGCTCACGACTAGTCCTCAGTCTGGTCGAACAAAGCTCACGACTAGTCCTCAGTCTGGTCGAACAAAGCTCACGACTAGTCCTCAGTCTGGTCGAACAAAGCTCACGACTAGTCCTCAGTCTGGTCGAACAAAGCTCACGACTAGTCCTCAGTCTGGTCGAACAAAGCTCACGACTAGTCCTCAGTCTGGTCGAACAAAGCTCACGACTAGTCCTCAGTCTGGTCGAACAAAGCTCACGACTAGTCCTCAGTCTGGTCGAACAAAGCTCACGACTAGTCCTCAGTCTGGTCGAACAAAGCTCACGACTAGTCCTCAGTCTGGTCGAACAAAGCTCACGACTAGTCCTCAGTCTGGTCGAACAAAGCTCACGACTAGTCCTCAGTCTGGTCGAACAAAGCTCACGACTAGTCCTCAGTCTGGTCGAACAAAGCTCACGACTAGTCCTCAGTCTGGTCGAACAAAGCTCACGACTAGTCCTCAGTCTGGTCGAACAAAGCTCACGACTAGTCCTCAGTCTGGTCGAACAAAGCTCACGACTAGTCCTCAGTCTGGTCGAACAGAGCTCACGACTAGTCCTCAGTCTGGTCGAACAGAGCTCACGACTAGTCCTCAGTCTGGTCGAACAGAGCTCACGACTAGTCCTCAGTCTGGTCGAACAGAGCTCACGACTAGTCCTCAGTCTGGTCGAACAAAGCTCACGACTAGTCCTCAGTCTGGTCGAACAAAGCTCACGACTAGTCCTCAGTCTGGTCGAACAAAGCTCACGACTAGTCCTCAGTCTGGTCGAACAAAGCTCACGACTAGTCCTCAGTCTGGTCGAACAAAGCTCACGACTAGTCCTCAGTCTGGTCGAACAAAGCTCACGACTAGTCCTCAGTCTGGTCGAACAAAGCTCACGACTAGTCCTCAGTCTGGTCGAACAAGCTCACGACTAGTCCTCAGTCTGGTCGAACAAAGCTCACGACTAGTCCTCAGTCTGGTCGAACAAAGCTCACGACTAGTCCTCAGTCTGGTCGAACAAAGCTCACGACTAGTCCTCAGTCTGGTCGAACAAAGCTCACGACTAGTCCTCAGTCTGGTCGAACAAAGCTCACGACTAGTCCTCAGTCTGGTCGAACAAAGCTCACGACTAGTCCTCAGTCTGGTCGAACAAAGCTCACGACTAGTCCTCAGTCTGGTCGAACAAAGCTCACGACTAGTCCTCAGTCTGGTCGAACAAAGCTCACGACTAGTCCTCAGTCTGGTCGAACAAAGCTCACGACTAGTCCTCAGTCTGGTCGAACAAAGCTCACGACTAGTCCTCAGTCTGGTCGAACAAAGCTCACGACTAGTCCTCAGTCTGGTCGAACAAAGCTCACGACTAGTCCTCAGTCTGGTCGAACAAAGCTCACGACCAGTCCTCAGTCTGGTCGAACAAAGCTCACGACCAGTCCTCAGTCTGGTCGAACAAAGCTCACGACCAGTCCTCAGTCTGGTCGAACAAAGCTCACGACCAGTCCTCAGTCTGGTCGAACAAAGCTCACGACCAGTCCTCAGTCTGGTCGAACAAAGCTCACGACCAGTCCTCAGTCTGGTCGAACAAAGCTCACGACCAGTCCTCAGTCTGGTCGAACAAAGCTCACGACTAGTCCTCAGTCTGGTCGAACAAAGCTCACGACTAGTCCTCAGTCTGGTCGAACAAAGCTCACGACTAGTCCTCAGTCTGGTCGAACAAAGCTCACGACTAGTCCTCAGTCTGGTCGAACAAAGCTCACGACTAGTCCTCAGTCTGGTCGAACAAAGCTCACGACTAGTCCTCAGTCTGGTCGAACAAAGCTCACGACTAGTCCTCAGTCTGGTCGAACAAAGCTCACGACTAGTCCTCAGTCTGGTCGAACAAAGCTCACGACTAGTCCTCAGTCTGGTCGAACAAAGCTCACGACTAGTCCTCAGTCTGGTCGAACAAAGCTCACGACTAGTCCTCAGTCTGGTCGAACAAAGCTCACGACTAGTCCTCAGTCTGGTCGAACAAAGCTCACGACCAGTCCTCAGTCTGGTCGAACAAAGCTCACGACTAGTCCTCAGTCTGGTCGAACAAAGCTCACGACCAGTCCTCAGTCTGGTCGAACAAAGCTCACGACTAGTCCTCAGTCTGGTCGAACAAAGCTCACGACTAGTCCTCAGTCTGGTCGAACAAAGCTCACGACCAGTCCTCAGTCTGGTCGAACAAAGCTCACGACCAGTCCTCAGTCTGGTCGAACAAAGCTCACGACTAGTCCTCAGTCTGGTCGAACAAAGCTCACGACTAGTCCTCAGTCTGGTCGAACAAAGCTCACGACCAGTCCTCAGTCTGGTCGAACCAACTGTAAATAAAGAGTCGAATGTCAACTTTTACGTTTTGTAATTTATTGTATAAATCTGCTTCGTATCTTGTCCTGCATGTCATCAAATCACGATGTGAAATCAAATACAAATAATTAACTCAGTTTGCAATATTGTCTTGTCACGACGGTATCTAATTTCTTGTTTACCTATATAATAACATTATTTTGGGGAGCCTACAATTTTAATGCAATAAACAACCATACCTCAGGCATTTTAAATATTTATATTGTCTGTACGCTCAATCTAAAATATTTAGGTCTAAAACTAAGCAGGGGCGTAGCAAGGTACCCGTGAGCCCGGGTTCGAGAATGTCTTATTGGGCCCCCCTATTTCCAATAAGACAAATTTAGTGTCTGACACATAAAATATCGATTAGATCTATCTCTAGATCTAGTCTGTATTCATCGGTACATTTTCAAGGCATAAAGGTATTACGTTTCCTTCAGTTATGACTCCGTTCAGAAATAATGTATTATGACTCAATATTTGTAGAAATTCTAATGTCAAAGAAATGTTTCAAATTAACAAACAAATGTTTATTAGTTCTTTTTTCCTATTATACACATTTACATTCAGAAAATACTTCTATTTGTCAAACTATTAAATATTGATAAAAACTATATTCTAGTTCTATGTAACTCAATTAACAGTAAGAAGATCTCAAAGTAATTGAATAAACTTTCATTTTTCTTGCCTTCTGATAAAAATTAAATGTTCCCCTTTCAGACCTTGCGATCTCTAGGGCGGATAATGTTAAGGTCATCTGTTTCTGTAGCCAACGGTAAACGAGCAGGGCGTCACGTGGCCAGCACAACGACCAAGCGTCCTTACTTTCCCCATCTAAAGTCAGGTACTTATTAGAGTTGGTATGGACTTAGGGGTGGTCTATAGGAATCAATTCAAAATCCCAGTCTTCACCGAGATTCGAACCCAGGAGCCCAGGTTCAGAAGCCGAGCGCTTAACAACTAAGCCAACAGTCCCCTTCCCTCTCGCCTTCTGATAAGCAAAGCACAAAATTGCTGCTTCTATTTCTAATTTTTGACTGTTTCTCGCTCACTGGAAAGAACATCCAATAAAGTCAACGTGTGCCTTAGAACTACTTACATATTTTGTAATCCATCGAATCTTCACTGAAGAAACTGTCAAAGGCAAAGTGAGAAATAGCAGGCACTTTGTAACAATTTTAGAAAACGTCTTTATACAAACTTGTTGCGTATAGTTAAAAAAAAATCTAGTATTGAACACAGATTTCATGATTTTTGGTAGGCTTCTATGAAGGATTCAATATTTTTTGGCAATAATAAAGTTAAAGTTAATATAAAGTTTGGTATAACATTTAATATATTGGAGAAAGATTTTTTTTAAATAGTCTTTTACCAAAGTTATTTTTTTCCTTCTTTGGTGTCATACATTAGAGCTCTTGTTGGTCCCATTCGGTTGTAAAAAAAAATATACTTAAAAAATCATCAAAAAATGCAAATCTATTTTACAAAAACAAATGTAGAAATATTTATTAACTAAATAAACATTAATCAATGTTTCAGCTGGGTTTCAAACCCCGAACCTTCTGCGTGTTAGAAAGATGTGATTACCACTACACTACGGAATAACATAGCGAATTTGAACAATATACCGGTATTTGAAATCTTTCTTTATACTTTTAGTTTCATACCAAAGGTAATAGTATCTCCATTGTCATTTGTCATACAAACTAGATATTGATCTATCTAGATCGGGATCTAGTTTTAGATCTAAATCTAGATTCAAAGTCTAAGCCTAGATCTAAAAATAGATTTAAGTCTCTAAGTCTAGATCTAGAAATAGTCTCTAGAGTTAGATCTAAGTCCTAAGTCATTGTAAATTACAAGTCTATATCAGTATATCTAAGTCTAGATTTAGAGTTAGATCTAAGACTCGTAAGTCTATATCTAGTCTAGATCTAGATATAGAATCTTGATATAGAATCTACTATCTAGACAAGAACTCATATATAGATCTATGTAGATCTGGCCTCTATTTACTGTAATTTAGATTCAGATTGTCAAGTGTATAGCATAGTGTGGATGTGTGAAAAACTGCGCGGTAAAAAGTAGTTTGTTTTTTTTTTCTTTAAACTTACAAGAGGTTTGTGAACTTTTTAATATGACTTACTTCCCCTGACGTTTTTCATTGAAAAGTGGTGTAATTTTTTGAAAAATCTGCTTGCTTATATAATTTTAAAAATTACATGGTTCACTTTCGGAAAAGAAAAAAGTAGCCGTTACATCAAAACTTTGAATAATCTAAAGTATCATGATGTCCGATTTTCAATTTCTCTTCTAGTTTCTGAGATCTAAACGGGACGGACGAACAGACATTCCACACAAACTAATAGCGTCTTTTTCCATTTCGGGAGCCGCTAAAAATTAGAAGTCTTGTAACATTTCTAGTCGGTTAAGTCTACCAGAGTTTCTAGTTAGCTAAGTCATCCAAGGTGTTTTTTACATTAAAACCTATAATAATTAAAATATATGAAACTTACATTAAGCTCTCTCCCCCTCTCTCTCTCTCGTGTTCGTGTTGTCCATTAAATTTGTGAATGTCTACATATTTTTGTTCATTGAACATTTTAATATGATCTTGTTACATTCATTTCTTAACCAAATTCCCCCCGCCCACACACCCGAAATAAACTATCCTATATTATGTCCACTGCATGCCCACCAAGAATATCTAGTATGTGTCCAGTAACAAAAAGATGTTAATCATTTATCTACAGTGTATCGGAGGACTCTAGTCTCTCACATACACACACACACAAATATTAAACCCTTGTTCTCTCCAGAGAAGATGAAATCTTGCCAATATTGTTTCTCGCGGCGCGTGCCTTCCTAAAAACCATATTTTTTCTAGGATGACCAATGTCCATTATGATCAATATACGGCCTGCCCAAGATCTTTTTCACTTTTATTTGATTGACCAGCCCATGCCCGGGTAATCAGATATGATTAAACACAAAATATATAGACACGAGTTCATTCCCTTGACGATGACGTCAGGGTCGACAGCAAAAATAAGAAAAAGAAATATCAGACAAATATAACTCTCTCACTGCCCATTGCTGCCCATGGGCAATGGTGTAGCAGCCATGGCCTGAAGGGGTTCATTGATCACGGGTCTATGATTATAAAGGACCTACTCTCAACATTCCAGTCTATACAGGAGGTAGGGCACCATCATATTCCTTATATATTATTTGACTACAGCCCTAGACATAGATATATACGTCAATGTCTACAGCCCTAGACATAGATATATACGTCAATGTCTACAGCCCTAGACATAGATATATACGTCAATGTCTACAGCCCTAGACATAGATATATACGTCAATGTCATAAAACACTGAACCATAATCTTCAAATACAAAAACAAAATTTAATAAAATACTCTGAAAGACACAAAAATAAAGGCACATTCCTCGTCCCATATGCTAGGACAAATTTGTACAAATACTCCTTCTTCCCTAGTGCTATTAGAGCATGGAATGGGTTGCCTGAGCTAGCCAGAAAAACCAGTGACTTGGCAGAATTTAAGTCATTGGTTAATATGCATGACTAAATGCATGACGCGTAGGACGTAATCATCTTCTTTTTTGAAGTAACGTCTGTATTATATAAGATAAGATAAGATAAGATATGTCTACAGCCCTAGACATAGATATATACGTCAATGTCTACAGCCCTAGACATAGATATATACGTCAATGTCTACAGCCCTAGACATAGATATATACGTCAATGTCTACAGCCCTAGACATAGATATATACGTCAATGTCTACAGCCCTAGACATAGATATATACGTCAATGTCTACAGCCCTAGACATAGATATATACGTCAATGTCTACAGCCCTAGACATAGATATATACGTCAATGTCTACAGCCCTAGACATAGATATATACGTCAATGTCTACAGCCCTAGACATAGATATATACGTCAATGTCTACAGCCCTAGACATAAATATATACGTCAATGTCTAGAGCCCTAGACATAGATATATACGTCAATGTCTACAGCCCTAGACATAGATATATACGTCAATGCCTACAGCCCTAGACATAGATATATACGTCAATGTCTACAGCCCTAGACATAGATATATACGTCAATGTCTACAGCCCTAGACATAGATATATACGTCAATGTCTACAGCGTGCCAAACCTTGTGAGAAGCGAGTGATGACAAATCTCTACCACGTGACCTGTTTTTTTTCTTCTTTACCGTTAGCTTATAAAAAAAAAAAAAGGGAGATCGCTAAAAAAAATGTTTCTGTTATACACCCTAATTTAATTTCTTTTAAAACTATTTACCTTACAGAAAATGTATATGTTTGAGGCTGGAAAAAGTAATTCGAATGGCTGGCTATTTCAGAAGTTTTGACATGATTAATTTAGAGTTAAAATATTCTGATAAATTGTCAAGAAATAATTTCATATTTCTTTGTGCAGGTTCTCAGAAGATGAAGTATCATGTATCTTTTCGACCAACATAATGAAATCAAAAAGTCAATATCAGCTATATTAGATTTATAGTCGATAATGATACAATGTCCTTTAAATCAGCACAGTATAAAAGAAATACATCAGCTCATTGGAAATAGGCAGCAGTTTGGTCAACAGAACACACAAACAGTAAAATATATGAGAAAAATCTAGACCCGTTTCTTTCGAAGTGAAGAATATTACATCTTCGTCTTAGTCAACTTAGTTTAGCCGCATTTAGTCTTTTATTATAATGAAGAGGTATTTTTTCGCTTCAAACCCCGATGAAGGGAGGTTTTAACTCAAAATCCCATTTGGCTATGTTCATTGAATTTTGAGTGTGTAATTTGCTTTTCTATTATAATGAAGAGGTATTTTTTAGCTTCAAACCCCGCTAAATTGGGTTTTAAAGACAAAACCCCTCTTGGCTACGCTCATAGAATCTGGTGACTGATGTATGGATAGTCTTCGATTGATTTTATCGTATATTTCGGTTGGGGGTTTGAAATTAAAATCTTCCTTAGCTATGTTATTGAAATTCGGGGTTTATCGTTTGCATTTTTTTTTGTTTTGTTTTATAGAAGAGGGTAATTTGATTGCAACCCCCCCCCCCCCCCGGTAGGGGGGTTTTAAACTCAAAATCCCTTGGCTGCGCTGGAGCAAGTGATGGTTTAGTATTAAAATCTCACCTAAAATAAACAGAATCAAAGCAAAAAATCAGTCATTAAATTTCTATCGCCCCCCTTTAAGGGGTAATTCATTTCGGGCGGCGGGGGGGAGGGGGGTTGAACCCCAACCCCCTCTCCTGGCTACGCCTATGCTTTCTGTACCAATAAGCCAATAGAAGCAACATATCTCTAAAAGCATAGGACCTTTTCAAGTCTTATATAGGTCAGTGATCCTAGCCTAAAGCTCTTGCTGGACGGAGGGTTTTCTCGGCGGGCTTGGATCGAAACAAGGAACATTGAGATGAGAGTCCAGAGCACATACTACTCGACCAATCAGTCGTTTTCACTATAGAAGGGCGAGTTCAAATACATGGTTTAAAAAAAAAGAGTTGGCCAGATAATCTTGTAAGAACACATTTAAATAGTGGCAAGGACACAAAGTTCGAACGAACCGTTACTAAACATGTATACTTCGAAAACTTATTTTAAAACAAAGACGGATGACATAACTCATTTGGTGAGCTATTTATAGACCAGAGCGACCTTAAGCCGACCTACCACAACAATTACTACTGGACTAGATTGACAGAAGGTCATTACTTTCTGAAATGTTATAAACGTCTACGTAACCTTGATGGAGAGATATTAGATTTAGTGAGTTCAGCGAAACGTAATATCTAGTTACTGACTTCTATTTTTAGTGTGTGGTTTATTTACCTTTTTTTTTCCTTACTTTAATTTCTTAAATAAAAAATTTTTTTTTTTAATTTGTACGACACTACGTTACTGTATTGTAATATTGGCTATGCTTTATAAATTACCAAACGTAAAGAATCGGTTTGTCGGTTTGTTTGTTTATGTTTTTCTTCCTTTTTACATACAGAAAGGCAAACTGTACTTTACATGTTGGATTTTGAACCAATAATTTTGTAATCAACCGATCACAGTCTCTTATTTAATTTACAAACATTTAAATAAGACAATATGGCGTATATTCTATATGTAGCAGATGTGTTTTTGGTAAAGTTGTTGAATCTTGTAAAAAAAAAAATATGATTTAAAAATGGTTCCCACCTATGCTAATGACAGAATAAAAACAAAGAATGTTCATGTTCAAATTGTCACACATTGCGATTTGTCTTTCTAAAAAGCAGCAGCTGTTTTGTTTTTTTCTAAGACAAATGACCTCTTCGGGAAATTAGAAACCAGTGGTCAGTAGAGTAGCACTTTTACCAGGTTATGGGAAGATGTTGTTTTTATGTACTTCGCATTGAATTGAAAGAGTTATGCATTGTGTACTTCAGGTCAGTCCTTCTATATAGTTCTTGAAAAGCTCTGCTCTGTAAATAATGTTTTAAAATACAATCGTAAATAAAGACTAGAGAAGAAAAGAGGGAAAGAAGAGAAGTTAAAGAGATAAAACGGAATAGGAAAACATATGAGAGAGAGAGAAAGAAAACGAGCTAGAAGTACATAAACAGAGAGAGAGAGAGAGAAATTGTACTAAAAAGAGATAAATAGAGAGACGGTGTATGTCTGCAAGAGAGAGTGAGACAGAGAAAAAGTGTGTAAGATAGAGGGTGTGTGTGTGAGAGTTTTTGAGTAAGTGTGTGTGTGAGAGAGAGAGAGAGAGAGAGAGAAAGTTAGCTGGAGGTTAAGGCTCGGACTCGGACCTTGTAGTCTTCATTTCTAAACGAGTTAAAAAAGTTGAAAGCAAACATACAAGAGCCAACTACAACATAACATCACATTTTGATGGAGGTAAAATGGCAACTTGATGGACCTACAGTTTAAAGGAGATGACAGCTTGCTGGACCTATAGTTTGAAGGAGATGACAACTTGATGGACCTACAGTTTAAAGGAGATGACAACTTGATGGACCTACAGTTTCAAGGAGATGACAACTTGATGGACCTATAGTTTCAAGGAGATGACAACTTGATGGACCTACAGGTTGAAAGAGATGACAACTTGATGGACCTACAGTTTGAAGGAGATGATAACTTGATGGACCTATAGTTTCAAGGAGATGACAACTTGATGAACCTACAGTTTGAAGGAGATACATGACAAATCGGCGGAGATCATCGTATCTAAGTGGAAATATTAGAGAGAGAGAGAGAAAGAAAAAAAGAATGAAAGAGAAAGAAAGAAAGAGATAGAGAGAGATAACTAAAATGTCTTATAAGAAAACATCTTTAAAAGAAAAGATGATTGAACAAAAGAGCAACATGAGAACATTAAAGACAGACGGACTATTAATAGAATTTACAACAAAAAAAACAAAACATAGACAGGCTCTGGAGGAGGGGAGGGAGTGTATAGAGACAGAAAAAGAAAGAGAAGGCAGACTAATGTTATTAAGCAAATAGCTCCCTTTTTTTTTTAAACAAATACTAAACATCTTTAACAAAAAAAAATTATTCTTATTGTGGACGACATGACCTTGGGCTTGTTTTTATTTAATCAACACAAGAGAATTTTTATTGTATTTTTTTTTTCAAACCCAGCAGTTCTCAACCTTTCATCGTTCTTCCATTCCCTTTTACAATTTTCCAATATGCGGCGACCCCGTTTCCCCCCTGCCCAAAGCAACCTTTCCTAATCCTAATTATCTGTGCTTTTGATCAATGAGTTTTATCTATACTTTTACTTAATGATCTCTTTCTTACATCTAACTTTGAAATAAACTTGAAAAGCAATGCGGAGCATGGATAGGGGTCCGAGAAACAGTAAACTACATTGTTACAAACAAGCCAATATCAGTGCAACGGCTGAGCTTGTTTCTGTTTCACCAAATCAAAAATTTTCGTGGAAGTCTTCGGAAGACCTCAACGAATGTTATCTCCATCAAGTCAGAATCTGTAGACTGGAAAACCATGTTACAAAAAGATATGTTTTAGTAAATGGAAGGAGGCAAAACACAATCTGAGACAGACATGACTGCACACACTTGATCCTTGAAATTAAAAAAAAAAAATGAAGAGACATTTTTTTAATTGGTGTAAGCGCTATCAATGAGTTCAATAAACGTTTTTGTTCTGTCTCCAGAATGTCTTTAACATTGACCGTTTTTGAAAAAAACAAACTAGTAACGACAAATTTTAAAACTTTACACTGTTCAGTTATACAAGTTAGAATATACAAAATCAATATTTTTGGCCCTCACAGGATCTCGACCCACAGATTGAGATCCGCTAGGTCTGACCAAACTCTTCCCCCCAACATCTCCCTAACCCTCTCAGTGAACAGATTTGGTATTCATGTCCTACCAAGTTGTCTGTCTTCTCGTCAAGACCTGTTTTTTTGTCATAGTTGCACCAATAGCACTAGATCTAGACGATTTAATAAGTCAGCCAGTGTAGCAGTCTTGATCCCTTCCAGACGTAACAGTCTAGTCGGATGCACAACATCAGATGTTATTGGCAAGCCTCACATTAATGCTATTGAAAAAATCTGACACATTCAAACTTACCGAAAATTAACTATATACAAGTAGATACTTATAAGTCTCATACAAAAGACATCCATTTATAAGAGTTGCACCGTAAAGTAAATACTACCTTCTATAACACGGGCTATATAGCGATGGAGTAACAAAGTATAAAGTCAACTGCTTAGGCGCCAACTTGCTTTAACTGACAAAGAAGAGAGTAGCAGGCGAACAGCTGGAGATTCTTACTGTCACGATCTTTAATGGTGCTAAGATAGATGTCACGTTGAAGATTATCTTGATCTATATTGCACAATCAATGATCGTGGTTGCCGAGGATTTAGAAATCGTGAAATCTAGATGATAATCTAGAAGTTGCTAGTTGATAAGAGGATCATCTAGAAGTTGCTAGTCGATAAGACGATCTAAGTATGTTATTATTAAATTCAATGAAGAAACTTCTCTTCGACAAATACAAATACTTTAATTCAGAACTTGGAAAAGCTATTCACAAATAATTACAATGGTTAAATGTACTTGAATAGAACAGAATATGTATATTTCTACTAAATAAATGATCTACACAATAATATAATCATGTCTTCTTCCTTTGAGTTCTAACACGAGACTGGTGCTAATATCTAGAATTTTACAGAGCTTTGGGCGTTTTTTCCATGTGACTAATACCTCTTTGCCGCGTGGTTAATCAATTTGACCAATAAATGCAGCTCAATGTACAATAATTAATATTTCTAACCAATCATATTCTCTCCAAAACATAAGTTTGTTGCATGATGAAATTCCCCGAGGTAGCTGAAATTCTGCTGACAACCTTGGGGTAAATATAGGTACAGTTTACGTGACACTTACAAAGCCAAGGGACACACATTTAAGACCACGAAGACATTTGCAGCCGAGGACAGACATATAAACTGCTAAAGAAAATCTAAACCAACCAGACTTATCTAAGAGAAAAACGATGGCTGGTTGTTTGATATGGCAAAATGTTCTTTGCTTAAGGAAATGTACGAAACTTGTAATACAAGGAGTTTAAAAATAGAAATAGGAAAAAAAAAGACAAAGGGAAAGATAGTGATTCAAGTATTTTCAGAAATAATTTTAAAAGATGAAAAGGTGAAACTTCTACAGATTTTTCGAGATTCTCTGAGGGTTGGATGTTTCTTCCAGGGAAATGCAAATGCATTAAATTCCGATTTGCTTTAAATAGTTTTTAAAAAAGTGACACAATGATTTCTTTCATTTTCCCCGCAAAATATAATGTGAAGACATTACAAATTGGTCAAATTGTTTACAGTTTAACCTAATTAGTTAATTGTGCACTTTGTTTTCAGCATGAACCTGTCATTACCAAAGCGTGAAGAACACATTTTGTTGTCACGAGTTTGGAATTATTCCGTGGGCTGTCTCTTAAAACAAAAACAAACAAGTGTCTTTTTACACCAGAAACAAACAAGTGTCTTTTTACACCAGAAACAAACAAGTGTCTTTTTACACCAGAAACAAACAAGTGTCTTTTTACACCAGAAACAAACAAGTGTCTTTTTACACCAGAAACAAACAAGTGTCTTTTTACACCAGAAACAAACAAGTGTCTTTTTTACACCAGAAACAAACCAGTGTCTTTTTTACACCAGAAACAACCAAGTGTCTTTTATAATTCACAAACAAGTGTACATTAGAAGCAGACAAATATCTTTTTGCTACATCAGAAACAAACAAGTGTCCTTGTTACATTAAAAATAAACATATAAGTCTTTTTAGCTACATCAGAAACAAACTAAAACATTTGCAGATAACGCCTACAAAACAATCAAAATACTGAAGCAAAACTATAGTTACCTTTGAGCCTAGCAAATGGAAACTTTCTGCCATTTGCTGAAATCCATGACTTAGGTAAATGTACGAGAATTAGAGCTCCGGACTTAAACAAAATTAAATCAAACTACAGTCAACTTAACCCTTATCAAACATTTCACACATTGATTTGGCTTTCTACAAGTCCCTGGGTACCATTCATAACATGCTGTGAATATCAGAATTGATATTTGACCTATAATTTTTTAATAGAGACTAGCAAAACATTTTACTGTAAACACCTCAGAATATGCATTTTATTTTAGTTTCAAATTCAGTAAATAATGTTTGTTTCCACCCTGAACCTCGCTGGCGGACTTTTCAAATATCGCTCAGAGCCCCTAGCAGGCAGCTGATGTGTGTCTGCGTTTGTTCCACTAACTCCAGAAAAAAAGCTATTCTAGGGAACAAAAGATGTCCAAAAAATTGAAGATTAATTTCGCAAACACACACTTATGTATGTATGTGTGCGTGTACAACGGACAAAATTCACTACTCGAACCGAAAAAAAAGTCCTGTCTACGCCCAAGTGATGAATATGAAGAACCCATTACGTAAAGAGATTCTTTTCCTTGCATTTTCTATTCTCCTTTTCATATGACTCTTCATGTTTATACATAGGCGTAGCCAGGATTTTTTTTTGGGGGGGGGGTTAGGGGGGATCTTTTTCTCCCCCCCCCGACCCCACCCCCCCGCGAAAAAAAAAATTTATATGTATGTATATGTGTATGTGTACATAATCTTTATTACATTCTGACCCTTCATTCTTTCGTAAGACTTATATTGTGCCCTAGAATAGGTTCTTTCTGGAGTCAGTGGAAAAATTGTTGACTCCCCGCCATTGCCAGCAAGGGGGTCCAGGGTAGCGATAGGAGCTCCCCCAGCGCGGGCAAAGCCCCGCCGCCAAGCACAATTTCTGGTATTAAAAGCCAACTAAATGCATATTCTGAGGTACCTACAGTGCATTTTCCTGCTATTAGAAAGTTTTATTGCAAAAAATTAATGTGCTATTCTTACTGACTTAGACCCTTCCGCACCTTTGTCCTTCTGTCACACTTAGATCTCAAAAACTAGAAATATATTTATAAAATGTACAAGAAATGTTTACAACAAATATAAATAATAGTTAAAGGTGTTTTTTTTAAAGGTGACTTTTTATGCAGCGACTTTCGAGCAGTAGCGTAACGTCGCAACATGTTATGGTGCTACACCAATTCCTTAAACTTTTTTTAAAAATCAGATGTTATTTATTTTTTGTTTAGTGCTCCTCATCCGAATAAAAGAAACTTATTTTTGCGCGTATTGTCATTTGGTCGGTCTGTCCGTCACGATTAGATTAATAAATAACACTAAAGGCTAATGCAAATCTGATTGAACCTTTAATTTATTTCATTCAGGAATATTGCAGTAGTTTTAAGTATCTATAATAGATTGTTCCGGATGTTTTGTGAAAAACAAATCAATGCCAGCGAATAATTTTTTGCTCTTCTAACTTATATTAGATTTTATTTCATTGCTTAACCGTTGCAATAAACACATGATCTTTAATATATTGTTCTGGTTTTTTAATGTAAATAGCTTATAAATGCTAAATAAAAATATTTATACTGATTTATGTTTCAATAACTATATAGTTGTTCCGGATATTGTTTTATAAAAAATAAATTATGTCAAATGATTGTTTGAAATCGCATATTTGACTAATATTACACTTATATTCTTTGACACTATGTCACAGTAGTTTATTTATCAATATTAATTGTTCCTTATTTTTAACTTAAAACAAATTTATGTCAAATGACTATATTTTTTTCAAAAATATCGACAATAGGTTGTTCAGGATTTTAAAATAAGAAACTAATTTACTAGAAACGATTATTGAAAATCACTTTTTATTTTATTTTGCAGTTAATTTTCTTGCCGAAATATAGAAAAAGTTGTTTAATCGGTAAAGAATGTTCCGGATTTTGTTTCGAAAAAGAAATCGACCTACATTACCTTAATTTTCTTACAAATCGTCGTAAAAAATTATCCGAATTTTATATGAAAAATCTAATAACGCTTAATAAATGTTTGAAATCCCTTTTCTAATAAACAAAGAAATAATTTTCTCATTTACGAAAATTGGTTGTTCCGGATTTTTTATGCAAAATATTTTAATTCTATTTATGTAAAATCGCACTTCTCTCTTACACTACATTTAACTTTCTAGCTAAAACGTTAGAAAATCTTATTATTGTTAATATTATGTTCCGATTTTTAAGGAAAACAACTTCCTAACACCAAAGTATGGTTTGAAAATCTCTCCATAAGGCTATGGTATATCTAATTTTCATAACAGAGCATCCCACAAATTTAATTAACGGTATCTCACTATAAATATATAAATATCCGGAACAATCTATTATAGAAAATTAAAACTAATGCAAAGTTTCGGAAGGGGAATTAAATTTAATCAGATTTTCAATAACTTTTAGTCTTTTTTTTTCTCGCTATTAACATGACCGACAGACAGACTGACGGACAAAAAAAAGCGTCTTTAATCCTTTTATATATATATGTTATATACATATTTAGTCAAACTAGCCCATTAAATGAAATGCTAAAAGAACTTACTCGGTGCACCAATGTCTATGAGCCCTCAAGAAGTTGCTCGTATGGAAGACATTTTTTAGTCTAACTAGGACGTGTGACGTATTGGAACTTTTTTCCTTTGACGTCATATGGAGTTAATTCTTTAAATGAAATGCTAAAAGATCTCACTCGGTGCACCAATGTCTATGAACCCTCAACAAGCTGCTCGTATACATGATATTTTGTAGTCTAACTAGGCCGTGTGATGTAGTGGATTTTTTCCTCTGACGTCATATTAGAATAAATTGTTTAAATGAAATGCTAAAACAACTCGCGGTATAGTAATGTTTATTAAACCCCGTAATGTGACTCGCATTTTAAAAATAAAATAGCTAGATTTAGATCTAATCTAGATTTTTTTATACTAGATCTAAATTTTTTTTTAACACTAGAGCTAGATTGTTTACACTAGATCTAGATTTTTTTTTTACACTAGAGCTAGATTTTTTAAAACTAGATTTAGATTTAAGTTCTAATTTAAAAAATTTTAGAATCTAGATCTAGAATTTCTTGGTCTAGGTCAGAATGTTTAGGTTTGAACCTGGAACCATTGATGAATCCAAACGACAGTTCAGCGCGCAAACCGCACTACCAGACAGCCATGATTTAGACAAAAACATTTTTACAACGTCAAATGAATCTTTGAAACTTTATTACTTTTAACTATCAAAACAAAATCACGTCTTGGATATTCCTTGCAAATATGCGGATCCGACAGGGATCCGTCTCCCACGGGGGCCGCCTCTGAGTTTGTGTGGCAACACAAACTCTCTTTGTAATCTTGTTTTATATTGAAAAGGTATTTTTTAGCTTCAAACTCCGCAGGAAGGGAGTTTAAACTCAAAACTCCTTTGACTACACTCATAAAATTCTGAGTGTATAATTTGCTTTGTTTTTAATATTAAAGAGGTATTTTTACCTTCTAACCCCGCTGAAAGGGGGTTTAAACTCAAAACTGAGTCGAAATCCATTTAACTACGCTCATAACATTTTGAGTGCTTAATTAGCTTTTTTATATTGAATTGAATTTTTACATTTTGGAGGGGGGTTTAAAATCAAAATCTTCCTGAACTGTGCTCTTGGAATTTGAGGATAGTCGTTTCCATTTTTTTTTGTTTTGTTTTATGGAAGTGGGAGAGTTAACTGCAAAAACCCCTGGTAGGGGGTTTTAAACTCAAAACCCCCAGGTAAGGGGTTTTAAACTCAAAACCCCTTGATAGGGGGCTTTAAACTAAAAAACCATTCGCTGTGTTGGGGCAAGTGATGGCTTAGTATTAAAATCTCACCCAAAATAAACAAAATCAAAGGAAAAAATCTAGGGGGGGGGGGATTTTTTTTCGGGGAGGGGTTTAAACCTCGAATTGCTAGTTTCCATGAGTCTCACTGGGCTTTGACAATAAATGCAATAAATTATTTCAAAATTAAATCAGATCTGAAATACAATAGAGCTCTTGACTTTATGTTTAATAGTCTAGCTTTCTTTCTACTATGGACATTGCGATATATGAATTTCATTTTTTTTTGTGGTTTTACAATTATGTTGAGATTCATGCAGGTTTTTAATAAATTGCGTAATTTTATATTTTCGCTGTTTCTTTTTAATATTTATATCATTTAAAGCCACTAACTTTACTTCACTTAGGGTCACCCATTATCCAAGTACGAAATATTTAGAATGAGATCAAAGGTCAAGGTGAAAATTATGGAAGGAAGACTAATGATGACATAAGCAATCCAGAAAATTATATACGCAGTAAAATAAAAGGAACTTAGAACTAGCTATCGGGGTCATTGTTCAGAGATTGTTCAGTATTCAGTATTCTTTGATGAATATTTATTAGTTCCACTGTCCCTTATTTATTCGTCACAATACTTGCGTGCCTGGGCAGTGATTATTCGATTTGTACACGTGACTTCTCTGTTTATTGTTTGTTCCTCACTGGATTGTTTGTTATGGAACTGAGTTTGGAAACTTTTAACTCGAAGAAATTCTACACGCTGTTTCTCATGTGAGTTGAAACAAAGCAGCTCCAGACTCGAGTACGTCATGTCATCTGGGAAGACGATAGTACTCTCCAAAAATTGAATCATGACATGTTGAAAGTTGAAAGCATGAGTGAAAAGTAAGAATTAACAAGAAAATCTTTAAAAAAAAAATACTTTTAAAACAACAAAGCTTATATGAAGAGTAGGTGATGAGAGAAGGGGGTATCTGTGTGTATATTACCGTGATCGCTTTTTACATGCATTTATAAAAAAAAAGTTGAACGACCTGGATTCGAACTTAAAGGCTCTAGCCTCCTCAAGTCTCGTCAAGCCTTCACATTCCTTACTGTTTCAGAGAAGCGCTTATGAAAATAGATTAGTTTCAAACTTTAAAGTAAAGTATAAAGGGAACTAATTCAACTTATACCACCAAATAAATCATGTACAATTTATTTCCCTTGTTTGATACCGAACTAATAATTAAATACCGATAGTTAATTAAATAATTTAATTTGTGTTAGGGAATGTTGTGTTTTCCTGTAAAATAAATACGTTTGCGAAATTTCAGCTTGATCCGAGATTAGTTGTGGGAGAAATAACGTTTACAACTTTTTACCAGGCAGAGTTGGTATAAGATTTTTACCAGGCAGAGTTGATATAAGATTTTTACCAGGCAGAGTTGATATAAGATTTTTACCAGGCAGAGTTGATATAAGATTTTTACCAGGCAGAGTTGATATAAGATTTTTACCAGGCAGAGTTGATATAAGGTTTTTAAAAGTAAAATCAACGAAACACGTATACTTCCCGACTTTTGAAGCAAAATCTTTTCCCCTGGATAGTCGGACTAAGAGAAGTTAACATTCCTCAAAATGTTCGCGTCATTGGCAGCTGAATAGTTAGGAATCCAGGCATTTAACCTCACATACCTCTAGATCTCTATCTATTAATAACTATTTGATTGCTACCGATTGGATATTTATAAGTGTATGAATAGTATGTATAAGTTCAAAATACTAATGTGTCTGTTATCTCGGAAGTTTAGTGCATAAGTGTGGAAAAAAAATTAACTTAATCAATTAATGTAAGAAAAGTGGTGACTCGGTATACTTTCTGGACATGTGGATATGCGCCTAAGTATGGACCTAGTTAGAACGGTTCTCAAGTAATCCATTACAACTATTTTGAAGAATGAAATATTTGTAGAATAAAATTTAAAAAAATTATTCGATGTTATTTCGATGATTCCCCCAAAGTTATGTACATTTTTAGCGGCCCTCAAAAGGGGAAAAGACGCTATTAGTTTTGTGTGGAATGTCTGTCCGTCCGTCTGACCGTCTGTCCGTCCGCACAGTTAAGATCTCGTTAACTAGAAAAGATAGTGAAAATTCGACATCATAATATTTTAGACCATTCAAAGTTCTGACGCAACGGCTACTTTTTTTTTTGAAAGCGAAAAATCTAATTTTTTAAATCACTTATGCAAGCAGTTTTTTTTCATAAAAATACACCATTTGTACAACTATTTACTATTAATAGCAACAAGAGCAGATGACTTCTCACCGGGGGAGCCGACTATGTACCATATTTTTCACACTTTTATGCAAACGGTTGTAGATTTTTTGTAAAAAAAAATAAAATATTTTTATATTTGTATTTTTAAGTTTTGTAAGTTCTGTTATAGTAAGTACTATATAATTACCCACAAAAAATGTTTATTATTTTTTTAAAGAGAAAGTTAGTATGCAAGTTGGACATAGTTTAAAACAACAAGTAATAAGTAGTTTTTCTTATATTATCGCTTGTTGAACTACTTCATACAATGGGATAGTCCACGCTGCAATGCCCAAAATACGGCCCGGCCCGCGACGTGGCTCTATCCGGCCGGCCGAAACGTTGGCAAAAAGTGTTTTTAAAAAAGTTGGAAAAAAAAATGTCTTGCTCCACGTCAGGGGGTCAATGGATTGGTACCGATAATAAGCCACCGTATTTTTGTTTTATTAAGATAGAGTGGCTCTTTTAAAGGACATACACAGCTTGGTGAAACCAAACACATAAAAAAATGAATCGTTTGGTTTCAGACGCAAATTGCTAGATGTCACCTAGAAAGAAGGATTGATGAGAATATTTACCAAAAAGAACCATTCCCCGACGGCGAATGCATAAAAAAGTGTTTGCTAGAAGAATGGAAGAAAAGTGTTCTGAAAAGAAGAATCCTGTCGACGTTGTCAACCTTTTTCTTGACAACAAACCAACAAAATCTATGTGGCAAGGTGGCAAGTCTGGAACATGTGAGGATGATCGTGTTCAGATTGAACAAAGCACGTGGTTTTCGAAAATCCATCTGCGGCCAATGTTTCAAGTGCCCAGACAGAGCTGAAACTGGAACTTGTTGACACGACTGTCGGAAATGAAAATGGCCCGCCGACCGAATAAGGTTGAGCATCACTGACCTAAAGGAAAATAAATACGGAAAAGTTTTTTCCTTGAGGAATAAGAAATTGGCCCTTTACAAAACAATTAGAGCAATTAGATATTCATTATAAGTCATCAGTTAGGCCAGGTTCACATCTAAATTCACATTCACTTTTACCTATCCTTTGGTCTGCTGGACCCCTGGGGCACCACACAAGATCTGTTAACCTTTTTTCTCCATTCTTCTCTGTCATTTGTCTTTGATGAATTTTCATCTGATAATATTTAAAACCTGCCTTTTTACCTGCCTGGGTGGACCAGTTCGGGGGCCGATTTTCAGTTTGTGTTTCCACACAAACTGTCTTTGTAACTTTGTTTCTTTAAAAAAAAAAAAATTTCGTTCAAGTTTTAGTCAAGCTTGGGTTTAATTTTAGGCATTAATACTCCTACAGCGGTTTTGTTGAACTATTTGTCTGGAGTTACAACCCCCACGACCTTGTATTAACGCTTTCCCCTCGTTTAGCCACTATTATATATATATATATATAAATTAGTTAATATATCTAATTAGGCCCCCCCCCCCCCACCTTAACGCTTTTTTTTACCACTTTGCACTGTCAGTAGAACTTGAACATGACTTATAATTTTAAATCATTGGGGTCAAAATGTAACACTGTCTCTTTGAAGTAGTTCAGGCAAGGGGAGACAAATGGGTTGGAGGGTAAGCCAACGGAGAACTAGAAACTAAGGGAAAGAGGGGAGGACTGTAGTGGATAGTATGAGAAGTGTATTAAAATTATTTTTATTGATTAAATGTGAATATTAGCTGTTGTTACATTGGTCAATATATTCTAACATTAAAAACTTCAACTGGCATTATCACGCTATTTATCTCTAGCCTTGAGCGTTGAACAATAGGACGAGATCAAGTGCTATTTCTATCCTTGAAGGTGAAATGGGAGGCAAGCGCCTTCCTTCACCTTGAACTTCTGATAGTGATAAAGCATATGCTGATTGAGACTTAGTTATATTTGGTAAGGAGATTTGAAAAGTGTGTGTGTGGGGGGGGGGGGGGGGGGCTTTCTGCTCCTAGATTCATCCAACTGATACAAATGTAATTGAGTCTTACACTTTATTGTCTCATATTTTTTAAACATTTATTTTTTAAATAGTATGTGTGATAGGTCTGTCCGTCGTCTGTCACGTTTGAATCTCAAAAACTAGATATATCAATGAAAATCGAGTGTCACCATATTTTGTTACTAGCAAATTTAATTGACATGATTACAGTATGTCTTATAAAAGACAACATTTTATTTTAGAAGTAAATATGTAATCCGTTTATTTCTAACAAATAAATCCTTTTTAAAACAATACACTTGCTTCACTTGTTTCTTTTTTGTTCAATAATATTGATATTTTACTAACAACGATATATATTATTTATTTTATATATAGGATATATATAAATATTAAGAAATTATTACACATTTTTTCATCATTTACCAAATTTACGAATGGATGGTTACATTCTACTTAGAAATGATTACATTATTTTTATTTATGAAATCCCACATGTAGCGTAACCTATATTGGTTGTAGTTCCAAACACTTAACCTAACAAATAATTTGTATGGGTATTACTTTATAAATAAAGAACTTGAATAAAATGTGGAAAAAAAACTTTTTTTTAAAAATAAAATTTACTTAGCATTTATTAACAAAATATGCAGCTTTCAATTTCAAAATAGAAATATGTATAACCATAAATGAATTAACTAGATCTTGAATCATTCAACGAAATACAAGTTACATCGAAAACTAAAAAAAAGACATATCATACAGACTAAAGAAATGTACTCATACCTACATTACTGACCTAGTCAAAGCGATGGTTACATAATTTAACAAAACTACAAATTATTACTTTTTTATCAAGTTTAAACATGGCTAATTAGTTGCCCGACAGAGCGGAAATTAGTTATTTCCGGTGTCTTCAAGATTTCAACTGACGCCACCGACTTTACTAAGATTTTAGTAAAGGCCGTCTCCAGCTGATTTAATTAGTCTTAGAATCTATATATAATGTTGAAACCTTGAAGCTATAGTATTCTCAGTGCTTAACACGTTGTATATACCAGTCTTAGGGTCTATACTTAATGTTGCGGATATAGTCCTGTGGTAAATCTCTAGATTACTCGTCACTCGAGTTGTTTTTTCTTTTCTGCTGTTTGTTTTTTAAAGTCATCATTTTCTCCCTTGAGCTGGAACTCTTTAATGCCTGAGATAATAGAAGAGTCAATGTCATGGTGTTCTGTGGTGGTGTACACAAAGGCTGCTCACTAATTGATAGAAGGCCAATAACCTTAGTTGTTAAAAGTATCTTTTATGTAGAGAAAAACACTGCGGGATGTCGCGCTAATGAGGATTTCCTCAGGCATTTTTTTTTTTTTAAATTGGGGAGGGCATTCGAAACTCAGTATTTTATGCGCGTCCCTGTCCTTCGGCAGATTTATGATCATATGGGCGGCCGAAGCCAGTTTATTGTTTTAATCATTACGGCCATTGTATGGTTTTCTACATGTGTAATAGAAATGTATGGCAACATTAATGCCATGGTGAGTGTGTACAACTTTAAAATAACACCAACAATTTCAATATCACTTGGTTTCATGTTCAATAAAATTAACGATAACACATTGTATAAGTAATGATTGCTCGCCTTAATCGTGGCACTTTCTCGGAAACGTTTTATCCTAAGAAACTTATTGGGAAACTGAGAAAAGGAACCATAACTCTAGCGCAATTGTATGTCAGAAAGAAAGGAGTGCTTCCCTTGTCCCTTCCCTAAAGTCTACCTTCATTAATATGGCCCGCTGTAATGGCGCCATTCAAATGGTTAGTGTCTACACATTGTAGGAATTCTAATTTACGAAGGACTCTCTCTCTTAGTTAGTTGTTGATAGCTAATACACACAAGAAAAAGAAACAAAAATTAAGTAACAAAGCTGTGTATATTTATATAAAGTTACCAAAAAAAAACAACTTTTTTCTTTCTTAAACTAACATCACTTTATGTCTATATTCATTTAAAGTCGCGTATTTTTATGAGAAAAAAAACGGCTGGCATAATTAATTTTAGAAACAAAACGGGTCATTCGCTCTAAACAGAGCTAGCCGCTTAATAAAATCAGATTTTCAATAGCTCTTCTAGGTTTTGAGATCTCAACGTAATAGACGGAAAGACCGACAGACGGACAGACACAATTCAATTAACATTGTCATAGTAGATCTGACTCGAGACCAATCGTTCTAGAAAGCCAGAACCGAGACAATTCATTATAAAAGGCCTCAACACTTGTGTGCGATGTTACAACATGTGGGCAGTAGAAACCAATAGCTTGTTTAATTTTGTCGTTTTGATGTTAGAGTATCGCTAAAGGGTCTCATCATATAATAAGACGTAACAGCAACACCAAGGAATGAAATAAGTTTCATTTAACCGCAGGCGGTTGCCTTAAGTTCATGGTCAGTAAACAAAGAAATGTTATTTTTCTATTACATGTCCTGATCCTTTTTTTTAGCTCTTTTATCATAACAAAAAACATCTTCCCATTAGGGAAAGGAAAAATATGAAAGAAAACTGCCCGAAATATTTTCCATTTGTTTTTGTCAGGAATAATTAGAATGACATTTTGTTGCTAAATGTTTTAGACCAGTGTTTCTTCATTGTTTTCTTTAACGGAACATTTCACACTTTCTGATAATTGAGTGGAACATTTAAATTATTTTTTTGGGTACTTCCTTTTTGTTTGAATCAAATAACAATATCTAAACCGCTTTCTAAATTTAGCTAATTATTTTATTTATTTTAAGCATCAAAGACTGATAGATAGCTATTGTCACAGCTTTCCTATTATATAACTCTATCTAATAATAACTCTGTAGAAACTACCTTAAGTCTCGCTAAGTCTAGGTGTCCCTGGTTCAGCTGTAGCTAACGAAATAACGCAATTCAACCACTAGATCAAACACAGAACCTTTAATCATCTTTTACTGCATATCACACACAAGCTGGACTCTGTCTGACAACTAAACACACTTCCGGTCATTCGCGCAGATTGTAAAAATAGATTATACATCATGGGCGTTGCCAGGATTTTTTTTTCTGGGGGGTGGGGGGTTTGGGGGGGGATTCACCCCCCCCCCCCCACTCGCGGAGAAAAATATTATATATATATATATATATATATATATATATATATATATATATATATATATATATATGTATATATGTGTGTGTGTGTGTGAGTGTGTGTGTGTGTGTGTACATAATCTTATTACATTCTGATCCTTTCGGAAGACGTTTATTGTTTATTGTAGACTCTCCGCCCTTGCTAGCAAAGGGGTCTGGGGGAATTCGCAGCGCTCCCCCAGAGCGGGGCGAAGCCCCGCCGCCGAGCACTATTTATGGTATTAAAAGCCAACAAAATGCATATTCTGAGGTATCTACAGTGCATTATCTTGCTATTAAAAAAAAATTTTATTTCACAAACCTAATGTGCTATTCTTACTCACTTAGACCCACTCGCGCCGTTCGGCGCAATTTCCGTCAAGCTGTTTCCGCAACTCTTATTTTGCGTAATTCATTTTGTCGAAGAACATGTCCCGCAAAACCTCATGCGACGCTCTGTCACAACCTTACTAAGGATTCGACTGCCAGTTCGGCATATGATTTCTTTGATTTAGACCCGATCTCTATAACTGACTCCTAAAATCTGTCTTAGCCATCTTTGTTGAGCCACATTTAATGTTTTTCAATTTCGGCAGAAGACTATTCACACTATATTAATGGAGCCCAAGCCACTGGTAGAAATTTGTAACCTTTCTTGACTACGCTCTTGGAATTACATGTTTGTATTTCGCTTTAGATTTTATATCGATAAGGAAAGTTTTTTTCGTGAAATCACCTGTTGAGGGGTTTTAAACTAAAAAATCTCTGGAGTTTTTTTGTTGTTTTTTTTAAATTCAAAACCCCATTTAGCTACGATCATAGAATTTGGTGACTGTAGTTTGCTTTAAAATAATATTGAATAGAGAGGTTTTCAACTTTAAACGCTCTGTAGGGGAATTTTGAACTCAAAACCATCTGGAGGGGTTTTATACTTTAAAGAAAAAGCCTTCTGGAGGAGGGGGATTTAAACTCAAAACCCCTTTTGGCTAAGCTCATAGATTTTATAGTGTGTAATTTGTTTTTTTTTATATTGAAGAGATAATTTTTAGCTTCAAACCCCAACTGGAGGGGGGGGGGGTTAAACTCAAAACCCCTTTGACTACGCTCATAGAATTTTGAATTTGTAATTTACTTTTTTTATATTGAAGAGGGGATTTATCGTAAATTTTGGAGGGGGTTTTAAAATCAAAATCTTCCTTATCTGTGCAGTTGGAATTTGGGGATTGTTGTTTGCATTTTTTTTTGTTTTGTTTTATATAAGAAGGGGATTTAACTGCAAAAACATCTGGTAGGGGGTTTAAAATTCAAAACCCCCTGTAGGGGGTTTTAAACTCAAAGCCCCCTGGTAGAGGGATTTGTATCTTAAACCCCCTTTATAGGTTTTTTTTAAAATCTCAATACCCTCTTGTTGGTAGAAGGTTTTTAACTCAAAACCCCCTCGGCTGTGCTGTGGTAAGTGATGATTTAGTATTAAAATCTCAAAAAAAATAAACAAAATGAAAGCAAAAATCAGTCACTTAATTTCGGGGATTTCATTTCGGGGGGGGGGGGGGGGTTTGAACCCCAAGGAACCCCCCCCCCCCGGCTACGCCCATGTTATACATACATACACACATTCATCCGTGACAGCTATACAGACAGACAGACAATCAAACAGATAGGTAGATAGATAGATAGATAGATAGATAGATAGATAGATAGATAGATAGATAGATAGATAGGTAGATAGATAGGTAGATACAAATAATAGGGCATAGGAGACTAGTGACGTGCCAAGCCTTTGAAAATCTGCAGGCTCAAACTGATGGATTCATAAAAGGTCTCCTGCCTCTCTCCACTTTCGTGAATTAAACCCTGTCCATACGAGTCAAATAGCGAGAGATTGTTATAAAGTATGGTGAAACTCTTCAGACAAACTCGACCACAAATTAGTTTGTTCTTGAACTTTGTTTAAAATTGAGTCCGAATGAAGTGTTGTTTCTTCCGTTACCGAGAAGAGCTAAGGAAATGATTTTTTCCTTGTTGAATTGTCCCAATAGTTTTGTGGAACACCTGTTCAGTCCTCGCGGTACTCTTGTGTTCCAAGGAGCACAGTTTGGTAAACACTGTTTCAGACATATTTTATATGTTCATTTCATTATTTTGGGATTTGAGTTTGTTCAGATACTAGTGGTATGTTCATTTCATTATTTGGGATTTGAGTATGTTGAGATATTAGTGGTATGTTCATTTCGTTATTTGGGATTTAAGTTTGTTGAGATATTAGTGGTATGTTCATTTCATTATTTGGGATTTGAGTTTGTTGAGATATTAGTGGTATGTTCATTTCATTATTTGGGATTTGAGTTTGTTGAGATATTAGTGGTATGTTCATTTCATTATTTGGGATTTGAGTTTGTTGAGATATTAGTGGTATGTTCATTTCATTATTTGGGATTTGAGTATGTTGAGATATTAGTGGTATGTTCATTTCATTATTTGGGATTTGAGTTTGTTGAGATATTAGTGGTATGTTCATTTCATTATTTGGGATTTAAGTTTGTTGAGATATTAGTGGTATGTTCATTTCATTATTTGGGGTTTGAGTTTGTTCAGATATTAGTGGTATGTTCATTTCATTATTTGGGGTTTGAGTTTGTTGAGATATTAGTGGTATGTTCATTTCATTATTTGGGATTTGAGTTTGTTGAGATATTAGTGGTATGTTCATTTCATTATTTGGGGTTTGAGTTTGTTCAGATATTAGTGGTATGTTCATTTCATTATTTGGGGTTTGAGTTTGTTAAGATATTAGTGTGGGTGTGTTTATATCAAATCATAATGTATCTAGGTGTTGTTCAAAAACAAAATAGAACACTGATGCTCTGGTTCAAAAGCCAAGCGCTTAACAGCTCAACCACCACTCCTTCTTTTATACTTATCATACGAAACATTATCTTATTTTTTTGAGTTTAACTTAACTAGACTTTAGTATACTTATCATACGAAACATTATCTTATCTTTTTTAGTCAAACGGAGTGATAGACTTTAGTATACTTATCATATGAGACATTATCTTATCTTTTTGAGTCTATCGGAGTGAAAGACTTTAGTATACTTATCATACGAAACATTACCTTATCTTTTTTAGTTTAACGGAGTGAAAGACTTTAGTATACTTATTATACGAAACATTATCTTATCTTTTTCAGTTTAACGGAGTGAAAGACTTTAGTATACTTATCATACGAAACATTATCTTATCTTTTTTAGTTTAACAGAGTAAAAGACTTTAGTGTACTAATCATACGAGACATTATCTTATCTTCTTGAGATTAACTTATCTTCTTATATAATACAGACGTTACTTCAAAAAAGAAGATGATTACGTCCTACGCGTCATGCATTTAGTCATGCATATTAACCAATAACTTAAATTCTGCCAAGGAACTGGTTTTCCTGGCTAGCTCAGGCAACCCATTCCATGCTCTAATAGCGCTAGGAAAGAAGGAGTATTTGTACAACTTTGTCCTAGCATATGGGATGAGGAATGTACTTTTATCTTTGTGTCTTTAAGAGTATTTTATTAAATTTTGTTTTTGTGTTTGAAGATTATGGTTCAGTGTTTTATGTATAATTGCTACTTTACTTTTGAGTCTTCTGTGCTGAGGGCTTTCTAAATTTAGTGATTTTACTAAATGTGCTACTCTAGTCAAATGTGAATATTCGTTTGTTATGAATCTCACTGCTCTATTTTGTGTCTGTTCCAGTTTCTTAATGTTTTCTTGAGTTGAGGGGTCCCAAACAAGGATGCAGATTCTATTATTGGCCTAACCAAGGTTAAATAACATTTTAGTTTTATGTTCTTATTGATTTATAGAAATTTCTTTTAATAAATCCTATTGCTTTGTTTGATTTTTTGTATAGTTTCATCAATATGTGGATTCCATGACAGTTTTTCATTCATTATAACACCTAGGTATTTTGCGTTTTAAGTCTGTGTTACTGGTTTGCCATGAATAAGATAAGTGGAATTAATTTGTTTTAGTTTTTAACGGATTGAAAGACTTAAGTATACTTATCTTTTAACATATAAAAACATAAGTATCTTTTTCAAAACAAACAAACAAAATATCGATCAGCTAAATGGTTTCCGTGTATGTCTTAAAAAAATGGAAGTTTTACCTTTCAATTATTCTGAATTGTAATTTAATATATTTTTTATGAATTTAAGTTACCAAGATTTAATTCTGAGAACATTTTTTTCTCTTAAAGAAAAATAAATGATAAATGCCAATATTGTTGTTTCGAGGACTCTGCTGTCAACTACTCCAGTCAACTACTCCAGTCAACTAGTCCAGTCAACTACTCCAGTCAACTAGTCCACGTGAAAAGTTTTTTTTTCTGCCGTAGTTGAAACATTTATAGAGCTTGAATGTTTATGTTTAAAACACACTTCTAATAGACCATTTTGTTGGTGTTCACTTGTTTCATATGAACTTTTAAAAAAAACGTTTACAAATATTTGTAAGAGTTAGTTCCTTTCAATTTTCTTCTCATTCTACAAATATTACTGCATGTTATATAAACATTTATACACCCCGACCTCACTAACTGTATAGGGATAGTTTATCTTAACTATCTAACACTACCAGAAAATGTTAATTTCTGATCACTTGTAAGACCTAAAGTTTCTCTATACTTAAACGTTTATTATTTGTGAATTTTCTCACTAAATATAAATCACAAAAACATCTGCTCTTATTTCACCTTCACCACCATCATCTATCTCTCGCATGAAACGATGGGACACCACACATGATCTTTCGACCTTCTTTCTCCACTTTTGTTGCTTGCCTCTGATAAATAACTTTTAGGCTCACGCCTTATATTCTTGTGTGTTGTCTTCCCATAGCTTTCGCTGTATGTCTTTTCGTTTTTCTGGTTCTATAGATTCAACATGTATACTTTTCGTTTAAAATGTACGTAACGAGTATGGCAGAAAATATAAAATTTAGTTATAAAAAAAATAAAAACCTTTTATTTTTGATAAAAGTCTAAAACATTTTGCATGATTGTGTCATAAATATGCTATATCATGATCTCCCTTATTAAATACTAGCCGGTGTTTTTTTTACTTCAATAGTAAATAATTGCAAAAATGGTGAATTTTTTATAAAAGAAAAAAAAATGCTTGCATAGTTTATTTTAGAAAAAAGTAGCCTTAAATCAGAATTTAGAAAGATCTAAAATATCATGATATCAGATTTTAAATATCTTTTCTAGTTTTTGAGATTTAAACGGGACGGACGGATGGACAGACAGACTACACTAAACTAATAGCGGCTATTCTCTTTTCGGAGGGTGCTAATAAAAATGAATTTGTGTTCATCCAAAGATATGATTCTCCTGTGCTGCAACATTCACACAAGTTATTATATGGTTAATTAAATACTTTGCTTATCAATACTTTTGTAATCTGTTCACCAGATAGGCCTACTCCAAAAAAGTTAATTCTTTTGAATTTGTCTCTAGGTATGAAATTCTTCAATAAGTTTCAGATGTTTCTTCAGAAATGAAGATTATTAAAACCTTAGTCAAAGCCTCACCACCAGAGCAGGGGACGAGAGAGGGTAGGATTCAACCTTGCAACCATCGTGACCAGGGTAGAAACAGATGCCAAAGTCGGGGTAGTATGGTTAAATAGTTAATTAGCCCCAGTTCATAGTAAAATGATTTCTACGACATTGTATCTGTGAAGTTACCAAGAATAGTAAAAATTCCATTTCAGACGTTTCGAGCTATAGGAAAAATGATGTTAAGGTCATCTTGTTACTATGGTCGACGGTGTGGCCAACACAACGACCAGTCACTAATTACAGTTGGGTGGACTCAGGTGAGTCCTGAATATCTTAAAATTTAAAATCCCAGTCTTCAATGAAATTTGAACACGAAGCCCCTAGGTTCGTAAGCCAAGCGCTTACCACTCAGCCACCATGACCACCTAACCAAGGAAAAAAAAATATCAAAGCAAGTCCTTGTTAAGTCAAGTCTTAATCTTGACTTGCTTTCCCTCAGTGAAGTACAACAATGTCAATGTCGTTGATGGTTTTTGTGTGTATGTTTCGTTGAAAAGACGACCTTGAAGACTTAAGAGCAGACGTGATGCTAATGACGCCTGTCACCGTTGCATTACTACTAATGGAGTTTATTAGTCCTTGTACCTGATGCGAATGGCTAAGACCCTGTTCTGTTAAGAACTTATGTCTCCAGGACCTAATTTAAAGCTTTTTGATGACGTCTTTTTATTTAGGGTCGTCTTCTTTCTTCCAGAAAATATTCAGAGCGTAAAAGAAAAAGATTTTATAGAATTTTGCTTCGAGACGCTATCTTTGGGGGAAAAAAATCCAGTTATTGTACTGAGCTATTTAAAGGGCGGGAAATTTCCTCTACCCGTCATGCCTATGATTTAAATTGGAAAGAGAAGAGAACTCTCGTTCCCTGGAGAAGGTTAAAAGCAAAACTATTCAGTTTTGTTAGTTCATTTATTAAGTAGCTTTTAAAGTATTCCGTTCAAACATCAACGTGTTGATGTGTTGACATTAATGATGTGACAAAAGATGTTGTCTTCAGAAGTTGACTTTGAAAAGATTTACCTTACTTAATTTCATTCATTAGAGCAATATAAACAATTAAAAAAAATTAATGTGTTAATCAGCGGTGCTCCACTTTTTTGGCTAATGGGGCATTTACGGATACACCAGAGGAAAAAAGCGTTGAATTCATTGGAGTCGAGTCACTGCTTTTTATTATTCAAACGTCAGATGGGTCGGATAGCTTACGGGCCGTAGTTTGTACATCACTTTTTTTTTTCTTTCTGAGACAATTATTGCGTCCTCCTTGTAGAATGAAATAGTGTTATTGAAAGGTCTAAATTCTGAATCTAAAGTTCATATACTTTCTTTAACACAATAAATCCATGGTCCATGACAAAATAGACATAAATCTTAAGTTTTCAGGGGCTAAGGAACAAGAGTCATCAACGATCATACATTGATGGTAATATAAACGTTTTGAATAGTTTTACGCTGTAGATGCTAAAAACCTTTAGATTGCTTTATACGTGCTGTAGTTATATACTTTCTACTCTTAGCATTGAATACATTGACTGGAATAAAGCATAATTTCCTTTTCCACAGTTTTAAATTCCAAGACATAATTGATGATTTTAAATGTCTAATCCTTCATTGTTGTAGTTATAAATATAATTGTATAATGGGTGAGTTGTATTATTGGATAGTTATTATTTTTTATTGTTAGGATAACATAAATCGAAACCCTTGCTGAGAACAAAAGAATTGAAGCGGCCTTAATTAAGAGGGAAAAAAAAGAAAGCTGCCCTGTCCGCTAGCCCTGAATCAGAGGCATACACATGTACGAATTGTGGCAAAGTCTGCCGTTCTAGAATCGGCTTGATTAGCCACACCAGATTCTGCCCCTTCTCAAGATTAAACCAAAACCGTGACTCGTTTGGGCGCATCCATTGCCTTTCGAGACAAAAGAGCCATATATAAATCGAAAATAACAAACTTGCTTTCAATAAATGTTTGGGCGCGGATGGTGAGTGGTAAAGCGTTTGACTTTTGAAACAATGTATTTCCGGGTTCGAATCCTGGTGAAGAATGGAATTTTAAATTTTGGGACCTGACTCCAACAAGCTACTGACATCATTTGGGGGAAATGTATAATCAGCTGGCTGTTGTGCTAGCCACATGACACCCTCGTTAACCGTGGGTCACAGAAACAGATGAGCTTTACATCATCGCCACTATAGATCCTAAGGTCTGAAATAGGTACTTAATTTGTTTTCCTGTAGGCATAAGTTACTGTCAATTAAGAAATATCTAACACCACTGCTCTCCCCGTCTTCTGTTGTTGTGTTTTAGTTTTTTTGTGTGTGTAATAAGTTTAATAAGTTGAGATGTCGCTACTAGCACCTGCCTCTTGGACTGTTTGACAGTTGAAGGGCCACAAGAGTCCTCCTGTTGATCGATACCCTCCCTTTCTCTCAATTCTCTGACGTCATGTGGGGACAATTCCGGCTGAGCGACTAGTGTGAAGAGTGGAAACGTAGCGTAACATTTTAAATAGCCCTACATGATGGAAATAAAGTGAGCAGAGATGCGGTGAGTAAATCAGACCAGTGTCTTGAACAACGCTTCTCAAACTGGAGGATCTTTGTCATAACATAGTAGAGTAGGACTTTAAACTGAAAAGGTAGAGACCCTCAAAGATGTGAGTTTATATATCGCATCTTCAAGCATCATTTTCCTAGCTAACACCACGATCTAGATCGAGTTATCTGAGGTCGAGTTATCCGAGGTCTAGTTATCCGAGGTCTAGTTATCCGAGGTCTAGTTATCCGAGGTCTAGTTATCCGAGGTCTAGTTATCACCTTTTAATCATTCTGAATTTTAAAAAAAAAAAAGGAAAAAAAAAAACATTTGAAATTTAGTGCTCATGCCCATAAAGTATCTAGACATCTAAATACAGCCCTTACTTTTGTTTTATCTCGGTTCAAGACTGTCCTCAAGCATTGAAAATGAAATAGTTTGAAGACACAATTGTGAGAATAAAATGTCAAACCAATCAGCGCGTCTAATAAAATCTTCTCTAAACTTTAACTCAGCAGTTTTCAAAACGAATCAAGAGACAATCGTCCTCTCTTCTACCCCTTCATACTCTCTCTTTCTCTCTCTCTCTCTTTCCTCTCGACGAGGTTCTGATTGTTGAAAAATTGTAACGAAAAGAAATTTAAAGAACTATAACTCTAACACCATTTTCCGGTTGTATTTTATTAACAACTAGCCTGATAATGGCCGCGGGCTTGTTGCCTTAGGGTATTACTGATCTAGTGCATTGGATTTAGATCTAGTCTATGTCAAACTTAGAGAATGTTCTCTTCAAATTGTTTAATTTTGCCACGAACATCCCGATTTGTTCCAAAGTTTGATTCCTTATTAAGGAATGAATTTAGTGATTTTTTTAAAAGTACATTTAGAGAACACTCTTGCTTGGAGGCGTCCAAAAGCACGACTATCCCTGATCAAATACCTCCCTTTAAAGCAATGCGTCATTTAATACTATGCGTCCCAGATAATGTGAAGTTATCTACTACTTTAAGGGATGTCTAAGCGCGGTGATCTTTGGGCTGAGTTGGTTTTATTGGGTGACTTCTGGAACATGACTTCTGTTTTACCGAGGTTTATAGGTTAACTAAAAAAAGGAGCAGCGTGATGAAAATTCGTTGACCGCGAGCTGGATATCATCAGGGCCAGCCTTAGGCCTATGCTGCCGCAGTGGACTCCGAAGGTTCAAAAGCTCCGCGCTAATTCTAGGTGTAAATTATTAAATTAAACCATAATAATTTATAATAGGGTGCACGTGGTCTCCTTGTTTTCAAGAAGCTCCTGGAAATCTCCTGAAACTCATAAAAATGTCCTTAAAAAGACAAAATTGTCATTTTGGGGTGTCAATCAATATGGTAAACGCCAGTCCTACTCGTGATATAGCAGCATAGTCAGCTTTCATTTAATAAAAATGTATTGCAAATACGAATTTATTTTCTAATACAAAATCTTTATTTTCACTTATTATCCTTATCCCAACCCTTACTGGTCCGTGCGCAATCCATTTCACATAGGGCCCCGCTAATGTTACGCGGCCCTGGTTGTGCAAATAAGGCTTAAATAATATGCCCTAGGTTGCAAAGTTTGTTAAGTGAATTAAATTCGATCGCAAATTTGTACTTGGTAAAGAATGAATAAAATTCAAAGTCGAATTAATTTTCAAATACAAAATATTAATTTTCACTTATTATCCTTATTCCCAGACTAGGCCCCGCGCAATCAGTTTCACATAGGGCCCAGCAAATGTTAGGACCGGCCCTGGCTACAACATAGATTTATTGATTAATGAACCTCATCAAAAATAAAAGTAACCTACTGGAAATTTGTGTTCTTTGAAAGTTGCCCTTGCTACTTACAAGCATTGAGCCAAACATAAATACAATCATATCTCATCAACCTTATTTTAAACAAGATTGCCAATTTTACTACACAAATATTGTTCTTTACATTTGTAAGGTACATACTATGCGTTTACTTAACTTTTTCACGGGGGCGGTGTGCAAGTTGTAACTATTCAAAAGGGTCCACGTGTCGAAAAATTTTGAGAACCTCTGATCTAAATCATTTAGTTCTCTAATCATGTATCTGAAATTACGTAATCTAAAAATATTCTATCTAACTTATGATCCAATGATAAAAGCTACTCCGGCCTGCGAAGATAAATGGACATTATAATCACCGGATCATGTTAAGATGGCCAACGTCCTGCAGCGACCTCAAACAAATATAGGTCAACAAGGTCAATTTACCTAGAGCACATCTGTTATACACAATCATTGTTTAAGTACAGCCGACAATCCTTTGGAGTATATGCTAGCTAATGCTTAAGTGTACTGCGCAAAATATAATGAAAGAGTAAAGATCTAGGTCTTACTTGAGTCTGTATCAGATAGGCGCCATCTGTTGAAATATTAAACAACTCAAGTGAAACCTAGAACTAGCTTATGGTACTATATATAAGACCAATAGAGAGTGTGGTTTAGCGTAGCATCATTATATATATACACATATTATATATATATATATATGGTTTGACATAATGCTGTTGTGGGTAATGGTTAAGATAATGAGCAGTAAAGCTGTAACAATAAATTGTGTGTGCAACACAGACATCTGTAAATTGTGTGTGCAACACAGACATCTGTAAATTGTGTGTTTAACAAGCAGGGGCGGACTGGGTTTCAAAATCGGCCCGGGCATTACCATATTAACCGGCCCACAAATCTCATGTCATATTTTGTAACCAAAATTTTTTCGGGGTGTGTGTGTGGGGGGGGGGGGGGGAAGGGGTATGTAATGAGTGTGTGTATATATGTAATTAATCTTCATTACACACTGACCTTTCATATTTTCGGAAGTTGTACCCTAGAATAGGCTCTTCTTTTGGTTAGTGGAAAGACAGTAAACACCGCCATTAACAGCTAGAGAGTCTGAGGGAGAGCCGTGAGCTTCATCAGCGGGTTTCGAGGCGGAGCCCCGATCCAAGCATTATTTTCGCTATTTTAAGCTTAAAAAATGCTTATTCTGAGGTATCTACAGTGCAATGTGCGATAGCCTGCTACTCTTCCGCAAAAAAATTCAAAAACCAAATCTGCTATTCACTGCTCTTAATTAATGAAATCCAGGTTTAGGTGACTTTTGCTTCGGTGGTAGAGGAGCTGGAAATTTTTCGTATTATACGTTTTTCTTCCTGAGCTGAGACCCATGTTCTGTCACTGTCCACAGCTTTCTTGGTCACTGTCCCTCTCCATCTGGTGCGGTCTTGAGCTATGTCGTCCCAATGGTCAGTATTGATATTCACTGATTTGAGGTCCCTTTTTATTACATCTATGTAACGGAGGTGGGGGCGACCTGTTTTTCTTGAGCCAGTCGTGAGTTGTCCGTAGAGGATGACTTTCGGGATGCGATTGTCCTCCATCCGGCGAACATATCCAAGCTAGAGCAAGCGGGGCTTTGTCCGAGGGCTGTAAAGATGATGGGAATACCTGTTCGCGCAAGGATCTCAGTAGTGCACACTTTTTCTTTCCATGTGATTTTCAAGATCCTACGCAAATGGAATGCGATGTCTCCATAGGAACTTGAAATAAATAAATATAATAAAATAAATCGTATTCGGGCATCTGTGTCTTGCTGTTGTCACTTTTTTTTTTAAGGTTGTAGCATTAAAAAAATTTCTTTGGTAGCGACCAGACTGGCCCATTTTGTGCCGGCCCACCGGGCATTTGCCCGTTTGCCCATATAGCCAGTCCGCCCATGGGAAACGTGAACATAAAGTGCTTATGTGGTGAATAATTTATTTTTTTTAAAATCAAAAAGTTCTTTATGGACTAAGCATTGAACAGTGTGCATATTGGTAGAAATATAAGCAACGATATTTTGTTTATTGATCTGTATTTGTTTATATTACTTTTAACAACGCATAGAAATACCAAGACGAACTACAAATAGAGTTCAGATCTAGTAGACAGACTAAATTTAATCTCTACCTGATGATCCTTCTTATTTATTTCCCTAATTAACTTTAAAAGTTGAACACATCTCTAAAAGCGCGAGTAATACGAAACAAATAAAGATTTTTCTAGAAACTTCACCACAAGCTTGACAAATGGTTCATATTTTTTATCCCCCCCCCCCTCTCACTTGACTCTAGCAGCAAAATGTTTACTGTCAATTGTTTTTGTTGTTGTTTTTGGCAATAAAATATTTTTGCATTCACGATTTAATTTTTAACGCTTAAAAAATATATTATCTAGAAAACAGATCTTTGTTTTGTTTATACTTCATAATGATGTCAGCAAAGTTTTAACAAAGACCAGTGATTAAATATGATCTTTTATAAAAAAAAAAAAATAAAGTCTAGGAGAAACAATATTATACAGTGAGCATAGTCTGTTTAGTAACACTCATATTCATACTCACACTAAGAGTTAAACCAAGTCATGAAATCACATTGCAACTAGTCAGTTCTCAGGAGAGGTGAATTCAGTGAATCAGACATTTAATAAACATTAAACCTCTATTTTAAATCTGTTTGACTAATTGAATAGATCAGGATAGCAGTGTGTGTGGTATGCAAATAACATAAAATAAAATCTAATTAACTTGATGAGTGACAGAAGATTTTGTATGTTTGTATGTTTGTTTGTTTGTTTGAGTGAGAGGCTTTTTTGAGCGACAAAAAAATACAATGCTATTTTCTGGTGGCTTTTTAAAAATCAGTTTGAATGTTAAGTCTGTCAAACATACATTTACAGACCTTGCAGTCAACGCTGTAGAACGGCGAAGTGTGACCCTTTGGACATTCTATACGACTAAAACTTCAAATGAGGTGGACGCCCTGGGCTTTAATCAAATTCTTTAAACAAAACCTGTGCTCAACATATGTAGAAAAATAAACGAAAATGGATAACTAGGCACATTATTTTTTTTTGTTGGATTAGAAGCAATAATGTAAAAGACTAAAAACTATTTGTAAAAAGTTTCTGTGTTTAATGAAATAAAACTACTGGCAGCTCCATTATGTTCTTATATACCAGCACTTTGTGCTTCTTTTAGAAAATGACTCGGATCAAAATGTGTACTAGAGAAACGAAACAAATTGTATTGATCTTTTAGTCTCTCTACTTCAGGATTTTCAAGTGGAACACCGGCAGTAGATACTTATCTATAAATAATCTTTACATCATCTGTCGTACAGATCTCAAGGTCTGAAAAGGGCACTTACTTTTACTTTTATCTATCCCTTAGTCTATTGGACCGTTGGGGCACCATGCAAGACTCGTCGACCGTTTTTATCCATTTCTGTCTTTTGCCTTAGTTAACTTAACTTTTCAATACCCAATAATTAGATCAGGGATGGGCAAACTTTTTTTCATCGAGGGCCGCATTTTAACAACTATTTTGGGAAAGGACGGGGTGTAAATATATAAATATGAGGCTTTATATATTAAATATACTAACATACAATAATTAATAAGCTTTTTGAGCCATTGAAATCACTCTTATAATAGTAGGTCTACATCTATTATAAAAGTATCTAGACTCTAGATCTAGATATATGTAGACCTACAAGCAAATGTTTTTATTTAAAAAAATGAATTTAGGTCGATTGACTATTTTTATAGCTCCATTCATACTATTTTTTAAATTCACGCATTCGCTTTCTTATGGTATTATTATTTCGTTTAATTGTTTCCAAAACACTCTCAGTGATTATATCGACTGTGATAAGCGGGTCGCGGGTAATGTATGTAATATATGTCTAGTATAGTATATAAAATATGTACTTACAGCTTTGAAAAATACGAAACCTAACTGTGTTTAATGTCTTTTAATTCACTATTAAACTTTATTATACGTTATCACTTCATTTTTTACACTCAAAATTGAGGAATTACAACAAGAGCAATTCTGAAACTAATTTTAAGTATATTTTTTAAAAATTTCCTTTGTATTTTTTTTCAGCACAACATTTCACCCAAACTGTACAATTGTACTGGAACTCTTTACTGTTCGGAACTGTGGAACTAGCCCAGTAGTTTCACTAGCTTACACAGTTCTTCATAGCATTAAATAAATACTTGTCAGAGTTTGTGTCTTTGACTGAATGTTTCGAAATATTGTCGATTTGAGATTTCTAGGGCAGATGATGTAGAGGTCATCTGTTTCTATAACCCACAATTAACGAGAAGCAGTCTTTGCCCCCCCTCCTCCCCCAATGTCAGGTATTCTATAGAGTTGTGTGGATTCAGTGGCATCCTAAGAATCCCGTAATTCAAAATTTCCCTCTTTACCGAGATTTGAACTTATTTTCCCTTGGTTTGGAAGCCAAACGCTTCACCACTCATCCATCAAGCCCCCTTCATTAACTCATAAAACAACATTTATTATATTTCAAGAAACAAGAAAAACATTTTAAAAAAAACTTCTCCAAAGTGTAATTGTATCCATTAGTCTGGATCAGTCATGTAGTTAAATGTGTAATAGATCTAGACCAACAACAATAATCCTGTGCGATTAAAAATATTTTTACAAGCTTATATCAATTTACTTTATCTGTCTGTCTGTTTATCTATATGTCTGTCTGGTAAAAAGTTTGAACATCTTTTATCTCCCGTTTTTCATTCTCGGATCAAGTTAAAACTTTACACAATTATTATATTATAGCTTTTTATATAGCGCTATTTATAGCATGCTCAGAGCGCTTTGGTCCAATCTCATTTGTGGACCAGTGGGGGAGGGGGGAATCTAGGAGTTGGTTTTCCGTGCTGCCTTTAGGCGCTCAGTAAACGCAACTCTGCCCGAGTCGGGTTTTGAACCTCGAAAACCCTTCTAGGTAGCCAAGACAAGCCAAGTTGAAGCGCTCTTAGCCTCTCGATCGCGCTTCCCACGATTATTCATTGACCATGACAAGCCATAAATCAATAAAAACTACAACAACAACAAAAAAACACAATTAGTTAATTAATTGTTTGTAATTAATTATGTTGTTTTATATTGAAATAAGGGGAATAATTGCTACTTAATGAGAGATGTGGATCTATATATATGGATTTGATCCCCATTTCATGTTTTCGCATGGGTCTGCACCCACTTCCCATTCTCGGATCAAGATACAATTTTGCATCATTATTTAAAGTCAATGACAATACACGAATTAATAAAAAAAATTAAATAGTTAATCATTTAGTACTAATTAATAATTTTTTTTATAAAGCAGAAAAGGAGCTAAACCCTTTAATTTTCAGATAAATGGCAGTAATTAGCGGTTCTTTCCCTAACATAAGCTTTGTTTTTCTATTGCTTGTTGTCATTGGTTTTTGCTTATCTCCATTTCATGCTTTTAGTTTCCTCAACACGCTATGATCCTATCACTTATCTGGACCAGTTGTGATGTTTCGGGGGGGGGGGGGGGGGGGGAATCTGTGTGAATTTTATAAAAATCGATTTTCAATGCATTTATTTTTTAAAAAAAGGGAACGACTTGAATTCAAGCTGATGACTCAAGCCTCCTCAAGCCGACATACTACCCACTTTTCTAGTGAGGTGTGGTGAGGTATAGCTATCAATTGTTTGTTTCAAACTTACTTTTAAGTAGCTACCTATAAAGAAGACTAATTCACCTTTTACCACCCCTTAAGTCAAGTAAAATTCCTTTCCCTTGCTCGAGATACCAAATAAAAAAATTACTTGTCAATATTTAATTAACTCATTTATATATATATATATATTTGTATATTCTAGTGTAGTCAGACAAAACAAGTGATTGTGCGAAATTTCAGCTTGATCTGAGATTACGTGTCGGAGAAATACCAGGCAGACAGACAGACGGACAGACTTAATGAGTGGATAAAAGCTTTGTAAAATGTGAGTGATCTCATTAACAAAAAGTTTGTAGTGTTTGTGTGTAAAGTAACAATTTTTTCTTTGTTTTGAAATGACTTTTAAGTATAGCAGATTTTATTATTATTGTTTGAAATTGATTAGGGCTGGAGATATGAGAGACTACTGACATTATGAGGCAACAACGACCCACATCCTCCCCTTCTCATGAGCTTGAGACGTAGAGTGTTTTTGGAGTTCAGGACCGTTTGATATCCTTAGTAAGCTACTTTAGAGCAATGTAAGAAGCTTAGCCCATTGATTGAGGTTTATTTGTCTAATGTTTCTTTGTATATCATTCAACAGCACTCAAACGAAACTACATAACGCTGAGGGCAATGCGGTAGACTTTAAAAATCATGAGACTAAGATAAAAAATCATGCTACTAAGATTAAAAATGATGCGACTAAGCTAAAATTTTAAATATCTCGTGACGTCGCGAAGAAAAAAAATGCGTGATGGGTCGAGATCAATAGTTACAGAAGTCATGAACACTGACCTGTGACATCACAATATGTGGTCAGCGGTGACCAATAGCTAGTTGCCACTTAACAGTTCTGTACGACGTGGCAACGCAACAATCTCGTACGATCCACACACCATGTGCGCTTTGCCATTTTGGGGCGGACATTACCACCCTATTCTTTTTCGACACTAATCCCCTAGAGTCTTGGGATACATGCAAACAGTAATAGGGATGTAACATATTTACATCTAATTGGATCTCTCCCAGACTGAAACATACAAAACATAGTTCAAACAGGCCGGAGGAGGGGATCTTTCGTTGGTCTAGTCAAGAGACTTTAGTTTCAAGAGTCTTAGACTCATCTCTTTTTTAAATTCAAATGCAAAATGATCCAAGCCATATTACGATACATCTTTCAATTCAGATCTTGAGATAAAAGTCCTTTACTTTCATCTGTTTCTTAATCTGCTGAACCGTTGACATGATCTGTCAACCATCTTACTTAATTCTTCTCTGTATTTTGCCTTGAATAGAATCTCTTTCAATGACAGGCTCGTCCATTCTTTGGTGGTGTCTTCCCATCGCTTTCCCAGTCCGCCTCTTCTTTTTACCTGGCACTATTCCCTGAAGGGAGGTTAGAGCAAGCCCTGAGGAACTTGTGAATTGGGCATAATAATAAAACGCTTGTAGATGATAATTTTTTTTTTCCGCTATCATAAACCTCTCGTCATGTAGACTACCTTAACTTTCTCGAAGCAAACACGCAGACATCCATCCGGCCATACACAAAACAGAACAAGATAAAAGTCAAGCGACAAGCGCAAAGACGTCATGGCTAAACTTTAACCTTTTAACCCTCGCTTCCACCAGCCTCCTTTCAACACCCAGAATTCTCATGTCTTCTGCTTTCCAGTCTTCCGGCGTCTCGGTGAAAAGGGTGGGCGCGTGCGGTTATTTCTTTTCATCCAACACCCCCCCCCCTCCATCCCTCTAGTCGCGGCGGCGGACGTCACGTGAAGAAAAAAAAGTGTTCCCCCACCCCCACCTTCCCGTCGTCCTTTCACTGTCTCCTCGGTTGCAGCGCTAAGGCCAATGAGAGGCATTGATGCATGACAATATTGGATTTAATGTTGCATATTTATAGTCGACTTTTAATCGCTGAAATGTGTGCGCTTTGAATGATTATCTGCAGTCTTTGGATAAAAAGTCTTTAAATAACTTTCTTACGGATTTTTTAAAATTTCACATCATGGATTTCAACATTTAAAAGCTGACAATTAGATCTACATCTAAGTATTACTGATGGTAAGCCTGTGCCTCGAATTTTACTTGTTAAAATCTCTTTTTTTTTTTCTAGTACCATGTGTAATTTATATGATTAGATCAAAATATAATTTTTGTAGCAAAATGTGATAGTTATGTATCCGAATAGATCAGAGATAGATCTATATAGTCTATATTGAATGAAGCCTTCATTTTGTTGTCTCAGTCAAAGTGACTTGTTAGTGATCTTTATTGTCCAGTGCAATATTTTTTTCCTAACTAGATTGTTTACTTTCCATTGTTGTCCACTCTATTATGTCGATCCCCCCTTCATTAAAAGCAGAGACACATTCTTTCGCTGTCTTGTTTTGAATCGTTCTCTCTTCTCATCATCGATATAAATAAACACAAAACTTGTAATAATAATAGTAACAATAATGGCAATGCCTTCGATTCCGAAGTGTTCAGTAGAGTGCTGTATTTCACATGACTACACAAACCCAAATACGACCTGCATATTTTGTCACAGACTCAAAAAAACAAAGATTTACTGCTGCAGGGGTAAACGACTGTATAGAAAATACGAAAAACATGCATATATCTAACCCTGCGGACCAAGTAAAACAAAGGACGTTTGGGTCACGAGGCCTTCATCAGCTACAAAACAAACAAACAAACAAAAAATTAACACAAAATAGTCTTAAGTTAACTTATCTGTTAACTTATTTGTCACAACTAGTGCAGGCAAAAGTCGTTGTCCAACAGGGGTTTATCGACGTTGTCTTTAAGTCTTCTGCACCTGTCTTCTATAAAGGCTTTTACTTTGGCCTCAAAGAACAAAGTTTTTAATGAATTTATTCCTGCTAAAACGGAGTTGAGTGAGCATTAGATCAGCACAAGAGTGTTGGGATCTCATCCAAAGAACTTGCTAATCAAATGCTAATTCACACAGCAGATCGACCACTCCAACATCAGATACTTTACAAAACATTCTTCTGTAAAAACAACAACAAAAAAAAAATGTTTATTTTTGTGGATTGGACTATGTACTCTGTCTACAATATTTAGTTGGCCTATCTATAGCAACTCTGTCCTCACCCCCTGTCTAAACATAGCTACTTTTTTTTTTTGGGGGGGGGGGGGGGGCGGGGGGTTATATAACAAAATAACAGTACATAAATCTCATTTTCTACAAAGCATGTACTCTAACAATATCTTTTAAGCTTTAAGAGTTGATTTAAAAAGCATTAGCAAATATTACCATTAAGCCAAAGAACATGTGTGTGTGTGTGATATAATCCTAAGGTATCTTGTAGGTCTAGCTGATTGAGAATTTCAGAGTTTTTTCTGGAGTTTCGTTTCATTAGACAAACTTTCTTTGTATTTTGTTGTGTTTTACTGACACAGTTTGTTATTTTGTTGTGTTTTACTGACACAGTTTGTTATTTTGTTGTGTTTTACTGACACAGTTTGTTATTTTGTTGTGTTTTACTGACACAGTTTGTTATTTTGTTGTGTTTTACTGACACAGTTTGTTATTTTGTTGTGTTTTACTGACACAGTTTGTTATTTTGTTGTGTTTTACTGACACAGTTTGTTATTTTGTTGTGTTTTACTGACACAGTTTGTTATTTTGGAGTCTTTTTAAAACAGATTTTCACTTAAAATAGTCTTCACGAGATGCATGTCATTTTTTTTTAAAGAATAGTTTGTTCTTTCTTTTTCTCTCTCTCTCCCTCTCTTTCTCTCTCCCTCCAACTCTCTTCCTTTCTTTCTTTCTCTTCTTTCAATAAATTTTGTTTTTTTTCTATCCTTAACTCTGTCTCTCTGTGTGTGTGTGTGTGAAGAGTCGTGGGGTTATATATAGAAAGGAGAGAAGGATTGGGACTCTGATTACTCCATGTCACCTGTTTCCGTCACCAGTTCTCAACAAGTCTGTCAAGTATTAGCTGGACCGTTCATTGAGGTCACTCATCTCCTATTGTCTTTTCCCCAATTCTTCTGCCTGTCACTCGTATTTGTATGTGGGTGTTACGAAATGTTTAGTTTCTGAGAAATCGTTAGAAAAAAAAATGTGTACCTTACAGTTTACTTTCTATATAGAACTCGCAGCAGTATTCCAGAGAGTGTGCAATCCGTTAAAAAGAACTCTACAAAGAGGACCACATCATTTTGGTCCGAACAGAAGACTTGCGTAGCAAAAATGATTTTAAAAAAACCTGAATGCCAAACACCGTATCCAAGTAACAAGGTCTATAACCCTAACATTGTGATGCGTTGTGAGAAGTGACATGGTAAGAATCGATCTGATGATGGACGGCTGCCTAGTCTTGTCGCACGTACTATTGACTTTCATCTCGATGGTCCCGGGTTCAAACCATTCTCGCAGCCATCCTCGCTGTGATGTGGGACATTAGGACTAGGATGGAATAACCCTCAATTCTGCAGGAGCACTCGGAACATGTAAAAGAAACAAAACAAAGAAGCTTAGAATAAGTATTTTCACACTAAATAACCCATTTTTTTTAAATTTTTGAGCAGAGTGTCAGTTATAATAAATTCAACTAAAAATTAATGAAAAAAGACCCTCTTGTAAAAATAAATTGCAATGTACAAACTTATATGCCTAAAAACTGAACGAATACATCATACAAGCTTGCTCTTTTATTTTTTGTATTTCCTCCTCTATTGAAAAGTCTATCTTTTGATCTACAGTACAGCTGCGTATTTAGTAGCGATACGTTCTATCAAGCAGGATCTCATTTTATGGCAAGTTGACCTAATGGAATATAGACTTAAATGATGTTGGTAAACACAAATACAGGATGCACGTTTGAAACATCTTGTTTAAAAGCAATTAAGTTTAAATTTTTACAAGCCAGAAATATTTCGTTTAAAAATAATGTTACAGCTTTTAGACCACTGGCTGATCCCTGGAAAAGGGGGGGGGGTTAATTGCTAAAAAATGAGCTGCACTGGTTTAGCAATGACTGGGCCAGACCTGGTACAACAACGACAGGACTCAAGTTGGTTCTTTATGAATTCGCGAAACACACATGATGTTGTAGCGCTTCACCACGGAATGATATTCACAAATAAGAACTGACACAGCTTTAAGGTCACTTTAGACGGGAAACTTTATCTCCTTCTTCCTTCTCATTGTTATGTTGGAGTGTTCAGATGACTAGACCAATATATGAGATGAACTGCGCAGTGGTTTCCAAATCAGGGAGTACTCCATATAGCTTTCTTTGTATTGGGGTGTTTTGGGGCCAGTGCCTTGAACGGGCCTCTTGGTAAAGGGAGCAGTCCTGGAGGACATGGTTAGAATTCTCTGGTGACATGGACAGATTTCACTGGTTCCAATTTTAAGCTTTCCGGTACATATGTTGTTTCATTCTGTTGTGTCCGGTCCTAAGTCGAAAGATTAGACGTTGGTCTTGTCGGGATACCTTATAATTAGGCATCATCTCTCTTGTGATTCGGACGAAAGCTTGTCCATTTCTCATTTATTTTATTTACTATTAGTTTCTTCATTTCTTCTGGATAGAGTGCAATGTTTGTGAGTTTTTCTCCCACTCTTGGCGAGTGTGTCAGTCTTCTCATTTTCTTATAGTTTTATATGTACTGAAATCCATTAAATAACATTTTTTTTGCTTTTGTTAAACTTTAGTGCTGTCCTGAGTCGTTTTATATTGGAGGAATCAGAGTTTTTCATGCTTGGAGGGTAGTTTTGCATCAGTTAGCAAGACAATCTGACTGTGTGGGGTACTAGTATGATTTGCTAGCATGGTAGCTGCTAGTTTTAGTGCTTCCCTTTCTTCTCTGTGGCTGTCAGAGAGCTCTCCGGTTGCAATGGATTTTTATAGTTTTTCTCCATCGGGCCATTCGATGAGTATTCCAGCTCCTCCATTTGTGGTGGCTTTATGGGAAACGATCTCATACCGTCCAAAAGAAGAGAGCAGGAATCTGACACTAAAGCATTCATCGGCTTGCAGCAAGAAAGGTTATGTAAAAATTATGGCATCTAACAATTTCTTTTTAAAAATTTTTTTTTTTAAACCACTTTCCAAAAGATTTACATGGCAAAACAACAACAACAAAAAAACAAAACAATAACAACGAATTCATGGAACCACAACAACAACAAATGTAAAAACTTTGTTCAGAAATTGTTCATAGTTGTTGCGTTCATTTGCTTGTCCTATTTTCCTGCTCTAGACACTTGAAAGGTCCGCATATATCTCACGTGGGCTTACGAAATGCATGATCTTTGGAGTTTTGAAGGTCAATGTCTTTATTTACTAGTGAAGTCCAACATTTCTGGGACACATACACACACAGATGTTTGTATTGATGGTGTGTGTTGTCAGTACATACACACACATATGTTTGTATAGATGGTGTGTTGTCAGTACATACACACACAGATGTTTGTATAGATGGTGTGTTGTCAGTACATACACACACAGATGTTTGTATAGATGGTGTGTTGTCAGTACATACACACACAGATGTTTGTATAGATGGTGTGTTGTCAGTGCTCAGTCATCTACAAACTATGGGGGAAGCTTGTATATACAGGCTCTGTTATCTTGTAGTTAATGATTTTGTTGGATCGTTTACCAGCTGACAGATCGGCCGCACGTCCTATTGATCTGATTTTTTTATGTCAAAAACTTAAAGCTGGACTAATCAACAATGTTCCTGGACATCACGCTGCGGAACTCCACAAGTGGACAGACTGTACGATTTCCTGATGTTAACCTATCGTCAACCCAAGACTGAGGCCAGCAGCATTGCAGTGAGCTCATGAGGAGTTTGGAGGACTATATATAATCTAAGATTGATCATTCTTTACAAATTGTTTGGTATGGCGATAATGTTTTCCCCAATGAAATCTCGGGACAACTAATCTCCACCAGTTGACACCGAGAGGTTCTGGAGTTCTGTTAGAATCACCTCAGACTGAAAAGATAATAATAAAATATCTGTGCATTTTTATTTATTTATTACTATTTCAGGAGAAATTATAAGCTATAGATTCTGTTAATGTCGCTTGGCTTTTGAAAACAAGATTATTCTCCTACTGTGTACAATACAGACCTTGAGTAGGTAAAAGCTGACTTGAATAAAAAAAAATGTAAAAAATGTGAGGCCCATCGTCTTTGCCATGGTTTGTTAAATCAAATCATCTGATATGAGTACGACGATTTGTTTTGAGAGATGAAGCTTTGTAGATCTATTATCTCTCTATTCTTGTCTCTCAATGTAACGCTCACGTTTTCACGTCCTTTTGATATAACTCTACATTCCCATTGAAAGTAATAATATACCGATGTCAAGATGACTGTAGTTTTATGCCTTCAAACTGAAATCGCGGGAAATGCACGTGAATCAAATGATGAAATAAATGACAGTGAAAAATCATATCTTTAAAGTGTAGAGGTATTGATACAATAATGGAGATTGACTGTCAGTATGACGTGAATAATAACTCTTAACAGTGACGCACAATAAGTTATGATCTACAATGGATTTTCAAGTCTTTTCATAGACTATTTCTTTATAGTCATTTATAAAGACCTTTCTGGAAACTGCAATTCTGTCTCTTATCTTATCTTATATAATACAGACGTTACTTCAAAAAAGAAGATGATTACGTCCTACGCGTCATGCATTTAGTCATGCATATTAACCAATGACTTAAATTCTGCCAAGTCACTGGTTTTTCTGGCTAGCTCAGGCAACCCATTCCATGCTCTAATAGCACTAGGGAAGAAGGAGTATTTGTACAAATTTGTCCTAGCATATGGGACGAGGAATGTGCCTTTATTTTTGTGTCTTTCAGAGTATTTTATTAAATTTTGTTTTTGTATTTGAAGATTATGGTTCAGTGTTTTATGTATAATTGCTACTTTACTTTTGAGTCTTCTGTCCTGAAGGCTTTCTAAATTTAGCGATTCCACTAATGGCGTCACCCTAGTCAAATGTGAATATTCGTTTGTTATGAATCTCACTGCTCTACTTTGTGTTTGTTCCAGTTTCTTAATGTTTTCTTGAGTTGAGGGGTCCCACACGGTGGATGCATATTCTATTATTGGCCTAACCAAGGTTAAATAACATTTTAGTTTTATGTTCTTATTTGATTTATAGAAATTTCTTTTAATAAACCCTAATGCTTTGTTGGATTTTTTTATAGTTTCATCAACATGTGAATTCCATGACAGTCTTCCACCCACTATAACACCTAGGTATTTTGAGTTCCTAGTCCGTGCCACTGGTTTGCCATGAACAAGACAAGTGGAATCAATTTGTTTTAGTTTTTTTGTTACTCTTAACAACTGACATTTTTCTGGGTGGAAAGACATGCTCCAATTTGATTCCCATTTCTGTAATTCATCTAATTCTCTTTGTAAAATATCTGTGTCTTGTTTTGTTTTTATTGTTCTATATATTATGCAATCGTCCGCAAACAATCCGACCTTCGTTCCCGAACCAATGCAATTTGGTAAATCATTTATGTAAATTAAAAATAGTAGTGGACCCAAAACTGTTCCTTGAGGTACACCTGAGTTTACTGTTATTGGTGTTGATTTAGAGCCATTTATTATTACAGTTTGTTCTCTCCCTATCAGAAAATCTTTAATCCACTGATGCAGTGGACCGTTAATGCCGAAATATTTTAATTTTTTAAGCAAACTATGGTGGTGAACTTTGTCAAAAGCCTTGGAAAAATCTAGTAAGATAGCATCTATTTGTTCACTATTATCTAAACCTTTTGAAAAATCATCAATTAGTCCTATTAGTTGTGTTTCACATGATCTATATTTCCTAAAGCCATGTTGGTATGGGGTGAGGACATTATGTTTGTCTAAGTGGTTTATGATATTGCTACATATTATGTGTTCTAGTATTTTACATGTGATGCTGGTAAGTGATACTGGTCTGTAGTTTCCTGGATCAGATTTTTCTCCTTTTTTAAATAGGGGGGTGACATTAGCTTCTTTCCAGTCCTTTGGTACTCTGCCCTGGTTAAGCGATGCTTGAAAGAGTATTTTGAACACTGGGGCTAGCTCATTGCTTAGTTCTTTGAGTAATCTAGCTGGAATACCATCAGGTCCAGACGCTTTATTTGGTTTGGTGTTGGCTAATAGTTTTTTAATTCCATTTTCTTGTACTACTAAATCTTCTATGTTGTCTACTTGGTTCAAATTAAGAAATATGTCTTTGTCTCCTGGGGCCGACTTTTCCTTCCAATGTTCTATGGATTTTAATGTATATACCGGTCATTGTTATTGTCAACTGGACAATGCCTGGACTCGAAGCTTTATTAGTCATCAAGAATAAGATCGCAGTATTGTGTGTTTTTTTAAATTCTTTACTGACCTACATCAAAAGTTTACTAGTCAATGTGCAGTCGAGCGTGACGGTGAGCTTCCTGAAAGAGAAATATGAAAACTGTACATAGTTTCATTTCATTGTGTGTGTGTTTTTTTTAAGAGTTTTACCGCTTATTTAAAGTTTTGAAAATTAACAATTAATTCATTAAAATGGGTGCAAAAAAAAATGTGTCAAATTGTTCTATTTTCCCCGTTCTCTAGATTGACTTGAAAGCAGCAACAGCTTGACCAAATGTTTGACTTATTTGGATTAGGTTATCAATAACTGTTGAATATATCAAGTTTTACGCTTTTAAATCTACGCTTAGAATGTTTCGTCTTTTTCTCAAGATGACCAATTAGTATAGTTCCATGATGTATTTTGTGCACGTGTTCATTGGTGACTCATGACAAGGGAATGCACTCTTCAATGCGAGTGAATATTTGCATTGAGCTTCAGAAGACGAATTGAAACATGTAACAGAAACTTTGCTTAAACAGTTTTATTTTACAATTGAAGTTAGCCTCAATAATAGAAACCTGCCCTCTTTCAACATGATTTTGCTGGTTACTTTTAGTATACAATGTCTTCAATATCTTCTTATCCTATGAAATAGTAATACATTGTTACTAGTTCAGATTATTACGCCATCGCGTGAGCCTAGGTCAAATAGTTATTAACATTAACAATAAACTTTAACTTTTATGAATAAATATTTAGATCTTACAATTTCAGAAGATAAAAACCACTAAAAACACGCATGAAAATACAAGTTGTCGACTGCTTCAACATTTAGATCTCACGTAACTACATCTGTCACTAGACATTGCACGTGGGTCCGTCTTCTTATCTTCTGATCCGACTCATTCACACACAGGCATCAATGATTACCCCGTTACATTAGACACGTGAAACACACATACTCGCAAACTCAATGGGATCATCTTTTTAGTGTCTGTAGAAAGTGCGCGCGCTCGTGTGTGTGTGTGTGTGTGTGGTGTGTGTGTGGAGGGAGGAGTAAGGAAACAACTTATTAAACAATTCTGACCTACCGTATTGTTGGTTTACCAGTACGTCTGTTTTCAAACTGAAGATTGTCACTTCAAACTTCTGAAGCAAGTCATCTTACATTTTCTGACAAAAGTCACCTTACATTTTCTGACAAAAGTCACCTTACATTTTCTGAAGTAAGTCACCTTACATTTTCTGAAGTAAGTCACCTTACATTTTCTGAAGTAAGTCACCTTACATTTTATGACAAAAGTCACCTTACATTTTATGACAAAAGTCACCTTACATTTTCTGAAGCAAGTCACCTTTTATTGCCTTACATTTTTCAACAATGTTACGTGTCATTTCGTATTAAATTATTCGATTTTTTTTCAGCATAATTGAAAATAAAATAAGATTTTCAACAAAAGGTACCCAGATGTGTTAATGAGTCATTCTGTCATTTCAAAAAATCTAGATTAATATGTACATTGCTGTACTATTATTCACAAATAAAAAAAATCAAAGTGATTGTATCTTTTCTCTGTAACAAGTTATGTCAGCAATAGCCTATTTCTAGAACCATCCGAGACTACATTTGTCTGGCAGTCAACAAGCGTAACTAATGTACACATTATTCATCTCATCCATCTTTTCCCAAGGAACGTGACGCTCGATCATATCTTTTATTTCTAGTCTGTGCCGGGAATGTTGGTGCCAGAGGGTGTAAACTGTCATGACTTGGCGTTGGTAATGGGAACTGTCCAGTCTGTTTTAACACAAGTCTTTACCCCGACTCCATTATTCAGTAGAGACAGTTCATTGAAGGCTTTTCTGTTCATGGATTTTTCAGTACGAATTATTTGATCCAACACAAGAGTTCTACGTCAACTATCGACGTCACAGGGACGTACTTGAATTCTTTTCGAGTTTTAATTGAAAGTGTAATACTGGTCTAAGAGCATGGCGGTAAATCAGTCCTTAAACTATAGAACGGTCTGTATTCTCTTGAAGACGGGGGTCCCTAAACTAAACATTAAGTACAGAAATTTGTCAATCAGGTTGATATTTCGGTACGGGTATCGTTATTGAAAGTTCTGTGATTTAGCGGCATCGTCAGATCTAAGTATTTTTTGTTTCAGGGTGTTAGGCTTGGGGCTACGATGGAGTCTCTTAGTTTTGAGCTCTCCCTTGAAGCCGTGACTGAGTAGTTTGAGCCTTGCATTACTAGTTATTTGGAGTTAACGGGCCCTGTGGCAGGAACTGAGTGAATTGCGTGATGTGTGTTCATTCGTTCAATTAATACTGCATTAACTTATTATCACATGATTTGTACATAGTCTGAATATTACATTTTTGTATTTGTATTAGATATTGTTATTGTTCAATGACTGTCGACAACTTATTTACAGTTCGGTTATTATGAAACTTGGTTAGCTGTTATTCTTTAAATAATGCTTTAGGGGATGATTAGCCTGCTGAGGTGGGGAAGCTGGCTCATTACATCCTCCCCTAGCTAGACCCGTACAAGCCATCTTGACAATGATGTTCTAGGACTTCTCATTCTATTCCTTTTTTTGCATTGCTTTTCCATTGCATGAGTGATTTCACTGAGCTTCGTACAACATTAAATCTAGATCTAGTTTAGTATTTGACATTTGAATATTTCTAAACCATAGACTTATATATACTACTAGACTGGAAACCGGAAATAAATTCTTATCCGCGATTGATCGATCGTGAACATTTTGTAGAAAGTTGGATCAATGCGTTGTTTTGTAAAGTAGTTAAAAGAAGTAAAGTTGTTGTTTTTTTTCAACCCTAAGCATATAATTTTATTTTTAGATCTAGATCTACTAATTAATTATCAAAAATACACACAAAAATCACAATTTAGTGTTGCATTCAGTCTTTTGATAAAGAAGATTATGTATCTAAAAATTGCAAAATAATAATTATGAGACGAGAGTAGTCTTATTTTTTGATGTTCATTTACTAGATCTAGATCTAAAAATTAAATTATATGTTACATAGGTTAGGATTAAAAAAAATAGCCTGTACTTCTTTTAACTATTTTACAAAACAACGCCTTTCTAAAAAATTTTCACGACATTTTTTGTAGTGTTAAAAAGTCTCCATGTCCAGTCTAGATATAGTATATGTTCGAAACATTCTTGGAACGTAGACTTGCTGTTCATCCAAGAAACGTAGACAGCCCAAACCATCAAGTCTAAATAAGATGGTGCGCCAAATAGTCACCTACGTCTATTTGTTCAACTCCTTATATAATGTACACTTACCTTGAGTTAGGTAAGACCCGCTTAGGTCATTTTTTTTTTTCTAAATTGTCGTAAGCGAAATTAGATTTTAAAATATACACATAATTCTGAAAAGTTAAAATAGTCAAACCAGAGTTCTCACGATGTGGCCAATCAGCTAGTTTTTTATTCCCCCAAAGATATAAACTTTCAAATCTTACACAATAATTCATTGGAGAAGACAACTCATGAATTAAAATAATTAACCGAATAAGTCAATTAGCTAACTAATTATTTTGTTTGATACCAACAAGGGAAATAAATCCTTCAGTATTCACAGGTATGTCTAAATAGGTGGGATTTTGTCTCCTTGGATAATGGTACACGTTATTTCTCCCATACCCATTCCCAGATCAAGTCGAAACATAAAAAATTTATTTATACCTAACAAAACATGACTCGATTACAAAATAATTAACCAATTAGTCAATTAATTATTGGTAATTAATTATTTTGTTTGAAATCGAAACAGGGAAATAGCTTTTACATTAATGCGATAGGTAGCTGTAAATGTGGAGTTCTTCCCCTTAGATAGCCTCCTTTTTTATCTGCCCCCAAGAGGGAGAATCAGTGCTAATCGAATATGTCATTGAGTCAGGGCTTGTGTCTTAGGATGCATACATTTGCATTATTCTACATGATGTTGTTAAGCTTTGTGAGAGCCTCCGTAGCAGCCTGTGAAATCTTGCAGAGAACATGAAATCTGGAATAATAACAAGTGCAACTGTTGTTTCAAAATCTATTCCCAATTTATTTTCTTAACTGTCTCAAGCATACACTGGTCTGATGCCAAAAATATCTCAGGGGAGAGCAACTCGATATAATTATTTGAGGATAAGGTTAGGGAGAAACAAAAGAACATGGACCCAGGCGATCAGATAAACAGTATGACTTTTAAATTGTACACGTCATTTTTACTCTTAGCTTAAGTCTAACGTTTATAGTTCAAGGTCAGAATAAAAATAGATGAAGACTTCTGTAACCTATTCAAGGGAATTTATTTATTTAAGCTATTAAAACTTCACATTTTTGGTTTCATTTTGCAGCACCACATACACCATAGCTATGTTACATTATTTTTTTGGTAAAGCTCGCCATCAACAATATGTCCAATGGTCGAAACCACACTGCTACACGCGTTATAATTATATTATATATATAATTATTCTAAAATTTATCAGAAATAAATAGTAAAAATGAAGAATTTGATCTAGATATATAGATTAGATCCAGGTAAGTCTAAATTTAGCGTAATTATAAATTATATCTATATTATTAGTATTTAGATCTAAATCTATTATTGTCAATAGGCTAGGTGTAGATCGAGATTGACTAGATCTAAGCTTTTATCTCTAGATCTAGATATATCTCTAGATCTATTATTCTAAGCTTATGATAAATAAAAAGAAAGAAAATGGTAGATCTACATCAAATAATCATCCACTGTGGGCATTTTTTGCCCATTTTCTTTTTTTTTTAGTATTGTTTATCTGTAAAAATCTACAACATCATAACTATGCTTGTCCAAGATACACCCACAATGTTTACTACTGAAGAAGCTTTATTATTGTTTTATTTATACTTCTATGAATTGTAATGATGAAGATCTTGATCAAGATTTAGCATAGGATGAAGCAAACTTGGACATTGTTAGCATTTAGATTTAGATCTAGTATTGCCTTATGCTTAGGCCTTAGCCTTAGACTAGGGCTAGGTCTTGAATGTAGATCAAGGTTGACTAGATCTATGCTTTTATCTTTACACCTGGGTAGATTCCTATAGATCTAAGCCTAAGATAAATGAAAACAACAGAAATGTCAGATCTAAATCCAATATTCATCCACCATGCTGGGCATTTTTTTGGTATATTTTCTAGCAATTTTTTTTAGTATTGTTTTTTTGGTAAAAATCATCACCATCACTATACTGGTTCAAGTTGCACTCCAAAAGGTTTCCTACTAAATAAAAGTAAAATATAAAACTATTCTAGATCCATAACTTATTACAAAGGAACAGTAATAATGATCTATTAGATATCTTAAATCTTTGGTCAAATGAATTAGGGTTTTTATTGTCCTTCATTTAGTTAGAGATTTAGGCTTTGATCTCTCGCTAGCCTATGTCTTGCACTGGTCTAGTATTAGAAGGAAAGATGTTCTAGGCAAATAAAAAGAAGACAAATCTAGATCTATATCCCATTGATTCAAATGTACATAATATTTGAGTGCATTTGGTTGCTAGATTTAGTACTGGTATCTATTGTTATTGGTAGTAATGAAAAGCGCAATAATTTTCACTTTTTTTCTGACTAAAAGACCAGGTAAAAATAATAATATTATCAATGATTCATCATCAACAAAATCTAAATTTAGGTCTCAAAAGTTCTAAAGTTGGCATCCATTTTTTTCTGAGTGTTAGATTATTTAGATTATAATTTGAATCTTACATTTAAAAAGAAAGATATTTACATTTTCACATTCTCCATTCATTGACCTTTACTTTGATACCAAATATGTTACTCTAGCATCATTGGTACTTAAATAATAATTTTTTGTTTCAGCCATGTTTGGAACATTTTCTTGTTGTTTTTTTTTTTAAAGTAGCATTTTTTTGAAAAAAAAACAACACAGCAGTCAATGAGTTAAAGGACCTAATGATGTCCTAAATATTTCAAGTTTCGTAATTCCATTCTGCACTGGAATTCGAACTCACAATCCCCTGGTTCAGAAGCTCCAATATGTATTGAATACACTCATTGTAAGTTCCACTCCTTCGATCCTAAGCGTTTCCTTGCTAATGGTAGTTTGCTCCCCTATATTTTCATTTAACCTTGACGCCGACTGCTTCCCATACGATAAAATGACGTTATCTGTTATGCAGACGTGGCTTATAATAACTTCAAGCCAATGTATGAACCCGCTATCACCCGTTCCTGTCAATGTTACTGACGAGTGACAAAGTACATAGTCACTAAGACATAAGCATTAGATTTTATTTCCACATTATGGGCAATGTTGTGGTATACTGTTTAATAGAATTAAACTTGTATTGGTGAGGGAACTTATGTCTTAAATTTTGAGGATATATATTTACCTAGAACTCGCACTTCACTAGAAATAAGCTGACACTATACACGAAATGAGCTGATAACGTCCATGAATAACTTTAACAAATTTAATACCATGAAGAAGTGGATCCCTCCTCTGTTGGTGTTACGTGCGCATCCTAAAATGTGAATGTGGAATGGTGCGAATAGATGTTGAAAGAGGGGAGATGGGAGAACTCAAAATGGAGGAATAGAAACAAAATAGTCTGCAGTGTTACCTATTTAATTAAGATTTTAGTATTTATATAAATATGAATTTTTGACGCTTGGTGTTAATGTATGGCTAAAGAGAGTCTCCAAACACCTACGAAATCCCCGCTCCTACTAGATCCTAGCTTCCACGCTATAAAATCAACTATTTTTTGTTTCCATTATTTCCGTTGCTTATTTTTAATATTTCTATCTACGTCACAATTCACAAACTGTTACAAAAAAAAAAAAAAAAAAAAAGAAATCCAAATTATGCACAAAATATCTTCCCTCTAAAGTTGGCAGCGTATTTGTCATTGCTTTTACAATCTTTCCCACTAAAGTCACGATTTCCTATTCTTAAACTATCTTCTAAAGTGAACATTTTCAGTTGGTTGACTATACATTCCTCTAAAAAGAAAGAAAAAAAAAACCCATCTCTATAAGTTAAACGTTTTCAGTTACAAAATGTGCAAATGTACAAGTGGAAGTCCATAGCAATCAAGAAGGAAACAGTCAAGTTGCCACTTCAGACCTTACGATCTCTTGGGCAGATGATATAAAGGTTATCTGTTTCAATAACGTAGGTAACCATCTGAGAGTGGACTCATTAGGTCCTAAAAAATCCAAAATAAAATCCTAGTCTTTAACGACATTCGAACACAAAACCCCTCTCTTCGGTAGCCAAGCATTTTACCACTCAGCCACCATGCCCCCACGACCTCACTCAGGTAGGGCTTATTTCAATAAAACATTAACATCGTTTTCCCACACCCCAGAGACTGATATGTCTTAACGGAACTACCATTTCTCTTCTGCTGTAGATCAGTCCTGGAATCGGGCTCTAATGGCATTTTCTGTTGTTTTTTTTCTCTTGACTTCCCAGCACAGCTTGAGGAAACACACAACAGGCCAGGAAATGTTATTTCACTCTGTCTGTTGCTTTAGTCTCGGTATACTCACTATCTTCACTAATCCATTTGTCTTGGGTTTTTTTTTCTCCTCATTAGTAGAATCACTTTGGTGATTTGACTTTTTTTTTTATTTCCTCTGACTGTTTCTCGTCCCACTTTTTGTAATATTGTGAAAAAAAACTGTGAGGAAAAAACATCTAAGAATAATGGCAGGGGAAGAGAAATTGAATGTCCTTTTTATACACAAGATGGAGTTCTGGTGTCAAGGTGGAAAGTCTGTGGGCTGGTGGAATTTGGGTGACAAGGTGTTTACAAAGGTAAAACCTAGATGGCACTTGAGACTTGGGTGGTTAAATCGAGAAAAATGATTTTAGGAAAGAAGACTATTCTGACACCAAAGAACACATGAACAAGGACTGGGTTTGTTACCTCCATTACATCAACCCATCCCGTCAGTCTTTGTCTGTCTGGTCAGAATCTTTTACATCTAATATCTTCCACTTCCAAGTCCGGATCAAGTTGAAACTTTGCACAATTAGTCTTTGTCGATGACAACATATCAATCAATTTAAAAAAAATAATCATATGATAATTCAATTAATTAGTTTTGTTTCATATGGAAAATATACAACAGCAGTCTAGTGTGGGGAATGGGATCGTTCGATAACAATTTCATAGCTAACAATCGACTAACAAAACGTTCAATTTGTATAAGTATTTGAATGGCTCAGTTTCAAAATACGTCAGCTTCCCATCATGCATTTTAAATTTTGAATTCCAACTCGAGAAAACCTTTTTTTTAAAATTGGTTTTGCAAATAGAGCACGTAAACCTTCTCCCAGATGATGGATTCGACGATCGAGTCAAAATAATTGATACAATGCTTTTGTTTTTAAAACGGCGATATTGCTTTTTTTAAGGTCGAAAATGTATTACCTAGTAGCTCGTGCAGTGCTGCCGGAAATCTCACTATTGATAATATGTTGTTCAGTTTGTTTTCAAATGATTAACAACGCCAAAATGATTATCTCAAATCAATCTTCTGACTTAAATTACATTTGTTCTTAAATAGAAGTCTAGAAGTACCATTATCGATAATAGGTTTTTCAATTGTTTTCAAATTTTAATTGGATTACTTTAGATACTAATATAAGACAATGGTCTGAATATCTCTTGCCTATGGGCGGAATCTGTTTAGGGAGAGCTACTCTGATTTTCTCTGTGCAATATCAACTTCATACTTGAGATTTTTTAAAAATTATTATACCAGTTGAAGTTTATACATACACTAGCTGATACCCGTGCTTTGCATCGATTGAAATAGTTGGTAGATCTAAATGTTTTATTGCGATAGGGACTTTTTTTTTGTCCTTCAATGGTAAGCCCGCAGTCACCCCCCACACACACACACACATAAATCCCCCCCCCCCCCCCCCACCTCTTACTTTTCTGGCCCTTGAAGTCCCCTGCTCCTCCTTTTACTTCGCTCTTTTACCCTTTAATCGAACGGCCCACAACCAACAAAATTAGATTGTATCGACCTTACGGCATATATGTTGGTTTACTTTTAAGCTCCACTAAGTTTCAATAGTTTTTTTCTTCTTGAGTTAAAAGTCGTACTAGTAACAAGAAGTCATGCTTAGCTGGTAGACTAGCTAGTAATAAAATAATGCATTGCTTTCTAGGTTGCCTGACAAACAGTGCCGAGTGTGATACAGTCTATACATTTTTAATTAGCTTTGACACTTCATGGGAGAAGTGGCATGAGGAGTTTTAAAAACCAGGAGCTCGTGCCTGTCTCTTGAGAGAGACGTTACCTTAGACATTGCTAATGTAACAGAGAAAGCACGAGAAATTAATGCATACATGAGCAAAAAGAAATATTACATTAGCTTTTCCGTACTAAATTATGACAGATTAAAAATGTATAGGTATATACCAGTAGTATGTCGTTTTGTTTTCTATTAACTGACACAAATAGTCCTTTTAGACTCGTATGTCTATTGTCAAAGAATTTTGCAACTTGACGTCAATGATATAATAGTAAAATAATGTAACGTATGACTTAAGCAGCAATCAATCATCAAGTATCAACCATTTCACACATATTGTTGGTCGCTTAAATTTGACTCATGACTTTATTTCTTTTGTAATTTGTTCGAATTTATTAAGTGTTGACAGCCATCCAAAGTAAGTAAAACCTGAACTCGAAATCAGATCCAATCTCCATATTAAGCTATACCGCGACTAGAGTCAGATCCAATCGCCAAACCAAGCTATACAGCGACTAGAATCAGAATCTCCAAACTAAGCTATACGCGATTAGAATCAGATCTATGGTACACATACCGCAACTAGAATTTGAGCTAACCTCCAATTTAAGTTATACCGCGATTAGAAATCAGCCTCGACTCGATATCATATCATACCTCAAAATTAACTCAAATTGAAATCGGATGCAGCATCAAAATGAACTCGACCTGAATTGAGAGCTATCTTAGCAATATAAATACATAGAAAGAGAATGTTTAACTAGCAACAGTACTTTCCAGATCCATTTTGAGTATTATTGATAGAAAATTATTTGTTCAAAATATAATTTTAGAGTTCTGAATTAAAGTACAAAATCTAATACTGAAGCTAACTGTTCAAGTCACGTGATGTCCAGTTCCATTCCAAACAACAAAGTTTTTAAACAACACGATGAAAAAGACGACTAGATTAGAATTTCTGAATGGAACTATTGGCAGCCTACAAAGTGTGATACTCAGCGGACCATTGTTTATGGGGGTATATTTTGTTTCTATGGACCTGACCAGAATATATGGAGACGAAAGAAAGTTTTCGGGAAAACCAAAGAATATAAATAAAAAAAAAAAGTACTCAAGGCGGTTCCCTGTGGTAAGGTATTGTTAACAAATTATTCTGACGCTAAACATTAACCCTAAGTCTCCGAATAAGCAAAAGTTGTTATTTCTACATATGTCACACAATGCAATTGAAAAGCTGGACCTCTTTGTGAATGAAAGACAAAGTTTATTTTTGCTTCAAAAGAAGTTGTCTGACCATACGTCCAGTTATTGTGCTTAGGAGATGATATATGTATATTATATGTTCAAATGTTGACCAGTGAAGCAAACTGGACGAACAGGCTTATCAACACTTGCACTGACAAGTAAAACTAGATTTTAAAATGCATGTGCATAATTAGTTTTCTTCAAAACAAAAGCACACACTTTTCCAAGGCCATAAATAGCTCTCGGTCCTATATGCTCTTCACACAGTACTGCATTCATATTTTACAAGTATCTAAAGGTTATCTCTCTTTCTCTCTCTCTCACTCTCTCTCTCTCTCATATATATATATATATATGGTACAGAAAACAAAAGTTTATTTTACTTTTCTTCAGTAAAAAACATTTCACGTTTTCGACACTGAGTTTTCTTTTTTTCTGAATAACTTTCTCTAAAAACAAATGTAAAACAAAAAAAAAAAGATTGCGAAAAGCTACATCAGACATTGTCAGTGGACATATCAAATATCGTTGTACATATCAATCTTTAAATATAGAGCTAAAAAATGACATTAAACTGGCAGTCACAAAGTTCTTGATTATACATCGTCCTTGGAAATTCAACTTATTTTCAAAAAATTACGTGAAATATTGTGAACAAAAAAAAAGTTTTATGACTCTTGACAAAAAGTCAGCTGTTCCATAAGTTGACTTAAGGCAATCGATTTAGAGACGATTTTTATAATATTATAATTTATGTATGTTAGAATTTTAATCCGACCTAGCACGTAAACATATTGATTCTCCGCTGTTGGTTTGATCCATCTTGAAATTAAGACAAAGCTACGTTTGAACGCAACTTACGTATAGTAGTTGTGCCCCAATATCAGATAGAGAGAGAGAGTGTGTGACATTATCGGTTATATAAGAACAGTTTTCGCCGTCTGGGTTTAATTCTTCGAGAAACATTAAAAAAAAAAAAGATTTTATAATATGAAATTAAATCAACTTTCGACCATTTTTTTTTTAATTTTGTAAACCTGGGTTCGAATCCTGGTCATTACTAAGATTTTTAATTTCGGGATCTTTTTGATGTTTTAAGCCAGTTGTCAAAAGTCCTTTTCAAATGGACATAAAAATCTTTCATATCGTCCGTCTTCGGGGAAAGTTCATGCCACAGTGTTCGGCAGGCTTCTTCCGTGAGTTGGGCTTGTTTTAGGAGCTCCCCCTTAACAAAGTCATAGTCAGTGTTATGTATCAGTTTTGTTTGTATCAGTTTTGTTTGTATCACAAACAATTTTAGTTTTTCATTTAATTTGTGAGTGAGGACAAGTGGCCATCTTGTCTTGGGTATGTCGTTAGCAGTAGCAGTCGTTTCAAACAGTTCTAAAAATAACAGTCCTTGTTGTCTGTCATGCATTTTAGGTTTTTGTCTAACTGTTTACTCGGTTGGGGGTTGTCGTTAACTGTCTTGTCTTTCTTATCCATTGCATGTTGTCTTGCTAGTTGTTTGTCCTCCATCTCTCTTAGTTTAGTTGGCGAAAAGTAAAAGTGTTTGATCATTGTGCTGGCCACATGACACCTTAGTTAATCATTAACCATGACCTTTATATCAACTGCCATATAGATCGCCTAGTCTGAAAGGGAAACTTTACTTTTTTACTCACTGCGAATCAGATATTCTAGGAAGATGCAAGACATGACATAGTGACAGAATCTCGGATGTATCATCCAGAGCATAGTCACTTTGATTCAAGTTGCCTGTCAAAGATTTCATCTTATAAAATCATGGCCCCAAACAATTATTAGGAGATTTTAAAAAAATCTTATAGATTAATAAATGATCCCATTTCTAAGTCAAAGATACTTCACATTTTTTAATGTTTCCATCAATGTCTTTCTTTCTATCTTGTGCACTTAGGTCAACTTTCAGTCCTTTTCAAATGTTTTGATTGTGTTTTAAGGTGATTGTTAGGAGCACTTTTAGCCATCCACCGTCTTGACCGATAATCTACAACCTTTTTGTGTTATCCCCTTTTCAGCTGTCATAAAGTTGTATGCTCGTGTATCTACCTGATATCTGTAATGGTGTCGCCATCTTTGTTAACCATGTGTTCGAATCTGAGAGTGCAGCTGAAGACAATCACAAGAAGCCAAACCTGAAAATAGCAACTTCCTTGTTGAGGAAACAACAACAAACAACAACAACAAACAACAACAAACAACAACAAACAACAACAACAACAAACAACAACAAACAACAACAACAAACAACAACAAACAACAACAACAAACAACAAACAACAACAAACAACAAACAACAACAAACAACAACAACATAAGTTATGTCACTGATTCGTTTTTACTTTGAACAAAATTTTCATGCGTCATCAGCAAACTGATCTAGTTGATAACCCTTGCTTGCTAGTTGAGAGGTTCTTGGCTGTGCAAAGAAAAACAAAAGTGTTTCAATCCCATGTTGAAATAGAATCAGACCAATCTCACAGACATCATCGTAGAAAAACATCATTTAAATAATAATAATAAAGGTAATATGTAAGATACCGATCTTAAAGGATGATTAAAGTAGTTCATATAGCCACTCAAACCCAGTTGTTACCTCTTATTTTCTTTCATTTCTCTCTCTCTTTATTTTTTTTCTCTTCCATTCTCTTATTTTCTCTTTCATTTTTCTCTCTCTCTTCTCTCTTCCATTCTCTCGTTTTCTCTTATTGTCTCTCTCTCACATGTACTCTTTTTTTTTAGGAAGCTTATATCTACTCTGTCTTTGAGTCTGTCTGTCTGATACAAAGTCCGTACACATTTTTTGTTCCTATTCCCACTCTTGGATCTAGTTGAAACTTTTTACATTTATTCACTGTCCTTAACAAAACAGGGATCAGTCAGAAAGTTAACCAATTCATTAATTAATTAATGCTAATTAATCAATTTTAGAAAATGAGAAATAAATATTAGAGTACTGAGATATGTGGCTTTAAATATGCAGTTTTTTCCCTTATATAAGTTGTTTTTCATTAGTAATTTTCAAATGATATTTTGCTTGTTTATTTATACGACTTCAATTTTAGAACCAATGTCTGTTATTTTTTTGGTTAATTAGTTTAAAAAATAATTTTAAAATAAATTTTATTATCTTAAAAAAAAAACTTTAAAAATTATAAATAATAGATCATTAAACAAATTTCATTATCATTAACCATCTCTTCCAAAAAAACAAGTTTGTTATGCAACTTAAAACTTAACTTTCAAGTTACATCTAATTTATTTCATCGCGAATCCCCTCCAATTGTTTCTAGACACAGCCATTGTAGTGGTATCATTTTTTTTTTACAGCCGAACTATGTCGTCATTTGATTCTTTTAATCTGTAATTGCAGGAAGTGGCTATGGATTATAAGGGACTCGCTGCCTATAAAATGTTTCCAATAGCATATCTCTAAAGTAATCTCTGACAACCAGTCCAACTCCTGACCTCCACGTGTCACTCAGTTATTGGGTCCGGCTGAACTGTTTTCACTGATAGAAGGGGCAAAGGAGTGTAACTGCGCCTTAATGAGTAAAATTTGGTCAGGAGGGGCTCCTTGGCCTTTGGCTGGCCACTCACCGAGGAGGGAAACTGAATCCAAACCCCAGCTACCTTACAGCTAAACCAAAATCATGGGAAAGGCTTTGGGGGTCAAGTTGAGGAAAAAACGGGAGCAGGCGACACTTGGACATATTGCAGCATACAGTGCAATACACCAGGAGAACCTGTGACGCCACTGATCCTAAACTGTATTGGCACATGTTTTTCTTTTGGACACAACAGCTGCACGGAGAAAGGAAAGGGGGGGGGGGGGGACTCTGTTGTGGGCGCCATCATTCCGACCATTTCTAATACCCAGGCTTTCATTTCATTTCTTTGACATGATTCATAGTCGCTTGACGGCTGAAGGGGCAACAGATTTCGTCCATTGATTTCAGTGTCTATGTTTCAGAGTTTTCTTAGTAAATTTGGTCAAACTTGTCCAAAGTAGTCCTGTTGCACTATGCTTAGTAAATGTTCCTTTTTTTTATTTCATTTATACCAGCGATTCTTCTTTTTCTTTTCTTTTTTTTAAATGTATTTTTTTCCCATAAAGTCATGACATTTCATCATGTTCACTAGCAATGCAGTCTAGTTGACGTTCATATAACTAGTTAAGTTAAAGCAAGTAAAATTTCCCCTTTCCAGACCTTGAGATCTATGGGGGCAGATGATGTTAAGATCATCTGTTTCTTTGGCCAGCGGGTGTCATGTGGCCAGCACAACGACCAACCGCCTTTACCTTCCCCAACTAAGGTCAGGTACTCATTAGAGTTGGGTGGACTCAGGGGCGCCCAAAAAATCCCAAAATTCAAAATCCCAGTCTTCACCGAGATTCGAACACAGGACCCCCTCAGCCACCGCGCCCCCATCCATACAAATACAGAAAATCTGAAGTTCATTACGTTTACGTGATATTTAAACCAAGAAGGAAAGTACGTCAATAGCTCAGGCCCATTTTGGAATAGAATCTCACTATCCAGGCTCTCTTCAAACTGCACCATACGACACCACCAACTGAAAGAACTTGACAACTCAGGGCTCTAAATAACCTAATTGTTTAAAAATTAATATCATATAAATCTTAGCCAATATTGTACAATTAGCAGCACATAACGCAATGTCTCTCCGTTAACAACCGTACCGCCGTATCAACTCTTGCACTGGTCTCTCCGTCTCGTCCCGGACTTGTACTGAGCCGACGTACTGAACCTTGACTGTGATACCTTCGCTCTTGATATAGGGTCCCTACTGGCCTTTTAGAACCGGACAAAACATTGCTCGAGCCGTCTAGTCGATCACATGACAACATCCCACGTGACGCTCCTGAGCTCTATTCAGAGCACCTATCCTTCCTGAAATGTCTTGGCTGACCGTCGTAACTCGTCACGGTTGACCGCTCGTCTAGGGCTGGCCTGGGGCAATCAGCGTCGGCTGTGTACACACACCACTACCCCCATCTGTGTCACCACAAGTTTTATTACAATATGTAGAGTCAATCAAGGATTCACATTTTTGTATTGAATCTCATTCTCTGAGATATATGGAAACTCTGTCTTTCTTGGAGTAATGGTCATATTACTGTCAATGTCCTTTTCTAGTTGCTCTTTCCTGAAGCCATAAAGTGGTGGTCAAAACGTGGGCTTAAAGCCTCGTGACGTCAACGTTCTGACTGAAGTCGACTTCTTATAGTACATCCAATGGTATTGACTGGAACTATTTTTTTTTTTGGGTCTGGTCAGAAATGAGTTTCAAGACGTTCAACCACACCAGCATAAAAAATACAAGGTCAAGAAGTTTTTTTTTTTTTTTTTTGTAGTCTAAAAGAGAATTTGAATATCTCATACAGAGCAAGTCTTTGTGTTTTACATCTGTTTTTATAAATGTTGATTACTTAATCAGCACTTCTGAGTGTTGCTACGCTCTGACTTAATGAAGCAAATAAATAGTTTACTCACCCACGCACGCACTCACACAGAGAAAGTGAACATTTTGAAGATAGATAAAAAACAAAACAAAAACAAGCTTCCATTTGGTACAAAAAATATTGTTTGTTTTCTTGGACGTTGATTTTATTCTGAGACCAGAAGACGTTTAAGTATTAAATCCCGAATACAAATCCGGCAACCACGCAAAGACTCGAACCGATAACTTTAGTATAGACAGACAAGCCACCAAAATGTTACTAATTAAGAAGGCAGTTTAATAGGGTAAAGACAAAGAATCCTTCAGACTAGCAGCCGGCTCTTTTTAAACAGAAATTCCTTCTGGTTTTACATATTTCAGCCAATTTTTCTAAACAAAAGTTTGCCTCTCCACTGACAGGGTACCTATCGGGGAGATAAAGTACATGCCCTCCGTTTAGGAGACTCCTCCCCCCCCCCCCCCTCTACATTAACCTGATGCTTTTAGGAGAGCATGTAGCCACCAGGAGCCATATTTCCATCATCCCAAATCAAAGGTGAAGGCACTACTAACCATTAAACCATTTCGGTGATGCAGGACCCCGCTAGGGCTGGGCCAAGACCAGCATAAACCAGATAGGCTCTCATAGTGCCGAATAGCACCAAGTAGCAAACCAGATTTAGCCCTCGTGCGTAGTTTCTGTTGAGTGCGATAGATGGTGTGTTGTACGATTTGAGGCTTTCTCTTACTAGGAATGGATGCATAATTATGAGACTTCACAGTCTTAGTTGAAAAGTTGTTTTTTTCTTAGTTTAGAAGTTATTTTCTTTTTTTGTTTGTTTGGAAGTTATTTTTCTTTAGTTTTGAAGTTATAGTTATTTTTATTTTTTTTGCTTTATATTCTGTTATACTATGATTTATATATTATTCTAGATTGAGGAATAAAGCGTTCTACTAAACTAACGTCAGCTGTTCATGTAATTAAGTTATGGTAATTAATTGTTCATAAATACTTAAGAACTAATACTTGCCATCCAAAGGGAATAATTGTAATAACTTTATGTGACTTGATTGAAATGACTGCTGGGAGTACTAGCCGGATATGCCTCGCGGGCCTTAATTTGTGTATCATTCATTTAGTACATCTGAAACAAAACAAAAGCAATCAAAATAATCTTTAAAGGTGTGGTTGCTTTGTATATTTACGATCTACTGGCGTTTGAAATGCGTTAATTACATTGTTTGAAATGCGTTTGATGATTGTTACTATGTGCAAGTTTTCCACACTAAGAGATTACAAACTTAAACCAATGGAACAAGAATAAACACAACGGTTTCAAATACACAGATATAATGAGAAGATAACTGATATTGTAGAATGTCTTCTCGCTTCGCTGACCATTATAATTCACCTTTTTTTTTTTTTTTAAAGATTCAAACGTTGGCTTTAATTACTTCATCAAATTAAAAAAAAAACATCTCTTCAAAAGCCTTTTTTTTACCTATTTTTCTTGTTCAATTTTTTCTTCCTTTGTCCATTTTATTAATCTAAAGATTTTTTCTTTTTATTTCTAGATTTCTTTCAGTCTTTTTTTTTTTATTTTTGTCAATCAAATGTTTGAAATAAATATATTAAAAAAAAGATAATGATCAATGCGTGGGTCGTTACGACATTCCTCCACGCCACGTCAGTTCTGAGCACATCTCCTGACACCAAAAATGTGATATGAAACCTAATAGAAAAGTATGTAGTAAATTACAACTTGAGCGTCTCCACTCGCACGTCTTTTTACAATCTAAAGACAGCTGCCAACTTTAAATTTTATTTAAACAGTTATCATTGGAGACGTAAAAACTACCTAAAATCTGTCAATTTTTGTGACTAACACGCGAGTCATTAGAAATAGATTTCCTATCTTGTTCTCTGGGTGACCTCTCCTTTGATAGTATGTCCGCCATATCATTTCCAATGATGTCTCTGTGGCCAGTGATTTTTGTATGTGACTGCAAATTCTCAATATTGAAGTTGTCAACTTTCTTGGGCTTTCGGGGAGGTTCTTAGTCAGCACTTTTTTTTTTCTTTGGCACAAACTGTGAAAAGAGCTTACAGATGAGAAACAAAAAGCTGTATCGAAGAAGAATGATATTGTTCTCTGAAACAGCGGACATTATTTCATTACAGTGATGTATTGTTTGTTTCATCAAATCATCATAATGAGCTACAGGCTTATAAATAGAAGTCGTGAAAGGAGACTGTTCAGAAGACAAGGAAACGAAGCTCAAACGGCCAATATGTTACATGTCTTTTCAAAAATGTTTTTGTTGTTTTCACGATAAATGAAACAATGTCAAGGAGGAAAACTTTAATGATTCAAAATGCATAAAAACAAAATTCAGCAACAAACGGAAGAACTTCAAAATTTGTTTCTAAATGGCTAAAAATTACCAGAAACGTTTTTATAATGTATGAACACTTTATTCTGTACACCGGATACACCAAAGTAAAAAAGAACTTTGTATAGTTTTCTGCACAGATAAAAATCTCCAAGCACATTTTCAATGGCTTCGCTATTTCATTTTATTTTTCAGGAAAGATTGCGAATAGTTTTTCTCTACTTTGTAACATTTTCTGCCGACAGATTTTCTGATTGAAACCTCGATACAGAAAATACTTGAAGATACTGAAGTGGTATCATTATCGTTAGTGTCCATCTTAAGCATCATTAGCTGTCATTGCTACGAGTACATTTTCTTTGTGCGAATACGCGTAGAGCGTGCCTAACCTTGATTGCCTTGATTTGTTTATGTGTGTCTGTGTAAAGTGTGCCCAACCTTGATTGCCTTGATTTGTTTATGTGTGTCTGTGTAAAGTGTGCCCAACCTTGATTGCCTTGATTTGTTTATGTGTGTCTGTGTAAAGTGTGCCCAACCTTGATTTGCTTATGTGTGTCTGTGTAAAGCGTGCCCAACCTTGATTGCCTTGATTTGCTTATGTGTGTCTGTGTAAAGCGTGCCCAACCTTGATTGCCTTGGTGAGGATCTGTATTTTTTTTTTCATAAAAGTCGTACTATTTTATTGAAATTTTGGTAATTTATTAACGGTGGCCTAATCTGACTGGTGAAGTAGGTAAAGACCTAAGATCTGAAATGACATAGCCATGCTAGATACCTAATCTTAAACCATAGCTCATGAAACCTAACACATTTGGCATTCATATGTATGTATGTATGTATGTATGTATGTATATACATAGTATAATATATAGACCACATAGCCCTTATTTTAGATATATGGAAGATGGCAGCACAGAAGACGAAAACTGGGAAACTTAAATGGGAAGAATTTTTGAAGAATTTTCATCAGTATTTTGACATGTCGGCCCCTTTTCCCAACTTCTAATGCCGCGTCCGCGCTTTTTGACACCTTGATGTAAAGTCAACTGAATGATGTTACTCCATTGTTCAGTACACTGAATTTTTCTAGATCTAGAGCTTATAAATAAATGCCTTAGACTCTAAAATAGCAGAATCTGGCACTTCATGGGCATCGCGAAAAAGTTGAAGAAGAATGACAAAGACAAAATCTAGGCCATTTCTAGGGATTTGTGAAATTACTATTTAAGTACGATCCACTTCTGAGAGAACATTTGCTTCGTACTAAGCCTGGCTCTAGAGTCTAGACCAAACACTTACATGTCTCCACAAATACAAATAAGAACCAATTGTACTAGTGGAGGAGGGGAGACAAGTAGTTTTTCGATGTTTTTTGTGCAAGTTCATTTTAAAAACTTGAGAGACATTGACACAAGTGGATTAGGATGATGTCAATTAAAGAATTTGTACCCCGTCATTAGCCATGACAACGTAGGTCCCTAACCTCAACATTTGAAAAAAAATGGATTCAGTTTAGTGATGTCATGTGCGATCAAAGTTTTTTCTGACTCAAGTTGATCATTATTTAATGGCAATCAACGCAGAACAAATTTGCGAATCATTTATTAGTGAAAATAGTTTTCAATATTGCCAGCAAGAAAGCAGCTCAGTTTTTGTAGTATCCTGCTGTTAAATTGATTTTCTTTTTGCAAATGACAATACTTTAACAATAAATACACATTAGGTCAAAAAAAAAGTCATTTCGATGTTTTATTTCGCTTTTTCTAGAAAGGGGGTGGTGGGCATTACGAGGAGCTGCCGCACAGGGCATCATATACCCTAGCTACGCCATTGGTTTTGACTTTAACTGTTTATGAGTGAAACAGGTTTTTTTTTTTAATGTCCGTTTAATTGACGCAACTATTTCTTCTATATAAATATTTATAGATATTTTACCCGCGTATAAGTGTTTTTCATTCTAATAAAAGATAATTAGTGTATGTGTAAAATATATTGTAAAATTATAGAGTATGAAATAAAGACACCGCAGTAAATAGAGATTTATTTATTTATTTAAAAAATTGAATTATATCTACTTTAAAAAAGGCGCCTAAAATCAAAAACGTTAACAATCTTTTTAAAGTAATTTTTTTGCCAGATGTGCTTGTTGTTTGCTTTGTTAATTAATAATGTCAATATTCCATGTCTGCATCATGTGTAAAGTTTATATTGCAAGTTTATTAATCACAGTGTCCAGATGCTTGTTAAAAACGAATGTGGATTGCTCGTTACTCAGCACTCAAGGCAGTATCTATTAAAAGTAATGTAAGTTCAAAATAACTCCAATTAATACTTAACATCGAGAACTTCTATTCTTTGTCATATTTAAAATAGAAAAAGGGCGTTAATTGCTCTACAGTGATAGTTCACAGAAAAAAAAATGCCATTGTGAATCTACAAATGACCTTGAACTTGTCCAGAGCTTGAAAAAAAATGTGTTTAATTATTGAAATTCTTGAAGAACTCCTTGAAAAGGTCAAGTAATGACAAGTGGGAAGACATTCTCTCTTTGCTTTGTCCACCTTAATCTAATATCTTCAATGCCCTGCAGGCTGGGAAGACAGGCCCTTTCTAAACATTTTGATCATCTGCTGCCATCGCGACATGTTGACAGATTCATGAACATTTGTATTGGAATATATGTGTTTAGTGAAAAGAGAGGGACAAGGACTATTCAATGCAAACTAGGTAAGAAGATCTAGTGTTGTAGTGGCTGTAGATTTAGATTTTAGCGGGAAAATGTCTCGTTGACATCTGCTAGTAATGTGTTTATACATCAACAATCTCAATTTATCTGAGAAGGAATCGCTTGTAAGCGAAGTTTTTTTATATTTTTATTTCATTTTAGTTTTTGAAGTTGGAAGAGAGTTTACTTCGTATTTTTATTTTACTGTTTAAAAATTTTGAAAAATGAGATAATAAAGATATAACAAGCAAAGACACACAAGATGTTTATAATTCTGATTAAAACCATCAACTAATCCCACATACAATCTGTAATTTTGTTTCCAACAAATGTTACAGAAATGATAAGAAAGTATTGAAAAGATACCAAACATTTGTGGTATTTCTTATAGTCAGCTTGCAACTTCGTAAGAACTGGAACCTAGACGCAAATCTCGAAAATGGCTTTAAATATTTTCCTAGAAATTTAACAGTTTTTTTGGAGGAAAAGAATTACTACCATACTGGCCACACTTGGAAAATTTAAGTTTGAACCTTATAATGTTTTGAAATAATATCGTATATTTTGGTATGGAAAATGTTTATCTTGAACAGACATTTCAGCTCTGTTCATGACAGAATTAAATAGATCAATGGGCGTTCAAGAACATCTGTCTGGTACGTTTAGATCTATAGGACTATCTTAAGAATTTTAAAGTCTGAGTTGATTATACATTCGCTTAAGAATGATTTTGTTTCGTAGGGAATTGGGGAGACTAGTGAAGGTTTAAAAATGTTTCATGTTTTATAATCTATCATTTTTTAGTTAGTAAGAGTAAAAACAAATCACTCTTCAAAAAGTCATCAGATTCTTTTCTTAAAGAAGGGATCGACTTTATTTTTATTAAGTTTAAATCAACGCTGTCTGTCTGTCTGTCTTTCTGTCTGGTGAAAAGTTGAACACGTATTTTCTCCTACACCCATTTTCGGAAAAAAGTTGAAACTTTGCACAATTATTCATTGGCGTAGAGTAGACGATACATGAATAAAAAAACAACCACCACCAATTAGTCAATGTATTACTGGCTATTAATTATTTTCTTAGATACCAGCAAGTTAAACAAATCAGTCATTATTCACAAATGTTGTTAAATATGTCGGATTTTGTCCCATTAAATGTATTGTACACTTTATTTCTCCCACACCCGTTTGAAGCTTTAAACCAGTGATTCCCAATGTGGTCTATATAAACCCCCATGGGTCTACGAAGACTTCCAAGGGGTCTATGAAAGTGAAAAAATAAATTGGGGGTCTATGAGATGTCCTCGGGGGTCTACGATAATAGATTTCATTTAAGCAGGTCGTCACTTAAATCTTTAATTCACATGAATGTAATTCTTTACACTAATATATAATGTGTACATCACATTAATTTAATTCTTCACACTAATATATCATGTGTACCTCACATTAATGTAATTCTTCACACTAATATATAATGTGTACATCCCATTAATGTAATTCTTCACACTAATATATAATGTGTACATGAGTTAATCCTTGAACTATTTATCCTGCTATCCAAATGAAAAACGGTTGTATTTATTTTCCAGACTTATTTCAATCACTTCATTTTGTCTACATGTATGGACTGTTGAGCTAAAAGAAATGCCAACTGTATAGCGTCATTAGTTAAAATTGTTCATTCCTTCCTTATCAAACCTGCCGATTGTCTTTTTTATGTTGATATGAAACTAATTACGCTGGAGGATCATCTGAGACAATGTCACCATGATAAAAAGATTTGAAAAACTTTCAAACATTCAAAGATAAAGTTCAGAATAGACCCACAAAATATCTCTTCGACATCGTATAGAGAAGATGATGATATATGGGCATCTTACAATATCTGTTTACTTATAGCAAAATAGGCTGGTAATGGTTAAGCTCTTGTCTTCCTAACCTGGGGTCCTGGGTTCGAATATAGGTAAATTTTGACTGTCAGGATTTTTAGGGCTCCCCGAATCCATCCAACTCTAATGGGTACCTGACTTAAGCTAGGAAAATTAAAGGCGGTTGGTCGTTGTGCTGCCCACATGACACCCTGCTCGTTAACCGTTGGCCAAAGAAACAGATATCTTAACATCATCACAAGGTCTGAAAGGGAAACTTTACTTTTTTATGACAAAATACGTAAAACATTAAAAGGTAAAACATTGATTTCACCAGCCTTTGTAGTTGTAAACACTGTTTTACACAAAGCTACACCTGATATTAAAAGAATTGCTTTAAGCAACACTACAGTTCAAAGACACGTCGGTGGCATGAGTTATGAAATTAAAAGCTTATTATGTAATTATTTGCAAACGACATATATACAGTTTCGGATCAGCGGCGTCACAGGCTCTGACAGGGTGTAGTGATGTGTGCTGCTAACTGCATTAGGGTGGCTGGCTCCTTATTTTTCCTCAGGTTTGACCCACAAAACCTTTCCCATGTTTGAGTTGCAAGGCAGGAGAGTTTTTGAATTAGTTTTACGTTTGCTAGGTGGGCAGCCAAGGCTAATGAGTCCTTCAAGCTTACTGGCTTCTCCCCTTCTCCTGGTAGTGAAACATCTTCGCGGACTCAATATTTGGTGTTCGTGTTCTGTCACGGGTGTGTCGTGAAATGTTGTTCGTGTCCTGTCACGGATGTGTCGTGAAATGTTTTTCGTGTTATGTCACGGGTGTGTCGTGAAAATGTTTGTGTTCTGTCACGGGTGTGTCGTGAAATGTTGTTTGTGTTCTGTCACGGGTGTGTCGTGAAATGTTGTTCGTGTTCTGTCACGGGTGTGTCGTAGAAATGTTGTTTATGTTCTGTCACGGGTGTGTCGTGAAATGTTGTTTATGTTCTGTCACGGGTGTGTCGTGAAATGTTGTTCGTGTTCTGTCACGGGTGTGTCGTGAAAATGTTGTTCGTGTTCTGTCACGGGTGTGTCGGGAAATGTTGTTCATGTTCTGTCACGGGTGTGTCGTGAAAATGTTGTTTATGTTCTGTCACGGGTGTGTCGTGAAATGTTGTTCGTGTAATGTCACGGGTGTGTCGTGAAAATGTTTTTCGTGCTCTGTCACGGGTGTGTCTTGGAATGTTGTTCGTGTTCTGTCACGGGTGTGTCTTGGAATGTTGTATTTTACTTTTTTTTTTTATTTCCACAAACATTTTCTATTTCTGGGTCTCAATGAAGTTTTCTTCTCTTTAATGTCTCACGGATCTCGCTAGAAAGTGAATTTCTAAACAAAGATACAAATATAATTTGAAAACGTTTAGATCATTTTAAATTTTTAATTACAAATAGAGAATTTTTTTTACATTTAAAAAAGCATTGTAAAAAGGACGATATAATTGAAAATTGTAAATCAATCAAAGATTTAATAATATTCATGGATATTGTACAATGAAATGTAGCCGCTTGGATTTACTATGTCTGTACAGACGTTTTGAGTTTTAGTTTCTTTCACAAAGCTCATATCAACTCTTTTTGTCTGACTGTCTGTCTGCCTATCTGTCTGGTACACGTTATTTCTCTCACTTTCCAATTCTCGGATCAAATTAATATTTTCGCAATAATTCATTGCCCTATGAATCAATCGAAAAATCGACCTATTAATTTATCAATTTATATGTTGTTTCATATAGAGACAGTACTAGCTACGGGGAGATAAGACTTGTATAGAGAATTAGGTCGTCGCCTACAATTTGAAACTAAGATTAAACTACAAAAAAATCTACTTTAATAAATACTTGAATATCTCATTTGCTGATGCGTCGGTTTTCCATCGTGGACATGTCTGCTTTCCATCGTGGACATATCTGCTTTCCATCGTAGACATGTCTGCTTTCCATCATGGACATGTCTGCTTTCCATCGTGGACATGTCTGCTTTCCATCGTGGACATGTCTGCTTTCCATCATGGAATCGAGCTTTCTACTTTCATATATCATGTCTCTCTCTTTCTCTCTCTTTCTCTCTCTCTTTCTCTCTCTCTTCTTCTTACCCTATCATTCTGTCTCTCTCTATCTATCTCTCTCTCTCTCTTTCTCTCTCTGTCTGTCTCTTTCTCTCTTTCTTTCACTCTTTATCTCTCTTTTTCTCTCTCTTGCCTCTCTCTCTTTCTTTAATGTATGTATGGTAGTCGTCGCAAACCTATTTTAATCCATCCATTTCACTTGTGTACTTTGTGGTGCTTTAAAGTACAAAATTGTGTCCAGCTAATTACAAGGCCGAACGGCGTATAATTGATATTGACATTTTTCTTTTATCCCAGGAAGATATCGCATCTTAAGATGACCTTAATGAAATTGGTATGTTTTTGTTTGTTTCGTGGACTCGCCCTTCGTGTCTTAAATCCCTTCACTGTTTTTTAATCAACCAACGAATCTTTTAAACCTGTAAAACATGAAAGAAGTTGATTTTCCTTTTTATCATGCTAATTACTTTTACTTTTGTCATAGTTTTCATAAACATGTGTCATTGATTTTAATGATTTTAAGATAATGACATTTGTTTTTTGTTCTTTTCTACTTTAGAATCCCTAGACTGAACAGAAGTCATTATGACAGAAAACAGAAAGGTCAAAACTAAGAATAAGCCATGACTAAAGGTACGGGAAGTACTGTCAATAGTAAAATGTAAGCACTTTTCGACATCAAGTTTGCTCGAGTAGATATACTCCCAACCACTTTATCAATTACTTCATGGGCTGGAGATCCACTTCTCTGGTTACTGAAGTAACAGAAATGTTACTAACACATTTAGATATTGGTGCTTGAGAGGACTGTCCGTGCAATACAATGTTACGAAAACATTTGACGCTTGGTCGTCATGACAACATTGCGATTATCACATCGTTGACTTCCATGCTGGTGAACTTCCTGTCGGCTGCCAGTGTTTCCAGCAGCACTTCTTCATTCTCGACACCTATGACGTCACAGCCTCGCCGTCTTCCGTCAGCGTTTGAAAGTTCGTCACAGTCTCCTCTCTTTGGGATCCACCTGACGACTTTGTCTTTGAGCTCAAACAGACCTTCTTACGAGCTTCAGGTCATCGTGATGGAAGACGGTGTCACGTCTTCCACACAGACCAATGCGACTTCCAGTTATTGCCAGCACCTGACTGCTGACGAGATTCTTGCCAACTTTACGGAATGCCTTCCGCCCTTGCCTAAAGGGCTGTACTTTAGCGAGGACAATGCCGTGTCTGTGGCTGCGTACTCTTGCCTGTTTATTGTCGCCGCTTGCGGGAACCTGACTGTTTTCATTACACTCTTTCGTAACAGGAGCAGTAAATCTCGGATAAACCTGTTTATCATGCACCTGGCTATCGCAGACCTGATAGTGACTTTTATCATGCTGCCCCTGGAGATAGCCTGGCACTCCACGGTGGCATGGATGGCTGGAGACGCAGCCTGCAGGTTTTTCATGTTCTTCAGGGCCATGGGATTCTATCTGTCCTCGTGCATCCTGGTATCAATCAGCCTGGACCGTTACTTTGCCATCATGCGACCACTATCCATCACGGATGCTGGCACCCGTGCGAAGGTTATGTTGATTGTGTCGTGGTGTTTGGCTATAGTTGCAAGCATTCCTCAGGTAAGTCTAATTTTTTTTATATGAAGCGAATGTCAGTAGTGCATGTGTGTGTGTATTGTATAATTAAAGTCATGCTGATCTATAAACCTGATTGAATTAACACGTACAGAGTAACTTGGCTATCGATGCCTTACCTGACAAATTGTTTGTGTGGGCTCAATTTTGTTTCTTGATTCCTTTCAAAACTTTTACTTTAAATGAGAAAATGGTTCTCTAACATTTTCAGTATCAGAGATGAGAGAAAAAGACAAGTACAATTTAATAGTAACTTGATGTAGTCTTTAATGGAAGTTAAACAACATTTCATTCTGTTAGAATGATACAATACCCAGGTGACCTTGAAAATGATTCAGCATTGGCGTTATTGTTATTCATTCAATAACATTGTGACAATTATCCGTGCCATGCTATAATGTTTCTAATCTATTTTTAAACATTAATAATAATCTAAAAAAAAGTTCTGAAAAATTATAATTACTTGTTTTTCTTAACATTGATTTTTTCATCTTAAATTTCTACAAATAGAACTGTAAGATATTGTAAGTATAAATAGATGAATTAGCCAGAGGAAATTTCATTTACGGAGTCAGAGCAATCAGAAATAAAGACAAGTTATGTTATTTTCAGTGAACACTGAAGACCTTACAGTTTTATCTAAGTTTTATCATGAAGGTTTATAGATTGATATAGACAGACACTATTTCTGTTTCACATGTTCATCTCAACGTAGAATGTTCGCGAAAACATCAGCAGTTCTGAATGATTTGTGCACATCTCATTTGGAAGTCAACTTTTTAAAAGCTGTCTCTTGTCATGCTCTTTCAAAACTTTTTCTTAGGCCTTTTGTTTGGTTTTGTGTGAGTGTGAGACAAAGAAGCAGGTCTTACTGACCGCTCTCTTCAAACTGCCATGATTAAGTTTTCAGATGTAGTCACTTCAAAAGTTGTAGTCACACCTTGCATGCTCGTGTCATGGTGAGGTCTGTTATTTACATAGATATTTAAGTGTCCAGACGCGACTATCACCAATTATTTAAACATATCTGAGCAGCTCAAACAACAGCAGAGTGAATAGATAAATGTCTGTCCAGGAGAAGCGAGTGAGCTACAAAATGTTCCTTATTAAAATGTTATTTATAAAGAGCTTTATAGATAATGCTTAAATTAAGGTGTACTTTTGATATAACTGACATTCTGTTCTTCTCAAATTTTAACTCTGTAATTGGATATTTGCTAAATTGTTCTGACTAAAATTGGCTTAGAAAATCGTTTTACTTTTTTATTATTAACTTGGTTACTCCCCTTGTTTCCTTGAGATAGGCCTGCTTGCTTCTGTTTGTTTTAAGTCAAAAGAATGTCATTGTTTTGTTCTTGCATGTCTATCGATCTGTCTGCAATCTTACACCCCCACACGCATTTGACTTTGCACGATTTCAAAGAAAACAATGGACGTCTTTCTTGTCACTGATGTTGATCTATTTAAAATACCGTAGACAGCATCTTCCAATATTCTCAAGCGAAACCAAAGTGAAAGCTTTCATCCAATTATCCAAGGCTATAAAGTTGTACACAGTTATAACAACGTCAGGTTTTTCTTTTCTGAGTGTCTTACATTACTTCATACAGCCCTCGCGTGGTTTGTGTTTTTAATAAAACCGTAGATGGTAAAAATAAAGTGTTTTATGGGCTGCAGGTTTATTAGCGCATGATTCTCTAAACATTAAATATGTTTATTTTACAGTGTATTTAGCTTTGAAAGATCTTAGTTTAGGTCATCCCAGAAAGGCAAATGTAGCTAATCTATCGCGAAACACCCTTTCAGTGGGAGTTCCCACATTAGACTCTTATTGAAAGCCATTTCAATGTTTACGCTACAACCTGGTCATCTTTTTCAATGTAATTTTATTCTGAAAATATATTTTTTTTCTAAACCTTTTAGTTAATTCTTTAACTATAAAAAAAAAAAATCTGACCCCCCCCACCTAACAATTTTAATAGTAATGAACGAACATCTAATCGCATGCTAATGGACCTCATTCACCAATCGTAAACAAACAACATTTAGTCACGTGATCTTATTTAGAAAACAACGAAACAAACAGTCACGTGACAACCATTATGAATTAAACATGAGATCGTAAATTATATAGAAGAGATAGAGCACCACGTGGCTAAATGTTGTTTGTTTACAATTGGTGAATGAGGTCCATTAAAACAAAAAAAAAAAACAGCACACAAACAGGTCTGTGAAAGTTTTAAAATCACGATTCTTACATCCCAGAGAAAATAAACTCCGAGCGTTCTGACCCCCCCCCCCCAGAATGTTTCCAGTGTGGCGGAGGCAAATTGATGCCATGTCATTGAACTCAGGACTTTTATTTTAACCCTGTAGCTGGAAAACTTTAACAAACATTGTTTTTCTCCAGCTATTTATTCTCTCTCAATTATCTTGTCTTCGCCTGATAGATGTTCTTATAATCATCATTTCTTCCCCATTCTACATTCTCTGACACCATTGCTTCTTCTCTGACACCATTGCTTCCTCTCTGACACCATTGCTGCCTCTCTGACACCATTGCTTCCTCTCTGACACCATTGCTTCCTCTCTGACACCATTGCTGCCTCTCTGACACCATTGCTGCCTCTCTGACACCATTTCTGCCTCTCTGACACCATTGCTGCCTCTCTGACACCATTGCTGCCTCTCTGACACCATTGCTGCCTCTCTGACACCATTGCTTCCTCTCTGACACCATTGCTGCCTCTCTGACACCATTGCTGCCTCTCTGACACCATTGCTGCCTCTCTGACACAATCGCTGCTTAGACTTAATACATGTAACCCTTGCGTTTTGTTTTTTATGACCAGATGGACTTTTACTGTTATCTCTTATTTCCCTTTCATCTTCTGAACTTTCTCTGCCTTCCGCCTCCCCCAACCTCCGATCTTTTGTGGAATCAAATCCCCGTTGTCCATTATTGTCCGTTGCAACACACAGCCACTGAATACAACTTGACGTTTCATTTCTTGCAATGGTCTCAGCTGCTGGAACACACCCTAACAAAGTGTTCGACCCTAAAAACTGACCTTTACGTTTTGACTGCAACAACTTATCAATTCTTTTTTTCTTACGCTTGTTTGATCTATGCATAATGCCCCAACGTGATGAGATAATCGCTGGATCGCATTAGATAAAGATATGCACTATTTCTAGGAAACAAACGTTCTGTACAAGCTTATGCTGCAAGGTAATTGTGCAAGACATCAGGTTCCATTACAATAAATAAAGGCGCAGACTAATGGAATTTCCTCTTCCAGAAGTACGTGATTTTAGCATGTTATCACATTTTGTCTGTACATCTATATGTATATAAGTATATCTTTATCTGCATTATACATAGACACACATATTACTTTGTGTGAGAAATTGATGTTTTTTTTTTAAATCTTATTTTTAAATCCAATCTATCCAAGCCATCGGTTTCGTCTATATTTGATTAGCAAACATGTTTTTTTTTTTAAAGTTAGTTAAATATGATGAATTATACAATTATATCTATCAATAGTATCTCAGGAAATTGTACATTACGAAATTACGTCGGTAAAAAATGCAAGCCTATGAATACAGCTCTCCTTATCTATCTCTCTCTGCCTTTCTCTCTCTCTTTCACTCTTTGTCTACCCTTCTCTCTGCCCCTCTCTCTCTCTTTCACTCTTTGTCTACCTTTCTCTCTGCCTCTCTCTCTCTCTTTCACTCTTTGTCTACCTTTCTCTCTGCCTCTCTCTCTCTCTTTCACTCTTTGTCTACCTTTCTCTCTGCCTCTCTCTCTCTCTCTCTTTCACTCTTTGTCTACCTTTCTCTCTGCCTCTCTCTCTCTTTCACTCTTTGTCTACCTTTCTTTCTGCCTCTCTCTCTCTCTCTTTCACTCTTTGTCTACCTTTCTCTCTGCCTCTCTCTCTCTCTCTCTCTATCTCTCTTTCTCTTTCACTCTTTGTCTACCTTTCTCTCTGCCTCTCTCTCTCTCTCTTTCACTCTTTGTCTACCTTTCTCTCTGCCTCTCTCTCTCCCTCTCAGTCTACCTCTCTCTTTCTTTACCTAAATAGGTGAATTGATGGATGGATAGATGGACTGGATCGAGTACATGGATTAGATAGACATATTACATAGACAGAATGATTAGATAGACATATTACATAGACAGAATGATTAGATAGACATATTACATAGACAGAATGATTAGATAGACATATTAGATACACAGAATGAAAAGATAGAAATATTACATAGACAGAATGATTAGGTAGACATATTACATAGACAGAATTATAAGATATATTACATACACAGAATGATAAGATAGACATATTATATAGACAGAATGATTAGATAGACATATTACATAGACATAATGATTAGGTAGACATATTACATAGACAGAATTATAAGATATATTACATACACAGAATGATAAGATAGACATATTATATAGACAGAATGATTAGATAGACATATTACATAGACAGAATGATTAGGTAGACATATTACATAGACAGAATTATAAGATATATTACATACACAGAATGATATTAGACATATTATATAGACAGAATGATTAGATAGACATATTACATAGACAGAATGATTAGATAGACATATTACATTGACAGAATGATTAGATAGACATCTTACATTGACAGAGTCGTGCAGTTTTTATTGTACAACATATTTAAAAGAAATGTCATTTTCTACAATATTAGGGAAAAAATAGGGAATACATATTTTCTTTTTGATGTTGTTAATTCTTCTGATACACCGGTTCGACGAGTTACAGCAGAGCCAATTTATTATTTGAAGTAACAATGATATAAAAGAATCTCGCGAGACTTAAATTGTGTTTGCACTTTAGCTCTGTCTTGTATTCAGTTAGATTTCTTCGTCTTCTTGACTAAAAATGTTGAATTCTATTAACGAGGCTGATCACAATCGACAAGATAATTCCTGGCTGTAGCTAGTCTGCTCATTATTTCAATCCAAATGCTAAGATAAGCCTCGCGAGGTCAAGGGACGGACGAGAATAAAACGTTTGTCCATTGGCGGTGATGGGTTCAACTTGTAAGACAGTCGTCATGACATTTGTTGTTTTTTACACATGCCTACATCTGGTGACATTTATGTTTTATCTTGTAGATTACAGACGTTACTTCAAAAATATTTTTACAGATATTTTTTAAAGTATCTAAATATTCGTGGGAATAGTTTTTTTAAAACACACTTACACATGTCTACATCTGGTGACATTTATGTCTCGAAATATTCGTGGGAATAGTATTTTTAAAACATACTTACACATGTCTACATCTGGTGACATTTATGTCTCGAAATATTCGTGGGAATAGATTCTATTCTTACGTTTTTAATCCTTCTTTTTCGAAGATTTAAAATTAGAACAAAAATATTTCTAGACGTAGATCAAAACTGTACAAATTATTTCCAATAACAAATTTGGGAAGAGGAATATTATAACAATAACATGAAGAGATTGTTATAACTCACTTTTTTTAGGTTAAAGGTTTCCAGTAATAACTTGGTTGTTTATTTCAATATCTTTGATTTCAATAATTTATTGTTAGGTTTGATGCAGACATGTTAGGCGGGGGGTCCCTAACAATTTCAAAATGGTAAAGTACATCTCTTTTAGAAACATGTTTGGAATGTTTTTCCCAAACTGTTATTAAAGTTAATTTTTTTAAAATTCATTGTTGTCTTTCAATTAGTTTTATCTTCAACATCTATTCTCCCGTCATCTCCTACGTACTACTAATCATACAGTGTACGAAATATAAACAAACTTTTTTTTATATGTAACGGATGTATGTGTACTCAGATGTAGCTGAAGTATTTCTGAAGGATGATTATGTAAAGTGCGTGCGTACCTTGCTTGATGTATTTTCAATCTGCGAGTTCTTGGAACACATGCACACGTCACAAATATAGATAAGGTACTAACAGGAACACAGACTCAATGACCAAGTTGGCTCAAGTTGAACTTCAAACAAAACGTTTAATACAGAATGGGCCACAGTCTAGTCTGTCACTATAGAACGATGTTATCCCCTTGAGAATCTAGCGGTAACTGATTAATTAAAAGTCTATCCTAATCTCTAAACCAAAGCCTATGTCGTCACTATAAAATATACGTTCACTGTCGGTCTAACAAAGTGCGCAACCCAACTAACTAAACTAGCTATCTAACATATAGCAAGAGACCGTGTCACGTGGTGTTACTTTTAAGGTCCCAAGAGAAACTACGAGTTTCTACACAGAAGTGTAAATTAATGAAAGGGAAATAATTCGTTTCCGTAAGGAGTACATTATTAAACTTTCGGTTTGAAAAAAACAACTCATATCTATAAAGGTGATAAGGTTGTTTCAATGTCCGAAATTCAGTCTGGTGAGTTTAGAAGTTGAAAGCTTCATGTTTATTCTATCAATTAATGCGAAAGTTTTATTGTTTTTTGGAGTATAATGTGTGTTAATGCTTGGTATATAGTATGTGTTCAATCTTTTACGATTTCTACTTAAAGAGTCAACTATTTTATTTCGTAAATAGAAAGTCAGTTATTTCTTGATCTAATTAAGGAACTCCGGCGGACAAGTGACAGTCTTGTAATACACTATTTTAAGTATTATTGTAACAAACTTACTAATTTACTAATTTGACACCTTACCATGCCATCACCATCTTTAAGGGTCCATTTTATCTCTGTTACTCTTTGTAGATGACATATATATATATCTATTATTTTAATCTAAAACACACACACAAAGGGGTTACTTGGTTGTTATAGAATTATAAAATCATGTCTTAAAAGAGATTTGGTGTGTTATCCAAAGCAATGACATTGATGGCTAATTGTTGTTTCTAAGAGTCTCCCCCTGACACGTTACAAACAAAGAAGAAACGCAAGACTGTGAATGCTGAGAGTGGGGAATGGAATAAACTAGAACGTCGGCTTTCATTCTCTGTCTGCAATGAATATCTACAAGTTCTGAACAAGAATTCCATTTTTCAAAGTGACAATTTTCTTGATTCAATTTCTGCACGAAACTTATTAAAATACATATGGTAGTGAAGGGAGACAATCACTAACAAGAACTGAGATTGGTCGTCTGCTTTGTCTCGATTCTAATGTTATGGTAAGAATACGAAAGATTGTAAGTTTGTCTAGAAAACGACAAGTGGTTGAAAACTGTTGACATTGTTTTTAATCTCCGGTTCTGGCTGTCTCTAGCTAGGTCAGTCTTTTTTTTTTTTAAATAACTAACACTTTTGAACTAGTAAGCACCTCATCTGATTAGCCTTCTTTAAGACAAAAAGTCTACTGTCAAATTTAAATAAATGACGCGCCTACCTGGTCGTGTGGTATGCGCTTTGGACTGTCATCACGTTCGTCACGAGTTTCTTTACCCCCATTCCCCGCCGTCCAGCTGGAGATCTGGGTTTGGACAAATTAATCGAGACTAAAGTTTTGTGAAGAAAAATGCGAAACTTCTAAGGAAACAGCGATTTTGTGAAATGTTATCTCAGAAATACAGACATTAAGCCATTCTAAGGGTGGTAGTTCTGGAATGAAGACTTTTACTTCAGGTGTGAATATGTTATAGCTACTGTTATTATTCTGCTTTACTTTCTTTTATTTCTTACAATGGTCAAGTGAACATTACAGATTTTTAAAAAAAAATGCTTTTTTTGGGGGGAAGGATGGTGTGGACAGTCGTTAACTTGTATCACCAAACTGCTGGTAGACAACTAAACCGCAGTTGGCGTATTATATTTTAACTTACAAAACTTTATGTAACTTGAATAACTTCTTTGTTTATTACAATGTAGACGGAATCAACTTAAGATCAAATGAAATGAATGTAGTGACTTTATTGGTAATATCAAATGATATTCTGAACAAAATTTAACTCACTACAAAAACATCTTTTCAGTCTGGCTTTATGGAGTCGTCTGTCCTAACTAAGACCGCTGACGACAATGCAGCCTATCTTGCATCATTCACAAACAATCTCTAACTATTCCCACCGTCACCATAGAAACACACACATACACTCCATAACAAAGGGGATGGGGGAAGAGACTGGGTCGTACCGTGCGTTCCCTCACAAATGGCGTCGCCAATGTAAAAAGGTTTTGGAGCGCTGTCACATATTTCATCTTCCAATGCGGCTTCAGATGACAACTATTTGGCCCCCCTTTGCTTCATTAATGTTAGGAGAGTGAAGAATATAACCCCCACCCCAAATAAGAGAAGTTATGTAGGGCTCGGCGTTGATATATTTGTTGATTCCTGAGATAGATTTATAATAATCTGGACTGTCACGCATTGAATCCAAATTAAAGATTCCAGAGTTTTTTGTACTACAGTAAATGTGATGGAGCTAGTCTGGCTAGGGCCCAATGCAGCAGTTAATCAATAGAGAAAACACATAGATCTGTAGTTTTAAGCTTTTCTTTCGCTATTCTTTCTCTCTGTCTCGTGTTCTCTCCCTTCTCGTAGTTAGTGTATTTATGAGACTACATCTGTCACCTATTGCTTTTGGTTAAACCAGATCCCTCCCTACCTCTTTAGTATGCAATATAGTGTTGTCCAAGAAAACTTATGCACAGAAATACATTTTAGACAATACCTCAAAAGTCTTCTTAACCGCAGAATTGCTCTACATCTTATTAGAGATTTTTTATTATTTTTATTTTTGCGTGGAACCACTTCTTCTCCACCGCCCTTTTGATTTGTTTTTTCATTTTTTTGTGTTGTTTTTATTATTTTTAAATTTTACTAAGAACTATTAACTATCACGTTTCAACCAGTGTTTACAATTGTGTAAACATTTTTGTAATCTGATGTCCAGAAAGGTAACGCCAAACCAGGACATGTATACACGTGATTTAGTAGTAGACTAAGTATACAAGTGATTTAGTAGTAGACTAGGTATATAACGAGTTTCGTAGAGGCAAGGTGGCTCAGTAATTAAGAACTTGGCTTCCGAATTGAATGCCCCTGGGCTCGAATCTTGGAATTTTAGAATTTCGTGTTTTTTTTAGGACGCCCCTGAGTCCCAACTGAGTCCCAACTGAGTCCCAACTGAGTCCCAACAACTATAAAAAAAAAAAGGGGAATGTAAAGGCAGTTTGGCGATTTGATTTGATCACATGATTCCCTTGTTAACCGTGACCTTTACATTATCTGCCCTATAGATCGCAAGTTCTGAAAGGGTTGCCTGACCTAAGGCGTAGTTCACTTACATGCTCAACTTGTCTTATGTTGTACCGAAATGGGGATGATACTTCAATAGTGAAAATAAAAACTTCCTGGAGGTTCTTCACAACAGTGAGGCAGAGAATGTTTTCTACTAACATTTAGCAAAGTGCCACTTAAGACATAGTGCACGGACTTGAGCAATGAAACTACTGTAGTTACTCGCATGCCGAGATTTTCACCTTTACCCCGACATTTGATTTGAATCATAAACGTTCTATATTGGGATTCAACCACAAATAAATAAAAGTAAAATCCATTATGGATCCGTATTACATATTTACCACAAGTGATATTGAACTGTCTATGTCTAGAATCACTTTGAATCAGATAGAAAGTGGGAGATAAAACGTGAAAAAACAAATCCACCCAAACAAACAGACTGAGTGAGTTAATATATGGTTTGTTAGAAAAAATAAAATATCTTTTTGCATTCTGTACCACAAAGACGCTAGCCACACAACTTTTTTTTGGCTCTGATAGCAACACAACATCCAACCGTCACGTCATATAAGAAATAAAGACATTAAGAGTATTCTAACAGGACCGAGGTAATACTGGAATTAAGACTTTTACTTTTACTCTGTTGACTTTCTTTCTTCATATATTCTGATATTACGGTTTCCCAATATTTGTAATAACTGGCTGAATAATTGCTGAGGGGTTTATTTTTGGTTTGTCTTCAATATAGAATAATTTTTTCTATTCAACATACCATTACTATTACATAGAAGTTGTTGACGTCATCTCTGTGAAAACTCATTCAACATGCAAGCTGCGGCAATTGGCATGTTATAACAAATCAATATGAAAAATTAAATCTTCAGCAAAATCATGAATGTTTTATACCTAACATGAGTCAAGGCACTAAGGCTGGCTCTGTAAGTCTCTTTAATCCTCTTCCCTTTAATTGAATAGCAGGAGAAGCGGGTAGCAGGTCAGAGAGAAGCGGGTAGCAGGTCACATAGAGTGGTTAGAGTTTGTCTTAGGCTGTTAAAAAGACGAAACATTGAAGGTTGAAACTAACTAGCTTCACGGAATATAGTTTTGCAATGCAGGTAGATTGATAAGTCCAAGTTTTTTTTAGCAAGAATATCAGATGTTATGAACTATAGGATCCCAATTACCACACTCCCTACGCACTCAATATTAATTGTTACATGCGTGATTGACTGTCCTCCTCCAAAGCACGAGGTCCTCCTTGCCTCCGTCCTGAATGCGGACATTTTAAGGAATATACGAGGTAGCATCTTGTTTCATTGTGAAGTATTCTACTTGTGCTATATTCGCAGTATCAAGAGTAATTGTCGACATTTATATAGGGTCCGGGTCAGTATTAAACACCAAATGCCCCTAATAAAGGTAGGTCCGGGTCACTATAAAACACCAAATGCCCCTAATAAAGGCCGGTCCGGGTCAGTATTAAACACCCAATGCCCCTAATAAAAGCCGGGTCCGGGTCAGTATTAAACCCCAGATGCCCCTAACAAAGGCCAAATCAGCCTCTAATAGACATGTTTTTAGGGTAAAAGTAAAATAAAGTGCCCCTTTCAAACCATGTCTCAATAGGGAAGATGAAATAAAGGTCATCTGTTTCTGTAGCCCACGGTCAATGAGGGCATCATGTGACCAGTACAACGACCAACTGCCTTTACTTTTTCTTAACTTATGGCAGGTACACATTATAGCTGGACGGACTCTTTTGGAAAAGATTGACTAGCTCGTTGGCCACACTGGAAAAACTCTAGTTTGGCCACTATAATTTTTCAAATGAAAAAAGAAGTAAATTTAACTTTTAGTCTTGAACCAACTATGCGTCTTCTGGTGTTTTCCAATGTAGGCCCTTTTTATTCTAGAGTTTAATAAACAAATGTTCAGGAACATTTTGCGCATCTTCTTCTAAGTCTAGATATCAAGAGTTATTAATGGAATTGTAGAATGTCTAGAAGACCTAAACATTCGCTAGACCAGGATTCTTTCTCGGGAAAGGGGGAACGTGGTGGGCTACAAAATGTTCCATTTCATATTAAAAAATCTAACATTCATTAGCAGGGGCGGACTGGGTATCAAAATCGGCCAGGGCATTACCATATAAACCGGCCCACAAATGACATGTCATATATTTTCGGGGGGGGAATTTTTACCACACTCCACAATTTATATATATATGAGTGAGTGTGTATATGTAATTAATCTTCATTCATTCTGATCTTTCATTCTTTCAAACGTTTTTCTACCCTAGAATACTCTCTTCCTATAATTAGTGGAAAAACAGTACACACCGCCTAAGGGCAGCTAGGGAGTCCGAGGAGCGCTGGGAGCTACGCAGAAACCCCGGAACCAAGCATTATTTTCGTTATTTTAAACTTTAAAAATGCATATTCTGAGGTATCTACAGTGCAATCTTCCGCCAAAAAAAAATTCAAAAACCAAATCTGCTATTCACTGCACTTAATTAATGGAGTCCAGCGACTGGTAGAAAATGGTAACTATAGTTTTGCTTTAGCTTTTGTATTGGAGGAGGAAGGCAAACCACAAAACCACTTTTGGCTACGCTCATGAAATTTGATGACTGTAGTTTGCTTAAGTTGGCTGCACTGGGGCAGTAAGTTAAGTTTCCCTTTCAGACAATGAGGTCTGAGGCAATCGATGGTTTGAAGACCCTCCCATCCCGGATACGCCCATGTGTAATATTATAGGTGTAAGCCTAATTCTCTACAAAATATATAAAGTTTGATAACGCATCGAAAAATGGATGTATGCATTCGTAGGATCACATATTAATACATGTATGTAGTTTGAAACCTATAAACAATACAATAGCAGCCTAATTGAAGCTTTTTGGTATTACTTATAGATTACAGAAGTTTCTTTAAAATATAAGATTGTTACGTCTTACGCATTTCATGTGTCAGTCTAGTCATGCATGTTGATCTGTGACTTAAAATATGCTAAATCATTGGTTTTCCTGGCTGACTCAGGCAACCCATTCCATTAAAAGATAAGAGAAAGCAGAACGGAATTAGAGAGGCACTTACTTAATCTGATAAGCTCTTGCTTCCTCCTAGTACATTCTCAAAAACACGATTTGTATATGAATATACCATGACCCATTATTTAAAATATAAATCTCCTTTCATTAAATATTGGATGTGACAGCGCTATATAAATTATTGTAATAATTTTCATCATTAATGACTTCATACTAAGCATAAGTTTCCATTGATTATAATAGTATAAAAATTGATTTAGATCTAGATTTATTTTTTAATTAAATAATTTTTTGTAAGCCTTAAGTGTAGTATTATTAGATCTATGTTATTAAAAAAAAAAAAAAAGAAACTTACTTTTTCTTTTCAAATCGCAGAAAGTAGAACTTTAAACCCATATTGAGCTGTGAATAAGTTGGGTGGTTTGCATTTTCGCGGCTGAGTGTATGTGTTAAAGTTAATTTCGATTAAGTATTGTTAAAGAGCTAATTGTCGCGCCTATCTTTTAATTTTTTTTTTGGTGCGTTATATTAATGTTTTCTAACTTTACCTCTCTCATCCCTCTTTTTGGTTTAATTTCATTGGAACCATTAAAAGACGGGGGAGGGAAGGAGAAAAAAAAATGGGAGTGCCATCAAAGGCCAATGACTACCAGCAAAATGATTAGGCCAAACACAGCCTCGAAGACATCAAAGCAGTCCATGCCGCTCGTGCATAGCAGAAAGTACGGTCTAACATTTTGCAAATGATAATATGTACAGTGTATAGTGTATTTTTTTTTTATATACTTTTGAATTTCGAACAAAATTAATTGTAATAAGAATTTAAAGAAAACAAAAAAAAAATAATAAGAAAACGTGTTCAGGCCTTTGTGTCTTGCTGCTGTCAGTTTTTTTTCTTAAAGTTGTCTGCATTGAATTTTTTTTCTTTGGTCGCGACAAGACGGGCCCATTTGGCACCGGCCCACCCGGGCATTTGCCCGTTTGCCCATATTGCCAGTACGCCCCTGTTCATTAGGGATTATGAGAAAAATAATCGCGCTATAAAAAAGATGGTATTGTCTTTTTTTTAAAAGTATTTTGTATTTTTTTATTTTTTTATTTTGTATTTTTAGTTAACTTGTATCTTCGTGGAAACACTAGGTGGGCTCAAAAATCTGGACAATGATCTCGAAAACGGCTCTAAATTCCTATAGATTGTCCATTAATGTATATCGTTGAGAAAAGAATTATTAGCTCGTCGGCCACAATTGGAAAAATGTAGTTTTACCGTTATAATTTTTCATACTATAAAAAGAAATAATTTTACATTTGGCCAGAGGAGTGGACAATGCTTATCTTGAACAGACTTACACGTCTTCGGGTATTTCCGCAAGTTGGCCCTAATCATGAATGGGTTTAATAAATTAATGTTTAGGGACATTTTGTGTATAGTCTTCTAAATCTAGACCTAAAAGTCTATCATTAGAATAATGTAAAGTCTAGTACATTTATACATTCACTTAACCAGGATTCTTTCTTTTTCTCGCCGTTGGGGGGGGGGGGGGGGGATGGGCACAGTAAAAAAAAATTCCATTCTTCAAATCTAGCTTTCATTAGGTCTTAATAGAAAGTAATTGATCAATTAAGTTGTATAAAGGAGGTATTATCTTTTTTAAAAGTATTTTTCAATCTTTTCTAGTTTTATGAACAATGTCTAACATTGCTATTTATAATAATAAAATCGTTCGCTTCGTTGCCCTAGAATTTTGCAAGCCGCAATATATAGTGAAGTTGGATTGACAAAAGTTTTTGTAGGTTTTTAGATCTGAACATAACAGACAGATGGACGGACTGACACCCCCCCCCCCCCCCCCTAAAAATACAGCATATGGCGGCTGTTTCCCTTTCTATTGCCGCTACAATCAAGCCACACAGATTGTTCAATCAAACACATTTACAAACCAAAAACGAATAACAAAATGAACGGGAAAGTGTGGCATGTTCTATTGACCTTAGGCTACATGTCATCCATTCAGAATACAGTTCATTACCTTGAACTTTCAGCACGTGAATGTCTTCTTAAAGGAATTATTTTTATTGAATGTTTTGTTTTCTAATGCAGATTTTAGAATTTGTTCTGTTTGAAGTTTTTTTTACTTCATTCTTTTCAAAGCAACAAAATTATTGAATAAAAACCTTTAAAGACGCTTTAGGATTTAACCTTTCAAAATACAAACACACTTTATAAATATTTGCATTTTTGTTTTGGTTAAGATTTCATTCTGAAGATTCGCATCAAAGAATTTCTTTGTATTGTCCCATTTTTCTTTTCATTGTGTTGTATGTTAATTAACTGTTGTTCGGTCGTTGTAATTGTCCCGGTTTTATACCCTGACCGCTCCCATCACCCGTCGTCTTGAGGACAGTTTGGACGAGGAAGTAGATTATCTTCATCTCTGAAGGAACATCCGAAACATATAAAAAGGAATTAGAGTAGATGACCCATATGAGTTGCTTACTCCTAATTAATTGGCATCGAAAGTGTTTTCTTTGTTTTCATTTTGCTTTCGTGTAAATTTCAATGCTTAAAACAGGTTTGTAGCAATGTGCATGTTACCATTGTAAAAAATCAATAAAATGAATTAATATAACTATCCAAATGACTTTGTAAAGTACAGAAATAGACTATGAAAATATTCTATGTTTGGGTAACCATTGAAAGATATTCAATTGTAATTATATATCAAATTTAAGTGCATATCTCCTTTTGCATTTAAATGAAACATGCATCAGACGAAATTCAAATCAAGTGCAGGATGCAATGTTGACTTGTGCAAGGTTCAAATAAATATCCTTGTTGAATTTAAAAGGCGATTCCCTATAGCCTGACGTATCATTGTTCACTGGATTCTGATTTTGTCATTGATGAACTCGGAACTATGGTTCCAAGAGAAGTGAATAACAAAATACATTCCTATAGATCTACAGAATTAAGAATCGCAATGAATCTACTAATATGGTCACGTGGTTAGACGTGTCCATATTGATCCATCGCATGATTAGTCTTAATTGATATCTCATATTTTTTGTGTAGATAATTGGAATCAACGTTTTCTGGTGAACTTAAATCTCTGGGTAATTAGACTGTCGTATAAAAAAGAGCTCTTTGAGGGTTAACGTCACGCTCCGACACCTAATTCGGGAATTTGTTTTTTCAATAAATGTATCTATTCCACTTTACAAACTTCTAACCTGCTCTCTCTCTCTCTCCCCCCCCCCCATATCTGTATCTATTTTAATATTTTCTGAAATGTCAACTGATCACTCTACATGTCCCTCGGAGAACACTACGCTCCATGGACTTAACGCTTCTAGCGATGTCACGTTTTTCCTTTAAAAGTTACGGTTTGCATATTTTTTCAGTACACTGGCCAAAGATTTAGAACTCACTCCCCGTTGATCTCAGACAGACCACATGCTTCACTCCATTCACGACGAGCATGAAAACCTAGCTGTTTAAAACATTTTTAGATTAATTTGTCAGTTTAGCTCTCGTGTTTCATGTTTGTAATGTTATCACAGCGCCTTGAGCCTACGTCATGTTTGTTAACAGCGATCTATAAATTAAATTATTATTATTATTATTGTTATTATCACTATCATTATTATGCTAAAATAAATGTAGTTCTTCTAGAGACATTTATCTCCTTATAATTTTTCCTAATTTCCTTCCTTTTAAATATCATTTCTAGTTTCCTTTGGGACCAAACAACTTTCTTTTTTCAACCTTACAAAATATCCCAGTCGTAAACGTATAGTGTACTTACGCCCCTTATTTCTTGAAAGACTATGCTCATTGTTTTGTTTTGTTTTTTATTTAGTTTTAAGTGAAAAAAAAAGTACAGTATTGAGCTCTGACCGTCATTTTGTTGTAGAGAGATCGATTGATTGATTGTTTGATTGTTTGTATTGATTACTTGACACGCGCACAAACTGGCATGCAAATGTTAAATACTAATTATAGTAACAATCAAGTTACTTCCCTCTGACCCACTTTTCAACAGGAATACCGTCTTTTCTTTTTGAAAGGGTAGACGTGGTGGGGGTTGGGGAGGGCTTAAACGCCTTTCTGGCACTAATGCTCAGTTAAGTACATAGATAATCTAGCTCTTTAAGACTTCGCGTGGAAAACTTTACATGAAGTAGAATCGACTATATAAAGATTTAAACATTTTAACTTAATATTTTTCTCGGATTTTATATAAATCTATGTGTTTAATTTTTTTTTAAAAATGTTTCAAAGATATTGTTGATAAATGTTAAATGATGCACCGCTGATCTAGAGGGAGCCCTTAATGTGCCTACAATGTACCACCACTACTGGATAGGTACCGCCATTTAAAAAACGGCATCCACGAGGAACGGCATGGTGAGAGAACACCTTTTCATACATCCTTTTTAGATCGGACATCCTTTTGGCGTTCCAAGTAATCCAAACTCAAGTAAATCACTGGAACATATTTGTTTGGTTGCCCTATCTATTTTTTTTTATGAATGCATTCGCTTAGGTATTACTGTCCGATATCCCCATCGTAATCTATTATTTCTACTTCTGTATGAATCTGGAGTAATGGTCTTTTATGGCTTAACACCTTTTAAAGTCTTTACTCCAAAAAATAGAAATCTGGAATGAACATGTAAAAAATACATGCGTACGTATACAGCATGAAACGTCCAGAGCATTAGAGAGTCTTCATGAGTTAGTCAAGAGAGCACCGCAAGTGTCAAGGTCAAGGTTCACCACATTTAAGTGTACATCAACAATTGATCACAAAATAAAAAAGTACATTATTGATTGATCACAAAATAAAAATGTACATTATCGATTAAGAACGAACAAATTGAAGCCTCTCGGAGGGAAGATGTAAGAGTTTATGGCTTCGAATCAAATAATAACCGGAATATTGAAAGCATAGTTACAAAGAAAAATCGGAATTAATGTGTCTCCTCCCTTCCCCCTTCACTTCACCTATTTATACGTATAAAGTAGAAGATTGTATACTAACTTTTTTTCATCTAGATGTGACCCATTACTGTAGAAGTGGATAATACAGAACGACCATTCACTGTAAGCTTTATATTTGACCTACTTTTGCATTTCTATACTTGTTGAAATACATAGAGATAATGCATGTCAAGACGATTGCAGAGCTTTAGAATTACACAAAGTAGATCAATTCATTTAATAAGCATAAGCATTACGGATTTTGTAATCTAGTAGCGTGGGCCTATTACTGGTGGATCATTGAGGCAGTGTTGTTTTAATCATATATATGCAGTAACATGTACATTTTAAATGGAGATTTATAACTAAGAAAACATCATAAATCGATCTCCGGCGAAAAATGGTTATGTCTGCGTTCGGGGTGGCAAAATATGTACGTCGCAGCTAGGGCTGCACAGCCACGGGAAATACTGCATTCCTCATTAATCGCCGGACTTATAATAATAAAAAAAATATTATTAGTATATCTAAGTAGGCCTAAATGTAGCTTTTTTCGACTATCGTTTTCAATATTGCCATGAAATCCAAGATGACCTTTTTGCACATTCTTAGAGAATTTAATATCATTGAAGTTCTAGATCAGCGGACGTTATATTTCCAGCACGCGGTTTCAGCCCTTTGATCACCGACTCCTTGATTCAAGGCTCTGTTAGACACAAGCACGACTCATAGTTTAATTCTGAAGGGGATGATTATAAAGTCTTGTGTGCTTCGTAAGCTGTCAACTATGCTATTTTTGTCATCTGTCTGGAGTCTGGACCATTCAATAGATCCAGCTGTCAACTTTAAAAAATCACTTCAGAGACCCGATTTGCATATAAGTGTAGCTTGACATAATATCGATATCAGTAGAACCCACATTCTTTTGATAAATCAATTACCTTGGCGATTTGTTTTTATTACAACAATTTTTAACGTGTCTTTGCAATTTAAACTTTTGTCTGGTGATAATATGTTCTTTTTTTTTTTAATTAAAAGTTCTTTCATAACTTAAAAAAGCCAAGTACATTTTTCTCAGGGTCTTAAAATAAGACTGTTTAATAGTGGTTCTTTGATTTCTAATACAAGGTGAAGAATTAGTAGAACTTTCAATGTCTTGCAATCTGATAACAGATGGGTTTCTAGTTAGCTAAAGATAAAGAGCATGAAGTTAGCGGTCCATATATAGATTGGATGAGTTTAGCGGACCACAGATAAATTGGATGAGTTTAGCGGATCACATATAGATTGAATGAGTTTATTGGACCACAGATAGATTGGATGAGTGTAGCGGGCCACAGATAGATTGAATGAGTTTAGTGAACCACAGATAGATTGGATGAGTTTAGCGGACCACAGATAAATTGGATGAGTTTATCGGACCATATATAGATTGGATGAGTTTAGCGGACCATATATAGATTGAATGAGTTTAGGGGACCACATATAGATTGAATAAGTTTAGGGGACCACAGATTGATTTAATGAATTTAGCGGACCACATATAGATTGGATGAGTTTATCAGACCACAGAGAGAGGGGCATGTTGTAGGAGAATGACAGATAGAGAACGCGTAAATAAGGGACCACAGATAGAAGGACATGTTGGTAGCGATCACAGATAGGACATATATGAGTAGCTTAAAAGTCAAGAGTTAAATAGAAAACAAACTCCAAAACTGCGACATACGTAAAAAACAAAACAAACTCCCAGATCGAATGAAGAGTAAATCTGTTTGTCTCTCTACTTGAAGAGTGAAAACTTATTTCCTCCACATATAGCAAACTATTTATATATATATTTAGTAACAATTGTAAAAAATATTGTAGTTATAAATGTATGGTCTTATGGAGTGTTAACATTAGAGCGTCATGGATCTTTACCTGTACCAAGATTCGAACCCTTAGTTACTAGCCCAGTAATGAAGCCATTCACCAGTTAAGTCAAGGTCGGTTGTCTCCGTTTTGTGAATGTTTCATAACTGTGGTTACTGGTTCCTCAACAGAACTGACATTTCCTAAGATGAATATGGAAATATCATCTCTTGAACATTTTAGTTCCACTAAGTAATTAGGTAGGCGGAATTTAAGTCTGTTTGATTTAATCCTTAAGTTTATCCTTTTCAGATTTTATTGGAGAATCTCACTATTGACAAATAAATAAAAATAGCTAGCTTTATTATATCCGGTGTTCAGATAATAGGGTGCGCTGTTGTTTGTAAAAGGTTTATAAACATTTTTAGCACTTTTTTTTTTTTGTACCAATTTTAAATCAAATTTATAGTTTATTTCATGAATAGCACAAATAATTTTTATTATTAGGCAGTCATCAGAGATCGTTCACTATGGGTCCTTGACATTATTGAGTTCGTCCATTTCAAAATCATTTCTTATCTTTTTTTATAATTTTTTATTTCTCCTCGTTCTACTTCAGATGTTCTTATATCGACTCTGCATTCCTCCAATTTCAATTCTTTCATTATGTCTTTATAATAATAATAATTATTATTATTTTGACCGACAAAACGGTAGATTTTAATCGCCCAGATCTGTTGCTCATCGATAAAAAAGAAAAAGCCTCTGCCGTTATTGACATCGCCATGTCACTATCTCATAATTTAAGAAAAACTGAGTTGGTAAATCAACACAAATTTGGGAACATAGGCTTGGAGATTAAGAGTTTATGGAAGTTATCTAAAAGAACAATATACCCCATTGTTGTATCAACCGAGGGGATAATAACTGACCTCACAGATACCTTCAAGGCCCTTAACATTCCTAGAAACATTCTCGTTGCCTGTCACAGGGGGGGGGGGGGTACTGCTGCAGACCTGCCACATCACCAGAAAATTCCTCAATGGAAACTGATAAAGGCACTACGATGAATTGTGTTTCCCTTTAACGAAACTCGATCCTGTCAGCTCCAGAGGATGAATACTCTTTCTTTTCTAACATAACAATAATAATAATAATAGTAATAATAATAATAAATAATCTTTATTATCCGAGGGAAAATTTGTTTTACTATTGAGCATTATAAAAAACAATACATAAATATAGCAAACTTTATGTGCTACTGTACACATTAGTCTACACAAACAAGTCTATGACATCATGACGTCAATAATCGTGTGTGTCTGTCTATCAGTATCATTCGAAGTAGTGCGACTTTACAGGGGGAAACAACCTCGCTAGGGATAATATTTGACAAAGCCGTGATTCTACCGACATCCTGAGATGACCTGATGTCTGTGGAGTTAAGACGGATTAACAGGGCGAGATAGAAGTCCTGGAGAGCTAGTTAGTGTCTCCCGTGGTGAGATGTAGGACAGCTAAGAAACTTTCCACTAACGAAGTACTAAACTAGAGTCTCTCAACTTGTATCTCCCAGGAACTCCTGCGTATTCGTCAGTACAGCGTTCCGCGTTCCTGTTGATCATAATTTAAAAGTTTTGAGAAGCCCTGACCGTAATTTTGTTCGATTAACCTTCATACACACACACACACAAATACAGACATACGCAGATACACACTCGCTAGTGTTGAGCGAGTTTTGAAGACATATGGCATCTGATATTGTTCTACTTAATTATGTAGATCTAGATCTGTCATAGCATCTTAAAGAATTACTATAGGGGGATAACTGTACCAAGCTCAAGCTAGCTCTCTTCTCTCCGTTATTGTCGTTGAAGTCTACGATTTTCTTCGCCATCATGACATCTATTAATAAAGAAAATGCCTTTTTTTTTGTACAAATATTCGGAGTTTTAACATCATTTTCGTAGCGACAAGTAGACATGAGTTGTGATGATAAACAGTACAGTACATACAGTTGTTTAGGTAAGTCCAGAGTCACAAGCATGACTGACTGGTCACTAATACTGACTAACTTGAAGAGTTGACGATCACTTTGTCTCTCTTGATCTGTACCAGCCAAAACCCTAAACAAAAAAAATGTTATCAATATTTTTTTTTTAAAGTTTATCTAAGGAGAAGAACACCACATTTACAAATATATCTCTCAGTAATACAGTAGTTTATATATTCAGTAGGTGTCAAACGAAAAAAGTAGAGTAATAATCAATAATTAATGAACTAATTGGTGGTTATAGATTAATGTTTTATTTTAGATACAATAAATTCTTGTTTCAATATTATACGATTTGCAAAACAGTCAGGGACTTGCCGCTATTTACGAATTCTAAGCGTTGCCACATATAAGTCAGTCGCACCTACCTACACTAGTACCGGTACTCTGTTGTCTTGCTAGTTAATGGTTCGTTTATCACGAACTTGCTGTTTCGCTGGTTGTGAAGAGAAAACAAAGTAAACTATTTATCATTCTATAGTCATAGGCCTATTTTTTTATATTTTTTTTTATTCTAATTTTAAAACAACTATTAACATACTGTAATAACTTAAGGGAGGCAACTCAACGAGACAAAGATGTTTATTTACATGGAGACATTACAAACACATATGACATCTGCCTTGAACACAGCATCTTTCTATCAGCTCTAGACTTGGGCGGAAATCGTTCTCCTCTTTAGCTAATCCCTAATCAACTAGAAGTCTGACCGAGTAAGGAACGAACGAGTTTTTGTACCGTTCGGTTCTAGTCTTCATTGACAGAAGTCGCATACTTCGCGACGACTGTACCGTTCGGTTCTAGTCTTCATTGACAGAAGTCGCATACTTCGCGACGACTGTACCGTTCGGTTCTAGTCTTCATTGACAGAAGTCGCATACTTCGCGACGACTGTACCGTTCGGTTCTAGTCTTCATTGACAGAAGTCGCATACTTCGCGACGACTGTACCGTTCGGTTCTAGTCTTCATTGACAGAAGTCGCATACTTCGCGACGACTGTACCGTTCGGTTCTAGTCTTCATTGACAGAAGTCGCATACTTCGCGACGACTGTACCGTTCGGTTCTAGTCTTCATTGACAGAAGTCGCATACTTCGCGACGACTGTACCGTTCGGTTCTAGTCTTCATTGACAGAAGTCGCATACTTCGCGACGACTGTACCGTTCGGTTCTAGTCTTCATTGACAGAAGTCGCATACTTCGCGACGACTGTACCGTTCGGTTCTAGTCTTCATTGACAGAAGTCGCATACTTCGCGACGACTGTACCGTTCGGTTCTAGTCTTCATTGACAGAAGTCGCATACTTCGCGACGACTGTACCGTTCGGTTCTAGTCTTCATTGACAGAAGTCGCATACTTCGCGACGACTGTACCGTTCGGTTCTAGTCTTCATTGACAGAAGTCGCATACTTCGCGACGACTGTACCGTTCGGTTCTAGTCTTCATTGACAGAAATTGCCTACTTCGCGACGACTGTACCTTTCGGTTCTAGTCTTCATTGACAGAAGTCGCCCACTTCGCGACGACTTGTAGTTATGACGCAGGGGGTAACTGTTGTCTTCTAAGATTTTTCCGATTTTCTGAGACTTTTTTGTTCAAAAAGTTCGTTTAAATATGGTTATGTTGTGCGTGCGGTTTTTTGGTGCTCTTTCTATAAGATTTGTCTTAGCGCGCAACATTCTCAATGAAATGTTGACAGATTTTGCATTCTCGTAAAAAATTATCCAAGATATTATGTAGTTTTAGGCCTCAAGCTGTTCAATTTGTATATGAAAAAAAACTTGTGTTATTTTCTTTGCCACGAAGACTTGTTGCCAGGTATTCCTAGTTATCGGAAATTCACTTATCGTGGATGGGTGTTCTTTAGTAAATTCGCAGTATACAATTAAGGCATAAATACTAAAGCGATGGCATCACATTTATTTTTGTTTTGTGAGCCGACGTCCGAAAACCACGATGGACATCATCGTTTTACCGAAATGTGTCATACATCTGTGATACACCTGTCATACACATGTACACTCTAAATTGTTCACTCTGCTGCTCATTTCCTCATTTCCCCCCTTCTTACAATTCGTTTACTCAACATTCAGATTTCTTTCTCTGGGTGATTAGTTACTTTATGATTGCCAATATCCGCCCACAGCGAAGGGAATGCGATCAATGAGGTCTGAGGTTTCCGTATCGCCAGAGCTCGGGCATTGATAGAATCACAAGACGTCGGTAATTTCCTGTGCACCAAACTAACCAGGAGTTAATCAACCAAAATTCCAAAGATAGGCTACATAGGTTTACAAACTAGTCTGTACTGACTGACAAGGTTGCAGTGTGAACCTTACTTTATTACAAATAGCTAAAACCTTTAGCTGTAGACATTGCAAAGTCATCAAGGCAGCGACAATAAAAAGTGACTGAGGAAATGCAATACATTTTTTTATCCTTTTATATTTCTATTTTTATGTATTCCTATACATATGTATTATCCAAATCTACTATTCCTTTAATATTCCAAAATGTCTCATAGAAAAATACTCTTAAGAGTCAAACATGAATCCAAGCACCCCTGACAGGGCCGGCCTTAGGCCACTGCAGCCTATGCAGTCGCAGTGGGCCCCGCTCTTTCATAGGCCCCGCGCTAATTCAAGATGTAAATTATAAAATTAAACCATTATAGCCTATATATATAGTAATAGCCTATAGAAGATTATGCCTACACACTTAGCGATTAAAAAGCAACATAATGCCTATATTTCCTTTAGGAATGTTATGTTCAATGTATGCATGTGTCTAGTTATTGATACATTATCTAATGATTTTGAGGACAGGTACACCTAGAAGTGGATTGGCGGTGAATTGATGACAAAGAGAGAGAGAAAGAGAGATAGTGAGATGAGACGATGAATGAATGACGCAGAGAGACAGAGAGACACTTTCTACACTATTTTCTTTTATTTCTTCTTGCATGTCTTAAACTCCATTTCCTGTAACTTACACAAACTGCTGACATCTTGATGAACATGTAATATTTATTCTACACCAAACAATCCACGTTTTCGCGCTAATCAAAATGTATAGGCCGGAGTGTATAAAATGCCCGAGCCGATTTTGATAAGCAGTCCGTCCCCGCTTGTCCTATATACAGACCTCAACCTACATCACTCTGACCATCCCACTTGCTCTTTCAACAAAATCGTTTCCCAATATCTTGCGGATACATCTATTCACATAACATAATTTATCTTTACCCTATCGCACTGTCTATACATAGCAGGCCTCGAAGCCGGGAAGAAGTTGTTTTTTTTATCAATGGCGAAATTGTGGTTATAAATATCGCCTTTCTTCTTTTACTAACACCCCAGTCCATTCCTTCCACACGCACAAATACAGACGCACACACAAATACATACACACACAAACACACACACATACACACATAAATATACACACACACAAAGACGCACACGCACACAAGTGCATAGCTGTTTAAAGCTTCAGGCACAAGATTCTGTGGCTTTGTTCCTTCATCTTTGTTGTTGACTTGTCTGACAACCCGCTCGTGTACATTCTCCAGTGGCCAGGACTTAAGGCCATGAGCAACGATGTAATATGGGCCATAATGGTTAGAAATCTCACGAAGCTGGTCTACTTTACCAGACACATTGATCGTATCGGCTAACGGAAAATGATTTCTAGAAATAATTTGCTCTCTCTGTAGAAAACGTTTGAAGTAAAATTTCTCATCCACATTTTTGTTATCAATGATCAGCAAAGCTCAGAAGTTTATTATTAAACTAAACGCCTCCGACACTTTCTGGTGGGATTAGTTCTAGAGGAAGAAATATAGAGATGAACTTTGAACTCGTAGCAAGTTTTGCATTTTTTTTAAATAGTAGTATAAAGATCTAACAATGACGCAATAATCTCTGGCTACAGACATTCAAATAGGGACGCTTTTGTTTTCTCGTCTTAGCAAGGTATATTAATTTAATAGTGAAAATACAACATTTTCCCCTAGTGCCATTAGAGAATGGTATGGGTTGCCTGAGTCTGCCAGGAAAAGCAAGGATTTGGCGGAGTTGAAGTCATTGATTGACATGCATGACTATATTGACACATGAAATGCGTAGGACGTAATTATCATCTTTTTTTGAAGTAACGTCTGTAATATATAAGATAAGAAGATAAGATTGTATCCACTGTGATGAATTAAGAAATCATTTCATCACCTGATAGTCATTTTAAGTTAATATTTGTTACTTTACAATTACAAAGTTGTTTGGTTCAGATGTCAACTTTTTTTTTTAACTGCTTACAAAAATAAATGTTCAGTTCTTTGTGGAGTTCAGGTCACACAAATGTATTGGCGTAGATGCTAAAATAATTGAGAAAAGATATGTAATACAAGATAAACAAATAATTTGGAGCCATGTCGTTTCAAAGTGGGGGTTGTTACTGAATTTTCCAATTATTGGCAATTGCGCTGTGATGTTATACAACTGAATTTTCCTATCGCGGATAATGTCTTTCTGATGTTATACAACTAAATGTTTTCAAATGTATTTTCTTAAGAATGAGATAGAGAGAGAGAAAGAGAGATAGTGAGATGAGACGGTGAATGAATGACAAAGAGAGAGAAAGAGAGATAGTGAGATGAGACGGTGAACGGATTACAAAGAGAGAGAAAGAGAGATAGTGAGATGAGACGGTGAATGAATGACAAAGAGAGAGAAAGAGAGATAGTGAGATGAGACGGTGAACGGATTACAAAGAGAGAGAAAGAGAGATAGTGAGATGAGGCGGTGAATTGATGACAAAGAGAGAGAGAAAGAGAGATAGTGAGATGAGACGGTGAATGAATGACGCAGAGAGACAGAGAGACACTTTCTACACTATTTTCTTTTATTTCTTCTTGCATGTCTTAAACTCCATTTCCTGTAACTTACACAAACTGCTGACATCTTGATGAACATGTAATATTTATTCTACACCAAACAATCCACGTTTTCGCGCTAAATGACCCTTCACTATGGCAAAGTTAACGTTGCGGTTTGCCATCGAAAAGATGATTTATTATCCGTTTACGTTGGTCACATTTTGCTGTTCAATAAAAGTCAATCGATTCTTGAAAGAAATAATTTGGACTGATTGAAGTTGCTGTTTTTTTTTCCTTGGTTTGTTTGTCAGGCATAGACATTGTATCTGTGAATGTCTCTAGATGTGTGTATATTGTGTGTGTGTGATTGTGTGTGTGATTATGTGTGTGTATTTGGTTTTCTTATTCGTGTGTTTATCTAGCCAGATTTGGACAACGAAACATGAGACATTTACTTAGCGTTATCTTCTTAAATCACTGTCTTGAAATCTCGAGAACCAAGTCTTCAGAAGTGTTATCAAATTATCCAAAAAGCTCTCTGTTCACGAGTCCTAGAAGTACCTCTGATGTAACGGCTTTGGAAACGTGTTTACCGATAGATAGTAGAGACATATTTGTTTCCTTGTAGAAGTCAGATGACCGATAATGATTTGGAAATAGTGAGGAAAAATAAAGTCAATTTTTTTTCATTTACATTATTACCTTTGGATCCAGTCAGTTTGACTTGATAGTGAACCAGTCCATTTGACTTGATAACAATCCAGTCAAATATTAAATACCCAATTTCTACCTATAGACCTATCTTTATTATAGTGGTGGTCTACTGGTTCAAACCCTGGGCTGCATATCAAGGATATTAAAAAAATGTTTTTCTTTCAGACCATGCGGTCTATAAAGCAGATGATGTGAAGGTCATCTGTTACTTTGGCCAACGGTTAATGAGCAGGGTGTCATGTGGCCAGCATAAAGACCAACTACCTTCACTTTCTCCAACTAAAGTGAGGTACACATTAGAGTTGGGTGGACTCAGGGGAGCCCTAAAAATCCCGAAATTCAAAATCTCAGGACATGGTCTGCACTATATATATATAAAGATTCTTATGTTAGATAATATTGGGTATGGTTGCAGTTTGCGCTGACCGCAATTCGTTTACCGTTTTCTCCTTTGATGTTTTACTTCAGCTCACACTATGTTCAAGATATTCAGTTTTCAAATGCCCATTTTCTTTATTCCATCCTTTTATTTTTTCGTTGTGGACAACATCAAATGATGAAAAGTCGCTCTAAAAATATGAATTCGTCGAAAGGTCAAAGAAGTTAAACGGGTTCAAAGCTGTGGAATAAATTGGTTGAGTGTATCAACAGCACAAGCCCTTGAACCTGAGTGAATCATCTCCTCAAGTGAGAAGCCCAAGGACTGCACTGTTCGTGCCTTCCGTCAATAGCAATATTTATCTGATAAAAAAAAACAACAAGTAATCAACATCTCACACATGGCAAACAATTACTTTAATTTACATTACAATAACATTTACATGACAGACTTACTTCCTGTGTTATTTGATTTATTCGGAGGGATGTTATAACTACGACAAAACATTGAGGCCAAATATTTCCTTGCCAAAGTTTACATGTAAGACATCATTGGGACCAGATATTAAAGGGCATTGCAAGAATGTTATGGCTAAGATGATTTAGCTGAGGTTCTTGTCAACTTGAGGGGGATTGAAGTTCTGTGGACGTTAGATCAGCTTCAGTGGTCGTCAGTATATGTGATGATTCTAATGCTCTCTCGGAGCCTGTAGCTTCCATATGCTTTCATGTATGTCATTCAGAGATTCAGAACAAGTTGATGAGCTTGTGCTTAAAGTGCTCCTTGAGAACACACATGTTAGAGTTAGACCATCTTTGTTTAAGATCAATGCCCATTGTGGCGGTAGGTCCAGATGTATATCGATGGTCTGCAAAAGCATTGAAGTCCAAATGAATGTATTGTATACTATTGTTTAACAGATACAACAAAGTGTCTACAATTCCAGACAGAACAATGTTTGCATCCACGTCATTGTTTCCAGGACAGCGACCCAATGTCACATACAATGATGTCTTCAGAAGCTTGTTTTGAGAAGTAGGTTAGCGTGCGACCAGTTTAGCATGCAGAGTGCAACAGAGAGAGAGAGAGAGAGAAAGAGAGAGAGATGAGATAGAGAGAAAGAGAGAAGACAGAGAGAGAGTGAGAGAGAGAGGAGAGAGATAAAGAGAGTGAGAGAGAGACAAAGAGAGAGAGAGAAAGAGAGTGAGAGAGAAAAAGAGAGAGGAGAGAGAAAGAGAGAGTTATGTTATCTTTTACTGACTTCATCGCAGCATCTTTTTCATAGTTAGCAGCGGAATATTATAAAAAAAAAAATTTTTTAATTCCTCTTTGAGATCGGCTTCCGGCCTCGCAAAAGTAGGGGCCACTCAAAAAGGATGTGATTAAATTACATGGTGGATGTTCGGACAAAGACGTTTGTGAATAACCAATTTCTCTTTCCCGTCCTCTTGAAGAAATTCTTTCTTTTGTCAGGTGCCTATATTATCTTATCTTATGAAATTCAGACGTTACTTCAAAAAAGATTATTACGTTCGACGCGTGTTCCTTATTCAATCTAGTCATGCTTGTTAATCAATGACTTAAATTCTGCCAAGTCACTGGTTTTCCTTGCTGACTCAGGCAACCCATTCCCTGCTCTAATAGCACTAGGGAAGAAGGAGCATTTGTACAAATTTGTCCTAGCATAGGGGACAAGAGCCTTCCCCACGTCTCTGATCGCACAATGTTAATTAATAAGACTAACACTAACATTAAATCTTAATGTAAAAATTATTTATAATTAAGTGCGTTCATATTAATTTCTTAAATTAAAAGAATCATTTTTGGTAAATTTTACATTCATACTCCTGTCCGTGAAATTCGGACGTACAGACAGAACATGCAAAACCAATAGTAGCTTTTTATCTTTCGGGAAGGTGAATGGTGTATTTTTATGAAAAAACTGAAGATTTTGAGTTTGTGTTTCCACACAGTTTTTGTAACCTTGTTCATTACCTGATAGTTCGTATCGAGAAGACATTTAAAGGTTGGAGCAGCAGGCGACTACTTGCTTCATCTTGAAAGAAAGATTTTCTGATTGGTTATGCTAAGAGTTATCTCCCTCTTTTTTCTGTATGTTTGTTCTTTTATTGGGAAGTTTATTTGACTAAATTATTATTACTGTGTTATTATTATCTCTACATTAGGAAACTGTAAATAGGCTATTATATATGTCCAGATTCTTTTTTTGCAGGTCATTTGGGGTTGGGGCTCCCTAAAAATTTCTAAAGGCTCCCTAACATGATGAACAATGTATTATCATTCGATAACCAGTCTGTTAAACGGGATGAAACTATGAGTAGGTTATTGTATTCACATTGTTAAATAGAATTATCAGTTGGAAAAAGCAGCAGAAATTCAGAAAGGGGGATTTAAAATATGTCGGTGTCTCGATGGTCCAATCCGCTACTGCTGAGTAGTCACAACTCTCGCGGGCGTGTACCGTCACATTGACTACACTCCAGGGAGGAAGGTGACTAATGGATGTGACATTTCATTTCCTAGTCACTTCTCACTACTCAGTATTTTGTACGTGATTGTCAATCAGTCTAAATTGGGTGATGATAGTTATTGGGAAATATAATTTGCTTTACTAATAAACTCAGTTATGAGTGGAGCTTTGCCAATTGGTGTTAAGACTATAAAAAAAATTTTTGTTGGCCCCATTGACGAGTTCGCGTTGCTAAGCGACATTCCTACAATTTCATGAGTTAACTAGAGCGATCATACTTCTTCTGACAGAAACATTTATAATTGAATTAAAAATTTTAAAACAATGACTGCATATTGTAACATATAATTAAAATAACTTTCTTTAGTTAATAGATTTAATTAAAGAAATAATACTGTTGTGTAAATTTTAATTAAAAAAAGCAAGTTAATTTTTCTACTTTTATATCTGGGACATCATTGATAGACTCACCATTTCTATTTTGATAATATCATGTTCTGTTCATGTACCTTGTCATTTTTTTATTTCTATTTGGCCTTTGTCTTATCACAGTTTAGTCATTATCTTATTGTCTGGCCATTATTTGAATATTTCGTGATTATTATCTGGCTATTATCTGGTCATTATTTCATCATTATCTCTTAATTTCCTGAATACCTTGACTTTATTTAAATATTTTGTGGTCATTATGTAATCCTCACTGGTCATAATCTGAACATTATCTGCTCATTAATCAACCCAAAAGGATTGCAATGGACTTGACCAAGGAAAGTGCGAGTTGTGGCTTTAAAGATGATCGCTGTGATATTTTATGTGTGCTAAATGTGCCCCCCCACCCCGTTTTCATTTGAGCTACTGAAGAACCTGCCATAGCGATACATTAAGTCGCTCGTCTGTTTACGTTTCTCACTCTTTAAGTTTGTTTGTAAAGCAAAAGACTATCTGACGGCTACACACTTGGATTGGGTCAGTGGTTTAGCAAATATATTCTACTAGCTGTTTACCTCTTTTGTATCTAACACTTCCATTGCTCTGCTTATATTTCAATGTCCTCGTTACTTTCAAACCTATAGTCACAGTCAATGTCATATACAATGTCAAACACAAATCTGCTCAATGTCATATACAATGTCAAACACAAATCTGCTCAATGTCATATACAATGTCATATACAATGTCAAACACAAATCTGCTCAATGTCAAGCACAAATCTCCTCAATGTCATATACAATGTCAAGCACAAATCTGCTCAATGTCATATACAATGTCAAACACAAATCTGCTCAATGTCATATACAATGTCAAGCACAAATCTGCTCAATGTCATATACAATGTCAAACACAAATCTGCTCAATGTCATATACAATGTCAAACACAAATCTGCTCAATGTCATATACAATGTCAAAAACAAATCTGCTCAAAGTCATATACAATGTCAAACACAAATCTGCTCAATGTCATATACAATGTCAAACACAAATCTGCTCAATGTCATATACAATGTGAAATAGAAATCTGCTCAAAGTCATATACAATGTCAAACACAAATCTGCTCAATGTCATATACAATGTCAAACACAAATCTGCTCAATGCCATATACAATGTCCAAACACAAATCTGCTCAATGTCATATACAATGTCAAACACAAATCTGCTCAATGTCAAGCACAAATCTCCTCAATGTCATATACAATGTCAAGCACAAATCTGCTCAATGTCATATACAATGTCAAACACAAATCTGCTCAATGTCATATACAATGTCAAGCACAAATCTGCTCAATGTCATATACAATGTCAAACACAAATCTGCTCAATGTCATATACAATGTCAAACACAAATCTGCTCAATGTCATATACAATGTCAAAAACAAATCTGCTCAAAGTCATATACAATGTCAAACACAAATCTGCTCAATGTCATATACAATGTCAAACACAAATCTGCTCAATGTCATATACAATGTGAAATAGAAATCTGCTCAAAGTCATATACAATGTCAAACACAAATCTGCTCAATGTCATATACAATGTCAAACACAAATCTGCTCAATGCCATATACAATGTCCAAACACAAATCTGCTCAATGTCATATACAATGTCAAACACAAATCAATGCCATGTAGGATTTGACTAACAATGACACAGTCATTATCATAAACAATAAATAAAATAAAAAAAAACCAATGCCACAATCAAAGTCATGAAAAGTTTTTAAAAAATTTTCTCAGAAGAATTGTTAAATGTCGTGCCCTGAAGTCGGAAATATTTCTCAAATAAATGTCAACAAAAATTTGATATTAAATCTATATTACTCGATTTTTTAAAATCTATTATTTTTACAATTATCATGAATCTAATTAAATGATACGATAGAAATAGAATGATCTAGATAATTTAATACTGAACCAATAAAACTTTCCTTATTTTTTAGGTTTGATCTTTATATTTGTATGTTGCAATGTAAGCTGTTCTATATTTTGACGGATAGTTGTGATTCTATAGTTTAGTGTCCAATGGAACTTTTTGGGCAATATTTTTGGTTATTTGGTAAGACTGTTAAGCTGGCTTACTCTTACAATTATATTGTACTGAAATTTCAGTTTTTGTAAAGTTAGTCTCTGTTTATGGTTACTGTAAAGTTGTTCTATACTTCTAGTTTCTATAACGCTGGTCTCTACTTTGTTCTATCCTAACAGTGCTACACATTGTTTTTTTTTTAAAAAATAGAACCAGTCACAAAATCAAGGAATATTAAGTTTACAAACAAGATGAAAAAAAAGGAACAGTAGACAGATAACAATTAATTATTAATTTAAAACGATTTTCAAACGTCAGTCCATTACCTTCATGTCTCTCGAAACAGATGCTACTTTTTTTTCTTCTGAACGAAAATCTTTCCTTTCTTATTTTTTTAAAATAAATCTATTCAATGTATATAAATAATTGAACATAATCATGTACCATAGCGAAAGTACTTGTCACTATTATCACGATTTAAGAGTACATAAATGCGTGCCTGGTCGTGGGGTATACGCTATGAAATAACGCCACGATGGTCCCTAGTTTGAAATTCTTGATCTACATCCCCTGAGGTCCAGCAGGACGTCTGGGCTAGGACGTAATAAACCTTATTTCCGAAGGGACGTCCGAAGCGTATCAACACAAGAATAAACCAACAACGGTTCTGACTAAAACCTTATTTAGTTTACTTTCATTATCCCGCTGAATAGAAGCGCATTAACTTTTGTTTTGTTTGGAAATCAGTATACACATGTTATTATTATACATAGACAACGGTTCAAGATTTATATAAAAAAAAATAACACACCGCTTTTCCGAATATTTCTGTTATATTACAGGCTATGATTTGGAGATCTCATTTCATTATAGCGACCATCGTGCTGAAAATAAGCTACTCTTAAGTCTTACGAATGCTTTTCAGTTTTTAAAATACAGTTTGTATAATTTAGACATAAATCAATTTTAAAATGAGAGGAAATAATTACGCGATGTTATTCAAGAGATGTGTCAGATTAAGGATAGTTATATAGTCAAAAATAATTGTAATAGACGCCAATTAGGATTCTATGGTAGTCATGATACACTAAAGTGTAATATTCGTAAATTTGAAAGCAAAGATTTTGTATTTCTATTTGTGGCCTTTTGTTGGTTTTTAAAAGTGTTTACTTTTCTATTTCATAACTTCTTTCTTTCTTGAGAAGTTATACTAATGGAGACCTTTATGTGCCAGACATAACTTTAGGGTTACTTACAAAACAGCTTTCGGAGACCAGGAGGTGCAATGTTGGAAAGAAATTCCAGGCGCCCCATTTATAATTTATTCTGACAACAAATGGATTGAACTTGTGTTTCTATGGAAACAATGTCATCTCTTGTAGCTAACTCATGGAGGTGATTTACATTTTGATAAAGAACTAAGTCACCCAGTTGACTGCCGGAAGTTGAATATATTAGTTGTAACTTCCTCTCAAAGAACGCACATTAAGGAAAGGGGAGGGGGGTGAGGTGGAGTGCTGAAACTGGTCCTGGAATTGATCCGCAGTACTTACTACATGATGCTGTGATTATGTATCGCTGATGTGGGTGCTTGTGAGCAGAACTGTAAATACGATTTCCGGTGAGTATGTATGTCAACATCTAGGTCAATGTACGCTGTTGAATGGATCTAGGAATATGCATTAACCCATTCATTAGATTTACATGAGCATATTACATATTTATTACATCTGCTGCTGGATATCGAAGTTGTGGAGAGTAGAAAGTAGGGCAAGGTGAAGGTCACGCACATAATAGTTGCAACGAGTAATATCTGCAAATATTTGAACGAACGCATTAGAAGCAGAACGCACTAAGATATGTACATCAACAACTATCAAAAGTAGTGTCAAAAGGGAAGCTAAAACCTGTATATGAATTCAATTAGGACCATTCGATCAGACGTAAGGCCCCTGCACTTTACACATCGAGTCAGTTTTATTTCGGAGTAAATGTATCAATGAAGCTCTTTTTTTTCTTCAAAGTCTCTTTCCAATTTCCCAACATCTTTGTGTAACTTCTCTAGACCGATTGGTTGATTCAAGTTGTGATCATTTCAAGTCAACATTTCGCAATAAACTCCAAATCTAGCTAGAAGTAGCACAAGATGCTCATCTTTTGGTTTGTCTCCCAAAATATAAGATCTAAGAGCTAAATATAAGATCTAAGAGCTAAATATAAGATCTAAGAGCTAAATGTAAGATCTAAGAGCTAAATATAAGATCTAAGAGCTAAATATAAGATCTAAGAGCTAAATATAAGATCTAAGAGCTAAATATAAGATCTAAGAGCTTAATTTGAACAGGTCTCGTTTTATTTTGCTTGGGGCAGAGGTAGCTATAAATAGTTTGTCTCATGGCGACACTAACCTTCGCCCATCTTTCAGTCCATTGAGAAGTAACTCATGGCCGTCTTCTTTGATGCCGAAATTCTGAACTTGTTTACATGTAATAGAACTCAAGTTACTCTCTTTAAGGACTTAGTGACTTCACGGCTTTCTGTTTTAATCATCTGAATTTCAAAGAAAACACGGGTATAAATAGACAATGCTCTTTTTCTTTCTATATTGTGGACTTGTTTTTTTTTAATTTTTTTTAAATCTTTGGATGTGTCCACATAAAACAAATAGAATAAATTCAACTTTTTTTTGTTTTACATTCAAGAAGAGCTTCTGTGCTGTACTGAAGAGCTTCTGTGCTGTACTGAAGAGCTTCTGTGCTGTACTGAAGAGCTTCTGTGCTGTACTGAAGAGCTTCTGTGCTGTACTGAAGAGCTTCTGTGCTGTACTGAAGAGCTTCTGTGCTGTACTGAAGAGCTTCTGTGCTGTACTGAAGAGCTTCTGTGCTGTACTGAAGAGCTTCTGTGCTGTACTGAAGAGCTTCTGTGCTGTACTGAAGAGCTTCTGTGCTGTACTGAAGAGCTTCTGTGCTGTACTGAAGAGCTTCTGTGCTGTACTGAAGAGCTTCTGTGCTGTACTGAAGAGCTTCTGTGCTGTACTGAAGAGCTTCTGTGCTGTACTGAAGAGCTTCTGTGCTGTACTGAAGAGCTTCTGTGCTGTACTGAAGAGCTTCTGTGCTGTACTGAAGAGCTTCTGTGCTGTACTGAAGAGCTTCTGTGCTGTACTGAAGAGCTTCTGTGCTGTACTGAAGAGCTTCTGTGCTGTACTGAAGAGCTTCTGTGCTGTACTGAAGAGCTTCTGTGCTGTACTGAAGAGCTTCTGTGCTGTACTGAAGAGCTTCTGTGCTGTACTGAAGAGCTTCTGTGCTGTACTGAAGAGCTTCTGTGCTGTACTGAAGAGCTTCTGTGCTGTACTGAAGAGCTTCTGTGCTGTACTGAAGAGCTTCTGTGCTGTACTGAAGAGCTTCTGTGCTGTACTGAAGAGCTTCTGTGCTGTACTGAAGAGCCTGGTCGTTTCGTTTCTCTCATTTAGGACTGCGGTCAGTGCCAACGTCATGTCATTGAAACTAAATAGGATAAAACATAAATGAGAAAACTTTTATTCTAAGTTGAGATCACAGATCTTGATTAATTCTAAAGGATGAACTCTAAATCTTAACATTTTTTGGACATTTACAAAGGCAAATGCAAGTTAAGAAATGCATATATCTTTATTCTAATGTCTCGACTAATTGTTATCACAATTTTACATTTTAGCATATTTTTTAGGTATTTTTTTTTTCTTTTACCTAATTTACCTACTAAGAAATAATAGCTTACCAAATGACATTTACGTCACAAATGACATATAAGTATACATCACTAAATGACATTCACATTGTCAGTTTACTTTTGCACTCGCAACCAGGTTGGTTTAGTCACGTGACTTATTGCGTTCCCCCTATAAGCTTCGTACTCTAGAGGCAATGCTCTAGAATTTTGGGAAGAAATTAATTTTCTTTCACTGGCACTGCCAGGCTCGAGCTTAGTTAAAGAGAAACAAAATTCACTGTAGTCTCCCTTTAAGAGTGTCCACTTAAGAATGTTCTGGTGATGTGGCACTGCTCTTTGACATGTAATAAGAACTTAGGAATGCTTCGAATGTGTCTGTGAGTTTTGTTGTCATTATTCCTTCGGTTAATATGACAACATATTGTTGCAATAGAAAGCTTCCATAATCGCTTAATTGTTATTTTAGAAATGAACTAGTATTCATTTTTATGGCACTACCAGGTTTGAAATTCGTTAAATGGTAAAGAAATTCATTGTAGTCCTTTTAATAGTCTCAGGTGATGTGGCAGGTCTTAAGCAGTACTTCCATCTGACATGTAATAAGAATCTTCCGAGGAATTTTCTACATCACCAGGTCTGTTGTCACCATGTCTTTTGCTGATGTCGCAAATGACAATTCCACATGACTTTCATGAACGACTTCATTCAACTTCTTGTCCAAGCTCATTGTTTGTTTCTTTTGTCATCATTGTTTTGTTGCGTTGTTTTTGTTTATCTTTATGGCCTAGTAGTAATGCAGTGTCGAGGATTATTTAACATTTTTTCAGGTTTATCAATAAAAGTAGATCGTGTCAATTTTGATAATTATATTTGCAGCACTGAATAAAAGATACAAATGAACCAGAATGAGAATGCATGTAAAGATAAGCTGGCCACCCTCTCATTCAACCTTAATGAGGAATGACTTACACTGTAGTATTCTTCTATGCCCGCTCACAAAACCGGACTAATGATGCAATAGAATTTGTTAGCTTTTTTTGATACCCAGAAGGTCCTTTTGTGTGTCCCAGTCCCAGATACTTCGGGACTTCTGGAAGATCGACCATGTTTTAGTCAGTTGCAGTGTATCAGTCAGCTCTACGTCTCTTTTACTTTTATCTTGAAAGAGGCGAACAGTTTTATAGGTCATTGGGTATTTGAATAATAATGTTGAAAACCGCCCACAAAATCGTCTATAAATAACTCTCTCTGGTACCTCCCCTGCCCTTGTCTAGACTTAGTCAATCACTTTGTTTTCTTGTTTCCTGTATGGTACACATTCTTACTAATATACTTAGCGTCCCACAAACACATTAGTCCCAGTACTGACACCAGGTATTACAAACACTAACAAGATGTATTCTTCAAGACCGAGATCACGTGATCATTGAAACGTTTTCTTTTTCAATGGACAAAAATGATGCTATCAGAAATACTTTTTTTTCATAAAAAGATAGATAGTATAGAAATATTATAACATATGTTGAACTAGTGAAATTATCTAGCATTCTTCTTCCTCTCGATGTTTATAGTAGTAATAGTCTTGTATCATGTTTTTTTTTTTTTTTTAGCACGTTTAAACTTTGTATTCAAGGAGTCCTGTTGGAGTCCTGTTCTATTACATTCACTTGTTTTGACATTATTGTTTTAGGCTTTTGTATTTAATTTCATTAACCCTTCCATCTGGCTATACGCTCCGGACTGTCTCCTTTCCACTGGTACAAGACTTCAAGCGTTCACTAACTTTGACTGTAACTAGTGTAACAGTTCACTAACTTTGACTGTAACTAGTGTAACAGTTCACTAACTTTGACTGTAACTAGTGTAACAGTTCACTAACTTTGACTGTAACTAGTGTAACAGTTCACTAACTTTGACTGTAACTAGTGTAACAGTTCACTAACTTTGACTGTAACTAGTGTAACAGTTCACTAACTTTGACTGTAACTAGTGTAACAGTTCACTAACTTTGACTGTAACTAGTGTAACAGTTCACTAACTTTGACTGTAACTAGTGTAACAGTTCACTAACTTTGACTGTAACTAGTGTAACAGTTCACTAACTTTGACTGTAACTAGTGTAACAGTTCACTAACTTTGACTGTAACTAGTGTAACAGTTCACTAAATTTGACTGTAACTAGTGTAACAGTTCACTAACTTTGACTGTAACTAGTGTAACAGTTCACTAACTTTGACTGTAACTAGTGTAACAGTTCACTAACTTTGACTGTAACTAGTGTAACAGTTCACTAACTTTGACTGTAACTAGTGTAACAGTTCACTAACTTTGACTGTAACTAGTGTAACAGTTCACTAACTTTGACTGTAACTAGTGTAACAGTTCACTAACTTTGACTGTAACTAGTGTAACAGTTCACTAACTTTGACTGTAACTAGTGTAACAGTTCACTAACTTTGACTGTAACTAGTGTAACAGTTCACTAACTTTGACTGTAACTAGTGTAACAGTTCGCTAACTTTGACTGTAACTAGTGTAACAGTTCGCTAACTTTGACTGTAACTAGTGTAACAGTTCACTAACTTTGACTGTAACTAGTGTAACAGTTCACTAACTTTGACTGTAACTAGTGTAACAGTTCACTAACTTTGACTGTAACTAGTGTAACAGTTCACTAACTTTGACTGTAACTAGTGTAACAGTTCACTAAATTTGACTGTAACTAGTGTAACAGTTCACTAACTTTGGCTGTAACTAGTGTAACAGTTCACTAACTTTGGCTGTAACTAGTGTAACAGTTCACTAACTTTGACTGTAACTAGTGTAACAGTTCACTAACTTTGACTGTAACTAGTGTAACAGTTCACTAACTTTGACTGTAACTAGTGTAACAGTTCACTAACTTTGACTGTAACTAGTGTAACAGTTCACTAACTTTGACTGTAACTAGTGTAACAGTTCACTAACTTTGACTGTAACTAGTGTAACAGTTCACTAACTTTGACTGTAACTAGTGTAACAGTTCACTAACTTTGACTGTAACTAGTGTAACAGTTCACTAACTTTGACTGTAACTAGTGTAACAGTTCACTAAATTTGACTGTAACTAGTGTAACAGTTCACTAACTTTGACTGTAACTAGTGTAACAGTTCACTAACTTTGACTGTAACTAGTGTAACAGTTCACTAACTTTGACTGTAACTAGTGTAACAGTTCACTAACTTTGACTGTAACTAGTGTAACAGTTCACTAACTTTGACTGTAACTAGTGTAACAGTTCACTAAATTTGACTGTAACTAGTGTAACAGTTCACTAAATTTGACTGTAACTAGTGTAACAGTTCACTAACTTTGACTGTAACTAGTGTAACAGTTCACTAACTTTGACTGTAACTAGTGTAACAGTTCACTAACTTTGACTGTAACTAGTGTAACAGTTCACTAACTTTGACTGTAACTAGTGTAACAGTTCACTAACTTTGACTGTAACTAGTGTAACAGTTCACTAACTTTGACTGTAACTAGTGTAACAGTTCACTAACTTTGACTGTAACTAGTGTAACAGTTCACTAACTTTGACTGTAACTAGTGTAACAGTTCACTAACTTTGACTGTAACTAGTGTAACAGTTCACTAAATTTGACTGTAACTAGTGTAACAGTTCACTAACTTTGACTGTAACTAGTGTAACAGTTCACTAACTTTGACTGTAACTAGTGTAACAGTTCACTAACTTTGACTGTAACTAGTGTAACAGTTCACTAACTTTGACTGTAACTAGTGTAACAGTTCACTAACTTTGACTGTAACTAGTGTAACAGTTCACTAACTTTGACTGTAACTAGTGTAACAGTTCACTAAATTTGACTGTAACTAGTGTAACAGTTCACTAACTTTGACTGTAACTAGTGTAACAGTTCACTAACTTTGACTGTAACTAGTGTAACAGTTCACTAACTTTGACTGTAACTAGTGTAACAGTTCACTAACTTTGACTGTAACTAGTGTAACAGTTCACTAAATTTGACTGTAACTAGTGTAACAGTTCACTAACTTTGACTGTAACTAGTGTAACAGTTCACTAACTTTGACTGTGACTAGTGTAACAGTTCACTAACTTTGACTGTAACTAGTGTAACAGTTCACTAACTTTGACTGTAACTAGTGTAACAGTTCACTAACTTTGACTGTAACTAGTGTAACAGTTCACTAAATTTGACTGTAACTAGTGTAACAGTTCACTAACTTTGACTGTAACTAGTGTAACAGTTCACTAACTTTGACTGTAACTAGTGTAACAGTTCACTAACTTTGACTGTAACTAGTGTAACAGTTCACTAACTTTGACTGTAACTAGTGTAACAGTTCACTAACTTTGACTGTAACTAGTGTAAAAGTTCACTAACTTTGACTGTAACTAGTGTAACAGTTCACTAACTTTGACTGTAACTAGTGTAACGTATAGTTGTTTTTTTCTTCACTTACTTTGTGCTTTTAGGTCTGAAAACATACAACATCTTAGTACTCCCCCTATCTATTCATGTTAGTGATCTCAGTACTCCCCCTATCTATTCATGTTAGTGATCTCAGTACTCCCCCTATCTATTCATGTTAGTGATCTCAGTACTCCCCCTATCTATTCATGTTAGTGATCTCAGTACTCCCCCTATCTATTCATGTTAGTGATCTCAGTACTCCCCCTATCTATTCATGTTAGTGATCTCAGTACTCCCCCTATCTATTCATGTTAGTGATCTCAGTACTCCCCCTATCTATTCATGTTAGTGATCTCAGTACTCCCCCTATCTATTCATGTTAGTGATCTTAGTACTCCCCCTATCTATTCATGTTAGTGATCTCAGTACTCCCCCTATCTATTCATGTTAGTGATCTCAGTACTCCCCCTATCTATTCATGTTAGTGATCTCAGTACTCCCCCTATCTATTCATGTTAGTGATCTTAGTACTCCCCCTATCTATTCATGTTAGTGATCTTAGTACTCCCCCTATCTATTCATGTTAGTGATCTCAGTACTCCCCCTATCTATTCATGTTAGTGATCTCAGTACTCCCCCTATCTATTCATGTTAGTGATCTCAGTACTCCCCCTATCTATTCATGTTAGTGATCTTAGTACTCCCCCTATCTATTCATGTTAGTGATCTCAGTACTCCCCCTATCTATTCATGTTAGTGATCTCAGTACTCCCCCTATCTATTCATGTTAGTGATCTCAGTACTCCCCGTATCTATTCATGTTAGTGATCTCAGTACTCCCCCTATCTATTCATGTTAGTGATCTCAGTACTCCCCCTATCTATTCATGTTAGTGATCTCAGTACTCCCCCTATCTATTCATGTTAGTGATCTCAGTACTCCCCCTATCTATTCATGTTAGTGATCTTAGTACTCCCCCTATCTATTCATGTTAGTGATCTCAGTACTCCCCCTATCTATTCATGTTAGTGATCTCAGTACTCCCCCTATCTATTCATGTTAGTGATCTTAGTACTCCCCCTATCTATTCATGTTAGTGATCTCAGTACTCCCCCTATCTATTCATGTTAGTGATCTCAGTACTCCCCCTATCTATTCATGTTAGTGATCTTAGTACTCCCCCTATCTATTCATGTTAGTGATCTTAGTACTCCCCCTATCTATTCATGTTAGTGATTTTAGTACTCCCCCTATCTATTCATGTTAGTGATCTTAGTACTCCCCTATCTATTCATGTTAGTGATCTTAGTACTCCCCCTATCTATTCATGTTAGTGATCTTAGTACTCCCCCTATCTATTCATGTTAGGGATCTCAGTACTCCCCCTATCTATTCATGTTAGTGATCTCAGTACTCCCCCTATCTATTCATGTTAGTGATCTTAGTACTCCCCCTATCTATTCATGTTAGTGATCTTAGTACTCCCCCTATCTATTCATGTTAGTGATCTTAGTACTCCCCCTATCTATTCATGTTAGGGATCTCAGTACTCCCCCTATCTATTCATGTTAGTGATCTCAGTACTCCCCCTATCTATTCATGTTAGTGATCTTAGTACTCCCCCTATCTATTCATGTTAGTGATCTTAGTACTCCCCCTATCTATTCATGTTAGTGATCTTAGTACTCCCCCTATCTATTCATGTTAGTGATCTTAGTACTCCCCCTATCTATTCATGTTAGTGATCTCAGTACTCCCCCTATCTATTCATGTTAGTGATCTCAGTACTCCCCCTATCTATTCATGTTAGTGATCTCAGTACTCCCCCTATCTATTCATGTTAGTGATCTCAGTACTCCCCCTATCTATTCATGTTAGTGATCTTAGTACTCCCCCTATCTATTCATGTTAGTGATCTCAGTACTCCCCCTATCTATTCATGTTAGTGATCTCAGTACTCCCCCTATCTATTCATTTTAGTGATCTCAGTACTCCCCCTATCTATTCATGTTAGTGATCTTAGTACTCCCCCTATCTATTCATGTTAGTGTTCTTAGTACTCCCCCTATCTATTCATGTTAGTGATCTTAGTACTCCCCCTATCTATTCATGTTAGTGATCTTAGTACTCCCCCTATCTATTCATGTTAGTGATCTTAGTACTCCCCCTATCTATTCATGTTAGTGATCTTAGTACTCCCCCTATCTATTCATGTTAGTGATCTCAGTACTCCCCCTATCTATTCATGTTAGTGATCTTAGTACTCCCCCTATCTATTCATGTTAGTGATCTCAGTACTCCCCCTATCTATTCATGTTAGTGATCTCAGTACTCCCCCTATCTATTCATTTTAGTGATCTCAGTACTCCCCCTATCTATTCATGTTAGTGATCTTAGTACTCCCCCTATCTATTCATGTTAGTGTTCTTAGTACTCCCCCTATCTATTCATGTTAGTGATCTTAGTACTCCCCCTATCTATTCATGTTAGTGATCTCAGTACTCCCCCTATCTATTCATGTTAGTGATCTTAGTACTCCCCCTATCTATTCATGTTAGTGATCTTAGTACTCCCCCTATCTATTCATGTTAGTGATCTCAGTACTCCCCCTATCTATTCATGTTAGTGATCTTAGTACTCCCCCTATCTATTCATGTTAGTGATCTTAGTACTCCCCCTATCTATTCATGTTAGTGATCTTAGTACTCCCCCTATCTATTCATGTTTGTGATTTTAGTACTCCCCCTATCTATTCATGTTTGTGATCTTAGTACTCCCCCTATCTATTCATGTTTGTGATCTTAGTACCCCTTATCTTTTCATCTGATTATCCGGTACAGGTGATGAACGCCTTGGTTGTTTAATCCCTCACGCAGAAGTCACTTCTTTTGGCTTAGTGACATCCTAACCATCTTGATAACATCATGCAGGGCTACGTCAGAAACAAGTTTCAAAGGTTTCACGCTAGTGACTGTCCACTGATCATAAAGGTTTAAAAATATTTTCTGTCAGTTGGCCACAATCACCTTCACCTGTCCCTGTATCTTTTAGACTGGTGGGGCGCCATCTCTCTCCATTCCTATCTGTCTTTGGGCAGGATGATCGTGTAGAGTGACAGGTCCGTCGCTAGTTTGATATTGCCTTCCCCTTGACCGTTTCCTACTAAAATATCTTTGCGAGCCCTGTTGGTCCGTTAGATATAAAAGTTTACAACTAGTATCTCCCAATTCACAATAAAGACTTTCCATTAATGTTCTTTCCTATTGATCCCAAAGCCTTAAAACTGGTGTCTGTCCCTTGATCATGAAGCTTTAAAACTGGTGTCTGTCCCTTGATCATGAAGATTCAAAACTGGTGTCTGTCCCTTGATCATGAAGCTTTAAAACTGGTGTCTGTCCCTTGATCATGAAGATTCAAAACTGGTGTCTGTCCCTTGATCATGAAGCTTTAAAACTGGTGTCTGTCCCTTGATCATGAAGCTTTAAAACTGGTGTCTGTCCATTGATCATGAAGCTTTAAAACTGGTGTCTGTCCCTTCATCATGAAGATTTAAAACTGGTGTCTGTCCCTTGATCATGAAGATTTAAAACTATAGCCTGTTAATTAAGTCCATCTCCCCAGTAGTAGAAGTGTGTCTTAAAGTTGCTACCGTGTCGCCCATCTTTTATTTTCACTCTTACACTGATGCTAAATATAGAACAATTTTGGATCGGACAATAAAATAGTAAGAGGCAGAGAATCACATGACCAATATTAGTAGTTGATAGCAGAGGAAAGTGGAGTTAATTCTGCAACATACAGAAAATAAATGTAAAAAAAAAAAAAAAAATGTAGGAACTAGATGTAAATCTACTTGGCTAATGTCTCTTACATCGAAGGCTTTGAATATTATCTTTACAGAAGCTACGAAAGCTTGTAGAAGAGTTTGGTCTATAAATTGCATCACTGTTCCCCCGCCCCTCCCCCCCCCAAAAAAAAAAACACCCGCACATTTTTAGCTGTTTCGATGTATGGCCCTAGATAATTGGAGGCCCTAGGCGAAGTGAAGTTGGTGGCCTCAAATAAAATACAAAAAAAAAAATAATAAATAAGCTGCGAAAAAACAAAATGACACTATTTATTTAATATCTCTAGTGTTCTCCAACAATAAAATTGGGCACAAGATTCGCTATTTCTTCTGGTTTATAATTAATGTAATTATACTCAGCGTAACACATGCTTTTTAGAACAAACCTGACACAATTTGTTACAGACAAACACTTATGAGGCTAATATAACCCAGCTTATATCCAATGTAGCAACCTACCGATTGTGGCAAATATAAGGTAGCCTTTAAGATGCCTGTAATTCTTTGTTAACCCTCGGAATACTAGAACATTCCTTAATATTTTGATTCTGACTCACTCACTGAAACAAAATTTAAAAAAAACGAGAGTTACGTAGCTGTAAAGTTCAAGGCTGTAAAGTTCAAGGCTGTAGAGTTCAAGGACAACTAGTTCAAGGCTGGGAAGACCGCAAGGAAGCCTCTTGAAACAAACTGGGTTTTGACTTTCCCAATACAAGGTCGATGTATGACTTGTAGCTGGTCATCAGGTTAGGCTTCCATACATGTCAACAATAAACCAGTTCGACAGCGTCGCTTCTTAGAAAATGTCAAGAACTCAACTTTTTTTTTTAGACTATTGCTTCTAGCCAAATCTCGAGTGGGCTGGCCACATGACACCCTCATTAACAGTCAGCCACGGAAATATATGTGTTTTACATTATCTACCCTCCGCAAGCTCTGAAAGAAATGCCTGTTCCTAAAACTCTGCAAACATATAATCCAGTGGAAACTGAGTCACAACACCAAGATAAGTGTAAAAAAAAGATAAATACAAGAGGGTCCAGAATGTAAATCAAAGCTAATTAAATAGCTTTTGTTAAGGTTTCAGATTCTTTGTTACACATTTCTAATTTGCTTTTCTCAGAAAGAAAAAAAAAGTTGTGATAGATTCAAATTAAACCCCTACATTAATGATTTGATCTTTCGTCTGACAAGTCTGAATGAAGACAAACTATTCGTTTTGGTTGTTTGGAGATCTCTAGTGATCCCGTAAGTCGAGTGATGTAGCTTAAAGCTAGAGTACATCCTAAAAGTGTATTATTTCGTTCCACTTGAGAAAGACATCAAAGCCAGAAATAAAACGGATTTTTTTTTTAACAAATAAATTTTAGATTCAACATAAGGCTAAACAAGTATTTTCAATAAAATGAAAACTATTAATTTATCTTTCAAATATTTTTTTAAATGTTAAATACAAATAATGTAATAATAATAAGTTAATTTTGATTCTTCCTTAGCCTAATTAATACAACACACATCTGTAACACAAAACACTTGTTGACACCTATCAACTGAACACACTAGACACCTGTATATTCTAAACACCTGCACTAACTAAACACCATAACACAGTGTTTATCAAACTGTAGTCCTTTTTACGTGTGGACTAACTCATATCCCAATCACCGATGATTTGAAGGCATTCATTTTTTAAATTTTTGCTTAAACAAATGTTATAATTTCATTAAGCAATCCTTCAACAAAATGTAAGCTGAATATTTTTTTACATCTGTTACTTATATACTATGTATTGATGCAGCTTTTTCAGGAAAGGGGTTCGAGAGCAGGTCTTTACTGTATAAAGGGTCTCCGTTTCAAAAAAGTTTGAGATCCTCTGCCTTAATACACACACACACACACACACACACACACTAAACACCTGCACAGACTACACCCGTGTCCATACTAAACACCTGCACAGGCTACACCCGTGTCCACACTAAACACCTGCAGTACAAACATCTTCAACAAAATGAGTGCCAATTGTTTTTTTTTTTTTTCTGCATTCTAACTCGATGCAATTTTTAAGTTTCATCTTTTGCAGCGGAAGAAGCTTAGATAAACTTCTCCCGCCCATTGCGAGTATCTGCGTGTCTGTATGACGCATGCACACGTGTCTGTGTGTGTGTGTGCCACAATAAGAACAATCGTCACGTGACAGTCCTCTACAGACATCTCTTCTCTTAACTATTATTTCTCACCACTTTGACTAGTGACTACACCTTAGTGATCTTAGTCACCAAGGGGACCGAGTGTTGTAAGATCAACCTACTCATTCAAGCCCTGGCACCAAGCGGTTTCATGTATTCAGGGCTTCACAAATTCAACTCCCTGGCGTCTATCAAGACGCTATTTCTCCTAGTAAGAAATGCGCTGGTCTAATTAAGTTGAATTAACAAGTGGTGCGAGACTGCCCGAAGTGGGAATGACATTCGATGCAAATTTAAGCATCTACTGAAATCGTAGAGGAGAGATGTTAGTTCAGTGTTTCTGAAACTTTATGTGCGATCTAAGGGTTTGTCGGATAAGGGTGTGCATTAAAAGTTTTTCTAAATTCTAAGCTGCTACATAATTGTATTAACAAAATAGCAGATCAATCTAAGTCCAATAAAGACGTGAGCAGCCAATCTAAAGAGCAAGAGACATCAGAGGCACAATGACGCATATAATGGGTATCATCGAAGTAATGTCTCTGTGTTCAGTAAGTCTCTGTGTTCAGTAAGTCTTTGTGTTCAGCAAGTCTCTGTGTTCAGCAAGTCTCTGTGTTCAGTAAGTCTCTGTGTTCAGCAAGTCTCTGTGTTCAGTAAGACTAAAAGGTCGTCAAAAGAACGATGAGGGAGAAAGGGGAGGAACTCACGTACAAGTCCAGTAGAATAGCGTAAGCGGAGACGCATTGAAAATTCTTATTGTTATTTAAAGGAAAAATATACAACCGATTTGTGTGTATTCAATCTACTTCTCAATGAAGACGTATCTAGTAACAATGTTACATACTCAATTAAGCTTTCCTTACAAGATGAAATGACATCTCATAATTATAATATTTTATGATTTTAATAATAATAATCTTTATTATCCATAATTAAATTTGTCTTACAATTTGTACATTACACCAAGCAAAACATAATAACTATATAAAACCAAAATATACATTCACACCAGCTAAGTTATAATCAAAGACGGATTTTCCTCTAAATGCATATACCATTTTTTTTGTTTAGTTTTATTTTCCTATAAAAAAATTAAAACCTTCGTACCCCCTTGCTAGTCTGTACCACAGTCTGAGAAACATTGTCCTAGATGCAGAACTATAGAACGAGACTGACAGCAGCTACTTTTTTCCCCACTAGAAATATCTGTCTTGGTTTATAATGTTCTAGTTAATCAAACTGGATTGAGGACGGCTGTCAATTTCAAGCAAGGAGCTTTTCAGTCTCGATCAATTACAGTCTGCTACGCCGTGGGTCAAAGCTATTCACAATGCAATTACCAATTAGCGATCATTAGCAGTAATCGGGTCTGATCATATTGTTTATGCGTACAACATCCGATAAACTCAAAGAGTTGTACTTGGGGCCGATGCCAGCATTACTTTTACTTTGATTATAATGAAACTAATGTTGCTTACTAGATCACGATCTTTAAGACCAAACTGAAACAGTGGATAGAACGCTGACATGGTGACATGACACTGACAAGTGAAAAGAACATCACCATAAAATGTGTATTCCTACCTGACTATTGAAGTTACTCTCAAAAAAATTGATTTGCTCAACTGTTAAAGAGAACGGAAGCGGAAGGGGAAGGATTATGGCTGAGTTTGACCTCGAAATTCTTGACCAGTTGTTTGTTTTGTTTTCAAAATATTTTATTTGCTAAAGTACCCGATAAGTGTCAGTTACCTTCACTTGCTAATTTTTATCGTCAACACCCCCGCCTCACAAACAAAAAACAAAACCCGATACTCATTAACTCCATGTCCTTCACTCCATCTCTCGAGAGATCCAAACAAGACCCCCCCCCCCTTTCCTTTTCATAGACCAAAAACTACATGGAGAACTGCTAGATCTGAAATTCACTGTGCAGTTTATCGCAACAATAGGACTGAACTCTCCCCCCTCCGAAAATATAAATGTGAATGAAGAAGAAAAAGAAGATAACTGCTTATATGACTTGACACAAAACAAAATGGTAGTAATACCCAGGCGTGTACTTGCAGATGTTTAACTAGATTCAAAATGTTATCTCTAGACTTAACTCCTGGTTGAGCGCCCTTAGGATTCATCTACATATCTTATAATGGACATATCTTATAATTGACATATCTTCTAATGGCCGGATCAAATATGAATTTTATTGCAAATGATGCGTTAACGCAGTATGGCGATGATAAAATATATTTAACATTTATACCAGTTTTGCGTTTCATAATGTTGTATGACATTAGAATGCATAATATGATGAGAAATATATATATCACACTTAATGGTTTGGGGTCAGTTTTTTTTATATGTATAAACTAATGGACTGTTAATTAGCGATTTCCTAAAATGTCAATGAGAACTTAGCCTTTTGTTACCTTGTTCTTCGAAAGATTTCAAATCGCTAACCACTTTGTTTTTGGTTCACTTTAAAATGTACATAAAGGGACATAATATCGTCAGTGTCTACTCCCGTAGAGTTATATCAAATGTTTTAAATATTTTGGATTTTCCTTCAGAGTTGAAGAAAATCTACATTTTAACCCAAGCTTCTAGCAGGATGACAGGGATAACAGCGAGCGGAGTTTGAGTGCAGAACTATGGAGAGGACTGAACGACAGTCCAGCGTGCATACCGCACGACCAGGCAGCCATTGCGTGAAGGGCCTAATGAAATCATTTATAAAACTCTACAGCGACATCAACAAAGAAAAACTTAAGTGTTCCTCATTGAATACTTTTACGTACACAACAGTCCCTAATTGCGAACACAACAGTCCCATATTGCGAACACAACAGTCCCTAATTGCGAACACAACAGTCCCTAATTGCGAACACAACAGTCCCTAATTGCGAACACAACAGTTTCTAATTGCGGGCCTGCCGTAATCCACACGCATACATGACACAAACTAAAACCTAACGCTTTCCATTCTCATTTTTATTTTCTATATCCTTTCATGTAACAGTAAAGGTAGTTTTGTTTTCCCTTTAGAAAGTCATATACATCAATAAAACCAAAACAGTATTTGAAATCAAAATAACAATAGACATCATTAGGTATTTTTTTCTTATTTTGTGTTTGGGTGACTGTGAGGAGGGGGGATGGGGTTTCTACGTTAGAAAACCGAATTGACTAAAAGAACTCGGTGACAAAGTTTAATAATATTTATCCGAAACAAAGATTCATAGCTATCAAGTACAGCACCATTAGTCAGTTCCAGGACAGGAGATTACATTACTTTGTTATCTTTAGATCGAACTCATTAAACTTTAGCATTAACAGTTGACAGTCTTGATTCTTAGCTTGAGTTCCAGACAGCATTTCATGTGCGTGTGTGTGTATGAACTAAGAACTCATTGAAGAGCACCAAATTGAGTATATCGTTTTAAGTACACATTAAAACTATAGAGAGAGTGCACCATCTCATGTCGAGGTTGCAAGCGGTTTAATAAAAATAATACTAATAAAAATCTTTATTATCCATAAGTAAATTTGTTACAAAAAAAGGTGTGCATTACACATAACAAGACACGAGAAGAGAAAAACAATTTATGCTCCGGCACATAAAATATGCACTCATACCCAGTTTCTCTTAAATATTGCATGTTAAGTTCTAGACATCCTTATTCACTTGATCGCCATATCAATATAAATATTTAAATTCAACAGTCTGGCATCGTTTGGTTTGATTTTTTTTTAATGCGTACATTTTTCTGCAAAAGTGGAATAAACAGTAGAATTTGAACACGTGCCAGGAAAGAGAGTGTCAGCGTACAACCCTAAACCACGCTTTCGTTATTGACACATAAGAAGTTGCAAAAGGGAAAAGATTGTCTCTTGAGACGGAATCTGCTATAGGATTAGTGTTAACTGTGACAAAAATAAAAACATGTATGTATAATCAATAAAATAACGCAACGTAATAAAATATAACAACTAGCTACTGACTTTGTCAGTGGTCTTTAAACTGACATTAATCATAAGTTGGACGGTGTGCAGACGTTCAGTGCCGACAGTAAACGGATTTGTCTGCAGCACTTGCGGAAATATAAGCATGTCGAAACTGGATTTGCGTGTTCACATGAGGTACAGCACTCATTCTTAATCTTCAAAATGAGATACATTGCCTTATTAGTTGCTCTACTTTTTCAGCCATGCTGTCATCTTAAATTACATAATACTATATGGTATAGTAGAATGAATGTACACACAATCAATTGTGTAGGTCTATTTAATAATCTGAACGTATTTCCTGAGTTATACTGAAGGCAAGTCCTTAGATGCTAATGTCTTTCCCATTCACAAATGTCGCACAAGTTTAAAATAAATTGTGCATTTAGATAAAAAAAAAAAGACATATCTACAAAGAAGTTTTTAAAAAGTGTGTGAATAGATGGAGAAAAGATTTGTTTAAATAGCGCCAGAAAGTTAACCTGCATTCCAATCCCGCCTGAAGACAGTCAAGTGGAAAACAAACGAAAGAAAGAGAAATGTCCAAACAGTTTTCCTTGCAGACGAAGAGAAAAAAATGTTTCCACAATTGAAAGCATTTTTCAGAAAAGATAGTTTTAAAAATTAGTTTCTTTAGGTTTTGAAGTCAGAATGTTTTACAACGATATAGTATTATCTCCCCAATTGCGCTTAACTATTTACAGAAAAGTAGTTATAAATTTCAAAAATAACAAACTACTTTTATAGCGCGCAGTTTTAACATATTATCATTATAGGGGGCTACACTTAAGTCTAAGACTAAATAGAGCCCAGATCTAGATACATTTTTAATATATATATATATATATTATAAATGTATCAATAACTTATCTTCTGACAGCTTAGGGGTGCAGATTCATTTATTATGTAAACATATAAGTATCACATTAAGAAATTACTCGAATACGAACAGCCTAGTGCACCATAACCCGGTAACAAAAGGCCTACTATTAACGATCATAACATTGGCCTAGGTATAGTGATTCAGAGATTAAACGTGTAAATTCATAGGAGTTCTTGTTTAGATATAGTAGATTCTATATCAAGATTCTATATCTAGTTCTAGATCTAGTTCTAGATCTAGACTTAGATCTATTTTTAGATCTAAGATCTAGTTGTAGACCTAGACTTAGATCTTGAATCTAGATTTATTTCTAAAACTAGGTCTAGATCTATGTCTAGTTTCTATGACAAATGACTATGGAGATATTAATTTTTATTTGCGAGGGGAAAGTCTTGATAAGTCATTTGTACACAATTGTAGCTAAAAGTGGGTCAAGAATTATTTTTGTTTCCTGTTGCCAATGTATCTAATTTTGTAAGAAGAATGAATCTTTTTTTAGTTTCTCTTTATTACATTAACATGTTATTAATTTTTAATGTATCGATAAGGTTAATAATTATTATTATATAAAAATATATAAGTGTATGCTAAATGAATATATGGAGATGCTGTGGCTGAGGGGTAAAGCACTTGGAACCGGAAGTAAAGTGTTCGAATCCTGGTGAAGACTCTAGGTGGACATTTTCGAGGACCGATTTTGAGTTTGTTTCCACACAAACTTTCTTTGTAACCTTGTTTAAAAATGAAACATGGATAACATTTCGACAATGAGATTTGATGAATCTGAAACTAAAATCATAAACATTCAGTCGGCTTATTAAAGTTTATTCATTTATATGTAGCATTCTCAAAACTTGTGTGGGTCATGACAACTGTCTTAAAAAAGTTGTGAAATGAAATAGAACTATTTTATACAGTAATTCTTCTGAGAAAGAATTTCAACTCTAGGCCACCATTTCTACAAAGACGTTTTTTTTTTAATTCATATCCTCTTCAAGCTTTTAAGTAACTATCACGCGTTGCAATGATCGACCAAAGAATCATTTGCACGGCTCGATGGTCCTAATGATCCTCCTCACCCACCCCACGCTCAACACACACACGCCTCCTCCTCTCCCACATAGACACCGAAGCAAGAAGCCTGTCTTGAACACTCTGTCTAGGTTAGGGCTTGTGGCGTAGGGTTTTAAGTCCGCTAAAGTCTCACTTCGGTCCGACTACCGACCCCTACTCGATGTCCTCTCATTCTGGGTGTCAGCGACAGAATACAGTTGACAACAGGATGATCAGGGTGATAAGAGTAGACCATTCTGGTAGCATCTAGATCTCTTTAGCGGATCTAGTCTGGTCATGACGTGCTGGGCACGGGCACCGGCGACATAGCGTTGTACACAAGTAGAAATAAAACTTCGACGAATTTTTAAATCGAATGTCAGCGTGACATTTAAAGCCAAGGGCTGTTAATGTGAGTAGCTTGTATTACTGACTCATTTTTTCATTTTAACACGCAGTCACTTTAGATATGCAAAGAGAAATGAAAGGACCGTTTCCAGTCATAATTAACGTCAAGTTTACGTAAGTGAATCGTCAGTAGATAAACTCATTTAGTCAGTATCAACGGTTGACTAATTTTAGGGAGACAAATAATAATGGTGCAATAAAAATTTCCTATTTTGCTTTAGACTGAATCTGCTGCTCTCCTCCCCCCCCCCCCCCCCCCCCCAAAAAAAAAACATCCCCGGAAAAAAAATGATATGAGTCTTCTTTGCTTTAATCCTATACATCGCATTTACGTATGATTATAACAAGAAACTAACATTTATTGAAAGGAAAAAAATGTGGAACATGAGACTGAATAAAGCAGACAGACCAAATAGATGTCTCCTCAATGGAAATCTAGATTTGGCTGCCTGCTAAAGCTAATGTAAAAATTATAGAAATCATTTCTCCTGGTAAAAAAAAATGTTTTTGGCTTGAGCGATGGAAGAAGAAAAACAAAACAACTTCATTGATACAAAATTGAGTTCCGCGTTTTGTCCATTCTCTCTTCAGTCCCTTCGCTATAGTTCCATTTCATGCAAGGATTTTCTTTCTCTTTCTTCCTGCTTGCAGAACAAAATAACAATTAATTAAATAGCGGCTTGGCTCTGGAGACAAACATTCATTCAGATTTTTTGGAGCCAACATTCTAAAGCCAGACATTGCTATTTAGTATTCCAATGTCTTTCATGCTAACAAAAAGTCTGTTCTACAATAAACGCGTAGCAGATATGAGGACAATAAGACGTGTGTGTGTTTCTTTAATGATAGCCTCCCCCTTTCATCTGTAGACATTTAAAATGGACACGTTTAAATTGTAATTAAATTGTAATTAATTATCTTCCTTAAAACAAAACCAAATAGCAACACAGATGTGTGTTTGAATCTAGTTGGAAGCCGCTCTAACTAATATCAACTGTTGTTTGTATTCTATCTCTGTTCATCTATTACAACATGAAATGGGTTGCCTGAGCCAACCAGAAAACCAATGACTTGGCAGAATTTAAGTCGTTGGTTAACATGCATGACTAGATGCATGATGCGTAGAACGTAATCATGTTCTTTGAAGTAACGTCTGTATTATATAAGATAATATCTGTAGACATTGAATAGGGACTAGTTTAAAGTGTAAATAATATTTATGTTGAACAAAAATAATTGACAACACGCATGCGTATTTGTGTGTGTGTGTGTGTATAAATATTTATGTGTGTGCAATTGTTTAAAATCTTGTTGCATGTGGATCTGGCTCTGGCTAATGTCAATCGTTAAAAAGCACCTAGAGATATCACGAGATAATAATCGAGACATAATCCATGTGTAAAAACATCTTTTCAATAATCCACCATAACTCTGTATATGAGTGCGTTTGTGTGTGTGTGCGTATGTGTGTGTGTGTTAAAAGCTGTTTATCGTTTATTGTCAATATAGTCCTGTTAAGATTTGTTACAAACCAGGATATAGTTTTCCCACGTTTGGAGGAAGGGAAAGCGTGGAAGGGATGACCGATATACCGTTAGCCTCCCTCCTCCCCCATATACCCCTTATAATAAAAAAGAAAATGAATGTGGCGAGCGACTAAATAGTTGGAGCCATGCTTTGAATTGAATTTTCAACACAAATATATTCATTCTGTTTCCACGTAGATTTTGTTTTGCATATTTTCTACCTATTAGATCTAGTGTGTATTTGTTGTTCTTTTTTAATGCGTTCGTGCTTATGTCCTAAATACGACAGAGTTTGCGTTGTCCATAGTCATGTGATAAAATTGGTAATAGATCTAGAGCTCTAGACCAACAATAATAAATCTTGACCATTAACATTCATTAATTTCTTACCGAATGTTTTTGCTTAGCGCTAGTTCATGCTTTAAGCTTTCCCAGTGCGGTTTGATCCCATTACATTTCTGGACCATTTTGGAAAACAAAGGGTGGGGGTGGGGGGGAAACAATGGGATATCTGGGTTAGGTTTTACCTTTTGGAATGCACCAACACTAGTCTTCACTCAGGCTCAAGCCTACTCAATGGTACTAAATCAACTTATACCACTACAGCTGTCAAGCAAAATTTCGTCCCTTGTTCGATATCAAAGACTATGATTAATTACGAAAAGCTAGTTAGCTAAAAAAAAAAAAAAATTTGTTCTAAATTGATTCTTGTGTTGTCAGGTGCAAGAAATAATTGTGCAAAATTTCAATTTGATCCGAGATTTGGTGTGGGAGAAATAATGTGTTCTAACTTTTTAACAGACAGAGTTGAGTTGATATAAATATTGTAACAATGGAAAGTATTCTGAATTACTGGATCATTGGGAACGAAGGAAGGATGAGACTAAACATAGACGAAAAAAAGAACTTTAAAAAAAAAAGAAATTTGATATTATTTTTATGACACAGTTTTAAAACGTTTGACATCTCATATGTCAGTGGCATCTTTAGACCATTAGATTTGTTTCAATATGCAATATGGTATTGTGTTTTTTTTTTAAATATCAATTCAATGTACCAAATATACTAAAGATAATACATCTAGACATGAACTAGAGGAATATTTTAGAAATACTTTATAACGCGTTTACTAAACAATCATTGAGAAATGTATAACGTTTGTAGAGAAGTACACTAACCTAAAAACAAGTGGAAACTACAAAGATCATTTCTAATATCACATCCATGTAATCTTGTCCTTTAATATAGGAACATTTTAATGACATGGAAAACATACAACAAATTACTGTGTTTATGGAAAGAGAAAACCTCCTTTATATAACTTATAGAGCCATAATTAGGCTCTTAATAAGTAATGAATGCTAGACTTTAAAAGCAAAAAAAAAGAAAAGAAAACATTATTTACCCTGCTCCACCCCACCCCCTCCCCGAGAAATTAATTTTAATTAATTTATCAAATGTACAAATCTACTGGACTATATAATATTCTATTGATAGGCTTTTAGAACTAGACCTACAAGATTATGCGTAAACATTTAATTATCATTCATTTATTGAACTCTTGAATACATAATAACACGATGCGGATTTACCCGAAGACTTATATTATAGTCCGTTCAAGATAAATATTTTCTAGTTCTAGCCAAATTGAAATTTATTTCTTTTTATATTTAAAAAAATTATAACGGTCAAGCTAGAGTTTTCCCAGTGTGGCCAAACGAGCTGGTAATTCTTTTAACCAACGGTATACATCAACTGTCACATTTCTAAATCGTTAGAGTTGTTTCAGGAATCGTCTACAGCAGTGTTTCTCAAACTATTTCATAAACCGAACACCTCGCACATTCTGAGTATTTAGCGGTACACTCCGCATATTCTGAGTATTTAGCGGAACAATAGGTTATTTTGAGAGAGAGTAATTGAATTAACCTGATTGCCTACTAGTTAATTATACCAGTTGTTTGTGGAACACCTATTCAGGCCTCGCGGAACACTAGGGTTTAGCGGAAAACAATTTGGGAAACACTGGTCTACAGCTTTATCCTTGTGGTAAGCGAATTGTAAATGGTCTAACTTACTACAAACGTATTAGAAAGATCATTCAAAAGCAAAATTTGAAACCACGTTTTCCAAACACTTACACACACAATGGAAGTAAATGAAACATGTCTAAAGTCATTCATTTCCTTTGGTTTGACAACCTTTGGCACAGGTACAATTAAGGACGACCTTCATACAGATGGTTTTGCATGGTTGAGCAATGAAGTGGAGGAAATCTCCAGAAAAGGTTCAGCTAGTTGTTCAACACATTCTTTTAAAAGTCGCCCTTCATTACTAGTTCTAAACAGATTTTAACTTTTACATCTTCAAGTTCAAGGGCTTTAAGTCTTAAATCATTAAAACCAATAGTCTTAAGGAGAAAAATAATCGTCTGTATAAGCTGTACAAAGTATGTACAGACTTTAAAAAACATATTTTTAAAAGTTTTTGTTGTATAAATTGAAAAGTTGCTGTCTTGTGTTCACTATACGATATAGAAGTAATATATTAGGCTTATAGTTTTGCTATAAGGGAAGTTGTTACATTATTGCTATTAAGAGCTTTTCTGTTCTATCCAACAAACTCTGAAACACTAATTATCGCTATTTTAGGTTTCGAATCTTATCCTGCTATATGCAGAATGAAGACACAATTGTACCTCTTAACCTTGAGCTGCTCTATTTTAAATCAACTTTGTCTTTTTTTCTGTGCTAGTCCAGTGAGACTCTGTTCAATACCATTGGAGAAAAAAATCTATAATTTAAATTGGGAAACAAAATCGATTATTCCAATAGCTTGAAATCAATATTTAACTTGATACGCTAATGCCCCCATCTCCGACTCCTTGTTTAAATATTGAAAGAAACAACAAAAAAAAGACTAAAGTGTAGTTAGCAGAGTCAAAGACATTGCTGGAAGATCAAATCCTCAATCCACTTTTGAACGTATCCAATGAGCCAGCATGACAATGGGCTGGTCAATATAGATCTTTAAAGGGCTTGGAGGCAGATACATTTTTCCCTTTGCTGGTTGTGTACGTAATCTATTTCTCTTTGGTGGCTGTTTGCGTAACCTACTTCTCTTTGGTGGCTGTTTGCATAACCTACTTCTCTTTGGTGGCTGTTTGCATAACTTACTTCTCTATGGTGGCTGTTTGCTTAACCTACTTCTCTTTGGTGGCTGTTTGCTTAACCTACTTCTCTTTGGTGGCTGCTTGCGTAACCTACTTCTCATTGGTGGCTGTTTGCATAACCTACTTCTCTTTTGGTGGCTGTTTGCTTAACCTACTTCTCTTTGGTGGCTGTTTGCATAACCTACTTCTCTTTGGTGGCTGTTTGCATAACCTACTTCTCTTTGGTGGCTGTTTGCATAACCTACTTCTCATTGGTGGCTGTTTGCTTAACCAACTTCTCTTTTGGTGGCTGTTTGCTTAACCTACTTCTCTTTGGTGGCTGTTTGCGTAACCTACTTCTCTTTGGTGGCTGTTTGCGTAACCTACTTCTCTTTGGTGGGCTGCTTGCGTAACCTACTTCTCTTTTGGTGGCTGTTTGCATAACCTACTTCTCTTTGGTGGCTGTTTGCGTAACCTACTTCTCTTTGGTGGCTGTTTGCTTAACCTACTTCTCTTTGGTGGCTGCTTGCGTAACCTACTTCTCTTTGGTGGCTGTTTGCGTAACCTACTTCTCTTTGGTGGGCTGTTTCCATAACCTACTTCTCTTTGGTGGCTGTTTGCATAACCTACTTCTCTTTGGTGGCTGTTTGCATAACATACTTCTATTTGGTGGCTGTTTGCGTAACCTACTTCTCTTTGGTGGCTGCTTGCGTAACCTACTTCTCATTTGTGGCTGTTTGCTTAACCTACTTCTCTTTTGGTGGCTGTTTGCTTAACCTACTTCTCTTTGGTGGCTGTTTGCGTAACCTACTTCTCTTTGGTGGCTGTTTGCGTAACCTACTTCTCTTTGGTGGGCTGTTTGCATAACCTACTTCTCTTTTGGTGGCTGTTCGCATAACCTACTTCTCTTTGGTGGCTGTTTGCATTACCTACTTCTCTTTGGTGGCTGTTTGCATAACACAGTTCTCTTTGGTGGCCGTGGGAGTTATCTACTTCGTTCTATGTTCCTTCGATTATTTACAATAAGGTTGCTAACTCTGTAGTATTTTTCAAAACGTGTATTTTAAATTCATTATTATTACACTAAACTTTGGTTTTGCAAAGATTCCTTTTGTTGTAGACTCTAGCTACTCAAAGAAGTCGTCGGGTTGATGTATTGACAATGACCAAACTACGCAGAGATTTTTTTTCACCTTTTAAGAAAACATCAATTAATTTATTTGAAGTTTTGGATCCTGATATATTTTTAAGAGTAATCCTACATCTACATAGTAAGAATGTATTTTTAGCGGCCACAGAGGCGGAGAATGGAGGAGAAATTGAAAATCCGCCTAGGCCTCCCTCCCTCAAATGAATTTTTTAACATTAAATATTAAATATTACGCAAAATACAGGAGCCCTCAAAGAGGTCAAGCCCCCTTTGCCCCCAAATGAAGTCAAAGTCCTAGCTACGTCACTGGTATTACAATGGGTCAGCATAGACGTGATATACACTTTGTGGACCATGTCTTTAAAAGGTTTTACCATTAAAAGAACCACGTGTAAGAAGACATTGCCTCCCCTCCTCCAAGATTATCTCCCTCTAGTCTGAGGTAACAGCTAACACCCATACGAGATTATAGAAGCAAACGAGGTTTTCATTTAAGACAATAATTTGTCCTTGCTCTCACTGGCCAGGAGCCCAAATGACCACCTTGGCCCGCTTCTTCCACTGAATGACGCTGGGACGCAAATGGATTATAATTGAAAAGTCTGGACTGGATTCTGTTCCTGAGGGTTGTAATCAATGTTGGGATTAAATTGTTCTCAAGTAGTTCGTGCCAGGTTCAAGTGTGGACATTGATGGACGATACAACAGCAGCGACACTCTTTTTTGTTAAGGCATGTCAAAGGAATAAAATTAAATGAAATATCAGAAACATAATGAGAAATGTAATGACCAGAACTAAAATATGATAGTAAATATAAATATCAGATATATAATTGAAAATATAAATACCACAAATATAGTGAGAAATATAAATATTATGAGTTAAATTAAATTTCTTTTCGTATTAAAATCATAATCTTCAAATACAAAAACAAAACTTAATAAAATACTCTGAAAGACACAGAGGCACATTCCTCGTTCCATATGCTAGGACAAATTTTGCACAAATGCTCCTTCTTCCCCAGTGCTATTAGAGCATGGAATGGGTTGCCTGAGCTAGCCAGGAAAACCAATGACTTTGCAGAATTCAAGTCATTGATTAATATGCATGACTTAATGCATGACGCGTAGGTCGTAATCATCTTATTTTTTAAAAGTCACGTCTGTATTATGTAAGAAAAGATAAGGTATACAAATTGGAAAATTGAAAATAAAAAAAAATTAGATATTCTAAACATTCGATATATCTCTTTGTTTTTTAGATTTATGAACCTTAAATAATATTTAAAATGTAATTACTATGTTGTAAAGGTTCAAATCTTTATGACTATGTTAAATATGCGGTTTTAAGTTCATGTTGTTTTTTTCACTTAGCGCTGAAATGTTTTAGTTCGTGAGTGTGTGATATTTATCTCCCAAGTCTTTGTCCTGTCACCATTGTCTTGGTTTCAACCAGTCCCAATGAATCTCGTTATGATGGCGCAATCAATGGATCTTTCAAAGACCGGAGCAGAAATTACTCAACGGATTATAACAAAAAAAATTATCAAGAAACTGGAACAGACCCCACAAAATTTAGAGGGACTCATGGACAGAAAAAAAATATTAAAATAGAAATAATACAAAAAACACTCAACCATAACTTACAAATACAAAATCGAAACCTTTTAGTAAGCTAGAACGAATTCGTGAAAGTGATATTTATTTCTTAATAACAAGAAAGTTCATTAGAGCATGGAAAAAGTTGCCTGAATCAGCTATGGAAACCAGTGACTTAGCACAATTCAAGTCTCTCAATAACATTCACGAATAGATAAACACAGGGGTATGGCCTACATGCTGTTATTTATGTTATTTATAAGTGAAGAAAGATAAGCTTAGCATACAGTGTATGTCAACTTTATTCAGATCAGATATTTTTTCCCCAGCATATGTTAACTTTTGGTAAAGTTTTGTGTTCTCTCTACTTACTGAACTTAAAAGTTACAAGCAGCAAACAAAACCGGAAATGAAAGAGAAATGTAGGTCCATGAACAAAAAGCCATTGTCTTGGAGACAAGAAAGCCGTGGGGGAAGCAAGGATGAGTTCGTTGACTGTACTTAAAATCACAAAGACAGATCGGCAAACTAATGGAACTCTGTGAGTCGCAAACGTATGAGACCCAGCGAGCTTTGTGGCACTTGCTAGACGTCCTCGTTGATCTTTCAAAAGCAAGAGTTCTTCATTAAGAATACTGTCAGGACATGATACCATTAACATGAGGACACAAACGCTAGTCACGGACACAAATACTTGACTGAGAACACGTATTATACAAAAAAGTATTTTTTTTGTATTGATTTTTCATTTACGAAGCTGATATTGGTCTATGATCTTTAATTTATGTTTATATCTTGTAGTACTTCAATATTGCAAGGAGTCTTTCCAGTGAGCACAGAAAGAAAGTATAAAGAAGGGCAAGGTGAAGGTCACGCACATAATAGTTGCAATGAGAAATATCTGCAATTATTTGAACGAATGCATTAGAAACATAAAGCACTAAGATATGTACATCAGCAACTATCAAAAGTAGTGTCAAAAGTACATCAGCAACTATCAAAAGTAGTGTCAAAAGTACATCAGCAACTATCAAAAGTAGTGTCAAAAGGGAAGCTAAAACCTGTATATGAATTCAATTAGGATTATTCGATCAGACGTAAGGTCCCTGCACTTACACATCGAGTCAGTTTTATTTCGGAGTAAATGTATCAATGAAGCTCTTTTTTTTCTTCAAAGTCTCTTTCCAATTTCCCAACATCTTTGTGTAACTTCTCTAGACCGATTGGTCATTTTATGATTCAAGTTGTGATCATTTCAAGTCAACATTTCGCAATAAACTCCAAATCTAGCTAGAAGTAGCACAAGATGCTCATCTTTTGGTTTGTCTCCCAAAATATAAGATCTAAGAGCTAAATATAAGATCTAAGAGCTAAATATATGATCCAAGAGCTAAATATAAGATCTAAGAGCTAAATATAAGATCTAAGAGCTTAATTTGAACAGGTCTCGTTTTATTTTGCTTGGGGCAGAGATAGCTATAAATAGTTTGTCTCATGGCGACACTAACCTTCGCCCATCTTTCAGTCAATTGAGAAGTAACTCATGACCGTCTTCTTTGATGCCAAAATTCTGAAGTTGTTTACATGTAATAGAACTCAAGTTACTCTCTTTAAGGACTTAGCGACTTCACGGCTTTCTGTTTTAATCATCTGAATTTCAAAGAAAACACGGGTATAAATAGACATTCAATATTGCAAGAAGTCTTTCCAGTGAGCACAATCAAGTTAACTCTGTTACAGTCCAGCTCAATTCTACATAAGTCGGTGCGCAAAATGTTCAAGTTCAAGTGCGTCTGTTTTTTGATTAAAATCATTATTGTATAGAAACAAAACATTTCAGCAAAGGGGGAATTCCAGCTGAAAGCGAAAGTAAAAAGGCTTAAGCCAAATTTAAATTTAAAAATGATTATATTTTTTAAAATTATACCGATCAAACTAGAGTTTTCCCTGTATGGCCAAAGATATATATACATAAAATAACTATCAAAATTTTTTAGGAAAATCGTTAGAGCCGTTTTCGAAATTCGTGTCCACCCAGTTTTTCCCCTTGAAGAGTTTGCAAGGTAATATAATAGGAATTGTAGAAAAAATATATTCTAATTAATTAAAATAGAATTGTTACTATTTAAAAATAAATGTTCCCGAAATGAATTGTTTTAGTCTTGAAAAAATTCTCTGTACAATTGTATACATTGTGATTGTAAGGACAAGCACGTCAGGACTGAGGAAAACATTTTAATTATTCCTTTTATATTTCAAAGATCTGCCACAGTCTAAAATACACACAAAAAGAACAAAGATAAAAGAGAAGATTCTGTCTTTATGCAAATATCTGCGACGTCACAGAATTTCCTTTGCCCTGAGCATGACCTAATGCCCTTTTATGTAACTTAGACTTTTTATGCCTTTATATTCATTGAGTCATGATGACCTCACAGTCTAGAACTCCCATGGGGAAATTTCCATTACCCAGATTATCTACAACATTAGAAAAAAAAATCTCACCAGAAATCTCTTAAGCTACGGGCTTATTTAGTCATGGAAGCTGATGAAGTACTATGAATGTAGCGTTAATTATCAATTTAAAAATCCAAGGGGAAAAAAAACAACTCAACGAATTTTTTCGCTTGGTCATGACTTGTTAAAATGACAGGTATCTCGACGATCTAAGCCAAAACATTTTGACCAACTCTGGAACTGGAAGACCGTAGCAAATCTTATTGTAGTGAATTTAGAAATTGTAAATAATTCAAATAATTGATACTTCGAAATTTCAACAATTGCTTTAGAACTTGGCTTATCGTATTGCGTTTATTGATGTTCGATTTTCATTTCAAGAAGTGAATTGACTTGTGAACCTCATGGTCCAAAGTTTAAAAGTTAAAAAAATTAATAATAAAACATAGGTCTTTGTATTTAGGTTTGGAAATAAAAAGCACAGTAAAAATCAGTAGATTTTAGCCACAAATGAAATATTTAAGATTTTACGAGTTAGTATGAAACTCTAAACTTTACACTATCAATTTATCAATTGCATTTGGAAATCGGAAGGTACATTTACATATAAGGCCTCTCTCTATCTCTCTCTCTTTGTGTGTGTGTGTTTTACTGTCTTTCTCTCTCTCTCTCTGTTATTTATTAACTAATGTCCATTTGACCTATGTGTATACTTCCCTCACACAAAGTTTGTGTAACTCGCTGATTTTATTTTGCTATTTTCAAAATATTTCATTTCTTAAACCTTCACATTCATTTCCTAATTGACTCCAGATCTTAAGGCGAGAAAAGCAAAGGTCAATTCATTAAGCTTTAAAGCCGAAGCAAAAATAATTTGCTCACCTTCTGATATACGAGAGATTTTAAAAAGAAACATGCAAACATAAAAATCATTACAGTATTGAATGGAGTAAATCTTTTATGGACGCTTGATATCAACTACTACTTATGAGCTCCTACAGGATCATTATTATTACATTTTTTTTTCATACTGGCTTGAAACCTTCTTATACATATAAATAATGAGCAAGCAAATAGAAAAATAGATTAATAAAAAAAGCTTATATAAGGGAAACAACTGTACATTTATAGCCTTATCTTTCAATACAATAAGATTTATTTCCCTTAATCAATGCCAAATTAAATTAATTAATTACCCAAAATCTATTGACTTATTGTTTAATTTTTAAAATTGATTTATGTTTTGTTGGGTACAATCTATAATTGTGTCAAGTTTCCACTTCATCCAATAAACGATATGGAAAAAATAGCGCGTACAACTATCTAAATTCTAAAACGACAACAACACCATATATTAAGCCATATCTGTTAAGACTGAAGTATTAATTTTTCTTCTTAGTATGAAAGGAAATGATTAATTGCCAGTAATTAAATGGCTGATTCGTCAAATCTTTTATTGATTCTTGTTTTTTATTAAGTTCAAAGTAATTTTGCAAAGTTTCAACTTGATCCTAAAAGGAGAAAGAGCCTGTAGAAAACATTTGTTCAGAGTGAGTTGATATAAGCTTTGTACAAAATACTGACATCAATTCATAAAATAATAAAATGACCCATTTAAAATTATATTACTTAGTATGAAAAATGTGGTATACAAAACAAATAAACATAACAAATAAAATATAATACATAAATAAAATGTAAGTAGCATGCATGTATGTATCTATGAATGTATGTATGTCCTTTATAGAAATCATAGCCGTTTGACCAATCTTAATGAAACTTATTATAAACGCTCCCCAAATAATAGCAGTGATCTTAGGATATGTAAAGTTGCCCTACAACAAGAGTTTACTAGATCTAGGTCAATGAGGCATCTTGACATAGACTTGAACTTTTACATGCATGCCTTTTATTATTTAACAAAACAAAACAAAACAAAAAAAAGCAACAACTGAAAAGCCGGTAAAAGACTGCTAGCAAGCTATACAAATAAAACAATTTTTACACTTTTTAAAAGTCGAACGTCAGCATTGACTGAAAGTCAGGATTTAAAAAGTAAGATCTACAACCCAAGGTGACCAACTATCGAGTAGAGCCACATTTAGATCTGGATTTAACTCCTCTTGACCTAGTGCTTCATTGGGAATCAGAAAATTCTTTTCAGGTTATTTGAATTGAAAATGTCTGATTACACTTGTGAAAAGAGTTCAGCACAGAATGCCTTTTGGTGTTTTGTTTGGATGTCAATAGAACACTGTAGCCTTCCAGTGCAACGTGTGCCTTATTTATTGGATAGATTGCTCCATTCATCAACTCTTGAAAACTCAAATACATGGAGTTTTTTTTTAATTAATAGAATCTTTGAAATATTTTCCCCCATGTATTCAATCACTACAGATTAAATGGAACTCTTTTGAAGTCCTTGATTTATAAAGTCATTATGTGTAGGTTTAAATGGGAAATATTGTGTTTCTGATAGACACATAAGCTTGTTTATAAATAGAGTTTTATAGTGACTAATGAAATCACTAACGTTAGAAACACTGCAATACAGAAGTCTATATAGTATAGTAGCAATAATAAATAAAACACCAAACCATAATTTACAAATACAAAAGACACACCCTAATAAAATAATAAAAATCACACAAAGATAAATGCATAATTCTTATTCGATATGAAGGAACACATTCTTATCCTAGTGTCATTACATGTATATATGTATGGTACTGGTTGCCTGAATTAGTCAGTGAAACCAATGTGATTAAATAGAGTTTAAGTCTCTAAGAATTCTACAACTTGGAATTCACATATGTTATCTTATATCCTTTAATTTGTGGATTAGTTACTTAATGACATATATGGTGATGATGAATCTATTGTGTTATTTGTTGTTATTTAGGTATGAAAGGACGCGCGGTGGCTGAGTGGTAAATCTCATGGCTTCCTAACCGGGGGGTCCCAGGGTTCGAATCCTGGGATTTTAATTTCGGAATCATTAAAGCGCCTGTCAATCCACACAGTTCTAATGGGTAACTGACATTGGAAAAAAGTAAAGGCAGTTAGTCGTTGAGCTGGCCAGACGACATCATCATTAACTGTGGGTCACAGATGACCTTTACATTATCTGCCCCATAGATCAGAAGTTCTGAAAGGGGAACTTTACTGTTTAGGTCTAAAAGAGTCACTCTGCTTTGTTTACGTATTTCATGGGTATGAATGTGAACTGCATGCACTGAAGGGTTTGAAGTCTGTGTGAAAAAGGGAATTCTGTGAATGGTAAGATTTAGTTGAGTGAAAAAGGATGTTGAGTGATTTTGTTAGCGCTGTTTTTCTTTCGATATTGAACGTATTCCGTCTTGTGATCGCGCCAGTATTTGGATCGTATGCAGTAGTTAGTGTTATTTGTTTCTTGCTGTTAGTCATTGATCTCCAGTTGTCGATGTCGCAGTGATTATGCTACTCCTATAAAAATACTGACAACAGGAAACACTTTCTTATACAAAGCTGTCTGTCTAGGTGGATTCTTTGACACTATTTGTTTCTCTCACTTTCCATTCTTGGATCATTGTTACAATTTATATTATTTTATTATTCATTGTCGATGACAACTTAATTTTAAAAAATGAACCCATTAGTTAATCAATTAGCAGTAATTAGTGAATTAACTTTTAAATACAAAAAAAAGGTATATCTATAGATACAATTCTTTGCTTTCCATTCAATGGATAGAATAAAGATTTGTTTTAGTAGAAGTCTTTATTTTTTTAATAATTTGCTTGTTTTAAAGTAGAATTGAAACACCTATTAACATCTTACAATCTATAGGACAGATGTTTTAAAGTAGAATTGAAACACCTATTAACATCTTACAATCTATAGGGCAGATGTTTTAAAGTAGAATTGAAACACCTATTAACATCTTACAATCTATAGGGCAGATGTTTTAAAGTAGAATTGAAACACCTATTAACATCTTACAATCTATAGGGCAGATGTTTTAAAGTAGAATTGAAACACCTATTAACATCTTACAATCTATAGGGCAGATGTTTTAAAGTAGAATTGAAACACCTATTAACATCTTACAATCTATAGGGCAGATGTTTTAAAGTAGAATTGAAACACCTATTAACATCTTACAATCTATAGGGCAGATGTTTTAAAGGCCATCTATTTCTGTGGCCCACTGTTACGAAAGTGTTATTTGGCCAGCACAACAACCAACCGCCTTTACTTTTCCCCAAATGATTTCAATTGAAAACCCAGTCTTTCACCGAGATTCGAACCCGGTACCCCCGGTTTAAAAGCCAAGCGCTTTACCACTTAGCAGCCACGCCATGAGGTTTTGATGTTGGCGAATTTTGTAAAAAAATTTTTTTTTTACATTTCAAGGAGTGTAACAACTTTTTTACTTTGAAGAAACTCCCAAATAACTTTTTAATACATTTACAGAAATATTTCCACGATTTAATTAGATAATGGATTACATGCTAACAGATTCGCCTTGGGTTTGTACATTTCCACGTCAATAAGCATTCAATGAAATAAAGGATACTGTTAGAATTGCATGTCAGCAACAATTTCGTTCCATGTTATAAGAAGAGCGTCGTTCAGTTGGAAATCTCGTGACTTCGAAACAGTGAGTCTCAAATTTGACAAATATTCGTTCATCTTTATTTTTAAGGAAAGGTAACACTTTCACCACAGAAGAAGTTCATTTCAATATCACTTTCGTTGATAGCCTTTAGACCCGTAGATTATAGAAAGTAGACATTATAAATATGAATAGTAATCGTTTGAAGACACTGCATGAAGACACTGCATGAAGACACTGCATGAAGACACTGCATGAAGACACTGCATGAAGACACTGCATGAAGACACTGCATGAAGACACTGCATGAAGACACTGCTGGAATATTTGGTTAAAGTTGTTGTTTTTCTTTTCAAATTTGGTGTGTGTGTGTGTGTGTGTTCTAATGTAACCTTTGAATCGGTTTACTACAGACTAGTCCGTAAAAAGGGGTGGACTGTTGATAAAAGGCAGGTTGCAGGTCTGGAAAAGAAAGAAGTTGGATGTATTGTAATTTTTAAAGTTAAACTTTATCTTGAATCATCTAATATCTTATTTAAGTCATGTTTCAATCCTGACATTGAATTTGTTCAATACACGATGAGTTAGTTGCATTTAAAACGAAGTTTTCAACTTTTTTTTTAAAAGAGACATATATCAACTAGGTTAAACGTCTCCAAGAGTAAGTTGCTTATTTTACCTACTGGCAACACAGACTACAGCTTATGGCCGCCAACCTCGAAAAAGCTTCTAGCAATATTTTCAATCGTTATGAAGAGAGCGCAAATGAAACATTGCCTGATAGTGTATAAATCACAGGAGTAGCCTGTGGGTGAGTTTATAAGCTGCTACATGTCTAAAAAAGCATAGGAACTTATCAAGTCTACATCTGGTCATGGTTAGTTAAACTAGCTGCTTGGAGTTACAACCCAATAATCAACCCCAATTCAACTTTATATCAAATCAAAGCATAGACAGGCTTATGCTATACATTGACAGCTAGACAGACAGATCTTATTGAAGTCAGCTACAATCTTTAAAACAAAAATTCAATATTGTTCTATATTTCCAAACATATTTGTTAAACAATTGTTGTTCTCTCTACAATCCTGTACGTGCTTTAAGCCAGTCAATGTCAAGGTCATATGATTCCAGCTTTAACCCTCTTCTAATCCTAACCAATCTTGTAGTGTTCCCCAGTCTAAGCTCAAAGCTACGGACACCAGAGGAGAAGACGGCAGTGGATTACACAAATCTTTTTATGCATTTCCTTTTTTTTTTTCAATATAATTTGTATGATACAAGAGTTTATAAACTTTATTTGGTGTGTGTGGAGGAGGGGTGGGGGATAGTGAGTGGTCGGAAGATTTGTTGCAAAAGGAAAGAAATTCATTACGGCCTGGCCTAGGCAGGAGAGCTGAGGAATATAGGTTATTAGAGAAGGGCTAAGCCATGTAGGGCATGATTTGGTCTGATCCTAAATCTATACTGGGTTATCCTACATATATAATGACATCACAACATACAATATATTCTAAGGTGGCTTTTATAAAATCTTTACAGATGAAAGCTGTTGGATTAGCGCCCTTGTAGAGTGGATTCCTAATTCCCATACAATTCAGAATAGTAACTACTAACATGCTGTTGGAGGTTGAGTTGTCCATAAATGACGTCCATAGTTACATGCTCTTTATCAAAACATTCTATTGGTTATTGTTTGAACTAAATTTTGTTACTGATATTCCATCCATGGTTAGACTATTACATTTTGTTTTTTTACTGAAGTTTTTCAAAACGTTGAGCCCAAGAATTTCTTACACAAATACAAATTATAATATATTAATATGACTATATCACTAGATTCAAACTCTATGAATGGTTATTTTGAAAACTCAAGTGACGTTTTTAGTGAAAGTAAATAATTATTAATATTAATAATATGTTTAAAAAAAAAAAAGAAAAACAATAACACCAAATATTTGATCAAAATCTGTAGTCTTTAAATGTATGCTAACTTTATAGTAGTTTCAATCGTCAAATTCTCTTTCTTTATCAATCTTCTCTTTCCGCTCTTCCTCCTTTACTCTTTCTCTCTATCTTCTCTCGCTCTTTTATTTTCTCTTTCTTGTGTTTTGTATTTCTACTTTTTCGGTGCCTTTTCATACTTTTATTTAGAAAGTTATTATCAACTCACTGTGTGTCTGGTACAAAGTTTGTACATATTGTTTCTCCCACATCCAATCTCAAGTCAAGCTGAAATTTTGCACAAATATTTCTTGTACCTGACAAAACAAGGTTAATTAACTATTGGTAATTAATATTTTGTTTGATATCGAACAATGGAAAGAAACAGTATAATTGACTGATGTCGTGATATAAGTTTCATTACCCTCTTGAGGAGTTTTGAACCATCGAGGTCGAATTCAAGTGGTAAAACTTTTTTAATGCATTTAAAAAACGATCACGGTATTTTTGAGTTCTTCCCCCCCTCCCCTTTTTTTTTCCAAAATTCTTTTCTTCCATTTTTTTTTTAACTTCAGAATCTCTTTCTCTCTCTTGACCCTCTCTTTCTCTCTCTTGACCCTCTCTTTCTCTCTCTTGACCCTCTCTTTCTCTCTCTTGACCCTCTCTTTCTCTCTCTTGACCCTCTCTTTCTCTCTCTTGACCCTCTCTTTCTCTCTCTTGACCCTCTCTTTCTCTCTCTTGACCCTCTCTTTCTCTCTCTTGACCCTCTCTTTCTCTCTCTTGACCCTCTCTTTCTCTCTCTTGACCCTCTCTTTCTCTCTCTTGACCCTCTCTTTCTCTCTCTTGACCCTCTCTTTCTCTCTCTTGACCCTCTCTTTCTCTCTCTTGACCCTCTCTTTCTCTCTCTTGACCCTCTCTTTCTCTCTCTTGACCCTCTCTTTCTCTCTCTTGACCCTCTCTTTCTCTCTCTTGACCCTCTCTTTCTCTCTCTTGACCCTCTCTTTCTCTCTCTTGACCCTCTCTTTCTCTCTCTTGACCCTCTCTTTCTCTCTCTTGACCCTCTCTTTCTCTCTCTTGACCCTCTCTTTCTCTCTCTTGACCCTCTCTTTCTCTCTCTTGACCCTCTCTTTCTCTCTCTTGACCCTCTCTTTCTCTCTCTTGACCCTCTCTTTCTCTCTCTTGACCCTCTCTTTCTCTCTCTTGACCCTCTCTTTCTCTCTCTTGACCCTCTCTTTCTCTCTCTTGACCCTCTCTTTCTCTCTCTTGACCCTCTCTTTCTCTCTCTTGACCCTCTCTTTCTCTCTCTTGACCCTCTCTTTCTCTCTCTTGACCCTCTCTTTCTCTCTCTTGACCCTCTCTTTCTCTCTCTTGACCCTCTCTTTCTCTCTCTTGACCCTCTCTTTCTCTCTCTTGACCCTCTCTTTCTCTCTCTTGACCCTCTCTTTCTCTCTCTTGACCCTCTCTTTCTCTCTCTTGACCCTCTCTTTCTCTCTCTTGACCCTCTCTTTCTCTCTCTTGACCCTCTCTTTCTCTCTCTTGACCCTCTCTTTCTCTCTCTTGACCCTCTCTTTCTCTCTCTTGACCCTCTCTTTCTCTCTCTTGACCCTCTCTTTCTCTCTCTTGACCCTCTCTTTCTCTCTCTTGACCCTCTCTTTCTCTCTCTTGACCCTCTCTTTCTCTCTCTTGACCCTCTCTTTCTCTCTCTTGACCCTCTCTTTCTCTCTCTTGACCCTCTCTTTCTCTCTCTTGACCCTCTCTTTCTCTCTCTTGACCCTCTCTTTCTCTCTCTTGACCCTCTCTTTCTCTCTCTTGACTCTCTTCCCCTTTCAAATGTATCTCACTCTCTTTGTTTGTCTTGCTCTTATTTCTCCACACTTTTTCCTTTCGCGCAACATTTTGATCTGGACAGAAAAATAAAACTGTCCTTTAACATGCCAGGTCAGTGAACAGTCGTGTGCACGAAGCCAGCTAACATACAACTCACAAACATCCTTGACCTAATATTTCTGTACCGGCCTGACCTCCAGTTCGTTATCTCTGACTTATACTTGTTGACTACGTTACATAATATTGAAACGTCAAAAAATGTTATTTATTATTTTATATTCAAAATAATAAGTTACGTCTTGATTGATTTCATTGCATTATGAGCAATGTGTACCAATGTTTCGGCTAGAAGCAACATCACTTTATATCTGCAGTGTTAACGGTCGTTGACCTGTAGCACCAGTCCAGATAACTAATACACAACTAAACCGATGTAGGCGTATTCTAGTTTGAATCGTAGAACTTGAGATAACTAGAACCAACGTCTTTTTTAAAACAAAATATTACTTTTATTAACAATATAGAAAAATTTAACTTGAAAAATAGAGAGATAGATCTATTAGTCATAAAATTAACGAATTATTTAACCACAATTTAACTCACTACCAAAACACGTCCTCGCTGTTTCAAAGTCTCTAGATCTAGGTGGTTTCTCTCTTAACAACTGCAATACGACAGACCAGCGCATATTTCATCATTCTGAACTGCACAGCCACCAACCAATCGCCTTAGCTCTCATCATCGCCACCTATGTGACACAAACACACACCCCATGGCAGTCTGCTAATGAGACTTGCACATCATTAACAAGAATTAGGTATTAACATATTTGGTAATGATTAGCATACCAACGCTTCTGGTATTTAAGTCTTATACCGCATTAACATGTATTTCATATTATAAGCCTTAATCGGTATTAACAAGTATCTGGTAATAAGCCTTATACCGTATAAGTAAATGGTAATGTGCTATATCGTATTATTATGTAGTCTTATTCCGTATTAATAAGTATTTTTATGTGAGAAAGTCTTTTCCTTAGATAACTACTGTGCTTTGTTAATAAGTGTTTGGCATATGAGTCATGCAGTATTAACATGCATAAGATAATGAGTTTTATCACAGTATAAACATTATCATTGGTATTGGTCTAAAGACCTTGTGAAGGTCACTTCTCTTTTAAAGTTTGTTTTCATTTGAGGCACTGACGAACCTATAGATGTACTATAAACATATACCGGAACCTGGTGTTCCATTAGACAAAGAAAAGAGGCTAATGGTGACACGACATAGACCTTGACCCCTGTGTGTATGTACATCTTTATGAATAAGAAATGTGAGAAAACAAAGCGATTTAAAAGCTTAAGAATGCTAGCCTCGATCTGATGTTTAGATATTTTAACACCCAATGCACGAAAGAATTGGGTCCACATACATATTCCCATTTTCTTTAATGTCATTAAGCTTGTTGGATTGAATTCATACACACCAGGTCGTGCTTTAGATTCTTCTCAGATAGCGTCACGATATGAAGATCAAAAGACCCGGATATTATCGAAAATTGCGGTTATTATTTCAGATATGCAGATGGCACGAGAAGAAATAATAATACACCCAAGTACCGGAAATGGTTGTATTTGTTGTTGTGTTCATGTTGTGTTGCTTCGCCAGCATGTGTGTCTGTGTTTACTTCGTTGTTTTCAGCATCATGAGTGTGTCGGGTTCATTGTTTCTTTCTAGAAGTGTGTTTGTGTCGTGTTTTTGAGGACAAGTTTTGATCTAAATCCATTGTCCTTAAAGCTGGAGCGAATGGAATGTTGTTTCATGTGTTTCCACATGTTTTTAAACTGTAGTCTCCCAATCGTAGATGTTTACAGTGACGTTAAAATAGTGACATGGACGGTCGTTGACTTGTAGCACCAGAATTCTGGTAGACAACTTCACCATCTTTGGCGTATTATACTTTAATTTGTAAAACTTGAAATAGATTGAACAAAACAAAAGGAAGGTCTATAATAATATACACACAAAATTATAATATAGATACAGTCAATGTGATATAAGATAAAATCAATGTACTGACTTAAGTAATTATATTTTTAAAGAAAATCTAACTCACTACAGTATCGCAACCTTTCAGTCTCACGTTGTGGAGTCGTCTGTCCTAAGACCGCTGACGACAATGCCTCCTATGTTGCATCATTCACAACCAATCGCTACCATCTTCCCACCATCAACAAAGAAGCACACAACCCCCCCCCCCCACACACACACACCATAACAGCGTTAATAAATTACTAATACAGAAGTTGTCTTGAAGGATATCTGCTAGCTAATTAATCCTACTTGATATCTGCTAGCTCATTAATTCTACATGATATCTGCTAGCTCATTAATTCTACATGATATCTGCTAGCTCATTAATTCTACTTGATATCTGCTAGCTCATTAATTCTACAGGATATCTGCTAGCTCATTAATTCTACATGATATCTGCTAGCTCATTAATTCTACTTGATATCTGCTAGCTCATTAATTCTACTTGATATCTGCTAGCTCATTAATTCTACAGGATATCTGCTAGCTCATTAATTCTACATGATATCTGCTAGCTCATTAATTCTACTTGATATCTGCTAGCTCATTAATTCTACTTGATATCTGCTAGCTCATTAATTCTACAGGATATCTGCTAGCTCATTAATTCTACTTGCTATTTTTTTACTCATTATTCCTACATAATATAAGCCCAATCATAACTCATACATCATATCAGCTAGTTCATATTCCAAGCATGATAATTGCTAGCTCATTATTCAAACATGATATTATGATATTATATACTATCTACTAGCTCATTACTCATGAAATTATATCTGCGAATTCCTAACTAATTCATATGCTAGTTTATAATTGAATATCTATCAAAAGTACCTAAAACCCTTTGGGGCACTTTGCGATTGGGCAGATGGTGTAACGTCGTTGCTGGTTGCTGACCATTATCTGGAATGTCCTGTTTCCAAACAACCAATCGCCTTTACTTTTCCCCAACATATGTCAGGTACCCATTCGAGTTAGTGGACACAGGGGCGTCCGAAAAATCCCCAAAATTCAAGATCCTAGAGATTCAAGATTCAAACCCGAGACCCGTTGAAGCCAAGCGCTTTACCACTCAGCCACAAAGCACCCTATATATGATATCTGCTAGGACATAATTCACACATAATTTCTGCTAGCTCCTAATTCATATATATGACATGTTAGCTCATAAATTAGATCTAAAGTTTAGAATGAAAATACTATTATTGGTTTATTTTGCTCACTTCATATTATTTTAAATGCATAGTCTAGGATGACTTCATCAGTAAAGTCGGACACTGGCCCGCTATTTGTTAAGCAGCCAGAGATGAATTATGGGAGATGTTCTACTGACACAGTTTGAATGTTGCTCCGAGGTCATTAAGAGATGGTGTGTCTGTCACGTGGCATGCTATTATTGCATCAGTAAACTCTGGGACACAGGAGCAACGGTCCCAAGACATTAAAGGTCAAAGAAATTTTCTGCGGGATACAGCATTGATTGTAATTTTAATACTTATTTTATTGTGTGTGTATGTGTGTGCTAGAGAGAGAGAGAGAGAGAGAGAGAGAGAGAGAGAGAGAGAGAGAGAGAGAGAGAGAGAAACTGTACACAATTATTCATTGTTACTGACAACACCAGTTAGTTAATCATTTAGTCGTAATAAATTAATTTTGTTTTATATAGAATCATATTACAATTTATTCTAAGCTAAGGGGAGATAAGCCTTGCTTTTAGAGAATTAGATAACTCGCTAAAAATGTTAAAGTATATAGACTTTTTTTTTATCCTGCAAACCTTTTATTTTTAAAGTACTCGAATAGCTCTGTGGCTAACATGTCGGCCTTCAATCAGGGACGTAGCTAGGAATTTTCCATCGTTTGGGGGCCCGGGGGGCTTGACCTCTTTGGGGGCCCTGCATTTTGCGTAATATTTAATTTTTAATGCAAAAAAAACCCCACCAATAATGGCCCTACTAAAGTGGGTGCCTGGGGGGATTTTTAAATTCTCCCCCCTCCTCCCCCACCCTAGCTTATTTTAGTTTATTTTTTAAGGATTGCAAACGGGATCACAAAAGTTAAAAGTCTCAACAAAAAGCAGATTAGTGTGATGAAACGTAATTGTGAAAATACCCAAAATTACATATTATTTGTTTCGTTCGATTTGTCCATAAACGCAAGTTGGAAAATCCTACATTTATGTTTCTGCGTATGGAGAATAGATATTCAGGTTGATTTTATCTGTTATGATCTAGACTAGCTCTACTGTGCGTATGGAGAACAGATATGCAGAAGGATGGCGCAATAGTTTACAAAACGGATATAAAATATAGTCTTTGAAACGGATCTAACTTTGAATTTGTCTTCTTCCTATTTATTTCATCTCTCTCGCTCGCTCTCTTTCTTTCTTTCTCTCTCTATCTCTTCCTCTCTCTCTCTCTCTCTCTCTTTCTCTCTCACTCTTTCTCACTCTCTTTCTCTCTCTTTCTCTCTTTATCTTTCTCTCTTTCTTTCTTTCTCTTTATCTTTCTCTCTCTCTTTCTCTCTCTTTCTATCTTTCTCTCTCTCTTTCTCTCTCTCTCTTTCTCTCTCTATCTCTTAGTTTGGTATGTTTAATCCCTACCAGCTTGAACCAGCTATATCTGTTGATATTTAAAAAAAAAAAAAGAGGTAAACACTAAAAAAAAACAACAACCAAAATCAAGAAACTAACAAACCCAAGATTTTAATCGACTTAAAGCCGTCTTTCGTTATACGTGTCTCCAGCGCCCCCACCAGCTCGTGGTGGTCCAAGGGACATAAGCTTTTAGATAAACGTCAGCTGGTCGCGTGCTATTGTTTCTTATCTCTAATACAGGAAGTGACGCAATACAAACGTCAGGCTATCAAAGTTAAGTACAGAAAAGACATCACGGACACTTTGTACATATGTCAGCGATTTCTATTAACAATAGATTTGAAAAGTAATTACATAATATTGATCTATATGCTTCTAAAATGTGAGGAGTTTAGCATTTTTTATGACATTTTCATTAGTAGTGAATAAAAAAAACAGTCTATTTCATCGTATTATGTATAAGAATGACACGATATTACAATTATATAAAGACTGAAATATTCAATCGTGATATAAATGTCAAAGAACTTGAATGTGAAACTTAAACCAGTGACAACCAAATGAAATGACATTAAAAAGCAAGATGCTCTTTTTATTTTACTAATTGCAAGCTGTCTGGAAGAACTATACAAGCAAATTCAATAGTTCGAAGCTCACTGCTAGATTTACTTAGTAGTGAAAATGAACTAAAACAATATTCGACTATATTAAGGTATTGTTTTGTAGTGTACCATGACTAGTTCTGTTTAAAAAAAACACCTGCAACTTTAATAAACATGATTTGCCTTGAATTACGTAAAATGACGTCTGGTAGTTATGTAAATAAAAAAGACACGTTCTAACAGCAACCTTGACCTTAGAGTGGATACCATCATTTGGCCATTTAGGTTTCTGAAGTTATGCAAATTAACGACACTTGCCTTACCTCGGATGTCTGTCTGGTCCTGGTCTGATAAGATACTGAGTTCGTTTGAATAAATTACTAGATATCAAAGAAGTTGTGTTTCAAGAAGTTGTGTTTCAAGAATATTTCCATTGAAATTAAGTTTTTTTTCTTTAACAAATCTGGAATGGAACGTAACTTTGACATTAATTGTTGTTCATGTCATTTTCGTTCAAAGAGTATTGATACAGAATCACATTTACATTATTAAAAAGTTTAATTTGGCGAAATTTATGGACACACAGATGTTTAAAAAATATAAAAAGTTATAAGTTCTTAAAATTACTAAACTTTAGTTGTTAATCTTTTCTCTTGGGGGCATCCTTTCTCTCGGCGCATCACTTCTCTCGGGGCATCATTTCTCTTCGTGCATCACTTCTCTCGAGCATCATTTCTCTCGAGCATCATTTCTCTCGAGCATCATTTCTCTCGAGCATCATTTCTCTCAATGCATCAATTCTCTCGGGGCATCACTTCTCTTGGGGCCTTTTTTATCTGGAAATCGTTTTTCCCATGTCATCGTTTCTCTATGGGCCACATTCTCCGCCTCCCTTGTCACAGGCTTTAGTTTGTTATACTAAGTCGACGTCTAATGCTTCTAGAGAAGTAAGCCAATGTGTAGGCGGTGACTTAAGGCGACTCTAGTTCCCCTTGACAGGAGAAAGAAATCGGTGGCCTTTTTACCCGCCTACGTAATATTCTCGTTTCTGTTTTATAGTTTACATAAAATACTGCCCCCTCCTCGGTATTAGGATTAATGCCACCCCCGAGGTCATGTGTGTGTGCGTGAGTGTGCGCTATTATTAGCGAATGTGTGCTCTTCGTGACAAAACGTTATGAATGAAACAAAACTATTTTTTTTAAAAAAATCACTTTCCATTGTAGTCCTATTTGTTTCTTAAAGCCACAGAGTCCAAGCTGCGACAATTGGTCTTCCTTTGACCCTGTGCTGGGCTTTCACAGTGTTCCGGATTTATCTTGTCTTTCACCTAATTGACCAGCAGTACGAAATCTTATTTCTATCAAGTGTCCCAGCGTCAACGCTAGTGTACTCAACAGCTCCTCCCGCAGGCTCTCTCTGAATTAGTCATTACCTCGCCATTCGGCATCTACAATAAATAGTGTCTCTTCCTACATACAGTCTAAATGCATGGCTTTTTTTTTTTTTTTTTTTTTACTTCTCCACACTGTAATATATAGGCACACACGCGCGCACATTCACACACACACACGCTTGCATTGTTGAATAAAAAGCGAGATAGATGTATGGGGAATGCTAGGAGTAAGAGTAGAATGACTTGGGAGAAAGTTTGTATTGACTTTGTTGAATAGAAAAGTATGTTGTGTACTTTTACTCTCTTTTACGGCTTCTAGTTTCTTTTATTCTTGATGAATACAATTTTTAAAAAAAATATCGCTTAGTTTTGGGGCCTTCCCTTCACTTTGTAAAACAGTTGTTGACATAAATACACAACAAACAACTCCTGGTTGTTATTCGATGTACATCGTTTGTGTGTGCTGAAGCTTCATTTCAACCCAGACACTCCCACGCACACATTCCCACACATAGACGGTTCTCAAGTTAATAAGTAACGTCCCACTCAAAACACTAAGACAATTTAATGATGTAGCAGCACTCAAGAAATCTGTGAACATGGCAATCACTTGTTAGCATGGTGACGGCATGGTTACGTGCCATCCAAACTGATTCGTGGACAGTTTTAGAAGAGGAGCATCAAGAACTGACACTACCACACATGAACTGTACCAACAAAGCTGTCGCAGTCTTGGTGGTCAAATTGTAGAACACAGCTGCCACTGTCTCTTCTAGTGTTTTAGGCAAGAACCAATTGGTACTTAGATTTGTTCGTTCCTTTCACTCTGTCAGACTGTGTCAAGCGCTACTCGATGACAAGGGCATGGAAAATAGAATAAGACATCAGTATGTAGTCACACAATGAACTTGATAACTAGGGCATGGAAAATAGAATAAGACATCAGTATGTAGTCACACAATGAACTTGATAACTAGGGCATGGAAAATAGAATAAGACATCAGTATGTAGCCAATGAACTTGATGACTAGAGCATGTAAAATATAATAAGACATCTGTAAGTAGTCAATGAATTTGATGACTAGGGCATATAAAATAGAATAAGACATCACTATGTAGTCAATGAACTTGATGACTAGGGCATGTAAAATAGAATAAGACATCACTATGTAGTCAATGAACTTGATGGCTAGGGCATGTAAAATAGCATAAGACATCAGTATGTAGTCAATGAACTTGATGACTAGGGCATGTAAAATAGAATAAGACATCAGTATGTAGTCAATGAACTTGATGACTAAATCATGTAAAACAAAATAAGACATCACTATGTAGTCAATGAACTTGATGACTAGGGCATGTAAAATAGAATAAGACATCTGTATGTAGTCAATGAACTTGATGACTAGGGCATGGAAAATAGAATAAGACATCAGTATGAAGTCAATGAACTTGATGAGTAGGGTATGTAAAATAGCATAAGACATCACTATGTAGTCAATGAACTTGATGACTAGGGCATGTAAAATAGAATAAGACATCACTATGTAGTCAATGAACTTGATGTAAAATGTAGAATAAGACATCTGTATGTAGTCAATGAACTTTTTGACTAGGGCATGTAAAATAGAATAAGACATCACTATGTAGTCAATGAACTTTTTGACTAGGGCATGTAAAATAGAATAAGACATCACTATGTAGTCAATGAACTTCTCTGTCTGTTGTGTCTGTATACTTTTGTGGAACGTTGTTGTTACTTCGTCTTAGTAATAGGAGGCGCAGTGGCTGAGCGGAAAAACGCTTGACTACCGAACCGAGGGAGCCATGTTCGAATGCTCGCGAGGACCGAGATTTTAACACTGGGATCTTTGGGTGCATATGAGTTCTGCTGGCTGCATGACACCCTTGTTGATCGTGGGTCACAGAAACAAATGGCCTTTTGCCCTATAGATCGCAATGTCTAAAATGGGGAACTTTTTACTTTAGTGTTAGTCATAAGTTAAGCAAACAAGGATCTACTTTAAAAACACTTGGATAAACAAAAGTAGAGGGTAACAAATATCAGAAAATAGATTTAATCCCCGTACATTGGGAAATGGATTTGAAAAAAAAACAACGTATACAAACTAAATGCCTACTTTGACTCTGTCCTTACACACCATTTAATTCGTTCCTATTCTTTCCCCTCTCTCTTTAATCTAATCAAATAATATTTTCTTCGCATGTAAAATAGAATAAGAATATAGAATTCTTCTATACAACGATTATTTTTATCTTAATTACTTATAAATGTTTCATTAAATAAACAAAAAAATATTCCGCCTTTACCTTTAATCCTAAAAAGAACCCTGGTTTGGCGAAAGTACTAAGATCTTCTATACTATAAACAATTCCAATTACAGACTTTTAGATCTAAAATTAGAAGACGATGGGCAAAATGTTCATGAACATTCATTTAGTACTTGAATGAATAATGCCAACATGCGGGAATACCCGAAGACGTCTAGTCCGTTCAAGATCAATATCTTCTCGTTCTCTAGACAAATTTAAATTAATTTTTTTTTACTTTTAAAATTATAACGGTCAAACTTAGAGTTTTCCCAAAGTGACCAACAAGCTAATAATTATTTTGCCAACGATATACATCAACTGTCAAACTTTCTAGAAAATCGTTAGCGCCTTTTTTTTTAGTTTATTGTTCAGGTTACATCCGGATTCAAGGTTCCATGAAGATATGGGTTTAATTGGAGTATTGTAATGAGTTTTTGTGTTCACACCTAGAGAGATGCAGAGCATTACTGGACACCTTTTTAGTAGCATAGTGATCTACCCTAGGCTTTACGTCTCATTGCAGAGTCAAAGTGTAGGCCTATCATTTCTTTCAGGCTTTCTTTAGCTAGGAACTATTCCTGTCGGTCCATTATTTTTAAAGGTCTGTAAACCTGTCCACCATGGTCAAGTGTTGGTGGCGATTTCAGAGATGGACACTGTCGACTCATCCATTTTCACAAGTGGCCATGTCCACTCCTGGCTGCACGTGGTCAGCTCGTGAAATAACTACAGTAGTCTTCCGGAAAGTGATCAATACAACAGCTGATTAGCTTTAGGGGCTGGTCATTTTGTTTGAGGCGATGACGTCATACACTCTACTGACCGATGCCACCACTCTCTCCCACCCTGCAGCCAGAAAACAGTGTACATAATTAAGAGAATGACAGGTTTCCTTGGCTAACAGTTCACCACTCCTGAGGGCTTAGGGTAAAGACAGCTTTTAGCGGCTGGCGTGTCCGGACATAGACTACACGTAGATGGTAAATCTGTTCTTTAAAGTCGTCTCTATGAGAGAAATTGTCAAGAGGGCATGCTATGGACTAGGCTATGAAGTTCTCGTACTCACATTGTCTTGTACAGATACAAATGTCTCGTAGCACCGGTACCAGTGTCTTTAGTACCGGTGTCTTAAGTACAGGTGTCTTTAGTACCAGTGTCTTATACAAAGTGTTGTCAGGGTTCATTTTATATGCTTGTACAATCAGTGTCTTTAGTACCAGTGTGTTTAGTGCCAGTGTCTCGTACAACCAGATCTTTAATACAAGTGACTTTAATACCAGTATCTTTAGTACCAGTATCTTTAGTACCAGTATCTTTAGTACCAGTATCTTTAGTGCCAGTATCTTTAGTACCAGTATCTTTAGTGCCAGTATCTTTAGTGCCAGTATCTTTAGTGCCAGTATCTTTAGTGCCAGTATCTTTAGTGCCAGTATCTTTAGTGCCAGTATCTTTAGTACCAGTATCTTTAGTACCAGTATCTTTAGTACCAGTATCTTTAGTGCCAGTATCTTTAGTACCAGTATCTTTAGTACCAGTATCTTTAGTACCAGTATCTTTAGTACCAGTATCTTTAGTGCCAGTATCTTTAGTGCCAGTATCTTTAGTGCCAGTTTCTTTAGTGCCAGTATCTTTAGTACCAGTATCTTTAGTACCAGTATCTTTAGTACCAGTATCTTTAGTGCCAGTATCTTTAGTACCAGTATCTTTAGTACCAGTATCTTTAGTACCAGTATCTTTAGTACCAGTATCTTTAGTGCCAGTATCTTTAGTGCCAGTATCTTTAGTGCCAGTTTCTTTAGTGCCAGTATCTTTAGTACCAGTATCTTTAGTGCCAGTTTCTTGTACTACCATTGTCTTCTACTACCAGTGACAGTGCTCACGAGAAATAGTAATATAGTAGTCTGATCATTTTTTTAAATTTAACTTGTGTATGTGTTACATAGTGTATAGATCTAATATGTTCTACAAAACTTTGCTCTTGATGCTATGAAACCCCAAAAGCATTATTACTTTGTAAGTAGTCAAAGTTCAGAATTCTGCCTTTGCCATTTGTGTGTGTGTGCAGCCCATGTCCTTACCTTTATTCACTGGCATGGGCGGACTGGCTATGTGAGCATTCGGGTAATTGCCCGGCGGGCCGGTACCCAAATGGACCAGTAAGACCACAGTAATCGTCTTCTTTATTGAAGTCACATGTGTCTATTATTAGATAAGGGCTGCACCGATGTGGCATGTATTAAATTGTTCAAGGTTTTATGGTATTCTCTTATAAATGGGTTCCTCTAAGTGACGTATTTAAAATAGACCTTACACAGACTCTACTCGGGCCGACTAATTTAATCTAAAACATTTTCCGAAACAATGTAATAGTTTACATCCGTAGACAGTGCTACTGGATCTAGTAGGGTTCATTCTTTTAGGGCTTACACACTTAGCGATTAGAAAGCAACAATAAGGCCTACCGGTATATTCCTTTTAAGGATATATTGTTCACCGTATGCACGTGTACAGCTATCGATAAATTATCAAACTTAACATAATGATTTTGAGGACAGATAGACCTAGATATGGATGTTTATTATACAATATACAATTTATGGGCTTTGTAACAAGAAAAATACAAAAAAAAAACTTAAAAAAAAAAAGCTTATATTAAGTGTATCAATTAGTTTGAATCAGTCATGTCATTACATTTTGAATAAGCCTCCGACGACAGACCATAAAGGGGACTAATTCAGTTTATACCACCACTTCAATGAAGTACTATTTCTTTTCCTTGGAAAGGGGACTATTTCTGCTCATACCACCACTTGAGTCAATTACTATTTCTTTCCCTTGTTTGAGATACCAAACAAAGCTTATTACCAATAGTTAATTAACTTATTGCTTCTTTTTTTTTTTAAATTGATTCTTGTCTTGTCAGGTATAAGAAATAATTGTGCGAAATTTCAGCTTGATCCGAGATTCTGTGTTGGAGAAATAACGTGTACAAACTTTTGGCCAGACACACAGACAGTCAGACAGAGTGAAATGATATAAGCTTTGTAAAAAGACCACGCTGCTTTGAAGTAGAATGTGACCCGAGTCTCGTTGCCATGCACATCTAATGACGCCACAACATGTCTCCAACAAACCTGACTTGTTTCACTGCACGTTTGGGAGCTCGCCCCTCTCGCCTCAATAAGATTTCACCCAGCATCCTCTAGTCACGACACGTGACGTCAATAGCAATCCACTCTGCTCCTAACGGCCGGCCCGTTATTCATCGGCCCGCAGACGTGAACACGTCATTCAGACACGTCCGCGCGGTTTCTTCCGGAAATACAAATATCACTGTAAATTACAACCATTATCTATAACTCTTTTTTTTTTTCCTTTCTTCCCAAGCTCCCTTCACAACTATTTTCTAATGTCATAACTTAATAGTTGTAGGGGGGAAAATTACAAGAATCGATTTAGGCTATCACAGTTTGATTGCTATACAAGACTGCATACTTCTTACTGAGTGAACATCACAGCGTCTCAGGAAAAATCAACGACAATTAGTCTGCATTTGTCGACCTTTACTTTTCATATAAAATAAGTATAGGTGGCTCCTTTCATAATCTGTTATTTATCTCTGATCTCACGCTATTTTCATCATTTTCAAATGATGGTGGACTAACTGAGCATCAAATATGTCTTAAACGTATTCTGTGATTTTTTCTCCTTAAATAATTATAATTTTACATTACTCTAAAAATGAATACATTACACAATAAAGCAGACATCGTGATGAGCCTCAAAGAAGGCAGACTGAATTCTGGTGAACAAGATTTTCAAGAGCTTATCATAACCAGAAATCTATAGATTTTTCGAGAAAAGTCGATGCAATTGTTTAATATTGAAACTTTTTTTAATAGCATTCAACTGACGACGTCCTCGAATATTATTTTCCTCGAAAATTATTGTAATAGGAATAGTTAGTTCTTGTACATAAAAAATTATACTAAGCCTAATTAAGGCCGTGGTATCATTAAAGCGTGTGTGTGTGGTTTAGCTTCTCACAGTCGCTAACACATGATCTGTCAACTTCATTTCTCTCTGTCATACGCCTTGACTATAATTGCTTTCAATAAAAGAATCGTCCATTCTTTTCCCTGGTACTGTTCGCCTTTGCGAACAGTGAGGACCTCGTGATATGGCCATACGGTTAAGTTTGCGTTTTCTGACTGCGGTCAGCAGATCTGTTGTCATTATAGCCTCGAACTGGGACGCTGCGTTCTTCCAGGCTTTTGAAGGAATCTACGAAACTCACAATTCAACCATTTTAACATTTAAAAACATTCTACATTTTAAGTCTGTGGAAATGTGTCGTTGTTGAACTGTAGCTTCAGCAGCTAGTCAGCTAAACCTTTGTAGGTGTATTATATAATACAGAAGTTTACTTAGACCTGAACAAACTTCTTTCTAAACAAAACTGAACGTATAATTCTTATCTTATCTTATATAATACAGACGTTACTTCAAAAAAGAAGAAGATTACGTCCTACGCATCATGCATTTAGTCATGCATATTAACCAATAACTTAAATTCTGCCAAGTCACTGGTTTTCCTGGCTAGCTCAGGCAACCCATTCCATGCTCTAATAGCACTAGGGAAGAAGGAGTATTTGTACAAATTTGTCCTAGCATATGGGACAAGGAATGTGCCTTTATCTTTGTGTCTTTCAGAGTACTTTATTTGATTTTGTTTTTGTATTTCAAGATTATGGTTCAGTGTTTTATGTATAATTGCTACTTTACTTTTGAGTCTTCTGTCCTGAAGGCTTTCTAAATTTAGTGATTTTACTATAGGTGTTACTCTAGTCAAATGTGAATATTCATTTGTTATGAATCTCACTGATCTATTTTGTGTCTATTCCAGTTTCTTAATGTTTTCTTGAGTCGAGGGGTCCCAAACGGAGGATGCATATTCTATTATTGGCCTAACCAAGGTTAAATAACATTTTAGTTTTATGTTCTTATTTGATTTATAGAAATTTCTTTTAATAAATCCTAATGCTTTGTTTGATTTTTTTTATAGTTTCATCAATATGTGGATTCCATGACAGTTTTTCATTTATTATAACACCTAGGTATTTTGCGTTTTTAGTCTGTGTTACTGGTTTGCCATGAATAAGATAAGTGGAATTAATTTGTTTTAGTTTTTTTGTTCCTCTTAACAACTGACATTTTTCTGGGTGGAAAGACATGCTCCAATTTGATTCCCATTTCTGTAATTCATCTAATTCTCTTTGTAAAATATCTGTGTCTTGTGTTGTTTTTATTGTTCTATATATTATGCAATCGTCTGCAAATAATCTGACTTTTGTTCCTGAAGTAATGCAATTTGGTAAATCATTTATGTAAATTAAAAATAGTAGTGGAGCCAAGACTGTTCCTTGAGGTACACCTGAGTTTACTGTTATCAGTGTTGATTTAGAGCCATTTATTATTACAGTTTGTTCTCACCCTATCAGAAAATCTATAATCCACTGATGCAGTGGACCATTAATGCCAAAATATTTTAATTTTGTAAGCAAACTTTGGTGGTGAACTTTGTCAAAAGCCTTAGAAAAATCTAGTAAGATAGCATCTATTTGTTCATTATTATCTAAACCTTTAGAAAAATCATAAATTAGTCCTATTAGTTGTGTTTCACATGATCTATATTTCCTAAAGCCATGTTGGTATGGTGTGAGGACATTTTGTTTGTCTAAGTGGTTTATGATGTTGCTACACATTATGTGTTCTAGGATTTTACATGTGATGCTGGTAAGTGATACTGGTCTGTAGTTTCCTGGGTCAGATTTTTCTCCTTTTTAAATAGGGGGGTGACATTAGCTTCTTTCCAGTCCTTTGGTACTCTGCCCTGGTTAAGTGAAGCCTGAAAGTATTTTAAACACTGGGGCTAGCTCATTGCTTAGTTCTTTGAGTAATCTAGCTGGAATACCATCAGATCCAGACGCTTTTTTTGGTTTGGTGTTGGCTAATAGTTTTTGAATTCCATTTTCTTGTACTACTATATCTTCTATGTTGTCTACTTGGTTCAAATTCAGTAATATGTCTTTGTCTCCTAGGGCTGAGAATGCTGATGCAAAGTATTTGTTTAGGATGTTTGCTTTAGTTTCATTATCATTATGTATTATGTTATGTTCATCTTTTAATGGCATTATGCCTGTTGTTTCCATTTTCTTAGACTTAATGTATGACCATAGGTTTTTGTTGTTATCTTTAGATATTACATTGTTTATGTATTCACTCTGCACCTGTCGGCTTACTTTTTGGGTTAAGTGTTTAATTTTTATATACTTTTTGTAAACTCTTTCTACCTTAGTTTCTTTAAATTTTCTATATAGGTTTTCCTTCTGTTTACAAAGCTTTTTTAGTCTATTATTAAACCAGCATTTATTTATTTTGTTTAATGTGTATTTAGTTGGTATATGATTTTCTATAATGCTTTTAAGATGGTTTTTAATGAAATTCCAGAGGTCATCGACTGGTTGGTTAATGTCTTTTTCTAATAAGAATGTTTGTTGAAAGTTTAATGCAGCTTGGTGTAGTTGTGTTAGGTCACATTTATTCCAGAGTAATATTTTTCTTTTGGGTTTTGAATTGGCTACTGCTTTTATCTGACTGTGTATTTTTATGATCTCATGGTCTGATAGACCAGGGATAATATCATAATCAACTACTAATCCAGGTCTGTTGGTTAAGAAGAGATCTAATGTGTTGTTTAATCTAGTTGGCTTTTTAATGATTTGATCTAAACTTAGGTTGTGTAAAGTTTCTATGAAAAGCTCATTTAAGTCCTTAAGGTTTTGGTGTTTATCTATGGTTAGTGTTTTCCAATTTATATCAGGTAGGTTGAAATCACCCATAATCCAAAAAACTGCATTTTTATTTGTCTTTTTAAGTGTAATTGACTATATCTACAATCTCCTAATCCAATGTGGTTATTTCAAGAAATACAAGTGAAATAAAAAGATGTGAAACTGTTAAAATAAACTATAACTCTCTTCAAAAATACGATAAACACACGCCCAGCTGCGATAAACACACGCCCATCTGCGATGAACACACGCCCAGCTGCGATAAACACACGCCCATCTGCGATAAACACACGCCCATCTGCCACTCATCTCCAGCGTGTACCTCCCATTCAACAGCCTTTCTCCAAGTGTTAGAAAAACTCGTCTGTCTCAATCGAACTGGAAGATGACATCAGAAATCATCAGCCAATACAAACACACACACACACAACCATGCACCTACATACCTACCTACACCTACACTTCTTAAGTTCTTTAGAGATATTTTTCAAGGAATATTCTGTACAAAGCTAAAGGAAAAAAATCTACCTGAAGCCAATACAAACTTTAAATTAAAACCTACCTGCAACTATTCCTCTTTCCATTTCTTACACAGCTACCTTCTAGTGACATTCTGAACTTCCTCAGCCCCATGACCCCTTTTTGAGAATCAGATCTACTAAAACCCAAGCTTTGCCCATTCTGACATTTCAGCTAGAACCATGAATGACAATGTATGGCTATCGAAACCTAAGAAAACATAAGACAAGAAATAAACCTAGAATTTAAAACTTTGTAGTTTAAGTTCTTTCCGTTTAATTTTATTAAACACCAAGACCGGACACTGAGATGCGAGAGTTAAGAAAAAACCAAGCTGTAGTAAATTAAACCAAGCTGCAATAAATTGAACCAAGCGGCACCAAACTGAACAAAACTGCACTAAATTGAACCAACATGAATTAAACTAAACCAAGCTGTATTTAATTAAACCAACATCCCTAAATTAAACCTAGCTGCACTAAAATGAACCTAGCTGTACTAAACTGAACATAGCTGCACTAAACTGAACCAAGCGGCTCTAAATTGAACCAACATGCACTAAACTGAACCAAGCAGTATTGAATTAAACCAACATCCACTAAATTAAACCTAGCTGCACTAAACTGAACCAAGGTGCATCGACCTGAACCCAAGATGCAGTATATTAAACCAGGCCACGCTAAACTGAACCGGGCTTTGTGTGTTAAGCCACACTGCACTTAACTAGGAAACAATACAATGTAATTTATCTCAGAAATGGCTAGGCCATTGAAGGTTTCAGTGTCATTTGCAAGAATTTTTCCGTACACTAATAGAGGAAGATGAATGGCTTTCCTTTTGTTTTAGATTTATGTGTTTTATTTCGCTAAGAATCCCCTCACGAAATGTACATTTACAAAGAAAGGTTGTCTTTGTTTGACGTCAGATGCTGCTAAGGGGGTTAACTCTGCGGATGTCTTTTTACAGCCAAAAACTAAATAAATCAGAATTTCTTTTACATAAATTCTTAAGTTTGCTGTATACATATATGTATATACAGAGAGAGAGAGAGAGAGAGAGACAGACAGACAGACAGACAGAGACAGAAAGAGAGAAACAGACAGATGAATGGATGGACGGACGGACGAGCAGGCAGGCAGGCCAACAGACTGATAGAAGATTTACATTATTATCTTTCCATAGTTAATAACGATAAGACTGTGATCTTCCTATTCAGAACAAATTTCAGACACTAAGATCAGATCATTTGTTAAAAATTCATGATTTTCCAACCCTAAACACAAAATATCGCTCTAAAGCAGGGGTTCTCAACCTGTTGGTCGCGACCCCCTTGGGGGTCGATTGACGATTTGCCAGGGGTCGCCAATGACCATCGAAAAAAATGGATTGTTTTGTCTATTCTTCTATTGCTGTGTATGTGAGCAAAGGGGGGGGGGGGGGGGTCGGGGCAGAGTGGGGCATTGTAAAAAGGGGTCGCCGAGCTTAAAAGGTTGAGAACCGCTGCTCTAAAGTGTGTTCTATACACAGATCATGTTTATGCTGCTGTAAAGTGAATGTTTGTCAAAAGACAAGGCGAAGCTGTCAGACCGGTGTAAAGGGTTAGGGTTTGGGAGAAGAAACAACGTAAATCTCCGTTAGGACATGACGTTTACCCAAATCTGTTTTTTAGCGTTTCCGTTGCAAAAGGCCGCTAATTGTTTTTGTCCGGCCGTCTGTCTGTCACAATTAGACCTCACAATGAAACCCAAAGTCTCTATCTGTTTTTTTGCGTTCTGGCAGGCTGACCGTCACAATTAGAACTTAAAAACTCAAAGCTCCTATTTGTTTTGTGCATTCCGTTCGTCCAGCCGTCTGTCACTATGAGATCTCAAACAATCCAAGCGTATCCGATTTCCCCAATTTCTGTATGATGCTCCTCCGAGATTGGTCTATTGTGGCATCTTGTAGTCGAGATTGGTCTGTTGCGGCATCTTGTATTTGTAGTCGAGATTGGTCTGTTGTGTCATCTTGTAGTCGAGATTGGTCTGTTGCGGCATCTTGTATTTGTAGTCGAGATTGGTCTGTTGTGTCATCTTGTATTTGTAGTCGAAATTGGTCTGTTGTGGCATCAAGTATTTGTAGTCGAGATTGGTCTGTTGTGGCATCTTGTATTTGTAGTCGAGATGGGTCTGTTGTGGCATCTTGTATTTGTAGTTGAGATTGGTCTGTTGTGGCATCTTGTATTTGTAGTCGAGATTGGTCTGTTGTGGCATCTTGTATTTTTAGTCGAGATGGGTCTGTTGTGGCATCTTGTATTTGTAGTTGAGATTGGTCTGTTGTGGCATCCTTTATTTGTAGTCGAGATTGGTCTGTTGTGGCATCATGTATTTGTAGTCCAAATTGGTCTGTTGTGGCATCATGTATTTGTAGTCGAGATGGGTCTGTTGTGTCATCTTGTATTTGTAGTCCAGATAGGTCTGTTGTGTCATCTTGTAGTCGAGATAGGTCTGTTGTGGCATCTTGTATTTGTAGTTGAGATTGGTCTGTTGTGTCATCTTGTATTTGTAGTCGAGATTGGTCTGTTGTGGCATCATGTATTTGTAGTCGAGATTGGTCTGTTGTGGCATCTTGTATTTGTAGTCGAGATGGGTCTGTTGTGGCATCTTGTATTTGTAGTTGAGATTGGTCTGTTGTGGCATCCTGTATTTGTAGTCGAGATTGGTCTGTTGTGACATCCTATATTTGTAGTCCAAATTGGTCTGTTGCGGCATCATGTATTTGTAGTCGAGATGGGTCTGTTGTGTCATCTTGTATTTGTAGTCGAGATAGGTCTGTTGTGTCATCTTGTAGTCGAGATTGGACCGTTGTGGCATCGTATTTGTAGTCGAGATTGGTCTGTTGTGTCATCTTGTAGTCGAGATTGGTCTGTTGTGGCATCTTGTATTTGTAGTCGAGATTGGTCTGTTGTGTCATCTTGTATTTGTAGTCGAGATTGGTCTGTTGTGGCATCTTGTATTTGTAGTCGAGATTGGTCTGTTGTGGCATCTTGTATTTGTAGTCGAGATGGGTCTGTTGTGGCATCTTGTATTTGTAGTTGAGATTGGTCTGTTGTGGCATCCTTTATTTGTAGTCGAGATTGGTCTGTTGTGGCATCATGTATTTGTAGTCCAAATTGGTCTGTTGTGGCATCTTGTATTTGTAGTCGAGATTGGTCTGTTGTGTCATCTTGTATTTGTAGTTGAGATTGGTCTGTTGTGGCATCCTTTATTTGTAGTCGAGATTGGTCTGTTGTGGCATCATGTATTTGTAGTCCAAATTGGTCTGTTGTGGCATCTTGTATTTGTAGTCGAGATTGGTCTGTTGTGTCATCTTGTATTTGTAGTCGAGATTGGTCTGTTGTGGCATCTTGTAGTCGAGATTGGTCTGTTGTGGCATCTTGTATTTGTAGTCGAGATTGGTCTGTTGTGTCATCTTGTATTTGTAGTCGAGATTGGTCTGTTGTGGCATCTTGTATTTGTAGTCGAGATGGGTCTGTTGTGGCATCTTGTATTTGTAGTTGAGATTGGTCTGTTGTGGCATCCTTTATTTGTAGTCGAGATTGGTCTGTTGTGGCATCATGTATTTGTAGTCCAAATTGGTCTGTTGTGGCATCTTGTATTTGTAGTCGAGATTTGTCTGTTGTGTCATCTTGTATTAGTAGTCGAGATTGGTCTGTTGTGGCATCTTGTATTTGTAGTTGAGATTGGTCTGTTGTGGCATCCTGTATTTGTAGTCGAAATTGGTCTGTTTTGGCATCTTGTATTTGTAGTGTTACTTCTAACTTAGTGTGTTTAAGTTAATGCTCCAATTCTAAAACAAATGTACGTTGCTATAGCAACTACTTCCTTACGTTGCTAATATGTATTTTGGCTGCCTGGTCGTGCGATATGCGCCCTGGACCGTCGTTCGATCCTGAGTTGATACCTAGCCGGCTGTCATCTACTGTCGTTCTGCGGGAGTTTCGGACTAGAAAGTAGATTATCTTCAACCCTGAAGGAACATTCGTAACACGTAAAACATGTTACAAAATGAGATAGCCAATGTTTGAATCGTTACGACTGAGTGTCTCGAATGGACTTACATGTTGATATTATACCAAGACCTGCTTATTACATTTTGTTTGTAATAAAATGGGTATAAATATTTTTTTAATATGAATGCTATTATTTCAAAAGAGAATAAGTCACGTTTTTTTGTTCTGTACATGAAAAGTATCTGAAATATCGAAAAATAGAAATCTATCTTTTAAATATATTTTTAAACACATTGTTTACATTATTTCTTAACAAATAATACAACTTTAACCACAGCCATACATCCCAAAATAACACAAATGAATCGAACTGTTTATTGTTCAGTGCTTATCATGTAAACACTTTTGTGTAGTTTATAAAATGCTGTACTATTTTACAAAACAAAATAGCATATTTTATTTTAAAAACAAATGGACTCAATCAAAAGACCCAAGTTGGCCGTGTACCTAAAGTATTTTTAACACGCTACATTAAAGGGTGCATTGGATAGTATCCTAAACGTGACGGACAGAGAACACAAAACTAATAGAGATTTTTGTTCCCCTTCGAGGGTCTCTAAATTGTAAAAATTGACAAGAATTGATAACTATTATGTTGTATGTCTGCACCAATTTGACTTTTCTGGGACAATTCAAATTACCGTTTCAGAAAGGCAGAGATTTTGGAGCATTCGGTGTAAGCTGATTATGTCCCTTACAACTGGATATTTATCTTTTCCTGTAGATCAGTTTTGATAACCCTAGGGAAGAAAATCATAATAATTAGTTTTCTTTTAAAAATCTTAATAGTGTTATACTTAGTTTATTCATTTCATTCAAAACATAAACCTGTAGAAGTGCTGCATTCTTCGAAACGAAAATGAACGAATATTTTAATTTAGAAAATTGGCTTTTATTTTAAAACCTTAGGACTCAGTAATTTTTTAATGTGTTATTTTTAGCATCCTACGCAAGGGAAAGAGACACTATTAGTTTCGTACAGTGTGTGTTTCCGCCTGACATATTTAGAGCTTACAAATAAGGATTGTTATTACAAATTTAATTTCAGCATATTTTGTGGCTTTAGGTGCAACGAGTATTTTTTTTTGTAATACTGAAAGCAAATTGTCTAATTTTTTAAAATTAATTGTGTAAGCCGGGTTTTTTTTTTTCATCATCTGAGACACCATTCTTAAAACAATATATAAATGTAAAGGAAACAATCTTTATATTGAAAGATATCCTCACTTATATATATATATATATATATATATATATATATATATATATATTCATTGTCAAAGTACATGAATACAAATAAATATGTTACTAAATAAAAAATATCTAGATAATTTTTTTTTACTATACCTCTATTCAAGTCACTCCTTCATTGAGGGTGGGCGGACAGCTGATCTCTAAAACGGCTCTAACGATTTTCCTAGAAATTTAACAGTTGATGTATATTACTCAGAAAATAATTACTAGCTCGTTGACCACACGGACAAGACTCTAGTTTGACCGTTATAATTTTTCAAAGTAAAAAAAAATAAATGTATATTTGGCGAGAGACTAGATCTAAATCATCAGTTTTCAAAGGGTTATCTTACTGGAATTTCCGATTAAAAAAGCTTTATTGATTCAAGAGTGTAATAAATTAATGTACAGGAAAATTGTACGCATTGTCTTCTAAGTCTAGATCATAGACTTATATATACTATATCTAGACTGGACATGGAAATGTCTTAACACTACAAAAATTGTCGTGAAATTTTTTAGAAAGTTGGTTCTAGGCTTTGTTTTGAACAGTAGTTACAAGAATAAAAGTTGTTTTTTTCAAACCCTAACCTATATAACATATAATTTAATTTTTAGATCTAGATCTAGTAATTGAACATCCAAAAAAAAGAGTACTTTCGTCCAATAATTATTATTTTGCAATTTTTAGATACATAATCTAGAAAGATCTTGGTAATCAATCTATTTTAATGCTACTTCTTTATCAATAGACTGAACGCAACACTAAATTGTGATTTTGATTGTGTATTTTTGTTGTTCAATTACTAGATCTAGATCTAGATCTAAAAATTAAATCGTATGTTACATAGGTTAGGGTTGAAAAAAAAACAACTTTGCTTCTTTTAACTACTTTACAAAACAACGCCTTGATCCAACTTTCTACAAAATCACGATCGATCAATCGCGGATAAGAATTTATTTCCGGCTTCCAGTCTAGATATAATATTGCTGTAACTCTGCCTACAGCGAGCCCAAAAAACCTCAACGAAAGTGATAGATAAAAACAGCAATTTAATAATAGACTAATAGTCGGATAACAATTACACATTCGAAAAATAAAAACACTTGTTTACATCAGCCATCTTTTGACTTCCACACATCGTTGATCTTTTAACGACACGATATGGACCTTCCCAGTCTGTTTGGAGTTTTGGGGATCTACCTTTTCTTCTCTGGGGGTTACATATCGTCTTCCTGAAACCCCGAGGCATTTGCACGTCTATCGTATCGAGTCTTCATTAGATCGCAGTTATTCTTCATTGTCCCACGAGCCAGAGAATGTGTTTCCTCCAGACGCCGTCTAAGATCGTTGACATACTCAGTAGCAGTGACTTGTGTGTCTCTCGGAAGTCCAAATAGCAGATCACTTGGCAACCGAAGTTCCCGGCCGAACATCTTTGCAGGGGTATATGAAGTAGAGCAATGGATGGAACTCCTGTAAGACATCAGGAACACTGAAATGTATGCATCCCAGTTGTCTTGTCGATCATCGGTGACCTTCGACAAGTATTGCTCTAAGGTACGAATAAACCGCTCTACCATTCCGTCTAACTGCGGGTGTAGTGGTGTAGTGCGAGTTTTATTGATGCCAAGCACCCAGCACATTTCCTGAAATACTCTAGATTCAAAGTTCCTGCCCTGATCGGAGTGCAGTTCCATTGGGACACCAAAACGACTAAAAGCGTTTCTGCTTCCGTTGTTGGTTCTTGGTTCGGTATCGCATACGCCTCCGGCCATTTGATGAAGTAATCAATAGCTACCAATATGTACTTATTTCCTCGTCTAGTTTCAGGAAATGGCCCTGCCACATCGATTGCAATCCTTTCAAACGGAACTCCAACTATGTATTGTTGCATTCGTCCCCTTGTTTTGCGTGAAGGGCCCTTTGCGGCTGTACAGACGTCGCAGCCCCGGCACCATTCCTCTACATCCTCTCTGTATCTGAACCAGTAGAATCTTTGACGAACCTTATCGAAGGTCTTATTAACGCCCAGATGAGATCCACTGGTACCGTTGTGAATTTCCTGAAGCACCTCAGACACTCTGATTTTCGGTAATATAAGCTAAAAACGCCTCGATGTGCCGTCAACTGATTCCCAGACCCTTCTTAGGACACCATTAAGGATGGTTATTGAGTCCCATTGAGCCCAGTACGCTTTCGTGGCAGCCCCTTTTTCAGAGATGTGCTGCCACTCGGGCCGTTATCCATTCTCCTTCCATAGCAGAATGGGAGCCAGATCATTATCTTCCAACTGGTCCTCTCTAATTTTTTCATCTGACCAGGACCCGGTAACATCTACTCCTAGACGACGACACTCAGTTTCTTTTTCTTCTGCCTTCACGCAGTGCCTGCACTGCATTTTGCATGGCCTTCGAGACAATGCATCGGCATTCTGGTGAATCAGTCCCTTCCTGTGTTCAGTCTCAAATTCATAACTCTGTGCAACCGTGGAACCCATCTCGCCACCTGGATTCTTGAAAGATAGTAGCCATTTCAAAGCTGCGTGGTCAGTTCTCAGTTTAAACCTTTGTCCATAGAGATATTTATGAAAATGTTTAATTGAATCAACTACAGTCGACAATTCACGTCTCGTAACACAATAATTCCTTTCAGACTTTGACAACCTTCTACTAAAGTAAGCTACGACCTTTTCGTTTCCACCAATGCTCTGCGATAGCACAGCACCGATCCCCGTACCGCTTGCGTCTGTATCCAGAATGAATGGTGTACCCGACAGTGGGTATGATAACATCGGCGACGAAAGTAGAGCCTTTTTAACTTTTCAAACGCCTCCTGGCATTCTATTGTCCATATAAACCGTTTTTTCTGTTCTGTCAGTTGGTGAAGGACTCCTGCAATCCTAGAGAAGCCTGGAACAAAGCGTCGGTAATAAGTGCAAAGACCCTGAAAACTTTTCAGTTCTTGTACACTTCCAGGGACAGGCCATTGCCTAACCGCTTCAATTTTGTCCGGATCCGTGCTTATACCCTCGCTTGATACAACATGGCCCAAATATTTTACTTTCCTCTTGAATAGGTCACACTTCTTGGGGTTGAGCTTCATACCCGCACTTCGAATCCCCTGAAACACTTCTCTCAAATTGTTCAGATGTTCATCAAATGTTCTTCCGAGCACGATAATGTCATCAAGATATACTATGCAAGTATTCCAGTTAAGACCTTTTAAAACTTGATCCATCAATCTCTCAAAAGTAGCTGTTGCATTGCATAGGCCAAATGGCATCACCTTAAATTGACACAAGCCACTTCCAGCTGAAAAGGCCGTTTTTTCTTTATCAATGGGATGCATCCTTATCTGCCAATATCCGCTCTTGAGGTCTAGAGTAGAGAAGATCCGTGATCCGGCGAGCGCGTCCAATGTGTCATCAATGCGGGGAAGAGGATAACTATCTTTCTGCGTGACATTATTTAATGCCCGGTAATCAACACAAAACTGCAAAGTCCCATCTTTCTTTTTAACCAATACAACCGGTGAACACCACGGGCTGTTGGATGGCTCTATGACCCCTTGTTGTTTCATGCGTTCGAGCATATCGAGGGCTTCTTGCTGTTTTGCCAACGGTAGACGACGCGGTGGTTGTCGAATGGGTCTTGCACTTCCCGTATCAGTAAGGTGTTGTACAAGGTTTGTCCTTCCGCAATCATCCTCGTCACAGGGCATAATGTCCATAAATTCCAAAATTAATTTCTCAGCTTTGTTATATTCTTCCATCGAAAGATTTTCTTCCATCTTGGTAAGACGTTTGTGTATCTGTGCGCTCTCCTTCGCTACCGTGTTTGTCGATCCCTCTGCGTCCCGACATTGTGTGATCAGATCCACGGAGTAACAGTCCGCTATGACACTGCCCGCTCGTAAATTATTTTCTTGCGAGCAAAGATTCATGACTCTCACAGGGACCTTTCTATCACCAACACTGACCATCAACGTCTTTCCTACAGCCAGACCATTTTCTGTTCCTCTCGCTGTTTCTACGAGTTTTGTACTAATGGTTTTGCAATGTCCTTCAACCTTTCCCCATATTATACATTCCGATTGTGCTGGTATGGTCGTATCTTCTACCAACAAAATTCTTCTCGCTTGACCGTATCCCTTATCCTCCTCAAGTAGTCGAATCTCCATGTTAGCATATTGTACAGTGCCATTAGCCATATTTAAAGACAGCCCGAATGCCTGTATAAAATCCAAGCCGAGGATACACTCGTCAGTCACGTTTTGCGATCAGGAACTCATGACTGAATGGTTGGGTTTGAATTTCAAAGTTAAGTCTGACCTGTCCCAACACTGGTATTAGTTCGCCACTGGCTGTTTTAAGTGTATAACTGTTTGCTTCTGTTATTTCCTGATCTCCAATATAATCGGGTCTAATTATCGACCGAGATGCCCCGGTGTCCAAAAGAAAAGCGCAACACCCGCGGCCGATCTTTCCTTGTACCTTTAAACTTCTGTTTCTTCCCAACACAGTGACAGAAATAACCATTTTTGGAGCCTCTTTATACCGCGCTGCCTGTCTCCGCTCCGTGAAACCGGCAGACATTGGTTTTCCCGGTTGCCGTTCTGTCTTTCTTGTGATTGGCGTCCACGACCCCGAAACCCTCTGTGAGGACTGAGTTCTAGTCAGCCTGGGTCTCCTGTTTACTGTAGAGGAGAAGGGGGGCAATTCAGGTTGCTGACTTCAAAACTGTTATTGTTTTGGATTGTTTTACTTGGTGAGATGTTACAGAATGTAACTTCAACTAAAGTTGTGTGGTTTTGTTCCTAGTCCAGGACTGTTGGACTTTGGATATAGATAGAGTCGAAGTGTAGACTCTAATTATTTCTCTGTCTATGTCTATGTCTATTTCTCAGTCTATGGAATATTAAGCTGATATATTTTTAATTGATACTGGATATTTCAAATGTCTGAACTGACTCTGTATTATAGTACAGATAATGTAATAAACATGTTATATGTCTGTGAGTTGGCATTCTGAATATTTGTTCTATCGTTGTATGTGTCGTGGTGGTATTGCCCAGGACTTGGGTACATTTAGTAATACACATACGTATATTAGAGAAGAAATGAGTCTTGACATTTTGGGGGCCTGTCCAAAACAGCTACATGCGATGGATGCATCAATCTCCAGTGAAGCATCTGCTGCATCCAGATAGCGTATATCTCTGAGTACTATAACCTGAAGTATATGCTGTATCCAGACAGAATATATTTCTGAGTACTGTAACCTGAATATCTACTGCATCCAGACAGTATATATCTCTGAGTACTTTGTAACCTGAAATATCTACTGCATCCAGACAGTATACATCTCTGAGTACTGTAACCTGAAGTATCTGCTGCATCCAGACAGCGCATATCTCCGAGTGTGTACTAATGAAAGAGTTCAAGTCCATAAGGAGCGGAAACTCGTCGTCTGTATTTTAGGTTGTCACTATCTAATAATAATGATTTAACAGGTCTACTGTGTTCACTATTAGCAAGTAATAGTAGCCCCCCTTAGTACGTCTAAACATAAAGGTATATGCAAGGGCAAGTTCGTCCCTCATAATTGGATTACCAATACGCTCATTCCTGCTGGATCTAATACTTATATGAATTTAACTTTTGTGGTACATTCCTTTTGGATTATACTGAAGAAGCTGCTGCTGGATCTAATACTTGTATGAATTTAACTTTTGTGGTACATTCCTTTTGGATTATACTGAAGAAGCTGCTGCTGGATCTAATACTTATATGAATTTAACTTTTGTGGTACATTCCAAGCACCGGTACCACGCGTAGGTATAAAGCCATGTTGGGATTACCTGTTGGATTATCTACCTGAAATAGACTAAGAGAAATCACATTATTGGATAACCTTGGACTATTGTCTTTAACCTGTTGAAGTACTAGTGGAACAACTTTAGCAGGAGCAGAGGTATTAGTATTGTTTTAATTTTGCTTTAATTGTTTTGTATGTATATCATTTTGTGAGGTAATATTGTAATAAAGGACACTGCTCTAGGAAAATGTCAGAGTTTATACCTCGTCCATTTGAGGAGATAGTAGGCCAGGCTCAGATGTTGGGGTTTAAGTGCAAAACGTTAAAGAAATTTATAGATTTATATATAAGAGATTTACATATAAGAGAGATGGAGGACAAACAACTAGCAAGACAACATGCAATGGATAAGAAAGACATGACAGTTAACGACAACCCCCAACAGAGTAAACAGTTAGACAAAAACCTAAAATGCATGACAGACAACAAGGACTGTTATTCTTAGAACTGTTCGAAACGACTGCTACTGCTAACGACATACCCAAGACAAGATGGCCACTTGTTCTCACTCACAAATTAAATGAAAAACTAAAATTATTTATGATACTAACAAAACTGATACATAACACTGACTATGACTTTGTTAAGGGGGAGCTCCTAAAACAAGCCCAACTCACGGAAGAAGCCTGCCGAACACTGTGGCATGAACTTTCCCCAAAGACGGATGATATGAAAGATTTTTATGTCCATTTGAAAAGGACATTTGACAACTGGCTTAAAACATCACAAACCCCAATGACAGTAGACGGTATAATTGACCTTATAATGAGAGACAGACTTTACAGTGTGCTATCTTCTGAGGCACTGAAAGAGATTTTGCTAAAAAAGCCTACTTCAGCCCAAGAGGTCTTAGACTGTATTGATAAATTTAGAGATGCCACGAAAGGCTTTACACATGTTGTAAAGGGAAGTAACAAAGCAACTAGTAACAATATCCCATATGAAGTTTTTGGTGCCACTGGTCAATCTAACAGTCGTCGCCCGAATAATATAAACACAGAGGGTACACAAGTTATATGCTATAGATGTGGAAAGGGCGGACACATTGCTCGATGGTGTCGGGTAAAGCTTAATGAGAATAGAGGTCCAACACAGCAATGACTAAGAGCATTACCAGAAATGGGGCAACAAGTGGGTTTGTTTGCATGTAACACTGATATGTTACATCTTTTAGATTATAAAGATAGATCAGTTGGTGGATTGAAAATAGTTCAGGCATTTCTAGGAGATCGAAGGGCTTCTGTTCTAAGGGATACCGGGGCGAGCATAATTGGGGTACGAGAAAGTTTGATAGAAGAAAGTCAGAAGATAGATGGGTTTTTCACTTCAAAATTAATAGACGGACAAACTTTTCATAATCCACTTGCTTGGATAGACATTGATATTTCATTTTTAAAAGGAGTTTTTGTGGCAGCCATGTTCAAGGACCCGATAGCAGATATTATTATTGGGAACGTGGATCAGGCTAAGGCATTTTTGCATGGGAATGTTGTTACTAGGGAAATGGGGAAAGCAGAAGACACTAGGGTCAAATTAGAAGATAATGACAGGGTTGGCTTAAGTAAGTGGATGGAATTGGACTGTGATTTTAGAGAGGATCAAAGAACCGATAATCTTTATGTAGATTATCGGAAAAAGCGAATGCAGGAACGGTAGAAGATAAGAGGAAGGGATTGGTATCGTTTATAGTGGAAGAAGGTCTTCTGTACTGTAGACTGTACTGTAGACTGTACTGTACAAAGAATTTGAGAGAAAAGATAGCCCTGGGGTAATAGAGCGACAACTTGTAATCCCTACGAATAGACGTGAACTAGTGTTAGAAATAGCACACTCTACACCCTTAGCTGGACATATGTCTATAAATAGAACCAGGTATCGAGTATATTCCCATTTCTTTGGCCTGGTGTAGATAAAGATATAAAAGCATACATTAAATGTTGTGACCTTTGTCTAGGAGGTAAACACCCAAGAAAAGCTGTAAAGGTAGAACTAGGGCGCATGAATATTATTTCCACTCCATTTACTAAAGTTGCTATTGATATCATTGGACCACTCCAAATGACAGATCGAAAGAATAGATTCATTTTAACGTTAGTTGATTTGGCAACAAGATGGCCGGAAGCTGTACCACTACCTAATACAACAACACCAGTAGTAATAGAAGCTTTAAGTGCTATTTTCACTAGAATAGGGTTCCCTGAACAGATACTCTCTGACGACGGACCTCAGCTCAGATCCGAGTTATACAAAGAAATATGTCAGTCTTTTAAATGAAAGATTGTTAAATCAACGCCATTCCATGCTATGTCAAGAAGGGGCGTTGAACGCTTCAACGGGACTTTGAAATGCATGCTGAAAAAAACGGCTGAAGCAGAACCTAGAAATTCGGATAGAGTTATAAATGCACTTCTGTTTGCGTACAGAGAGGTACCAAATGAGTCAACTAACATTTCCCCTTATGAAATGTTGTATGGAGGGAAAGTCAGGGGGCCTATGTCATTTCTAAAAGATCTTTTTACTAATCAACAGGTAGAACCCGAAATAAAGAATGTTTTTGACTATTTATTAGATCTAAAAAGTAGGCTGGCTGTGGCTTGTCAAATAGCTCAGAATAATAGCTCGAAATGCAAAGAAAGTTATAAAAGGTATTATGATAGAAATAGCCAAGAAAAAGATATTCAAACAGGTGATTCTGTGCTTGTACTGAAACCACAGAGACAGAAGTTATAGCCTTGCACTGGGAGGGGCCTTATAAAGTAGAAAAAAGAATGAACAAGTTTAATGTAAAAATAAAGAAAGGCAAGCGAGCGAAACATTCTTCATGTTAACAGACTTGTACAATATCATGGAACAAAACAACACTGAATGTACGGTTAAGGAAAATAGTGATCTACAACTCTCGGGAACTGCGTCACATGTCTCGAATGTGGGTCAAGGAGAAGAATTATTACATGCGTGCATAGCGTCCCTTGTAGCCGACCAAGAAGAGGATAACCAAGAGGATGAAGTTACTGAGTTACCTACTCTTGAGAGTACCAATTATAGGGAACATATTGATATCAATACTGAATTAACCGAATACCAAAGAGAACAAATTCAGACGCTAGTTGAGAAGTATAAAGATATAATTACTGATATACCGGGTAAAGCGAAGATTAAAGCATTCAACATTGAGCTCACAACAGAAAAGCCTATTACACTGAGACCATACGCAGTTCCTATTCTTATGAGAGATGTCTTAGACAAGGAGATGATTCAAATGGACATTATTGAAGAGTCTCAATCGCCCTATGCATTTCCTGTTGTTTTGGTTAAGAAAAAAGACTCAACAGTAGTACTTGCATAGATTTTCGGAAATTAAACACTGTTACTAAATTTGACGCGGAGGCTATTCCAGACCAAGAAGATCTTTTCTTACCACTTAATAGTGCCAAATTTTTTTACAAAGATAGATCTAACAAAAGGCTTCTGGCAAATACCAATAGAAGAGAATAGTAGGAAGTACACTGCATTCAGGGTACCAAGTGGTCACTTTCAATTTAGATACCTACCGTTTGGTCTGCTTAATTCTCCTAGTTTTTTTAATCGCACTGTTAGGACCATTCTTAAAGGACTGGAAAATGTTGTGTTTTATTTTGATGACATTTGTGTATTCGGGCATGACTGGTCATCACACTTAATAGCACTAGAGAAAGTGTCGTCCAAACTAAAAGAATATGGGTTTACTATCAAGCCAAGCAAACTTGAAATCGCGTATATCCTAGAATAACTTTCTTGGGTAATATTGTAGGTGATGGAAGCATATACCCAGAACCCAATAACAGAGACAAGGTTTTAAATATAAAAGCACCAAAAACGAAAAAAGAGGTTCGATGTTTGCTAGGTATTGCTAATTTTTATAGCATATTTATTCCAGCGTTTGCGGAAATAGTATTTCCAATTACTGGATTGTTAAAAAAAGGGACACCGACGAGGGTCAATTGGACTCCAGAATGTGACCGGGCATTAAGAAAAATTCAAATGTGCATGACACGGGATCCTATACTGAAATTACCAGACATTAATAGACCATTTATTGTGCAAACAGACGCGTCGGAAATAGCCATATCATGTTGTCTTTTGCAGGAAGTAAAAGGAATATGCCATCCTGTAAAGTTCTTAAGCAGAAAACTGTTGCCCAGAGAACAACGGTATTCAGTAATAGAGAGAAAATGCCTTGCCATTGTTTGGGGGGGGGGGGGGGGGGGTGCAACGCTGATATTTATATGGCGCTAAATTCACAATTCAATGTGATCACAGACCACTGGCCTTTTTAAAGAGCGCGACATAAGGAAATAATAGAATTTGTCGTTGGGCTCTATTATTACAATCATTTAACTTTAATGTAGAACATCTAAAGGGCAAACTAAATGTAATTGCTGACTTTCTATCTAGACTAACAGAATAGACCAACATGACATTGATTACAGATACACTAATTTTTTTTTTTTACATGTTGATATATATATATATATATATATAATTGTAATTGCTTAGTATGTTGTATAAAGCATTTACATTTCACATGGAGATAAATGTTGTTTTTTCTTACAAAGTGTAGAAATTATGCTTGTACAGACTATTTATAGTTGATATATATATATATATAAAATTAGAATGGACTAGCAGACTGTGTATAGTGTTGACATTTCATGTGAATACATCGTGTTTTTTGTGTTGTTTTTTTTAGTACCAAGGTTTCCTTTGTTTACATGTTGATATATGTACGTTTTGAAAATCCCTTTATTGGAAGTTTGTCTGTTTTAAATGAACCCAGAAACAGACAAAAATTAGAGGGGGCAGAAATGTCAGGACTGGGTTCTGGTCAGCCTGGGTCTCCTGTTTACTGTAGAGGAGAAGGGGGGCAATTCAGGTTGTTGACTTCAAAACTGTTATTGTTTTGGATTATTTTATTTGGTGAGATGTTACATAATGTAACTTAAAATAAAGTAGTGTGGTTTTGTTCCTAGTCCAGGACTGTTGGACTTTGGATATAGATATAGTCGAAGTGTAGACTCTAATTATTTCTCTGTGTTGTCACTATTCAGTCTATGGAATATTAAGCTGATATATTTTTAATTGATACTGGATATTTCAAATGTCTGAACTGATTCTGTATTATAGTACAGATAATTTAATAAACATGTTATATGTCTGTGAGTTGGCATTCTGAATCTTTTTTCTGTCGTTGTAAGTGTCGTGGTGGTATTGCCCAGGACTTGGGTACATTTAGTAATACACATACGTATATTAGAGAAGAAATGAGTCTTGATACCCTCTGGTACAATCCCTTTGCATATGACCAGGGGTGTTGCAGTTCCAGCAGCGAAGAAGTGTTCTATTTTGTCTGAAATAGGGTCGCCGTTCGTCTCTAGTCTCGTCCACCACCCTTCTGACCAGCCGTGCAAGATCCTCCTTCTGGGGTCGTCTTTCGTCTATAGCCTCCCCTACCAGTCTTCGTACCAGTTGTGTAGGATCCTCCTCCCGAGCATCTATCGTCCGGCTGTGCTGCGTCGCCCTCGCTGAATCTCTAGCCGCCTCATAGGACAGAGCATAGATAAGGGCTTCGCTTACTTTCCATTTTCCACTGATTCTGATGGCTATTTTAAGTTCTGGATCTCTCACTCCATCTATGAAGGCATCTGTAACAATAACATCCAAAAATTCTGGTGTTGCCAATGGGTAAGCCAGAAGGGCAAGACGCTCAATGTCTGCCGCTAATTCCTGTAATGTCTCTCCACATTTCTGCAGTCGGCTTTTTAATTGTATTCTAAACACTTCCTGTAAGTGCTCGTCGCCGTATCGCAGTTCCATTGTATTGACCATAGCATCGAAGTTCGTCTTGTCCTTCATTGTCTGTAACAATTCGGCTGCCTTGCCTCTGAGTGCCAACACCAGACCAGTTGCTTTCTCTGCCTTAGTGTTCCATCTGCTGACTTTGGCCGCCGCTTCAAACTGCAATCGGTACACCGACAAGAAACAGAGCCGTCAAACACTGGCGGTTTAGTCTTCACCGTCATTTCAGTCACCGTGGCCCCTGCATCTTGTTTTTTTTTTCTAGCTCCGCCTTCATTTCATTTCGTTATACTTGAATTTGCGAAGCGACATCCTCTACCATCCGCGACCTGATCTCAGTGACCTCATCTCTTAATTGTTGTATGAAATCGTCCATATCCTTTTTCAATCCAAACACAACGGAGTCTATAGAGCTCAGTTTGTCACTTAAGTCAGTTTTAAGTTCATCCTTTACCAATGTCAGGTCTTCCTTTATTTGCTCTTTCATCGATTTCCAAATCTCCCACGTATCGGGTTCTATTTCAAATAAATAGGTGCCCGGATCCTGTTCATCATCTATGATGCTTTGATTCAGACGCTCCATGAGCGCCTCTTGTTGCCGCTTACCTTCAGCTCTCTGCTTCTGAGTTCTCGTCTAAGTTCTATCAATGAAAGCTGACCAAGTGTTTTCGTTGACGCCATCCCGTATCTTTCTCACGTTGGCCTACCAAAACTTACGTTGGGTTATCCAGAAAAAAATGTTGTAACTGTCGTGTACAAAGACCTTGTTCCCACTTCTGACACCAATTGCTGTAACTCTGCCTACAGCGAGCCCAAAGAACCTCAACGAAAGTGATAGATAAAAACAGAAATTTAATAATAGACTAATAGTCGGATAACAATTACACATTCGAATAAATACAACACTTGTTTACATCAGCCATCTTTTGACTTCCAAACTTATTTCCTGTCTCTGTCCCGTGTCTCCTGGTGCGCAGTCTCACACCTAATGACAATGTGCAATGTAGAGTCATAACAATATATAAGTCTGTGGTCTAGATCTAATTGTTTATCATTCGGGAGCTTTTTAGCTGTAGGCTCTTTTGCTGCTGAGCTGTAGGCTCTTTTACTGCAGCTACTTATTAAAAACAGTTTTAAAAAATGCAGGTACATACGCTACAAATTTTTTTAAACGAACTTCAACAGACGGAGGTTTTTGTACTATAGCTCTGACCCTCCATCCCTTACTATAGCTCTGACCTTCATCCCTGTACTATAGCTCTGACCCTCCATCCCTGTACTATAGCTCTGACCCTCCATCCCTGTACTATAGCTCTGACCCTCCATCCCTGTACTATAGCTCTGACCCTCCATCCCTGTACTATAGCTCTGACCCTCCATCCCTGTACTATAGCTCTGACCTCCATCCCTGTACTATAGCTCTGACCTCCATCCCTGTAACCACGATCTGTATGCTAATAGAGTCGTGTCTTGTGCACTTGAGACTTTTGAAATTCCAAAATGTCCCCGTGAGCTAGATGATAATTCTATTACTTTAGTAAGTAGTCTATATAAACCAGAACTCTAATGTTGTAAATTCATTTGTCTACACGTAGAGGATGGTGAAATGTTTGCACTAGCAATCAACCAATAGGAACTCGTGCATTTGGGTTTAAGCTTTGAATTTCTGCAATCATGTTTTAACAATCTACAAAGTGTAGAACGAGGGAAAACGCTTAAGTTTATGAGATAATAAAAAAAATATTATTGTCTGTCTATATGAAATATTATATAATAATATAAAACATGTACGCTCATTTTTTTTAAAGGTTTAGATGTTCTAAGACAAAGGCCTAGGCTCTAATAGGTTTAAGTCTTGGTCAGTAAAAACATGTAAAAAGATATTTATGTTTATATTTTCATTCTATTTGAAACTATTTCATCGGCTCTTATTTCAAGGAATAATGATGATAAAATACTCGACGTGACATTTTAATTTGTTCATTTGTATGAATTTTTTTTTTTTCTTTTGTAAAATGCGTCCTGCCTGTTATCTTAATGTGGGCAATTATGTTCATTCCTTGTCTCTTCTAGACACACACAAAAAAATGTTGTTGTTGTTGTATGTAAATGAAGTTTCTTTGCGGATATAACATACACAAACACACGCTCACTGCATAATTATTTATTTACATAATTGGGCGCAAACTCACACCTACTCTCTCTCTCTCCCCTCTCTCTTTTTCACTCTCTCTCTGTCTCTCTCTTTCTCTCTCTCTTTCTCTCTCCCTCCCCCTCTCTTTCTCTCTCTCTTTCTCTCTCCCTCCCCCTCTCTTTCTCTCTCTCTTTCTCTCTCCCTCTCTCTCTCCCTCTTTCTCTCTCACCCAATATCTCAAACACACACGATCTCCTGCCATCTGGCCTTCATTGAAGTTCTTGACTGCTTCCATGGAAAAATATTTCTATGACATCTTCCACACTAATGTCGTCATAAAAATGTTTTTTTTGTGCAGTTTTGTTTTTTAATCTACATGACATTGTATGTGTGTATTTTGTTTTGATCAAGAGTCTCTTTGATTCCCATGTCTTGCGCTGCACTCACTGTAACAAGTGCCGAGATTTTTTTTTAAATCTTGTGTTGTGTGATAATAAGAGCAATTATAATTTCCCTTAGAAGCTAATCTGCTAATGATGTGACCGTCGGGTTGCTCATGACAAGACAGGCCAACACGTGCACGGGGCTAAGTTGTCACATGATCCAATGCATTTCTATGAATTTCTGAATATTGTCTATAACAAGTTTCATGGTTTTGCTCAGTCATTGCCTCAAAAACAACGCACAAGTTAACTGAGTTCGATACAGCATATTTTAGTCATCAGGCAAATAAATAAAAACTGCCTCTGGGATGGCAGGTATCAGTATTATAGAAATAAAATATTTTACATATTTATAGGAATATTCTTCTGTGTGCAAGGGAGGGGGGTTAAACACGTTAATTTGCTAAAGTTATAATCATATAAATACAGACTTTCCTTCACAAGAGTAGATAATTACATCCTACGTGTATACATGTTATAAAATATGTTTTGATTCCCGCGTTCCACAGCAAATATTATGCGCTTTTTTGTTATTGTTGTTTTACTGATACATAGTCTAGCTACACATGTACAATATTTTCAAACTTAGACCTAGAAGAAATCCAAGACCAACAAACATAAGAATTGCTTTGTTCAATAGACTGGTTACGCTTGTATTTCAGAATTGCTCGAATGCTAGAAGTACAAATAATGAACACCATCTTGGATTACAAAGATGAAGGCTAGGTGCAGTATTTCACATGACCACGCAGACCCACTTGCAAAATGTATATTTTGCCACATGTAATGCAGACGAAGACACTCGGAGACGAAAATAATGAAAGGTTTTATTGTGTAATACGTTAAGCCGTTGACATTGTGTCAAGAGAGATCTCTACTCTGCGTATGAAACTCATGATAGAAGTTTTGTGTCTTCTTACATGACAGCCAGCGTCAATAGTCACGTCTCAAATTTAGTGGGTATAAATGTTTATGTTTTTGACAAGCTGGAAGATGTTTTATTGACGGTCAATAAATGCCAATATAATTTTTTAAAAAAATCAGTAATTTGATTATTTTGTTTTTAATGGAGTCAAGCAAAGGCTAAAAAGCAAAAGTTAAAAAAAAACATGGCGATTAGTTCAAAGGCTATAGTTAAAATTGATTCAAATTTTTTTTTTTAATTTTTGCTATTACTAAATGTCACACTGGTACTGTATAATCATTGAAGTAAGTCTTTATTTAGGGATTTAACACACAGGCTTAATGTGGATACTTATAATGAATTATTGTATAGTGTATTGCTTTGAGGAACGTAATGAATGTAGCTACAGTTACAGACAGATGTTTAGAATACACTGGCAAAGTGACAGTGAGAGTACTAAAGTTAGTCTAAAGCTGAATGTACTTGTACAACTGACTAAACCGCATATTTAGTTATGCTTTAAATTTGAATTCTCGAAGGCAATAGAATATTTAAGCAAAAAATATTATACAATAATTTTTTACAGAGCGATTGTTTTTCTCTTAATAACTAACGAATATTAGATTAAAAAAAGAATAGAACATTTTTTTTACCCCGCGCCTCTCGATGTTAGATTTTGATCTAGACCTAGTTCTCTAGCCAAATTTTAATTTTAATCTTTTTTTTTTACTTTGAAAAATTATAACGATGAAATAAGAGTATTCCCAGAGAGGCTAAAGGGAAGTAATTTTTTTGTCAACGATATACATCAACGGTTGAATTTCTATGAAAATTGTTAAAGTTGATTTTGAGATCAGTGTCCAGGTTCCACCACCCAAGTTCTTCCAATCACCATGAAGTTTTGACTTGAATAGAGGTATTGTCAAAAAGAAAAAAAAACAAAAAACGGCGAAAATTTGAGGAACCATAACCGAGATATATTTACTGCCCTTGATATTTTACGAGCTATTTTTAATTTGTCTAGACTAAATGGATTCCTTTCCGGATGGCATTTAAAAATATCACAGAGCAACTTCCGTTGTTTTTTGCTCCAGGCAATTCGTCTTATGACGTGAGACTTCTGCGCAATACAATGGATGACAACTTAGAAATATGTCGACATAGGACTCTTGAAATAAAAGTTGTTGTTTTTTCCAATATAAATTGTGAGCATGTTTCTAAATTTTTACTATTTTTATGCGAATCTTGAGCGACATCGATCGTAGCCATTGTTATCTAGTGCAACTAATGTCTGAGCTCACTAATTGGAATATTTAACACTTAATGCCCATCAAAGTGAGGTTATAATTACCTTGTTGTCGTGGGCTTTTAGAATGTTGATTCTCTTGGGGAAGAAACTTCTCATTGAGTGTTCTGTGAAATATTGTGAAGAGGAATATTTGGTTAGTGTTTAAAATGATTTTCATCGTAATTTTTCTTCTTCTTCTGACCACAAAACTTAATATATGCCGTGCATGTGTCATGGCTGCTTCGTAGTTTGCTGTTCCGTCTCAGGTAAAGTCCCTTCTTCTCAGTTGTCGCCCCTTCTATTGAGTTGTCTTTCTTTCTGCTCCGATTTTTTCCCTAATCTACGCTTTTTTTTTTCGCTTTCCCTTACATTCATGTCATCTGCCACCCCCCCCCCCCCCCCCCCCAAAAAAAAAAAAAGCCCATCATCGACTGGTAATAGTTTAATTTAGTTTTTAATACGTTTAAAATATTTTCATTTGTTTGAAAACTGCGATCAGTAGTGGATAAAATTAAGTGAGCTGGAAAGTCGAGGTAAGCTAAGCTGAAATGATGCTACATGTCATTTGATGATGATGTTTATCGTTTGATTATACTGTTTCGTCATTTGATGATACTCTTTTGTCATTTGATGATGACGCTGTATGTCATGCGATGATGACAAACGTTCTGCAATGTTAAATTTGGCAAATTGGGTGAGTACACCTCATGCCATGAATCGATTGAGATGTCCGTAGCTTGATCGAGTGGTGACGTATATATGCCAATTCAGTTCTGGTATTTTTTAATACTCGAGAAAAATCAAAGCAATTCTATAGGAAATCGTGAGCTACGGTGAAGAGTGTACTTTGCTTTGATCCTCGCCAGAGCTTAAAGTTCAAGCGTGAGACAGTATAATATAGTCCAGTCAGTTGAGAAGACTTTGCGAAGGCGTCTTCTTGAAAGCATCAAAGCATTGAGTGACAGCTATAGTTCAATTATATTACAAGTAGATCCTGCTTTTTTAATTCTCCGATCATCATTGAGCTCCAGTTACTAACAGCACGGTGTAATAAACTGACACCTTGTAAAGAAAGTTTTTTAGCTGAAACACCAGTACGTTTTTTTACGAAATGGTAATTAACATTAACACAGTCGTGGGTGACGACCAGCAACATTTAAATAGTGACAAGAAAATACCAGCGCAGACAACATCGAAACCACAGGTCATGAGTCTACAACGACGGGAACAAGACTATTGCATGCTAGTCAGCACTTAAGATTTCAGAAACGCCACAGTATTTATTAAAACAACGTTAAGAAAACCCCCCTCATTCCTATTCTATTTTGTATACAACCTTTAAACACTCTTTAAAAAGCTCATAATGCACATAGTCAACACAATAAGATCAGAGGTCACTATTGAAGAAGATAAAAAACAACACTACACTATTATGATTGCTTATTTCAATCAGTACTCAACTACAAGCAAGGCCAGCCAAGCAGTATTGACTTATTACTGTTACACTTACTGATAAACGTCTTTGTGAGGAGGAAAAGAAGAGAGAGAGAACATAGTCACCAACAAACGATTCCCACTAGAACTTGAGACTTTGTTACACTTCCGTCAATGTGTGAGAGTAGCAAGAACTTTTAAATCTAAAACAAAGGGAGATAATAATATTCATAAATAGAAAAATATAAATCAAAGAATAATTAGTTGCATCGCAGACGACAGTTTGTGGCCAGGTTTTTTCTCAGGAAATGACAGAAACTTATTTCGGGAGAATACATTTCTCTATGTACATATCACATTGTAAAAATGGAGTAAGCAAGCAAAGTAAAAAAAAAAAATTAAAAAAAAAACAAAGCTTATCTAAGTGGGAAAAAATGCAAAATCACTGTCATATATTTCAATACTGGAGAAATAGGATTCCCTTTATCTATATTCGTTGATTTTTTTAAATTCATAAATGTATAGCCCTCGACTAAGAATAATTATGCTAAATTTCAACTTAATATAAAATGGGAAGTGAAAGAAAAAATTTATAGAGCAGTAAGTCGACATATTTAGCCGCATTTCTCAATAAGTAGCATTTCTTTTCCTTTCTTCAAACCAGACAAAAAGTTACTGATTATTAATTTACTAATTTTTTTTTTATATTGATTTATGTTTTGTATAATGCAACAAATAATTGTGGCGAATTTCAACTTGATCCGAGAATGTTTGTAGGAGAAATAATGTGTAAATAATGTACCGGACTGAGAGAGTCAGCTGATAGAGTGAGCTGAGAGAGTCAGCTGATAGAGTGAGCTGATAGAGTGAGCTGATAGAGTGAGCTGATAGAGTGAGCTGAGAGAGTGAGCTGATAGAGTGAGCTGAGAGAGTGAGCTGAGAGAGTCAGCTGAGAGAGCGAGCTGAGAGAGCCAGCTGAGAGAGCCAGCTGAGAGAGTCAGCTGAGAGAGTCAGCTGAGAGAGTCAGCTGATATAAGCTTTATAAAAACGTCCGAAAAATAATTTTTTTTTAAAGATTTTCAACGAGGCTCAAGATACAAGTCTGTAAAGTGTATTCCAACAAAACATTGAGATGTCTTTTTATATCCCAATCAGAGATGTCAAACTCGTGAAATATACTAGACCCACTCTGTTTGTAAACATTCTCCAAGTCTGTACAGTCACCTGCAGCCAAAGAAAGATAAGAAACATGAAACCAACATTAATGTGGTGGTTTGCAAACATTAAATGCATTCAGTTACACTTTTGGAGAGCGAGTTTTTGTTATTGTTACATCTTATCAATTATTTCATTTATCTAACCGTTAGTTTACTATGTAGGTTTGTGTTGATCTTATACATAGATTTAATGGACAGAGTCTAATAGGAGGCACTTATGGTGATCCGGTCAGATTCTCATTGGCATGTTTGAAAAGTATTCTTAGTACACGGGAACTTTATAATAGTTTTAAAAAAAGATTTCCTTGAAAAGGGATGGTACTAGTACTTAAAAACACAGTTCGAGTATTTGTTGTGGAGGGAGGGGGGGGGGGGGGGTAAACGGGCGTAGAGGTGCAGGCTCAGTCAACATGTTGATCTTCTATGTACTACAAACACCGAGTTACTCAACACCGGTAACTCCTCCGAACTTTTCTTTTGTCTATAATTGAATTATCCCGCGTGTTGATGTATCCAGTTCTCAGTGTTACGTCCAACGGATAGCGTGACCCCCTACTTTGATTCCGCCAAAGTTCTTGTAATTAAATGTCCCGGATTCAACAGTGACGATTTGTTTGTATGTCTGTTTAACGAGAGATTCCGAGATGTTTGGGACAAAGTAGGTCAAGGTCGTAGTTCCCTATTTTTGTGGAATATATAATTTACTATTGGAACACAAGTCAGCCTTTTTTTTTTTTAGTTATTTTTTGTTTGTTTCTATAAAGTTAGTTTATAACAAGCAAAATACAAAGAAAAATACTTTTTACAAAACAAAGCTGCTATAAGGGAAGGAACTGCTCATTCTACTGACATATCTCTCAATACTGCAAAATGCATTTCCTTTGTTCTATATATTACAAACGTACTCAATTACCACTTAGTAATTAACTAATCGTTTTTTTTTATTGACTCAACTTATGTCTTCGACAGTGAATAAATGGGCAAAATTTCAACTTGATCCGAGAATGGGAAGCGGGAGAAACAAAACACGTGTAAAAGATTACTGACAGACAGACAGACAGACAAAGTGAGTTGATAGAAGCTTTGTAATTATACAGTATTAGACTGCTTATCTTATTCTTCTTTCATATTTTTCTGCTTATAGGAAAGAATTCTTGCCATTAATTAAACTAGTATATTTTTCCATTGGAAAGTTATGGTCAAAATACGTCCGGTATAAAGTGGAGCCTATTAGGCATTTGGGGGTCATGCTCTCTATTCAGCAGGAATAATACGAAAGTGTGGAAACGTCAGGCTTTCAAGACACTGTTTACTAAAATTGCACATTATATAAAATAGGAGATATAAAATTTAAAAATATAACCTACTTTTAGAGTGCTAAAGAAAAATGAGCTTTGTGAAAACAAAAATAAAGTAAATGTTTAATAAGGTAGAGCACATAAATTTAAAAATTCGTAAGAAAACATGACTCGTTGAGTGTAATGCTCTCCCTTGTACTAATTATAGAATGTATTTCAATTAACCAGCTTAAAAACACAAGGTACTCCACGGGCGTGTTTACTTAATAAATGAAACAAAAAAAAAAAAGGCTTTAAAAAAATAAACAATAACAGGAGTGCTCTGGAGGTCAAGCGAGGAACTTGAACTGTTTTGTTTTAAAGTTCTCACAGGTTTTCACGAAATGAAATGTTGGCTGCTTGGTATAATAGTCTCGTGATATGTAGGCACATGTACACATTTACATGTTTACACTTTAGGGAGCGTGTTTGTTGAGGGGTAAAGCGCTTAGCTTCCTAATGGATGAGTATCGAGTTCAAATATCGGTGAAGGCTTGGATTTTGAATTTCAGGATTTTTGGGCGCTCCTGAATCCAGCCAAGGCGGTGGCAATCGTTGTGCTTGCCACGTGACATCCTCGTTAACCGTTGGCCGCAGAAACAGATGACCTTTACATCACCTGGCCCATAGATAGCTAGGTCTGCAAGGGGGACTTTACTTTTACTTTATTCGTTACACTTTCCAGACACTATTGTCTCTATTTAGTCTTTTAAAGTCAGTTTCTACTTATGTTTCAATTGAAGTCAAGTCTCTACCTGTCTTTCATTTCAAGTCATTATCTACCTATGTTTCATTTAAAGTCAGTATCTACCTATGTTTCATTTAAAGTCAGTATCTACCTGCCTTTCATTTCAAGTCATTATCTACCTGCCTTTCATTTCAAGTCATTATCTACCTATGTTTCATTTCAAGTCATTATCTACCTATGTTTCATTTAAATTCAGTATCTACCTGTCTTTCATTTAAATTCAGTATCTACCTTATGTTTCATTTCAAGTCAGTATCTACCTTATGTTTCATTTCAAGTCAGTATCTACCTATGTTTCATTTCAAGTCAGTATCTACCTATGTTTCATTTAAAGTCAGTATCTACCTGTATTTCATTTCAAGTCATTATCTACCTGTTTCATTTAAATTCAGTATCTACCTGTCTTTCATTTAAATTCAGTATCTACCAATGTTTCATTTCAAGTCAGTATCTACCTGTCTTACCTATAACATGTTCCCTTTACTACCAAATCATTGAACAAATGCCACCATCCCGAGGTCAACTTTACACGTCACTTTACTCTTACTCTTCCCTATAGACATTCAAACTAGACAAATTAATTTTTATCCTAAAGATGATGCTGCTAGAATTGTCATCCAACTTTTGGAAGAATTTATCTGTTTATTTATGTTTTTGATATTGTAATTCTTCTACTAGTTATTTATACAATATATACCCTTTGCATATATATTGTAAAACATTTAAATTATTGTTGTCCAGATTTGAATCAACAAGCTAGAGCTGGAGAATGTTTGTGCTTTTCCTCTTGTAAAATTGAATGTGAACTCGTACTAATAACATTTCTAGAGACATTTCTGTTTAGATTTATTCTTCAAAAGTGAAAGGATATTATTTTCACGCATTTCTCGAGGCCAAGTCTTCATGAAGCTAATCTAGTCAACCTGTTCTACGCTCACGTCTCGGGTTTCCTCGGTTTCTTGTCCATACCTTTTATTTTAAACTTTTTAAAGCTGCTTAAATCATTATATCTAGGACATAATAACTAGGACATCTTAACTAAGACATATTAACCAGAACATGTTACCAGAAATAGCTTCTTGTTGGCAACTTTTTTATTTTTTGCGAGTGAAAAAAAAGATTTGAACAAGTGAACAAAGATAAATACACTGTTTACATGCGCGACCTTGACGCCCAAATCAACAAGGTCATTAGAACATGCAGACGACAATTAAGCAGACGACAAAAAAAATATATGGCGATCACATTGGGAGTTGGGGTGATGAAAGAATCAATTGACCAGAACTTGTTTACTCCTGACTCACACGTGCAGGGGATGAAGTGGCTTGTCAATAAAACTGCACGAAATTCATCACTCCTTGCCATGTTTTTACGGAAACTTAACTACTGGTAACAGGTGTAAGTGTAACGGAGGAGGAGAGGGGGGGGTAGAGGTTACGTAATCTTCCTCTGCATGTTTTGACATAACAAGTAAAAAAATATGGAACAGCAGCTTTAAAAAAAAAATCTTTTTTTTTTTCTTCAGCGGTGTAAACATTTCTACATGAAAGATCAAAGAAACAAATGTCAACAGAGCTGCGTCAATAGAAACGCGTTTTGAGCATAGTGCTAATATGTTGATGTCAGTTGAAGGCGCCTAAGTTCGTCTTTAAGGCGTTTCCGGGCGCCACCTTTGTTACGCTAACTACATCTCATCTCACCAAATAATATTCCAGTTTGCATTCAGTTGATAGATCCGGAGGTTTGTTACTAAGGCCGCTGGATACACATTTGAGACCAAAAGAAAATCTACTGCCTATGACAGACGTAGACTGTTGAAAAAGAACCTAAATCGATTGGTTACTGTATTGGCTTGAGGAAGCCTTAGACCTCGAGGAGTTCGACTTCAAGTCGCTCACTTTTTTTTTTAATAAATAAATTTCAAAAGCGATCACCCAGATACACCTTTCCAAATGGTCCAAACATGTGATAGGATTATAGCGTAATAAGAAATCTATGAGAGAATTAGTATGAGAGTTTACTATCTCTGGATAGTGTGAAGCAATATTTCTAATCGCACTGATTTTGTATTGTTGGGTCTAGATCTATTTAATTTAATTTAATTGCATGACTGCTCCAAACTAATTAACACAATTACAAATTATATAAGCTTTGGTTAAATTTTTTTTTCCATTTTTGCTTGTTTCATCCCTTGAGTTGCTTAAAGAAAGTCCTTGAGTTGTTTTATGTCTTGTCAGTACTAATTGTTTAAGAAATGTACTTGTCATGCATCTTCTATTATTTGTATTCTTTATCTCCCTTGTTTCTCAGACTGCTATAAGTATCTCTATCTGTGTCTCCTCTCAGGACTTAGCTTACATTTACACGAGTAAATGATTATATAGAGTGACTCCGGAGATGAAAGATGGAAACATCATAACACTTGAGTGTGCGATCTTCTCGGCGAGACCTGCTGGGAGTTAGGAGACACCAGAATAGGACTTCTTGTCTCTGCGTCACATTCAGAAATGTATTTTCTCATTCAACTGATGATGAAACGCGGCCATGTTTGTCGGCTGCTTGTTTACGTGAGAAATTTTACGGAAAACAAGCAGCAAGTTCCTGCCACGTCAGTAGAGCCAGTACCACGTGATCTGGATTTACTGGGTGCCTTTGATGAGAGGCCTCCGCGGATCTAAGTACAGGGAATGAGGGTGGCTTTAATTAAAGAGGTTAACAGCGAAATGTTTGGAGAATTCAGGACAGCGTTTAAAGCGTATGCTTGAGCGTAACAGCCAAAAAAACAGTGTGTTGTGTTTGACAAAACAACGGACTTCTCACGAAGTGTATCTAGGGAACCGATTTGAAATAACAGAGTCTTTGAGTTTCGGAAGCGAGCTTAGCAAACAAGTAAACTCATTTAAATGGGAAGCTTCAATGCTTCTTAAAGTAATAGAAATGGTCTAGTTCTACTTGCATTGCGTTTTAGTGTTTTGGTTATGCCTTTTCCCTTACCCCGCCCCCCCCCCCCCCACTATTTGGTGATTTTTGGGTTATCAAATTTAGTCTATGAACTTAATACAATTATTAATATTAAATTCTTAGTTTCATTTAATACAGCCGCGTAGTAACAAGTGTCAAGGTCCAGGTTGTTATAATTGTATAATCCATAAACATTTAAAAAATAAATGTTTACATTTCGATAAAGGACAGTAGTTTTTCCAATAAAACTAACAATAAGCGAGGGAGTTAAAAATAAACAAAGATATTTTCTAAAAGAAGATTTTGGTTATTTCTTATCTGATGGAGAAGCTAAATTTAGTTAGTAATGGGAATAAAGACCAGAGAAGATAATAAGAGGGATCAGTCAATAAGTTTCTAGCTTCATGTTAACTCTTCTTTTATGTATCTATTATAACATTTTCGGTGTGCTCATTGGGTGTTTCTCATTACAAAGCTTATATTAACTCACTCTGTCTGTATGCCTGTCTGGTAACAAGTTTGAACATGTTTTTTCCCATCCTTCCCATTCTCGCATCATGTTGAAACTTTGCACAAAAAAAACATTGTACCTGACAAAACAATAATCAATAACAAAAATTAACCATTTAGTTAATTTATTATTGGTAATTAATTATTTTGTTTCATATCGATTAAAGCGAATAAATGATACTTAATTATAGATGTGGGTATGCGGATTTATTCCGCTTGTAAATCTTGTAGAGATAAAACGTACTTTAGTTTTGAGTTTTTGAGAATTTGTAGACATCAGTCTTGTATTGATATTAAATCTAGCAGTAAACTTAAATATGTTATTATTGAACTTTGAAACAAAGTTATTTTCTGATACAGTTCTATTTCTGTACAAAGTGATTCTGAGTTTTGAATTAAAGTTCTGATTTTGAATTGAAAAGGCTCTTCATTTATTGAATCCGTAAAAAGTATTTAGATCTAAAGATATACATCTATAGAATCCCTGGCACGTCACAGTAACATCTTGTAACATCTGACATCTCAAGAAAAGAATCTACAACTTTAGCACTTCTCAGCACTATCAATGAATCAGCACCTACAACAGTGAACAACAAGAAGAAAATTCGTGACACCAACCTATGAAATTAATCCTTCAGAATTCACAGATAAGGCTAAATATGTAGGGCTTCGTCCCCATAGATAGTTTTACATGGTATTTTCTCCCACGCCCATTCTTGGGTCAATTTAAAATTCTGCATAATTATTTATACTCAATGACAATACATAAATCAATTTAAAAAAATATTACATTAGTTAATCAGTTAGTAGTAATTAGGAAATGTTGCTTTTATATAGCAAAATAGAGCTTATTCCTGTAGTATTGTAATATATTGCAGTGGTTTTGCGGTTCTTCACCGTTAATAAACTTTGTTTTTAAAAAAGATTTTGAAAATATTTTGCTTGTCATGTGTTTTGTTCTTGATCTAATTTATCTATTTTGATTGCGTTGTAACATGTTTAATTGTACCGACCTTATCAAATAGTACAAATGTAAAAGTAACAAATAAGGTTTCTCATTTTTTGCTCTTGAAGGATTTCTTAATTTGAATACTTTCTGCTCCTGAGCACACAACCTTCTAGTACTCGCTTTGAATTCCTGTTAGTTTAGTGTCTTGACTGACGTACTGATTCTATTCTGTCAAGAAAATCTTTTTTTTATGTGGCCTTCATTTAAATTATTAAACGTTTGTATAACTCTTTTGTTTCTTTCGTTAGTTTTATTCAAAGCCAAGTTTCTCTCCTTCTCTCTCTCTTCTCTCTCTCTCTCTCACACACACACATTCACGGGGAGAAAGACAGAGATAGACAGAGAAGAAAAAGAAGGACAATATCATTAAAGGGCAATAACTCATGTACTATAAAATGTAATCTCGTGGCATTGGTAATAATACGATTATGCGACTTCCCGTTCCATATATATATTCTGTATACTTTGACCCTTCTCTTTAGTGCAGCGGTTTGGGGTCAGCAGACGAGAAAGCAGGTGATAGAGAAGAGCCAAGTTGGAATAAGGCTTTCTTTTTTTACCGTTGTTTTTTCGGCCAATACACTCATGGACGCCATCTTTCATGCTGAATTTCATATATAAATGTAATTTCATTTCCGTATGTATTACAGTTTCAAACAGTTCATAGAAATGTAGAAGCAAGCCTAACACTGTGAGACTTTACGTGTGCGGTTAACACTATTCTATATTTTTAGATGTTAATTATGAAGGAATTTTAATGATATGAAACAGAGATTCTCTTTATACATTAAATACTAATTGAAATCATAATATGAATAAGAATACACTATAAGAAAATAAAGGCAAAAAAGTTGGATTGTACGATTTATTGTGTGACTGTCTGGTCCATAAGTAGCTTTTGTATTTGTTGTTATTTGTATCTTGGACTGACTTGTTGCCTTGCAATAGTGGCAGAACAAAATAAAATTGTTTAAAAAATTAAATTGTCGGGCTTGTAGAATTTGTACCTAGCATTGCAAGCATCTCGCATTAAAGTCCTAGGGACTTATCTGTTACTTCATTGTAGACAGAGGTTTGGGGCACAGGCTAACAACGAGTCCCGGGAGATACAAGTAGAGATATGTGGGTTAGATCTAAACAGTTTGAACTTTTAATAGAATTGTTATCATTTATATTACAAGATGCTCTCGCTATGTTCCCCCCCCCCTCTCTCTTTCTCTCTCCTTATAGAAGGCTAGCTCATCTATCACTCTTCATTCTCTCTCTCTCTCTCTCTCTCTCTCTCCTTATAGAAGGCTAGCTCATCTATCACTCTTCATTCTCTCTCTCTCTCTCTCCTTATACAAGGCTAGCTCATCGATCGCTCTTCATTCTCTCTCTCTCTCTCTCCTTATAGAAGGCTAGCTCATCTATCGCTCTTCATTCTCTCTCTCTCTCCTTATAGAAGGCTAGCTCATCTATCACTATCTCTGCTATCTCTCTCTCTCTCTCTCCTTATAGAAGGCTAGCTCATCTATCGCTCTTCATTCTCTCTCTCTCTCCTTATAGAAGGCTAGCTCATCTATCACTATCTCTGCTATCTCTCTCTCTCTCCTTATAGAAGGCTAGCTCATCTATCACTATCTCTGCTATCTCTCTCTCTCTCCTTATAGAAGGCTAGCTCATCTATCGCTCTTCATTCTCTCTCTCTCTCTCCTTATAGAAGGCTAGCTCATCTATCACTATCTCTGCTATCTCTCTCTCTCTCTCCTTATAGAAGGCTAGCTCATCTATCACTATCTCTGCTATCTCTCTCTCTCTCTCCTTATAGAAGGCTAGCTCATCTATCACTATCTCTGCTATCTCTCTCTCTCTCCTTATAGAAGGCTAGCTCATCTATCGCTCTTCATTCTCTCTCTCTCTCTCCTTATAGAAGGCTAGCTCATCTATCACTATCTCTGCTATCTCTCTCTCTCTCTCCTTATAGAAGGCTAGCTCATCTATCACTATCTCTGCTATCTCTCTCTCTCTCTCTTTTTTTTTTACTCTATTTGTCTATCACTCTTTATTTATAGTAAATCAGTTTATGAGTATTTTTTCTCCCATTCTCTCTCTCTCTCTCTCTTTCTCAGATGTGAGTTTACAATGTCTCCTAGAAATCCAAGAACTACTCACTAAACAATCATTAGCTGAAAATCCCGAAGTTGTCCTATATCACTCTGGCCTACATGACTCTCACACTTGTGTCTGTCTCAAAGGCTAATTAAATGAATAGCTCGAATGTTTTTTTTTATTTTTACAATAAACATTTTTGTGTTCATCTTTACCAAATGTCATTGGCCTTGTCTGAGAAAACCATGGTCATTAAGACTATTTCGGCCCGCCAATGGCCTTGTGTCATTTCATCTAAGACTAGTATAATCATACCTTTGTATCTACAGTTTCACGGCTAATTCCTAAATTACAAATTGAAAAGAGCCAAGAACTGGTTCGTTGAAACAAAGGACTTTAAAAATTGTTGTAACAAATGACTTTTATTTCTATATTGCTAAAAAACGACCTCTTTCTTCTATATTGTTTTGAATTACTTCTTTTCTAAACTTGGTTTTGATATTTGAAGAGCATTAGACCACTAAAGCCGCTAAGGAAAGAAACTAATGCAATAGAAGGTCTTGACTGTAAATAGTCATTGGATTTGAAATGCTGAAAATGTTACTTTCCCAAGAGTAGGATCATCCCTTTTCATCTCAAGCCGGTTCAAGTATCTAGAGGCCATGGGGCAGGAGTTTTGTGAAGGCCCCAACACTTTTTCAAAAGCTTTAATAAAACTATACTTATGAATACCAATAGTTATATCTAATATGTTAAATTTTATCTTATTTTCTTTTTTTTTTAACATTCAAATTGCATATTTTAGTTTTAAAACGTGTACAGTTTAGAGTTTCATGCACTGACGTAATTTCGAAGCTGCATTCATATATTAAGAGCATGCCACAAGCGGAAGTTTCATTAACATTACAGTGTTGCCAGCCGACGTTAGATTTGAAGTGTTAGGGTTAAAATTGCGAAAAAAAAAGTTCTTTAAAGTTTGTGAAACGTGGTAATTCCGATATATATTTCTCTTTTGTGTAGGCACAGGGTCTGTAGCTCCGGCTGCCCTTCCTTAAACCGACTCTGCTTCAGCTCAAGCAGTGAACGTTAATGGTGTCTAAGAGGACTTAGTTCAAGACCGCACTATGGGGGGAGATGGTGTCAAAGAAAGCTAGCCACAGTGAACAAGGTCAAGGACAGCTCTGGAAGATAACTAGCTGCTTCCTCTTCTATCCAAGCAAATACCCCTTTAACCTGCGTTGCATTTTGTCGGGAAAGTAGGGCTTTACAGTCGCATGAAAAAATGTTCTACTAGATAAACCATAGACGTCCTACGACAGCAGGAGAACATCAAAGTAGCCAAAGACTTCATTCCCGTCTTGTGTGTGTATTTAAGCCCGCATTTACAGTTGCAAAACACATGACAGTTCTGGTCATCCTGCGACACTTTCATGTCAAGTCAAGCAAAAGTCTTGAGGTGGAATCTACATTGTCGTAATGTTAAAATTTCATGAATCGTTCATATATTGTTCAATGTTAAAATACTAAGATATTTGTTGATATAGCCCAATAGTGAACCTTGTTGGCAGACAGTAACAAAAGATAAACACAATATATCACACTTCGTTAATTTGGGTGTAATTAATCTCCCTACATTCATTATCCTCTTTTCTAATAGTATATGGCTTAATTAGATGCCGGCTATAAAATGCGTATAAACTACACATCAAAAAGAAAATATTACCGGTAATTTACCGAGTTACCGTCTCCCTTACCGTTAAGCGACAAGATGAAATTACCATAAATCCAGACCAACCATCAGCGAACCATTTTTTTAAAAGTTGGCTTCTAAAGCTAATCGATTGATTTCCTTCACCATAGTTGGAAGCTGTTAATTACCTTCGTGCAGCGAAGATAGGGTTCTATATTCACCCATATCCTTCCATTGTCTAACTTTTTTTTTACATCTTCTAAGTGGTTCTCAAACAATTTTCAATTATTAGGTTCTAAGCATTAAAAAATTAGTGCAAGAACAGAGAACACTAGTATACGAATTAAGTTTTTCCTTTAAATCTGTTAGTACAACTATAATATGACTTGAATAGTTTGTCTACAAATTATATCTAAACACGGAGAGAACACAAACACATTTGGAACAAATATCTATTCAAAATGTTTGTTCTCAAAGAATATTGTTTGGAATGATTTTTAAAGATTAAACAAAGGGACATCATTGTTTACCATTGCAATGTCAGAGAAACACCAGCTGTTTAAAAGGGGCTCGTTTGGGTTGTACTACCAGACAGCTTGTCCAACTAACCCTTGTAGGTGTATTACTTTCTTTACTGGTATACTAAACTTGGCTAAACATTGAACATTTTAATATTAAACAAAATAATCTTGAGTTGTATGTAAAACTTTCAATTCCAACGTAGACCTACAGGGTAATTAAAAAAGAAAGCGCCAACAGGGACAAACCAAACTTGTTATTCGCTTCACTTCCATCAGAATCAAATGACTTTATTGTTAGACGAGACGGGGCACCGACAAATTGGCATCTGGTGGCTGTCGTATATCAGTTTTAGAACCCCTGTAATATTTGGTGACTAGTAGTCACTGAACTATTCCGTGCAGTTAGCACGAGATTTTTCCTGGTCAGGGCTGACCACGAGGTGGACACCTCAGTTGATCTTGGGCTCTCGTTGAGAGAGGAATATTATGGATATCTTGTCCAGTGTAGTAATGTATAGATATTAAGGTTGATTTTTGGACTCTGTGAGCAGGGAGCATGTGTGATATCTAAAATATTCTATTGGATTCTAATGTACTATGTTTTATGTAGATTTCTTGATGGCTGGACTTGCCAATATCTTTTATGAATTATTTTACATGTAATAAAACTTTGTCTGCTGACCCTGCGTCTATTTATGATTCTGAATGTTGTGGTCGTAGAGTTCAGCATGATAGTGTTCTTGCGCACCAGCAAATATAGTGCGTGTGAGAAGGTATTTAGTTAGTAAGGCAAAGAACTTTATAGTGGTACCAGAAGAGGTAGCTACAACACACAAAGGCAGACCAGCTCATGACCGTCCAGACCTGTAACGATAACCAGGCTGTGACATATGGTGGCCAGTATGGGGAGAAGCTTTTCCTCTTAGAGATATTAGGGCAGAAGATATATGCACCTCACTAAGAACAATATTCCTAAAGTTTGTATTCCCAAACAAAATCCTGTCAGATAATGCATCCAACTTTAAATCAAACTTAAATAAAGCTTTCGAAGGTATGACTAACATAAAACTAGTACATAGTACAATTTATTCGCCACAATCCAACGGTGTAATTGAAAGATGGAACAATACAATCAAAGAAATAATTTATAAATTAGAAACAGAAGCAATGAATACTTGGGACCAGACTTTAAACTATGCTATCTTTGCTTACAACACTACTACTCATGAAACAACAAAATTCAGTCCATATGAATTAGTTTTTGATAGGAAACCTAAAGGTCCACTAGAACTATGGGCTAGATCTAGAGAATTATGAAGAATACCATCCATGGATAACACAAACAAAACAAAATTTAAGACAGGGAATAAAATTTGCTGATATAAACATGGATAAAAACTTAAACAGACATAGAGATATAAAAAATAAGAACAGAAAATTAAGGACATTAAACATAGGAGACCAAGTATATGTAAAGATAGAAAATGAGTATTGTAAAAACAAAAATGAAGGTCCATATAAGATAGTAGGAAAAATCTCGTGCTAACTGCACGGAATAGTTCAGTGACTACTAGTCACCAAATATTACAGGGGTTCTAAATCTGATATATGACAGTGGCTCGAACTGTATCTCAATGAAAACGTGCCTCAGCGGTGGAATGGTAGAAGAGATGCTAAAGAACTTGCTCTTTGCTCTTGGCCTGTCAGGTCCCCCGACCTCACTGTGTGCAATGTTTTCCCGTGGGGTATGTTAAAGACCAAGCTTTTGTTCCAGCGTAAATCTCAATGACATGAAAGATCAAAGAACAGCGGCGATCAACGCAGTGCATCATGATGTGCGTTTTGGAAGAATTGTCATGTCGGTTTGATGTTGTCCATGACACCGGTGGTGGTCACAATTGTAAAATATATACTAAAAACTTGAAGTTATATATAACAATTGTGTCCACCTAGATCTCAGAAACGGATTAGTGCAGAGTCGAAACCAAACAGAGCAGCGTCACAGGTTTATAAGTGCAGTATTACAGACTTACGGAAGCAATATCTAAGAATGGCTAAGGCAGTGTCTAAGACTGCAATTTGAAAGATTGACCACTACAATGTGAAAGACTGACTACTGCGATGTGAAAGATTGACTACTACAATATGAAAGATTGATTTCTGCAATGCGAAATATTGACCGCTGCAATGTGAAAGATTGACCACTGCGATATCACAGACTGATAGATGGAGAGTTAAAGACTGATCATTGTATTGCAGACTTACCAGAGTAGCGGTTACCGAATAATAAAAATTTTACAGACTGACCACTGCAGTATTATATACTGACCAGTATAAAAAGGAGTATACAGAAAAAAAAGTTTTCAAATATCATATATATTGCAAGCACGTGGACAGCAGACTTCAATCGAGTCAACTTATTGTCTCAATCAAATTTGTGTCTATCAAATCATTTGATAAATGAACAAACTTTCAAAATGTAGGCACACCTTGGTAAGAGGTGAGGCTTAACAAGGGGACACAATATCTTGCAATGACATCAGACAAACATGGGCTGCATACTTCCGGTCTTCAAATAAATATAATTGGTTAATTTGTACATGAACATTGCCGGATAACGGATGAGCTCCCTTGATGAAATCAAGTTTGTCTGTAGTATGAGCCTTGACGAAACAGACCAGATTAAGTAGCTAATATCGGAAAGATATAAATTTTTAAAAAAATCTGGGAAAACGTTTTTAGAACAACAACGCTTGTATATAATTTTGTTTCGATGGACATTGGATAGCTGAAAGGCCCACCAGTGATGACCCTGCGAAGTGAATAGATTTGTTTACGCTTTTAGTCGTGGGCTTTGAAACTAAAAATAAATGAAATTACCAAATGAAAATAATGGTTTTAGATATTTCATTCAAGCACAGAAACTAAACTTGAAAAATACAAATATAATAATAAAATTTATTTTTTTAGTGTCTATTTAATACTGAACTGTTTTGTTCAAAATGTTGATTCCCGTTCAGATTTAGTTACCGTCCGTGCGCCAAATCTTTCATTTCCTTGTCTGTCTTGTGTCAAAGATGTTTTTTCAGTGATACAAACAACAACTAATCTTTAAATTAGGCTATCAAAGATTTTTTTCTTTCCGTGAGTTATTTCTTAAAGAAATAAAATATATTACAATAATTTTTTTTGGAACAAGGCTTATATTAAGTGAAATTGCATCAGTTATATTCAGTCATTTAATCAATGTCTAATAGATCTAGACTAACAAATAATAAATGTGTGCTTTTTTGAAACATTTTTAATCTGTGGGTAGTAAGGTCGATATATTTGCCACTGATCTATTCAAGTACTTATAAAAATAGGTTTCATAGTTTCATAGTTACACATTTTTTAGCGAACGAAGTAATTCTTTACATCAAGCTTATCTCCCCGTAGCTTAGTCTCATTTTCTGTATACAACAAAATTAATTAATTATGGCTATCGATAAAGCATTTTGTTTAATTTTTATTCTTGTGTTGTCAGTGACAATGAAATATTGTGTCCAGTTTCACCTTGACCCGAGAGGTAATGAAACATGACGTGTACTACTGTGCACTCAGAGACGGAGCGAGTTGATACCAGCTTTGAAACTAAAAACTATGCAATATGACCAGTATAAAATCTAGTAACGTAGTTACTTTAGCGGACCCATAAGTTAGTTCTAGTTTTGCATGGTCTGTGCGTCCTTCCATCGGTTAAGTTTAGATTCAAAACTAATAAAGATTTTGAAAATCGGATCTCGTGGGATTTTGCAGCTTCCAAGGTTCTTGTGTAACGGTTACAAAAGGACCTGTTGTTTTTAAATTAAAATCTTCATAAAAATATACCTTTAGTTACTATTTGTATTGAAAGCAAACAACAACAGGAGTTACTATTTATACAAAAGGAAGGTCATAAAATACATTGCTTTTTTATAGCGCCTCGTATCCTGCTCAGTGCTCTGTGATCCAGTCTCTTTGACGGACAAGCGGAGAAGTATCTTGGAGAAGGTTTCCGTGCTGGGGCTCAGTGTTATGAACATAAAGATAAGAGAGTCGAAATCCATGTCTGTATAGTATGGCTTTAATACACTGAATGACTACACAACCCACATTTCGTGAACACATTCTCACGGACGAGTTACAAGCACATGTAAACATAAGAACGACAACCGATACAGAATATAAGTTTCATAACACTCAGCAAGCATAACTCAGATCAAGTCGGGTTTAGAACTCAAGCCCCTTGATAGATAGACTAGCGGTTTATTCCTCTTAGCCACACATATACTTTATATAAGACCTTCGTCGGGTGAGCTGGTTTGACCACATACCAGATTTTAAGATCTTAGAGTTATCACAGATGAACAGTATCCATGCCACAGCTGAAAGGTCCCTACTACACATGGCTGGAGATGTAGTCCGTATGCCTGAATGTCGGTATTTCAAGATACGAGGCAAGGAGATCATCCATTATCAAAGAACGCAGATAAAAAAAAAAAAAAACTGCAAAAAAGGAGCGGGCAACTCAGATCCAACCTTCCCTTGCCGTGTATGCAGCAGGAATTGAAATCGTAAATTGGACGTCATGCTCATCTTCAAGTTAAAAAACAAAGAGGTTGTGCTCATCTTCAAGTTCATACACAACGAGGTTGTGCTCATCTTCAAGTTCATACACAAAGAGGTTGTGCTCATCTTCAAGTTAATAAACAAAGAGGTTGTGCTCATCTTCGATCACGAAAGACGAGGTAACGATTACGATCTGTAACCAAAAAGCAATTATGTTCAACTAATACAGCGCTATATAAATGTAGATCTTAACAACATAGATCTATACCTTTTTTTATCTGTCTGCTGCTAATAACACCCAGGTCTGTGTATTGCTAGCCAAAAATATTTTACTTTATACGTCTTGATCGGTGCCTGAGGTCAGTTTCTAGAACATTGGTTCACGTTTCCTGGCAACCTTGAGAGGAAGTCACGTGGAAGGGACCAGATTTATCCAGGACAGCACAAAACATCAATATACCCGGCAGCACGTTTGTAGAAATACATTCTAATATCCTTTTTTTTTCTGTAATGATTTCATGCATGTGAGTAAACATTTATGACGTTTTCGTTCTTTAGAACATCCTCCTGTCTGTTCCCTCCAGAGCCTGGCACATCTCTCCTCTTCCTCTTCTCTCCTTGTGTAAATATAACCATGACACAACATCAGAGCTAGAGTACTATAGTTATTGTGTAAATATAACCATGACACAACATCAGCGCTAGAGTACTATAAATATTGTGTAAATATAACCATGACACAACATCAGAGCTAGAGTACTATAAATATTATGTAAATATAACCATGACACAACATCAGCGCTAGAGTACTTTAGTTATTGTGTAAGTAACCATGACACAACTTCAGCGCTAGAGTACTATAGTTATTGTGTAAATATAACCATGACACAACATCAGAGCTAGAGTACTATAAATATTGTGTAAATATAACCATGACACAACATCAGAGCTAGAGTACTATAGTTATTGTGTAAAAATAACCATGACACAACATCAGAGCTAGAGTACTATAGTTATTGTGTAAAAATAACCATGACACAACATCAGAGCTAGAGTACTACAGTTATTGTGTAAATATAACCATGACTAAATGTCAGCGCTAGAGTTCAATACTTATTGTGGAAGAAGAAAAATAAGATTACGTCAGCTCCGACCTAGACTCACATCATCGCCTAAAACTTCCTAGATCTAGTACATGTCATTTGTATTCATTATTTGTTTCAGCACTAAGTTACATACTCATTGTATAAATATGGTCATTTATTCATTATAGTGCAAAAACATTTTTTTTTATTTGTTTGAAATTCCAACCTATATCTAGATTTGTTTATAGCATTTTTTTTTCTCTCATGCATTAGTTAAACTATAGATAATTGCATTAACTTACATGTCTGGACGCCCATATGGCGGTTTCCACTCCACACCAACCCGCCTCAATATTTGCTTTCATGTGACGTCATCGGTCAACTTCTCTACGTATGAATGACCTCAAGATGTATATGTGTATGTTGTTTTAAGACTTTGTTATTTCTGCATGTAAGGCAGATTCTCTAAAGTATGTGTTGTTAGATTATTAACCCTTCGTTTGTCTTTACATTTATTTGCCTATCTCTATATAATATTTTATCTTATATTATAAGTCAGAGAAGTTGATTCCTAGAGGAAGATGATTGCGTCATTGTCTTATCTTTTCGTCCTATAAAATACAGACGTTACTTCAAAAAAGATGATTACGTCCTACGAGTGTCCCTAGGTGAATGTAAGTCGAGCATGTTAATCAATGACTTAAAATCTGCCAAGTCATTGATTTTCCTGGCTGATTCAGGCAATCCATTCCATTCTCTAATTGCACTTTGGAAGTAAGCATATTTGTACATATTTGTCTTCACATATGGGATGAGAAATGTGTTTTTATTTTTGTATCTTTCTGAGTATTTTATTAGATTTTGTTTTTGTATTTAAAGATTATGATTCAGTGTTTTATTGATAATTGCTGCTACTTTACTTTTGAGTCTTCTATCCTGAAGCCTTTCTAAATTTAATGATTTTACTAAAGGTGTTACTCTAATCCAGCGGTTCTCAACCTTTTAAGCTCGGCGACCCCTTTATACAATCCCCCACTCTACCGCGACCCCCCCCCCTCCGCTCACACATACAGCAATAGAAGAATAGACAAAACAATCCATTTTTTTCAAGGGTCTTTCAAATCGTCAATCGACCCCATAGGGGGTCGCGACCCACAGGTTGGGAACCCCTGCTCTAATCAAATGTGAATCTTCGTTTGTTATGAATCTCACTGCTCTATTTTGTGTCTGTTCCAGTTTGTTTTCTTCAGTTAACATTTGGAATAATCAGGAATGTGCCTTCAGATGTATACATATTTTTAAATTTTATATGATAAAATAAAATGTTGCTATCGTGCTAATCGCACAATGTCATAGTAAGCCAGGCATTGAATCTGTTTGAGTTGATTTTACTTAAGCAAGGTCTCCAAAAGAAAATTGAATTATGTCTGGAAGAGGTCAACGCAGTGATCGTTGACTTAAAACAAAGCTGAAAGTGACTATCGACCGCACCGGAAACTGGAAAGTGGGAAGATTTTCTTAGACCTTAAAAAAAAGGACAACCGCGAACATGTGTATTAAGCTATGTTTGTAGCTAGGAGCTAATTCTGAGGATCTGATTGCCGGACGGAAGTCTGCACGGGTATTGAAAGACTTCAGGAAAAGTTTGGTCGTGTCGTCTTTGAATGATGTCTGATGAAGTTTGACTTGCAACTTCCGGTACTGAGAGCAAATCGTCAACCTACATGTTTACTGACGTGTTTAGACCAGTGGTTCTAGATATTTACCAGTTGCGCCCCCCTCAGCCATTTAGGATCTAAAATGAACTATAAGCTCCCAAGTGAAATCTTGCAGGATTTTAAGAAATTAGTATAAAAAAAAAAAAAAAAGAACAAGCACATATAATTATAACGCAATTGTACGTGTTTACTTGTCATATCTATTTATAAAATGTTTACATCCAAATCAACTTAATGAATGTTCATTGTCTGTTAAGTCTTTTTTTTTCGGAAAGAAGTGTTTTGTATACCTACCAGGATTCTTTCTGTCGATATTCTGTATAACGGTCCCGGTTTAGAGGCGTTGAAAGCTCCTCCATTGGGGTAAGAGGACGAGCCTTGGTTCCAGATATTTTCATTCGTGCTGAGCTTCAGAAAGTCATTTCCTTGGTGTCCACAGGGCACGTATCCTCGTGTAAGAAGAGAGCATATCATAAAAGGTCAAATTAGAATCGGTTGGAACTCAATGCTATTGAAGTGTTCCCCTTGCTATCAGAAATGCATTCTCTTGGCGTCTAGAGTGCACACTATTCATCCTAGGAAAAATATATGCATGCTTTTAAGTTAGGTCTAATAAAGTAAGGTGCGGCCGATAATAATTCCGTACGTCTGTAATGGGTGCGATTATGATTCTGGTTTTATTAAGGACCTTTTCTTATCACAACATCGCCTAAAACTTCCTGGTACAAGTCATTTGTATTCATTATTTGTTTCAGCACCAAGCTACAGTCTAATTGTATTAAACGGCGATTTATTCATTATTGTGCAAAAACATTTATTATTATTTATTATTAAGGACCTTTTCTTATCACACCAGCCATCGACATAACAATTAGGACAGTCGAAAGAAATTCGACCATTCTGACATTAGAAAGTCGAGAAGAATTGCTTTTAGCGAGACGTTTCCAACAATCTTCTTTTTAACCAAAGAAATATCGATACTGCTGCTGACGCATCTCACAAAATATGGATACATTTTTAAACAACCTGCTAAGAAGATGAATCGACGGCTTTTATTTATGTATATTTATATATATATTTATAATTTTTGTTAAACATTAATAATAATTTCATTTGACCTGGTCACCATTCAAACAAAAATTATAGCTGAAGCACCACGTTAGCCCGTTTCGCGCGCATCTCAACCTTGACAACGTCGCGTATTCCTTGTTAGGGCTGGGGTGGGGCGCACCAGAGGTGAAAAATACTGATCTAGGCATTTACGCCTCATTTGTGTAGGGTTGAAACCTAACAACATTTGATGCACATTACAGGACAAGTTCATAAGATACTTTTTTTTTAAATATTGTATTTTTATTCTAGTGATTCCCCTTGTTGACGTACATTTAGTGATCTTGTATATTGTATTCCTATTTTTTAACCTAGTGCCTAAGAATGAACTTGAAAAGTTGGTGACAATTCTTAGTAGATTACATTAACACTATGTAGTCAAGTAGATATTTCTTCAGCTCACATCGGCCCCTGTTAGTCACTTGACCTTTTCCCCGGAATGGCTGCCGCGCGTCCGCGCATAAAAAAAACGCAAAAAAATGTAGACAATGTCCTATGGAATAGTGATTTGTATCCCTTTTGTACCTGTTTCAAACCTATTTTGTTGTTGTATGGCTGCAGGTGTTGAGTGTACAATAAATAGATGGTGGTCTTCGTCATTAATTTTTCTGTGCCAAACCCACCACATTATAAATTACAGGAATCTAAATAATTTGATTGTAAATTTTAAGGATAGGGAGATGAGATAAACATATATTAAACACGAATATATGATGAAGAATGAATATATTCTTAACAGAAACAAAACTTTTAAAGTATATTAATTCATTTATCGAAACTGGGTTAGGCAGTGACAAAGAAGGTGGAGAATCCAGTGGCATCATTGGTGGGGGGGGGGGGGCGCAGGCCGCACCGGATGACATCCACCAGGGGATAAACACTCGAGCAAAACAATACGCTTTAGCAAAGGATACTCAAAAAATGAACCTAATAGCAAAAGGAGAATATGAACCAGCCGTTAACATAATTATTCTATAGTATTAAAACCTAATTGGGGGAAATACTTCGTTCTTTTAATGATCAAATGCTGTAATAAGTTGTATAAATGAACGTCTGAAATGAGAAAATCACGTGACGTCTGAAGTAAAATTATTCAAGCTTTAAAGATGAAATTATTTTGATAATATGCTACACAAAGACATGGATTGGGAAATTTATAAAACTAGAAATGGCACAAAGACATGGATTGGGAAGTTTATAAAACTAGGAATGGCACAAAGACATGGATTGGGAAGTTTATAAAACAAGAAATGGCCACAAAGACATGGATTGGGAAGTTATAAAACTAGGAATGGCACAAAGGCATGGATTGGGAAGTTTATAAAATTAGGACTGTTACAAAGAAACAAAATAGAAGAGACAGATTTCTTGATAAAACATTGGAGCAATGCAGAAGGTGGAAATGTCTTATAAGACTGAAAGCCAGTCACACACGCACGCACCCACGCGAACACACACAGACACACACACAAGCACACACACACACAAGACAGCAGCTTCCAACTTTGCACCAATCTCCAGATGCCGTTGCACCAAAACTTCAGATCTAGATTGCATTCAAAGTTTTTTTTGCTGAGCATTTTAATGACATTTTAAAAGCAATATCAATGTTTAGTAAAGATCTAAAGGTAGCAGAAGTTATTATTGAAGAGGCTTAAAATTGGGCAGCTCTTGACTTTTTGCAACTCGTATATCATAATAGGGACTTCAAAAATCTCTGCCAGCCATTTCACTTAGAATCTTGACTGTTTCTGTGTGTCCGCGGCAAAACATTTCAAAATTGAAATTATGAAATATTTGTGATTTACAGAAACGAGTTTTAGGTCTAGACATTTTGTCTATCACAAACTCAATTGCAAAAGATATTGATTTGAAAAGTTTAAAAAGTTAGAAATCAAGACAATAAAAACGTTTCATTTTTTCAAACTTTTAAACAATTTTATTGGTTCGCTTTTAAATATTCAATTTATGAACATGTCATTTTTTTTTTTAAACTGTTTTTTTTTTTTTTTAATTAGGAATTTAAATGTTAAAATTATTAACATACCTTGTTTACCTTTGTAACTCTCACTCTTTGCGTCTGTCTGTCTGGTAAGACATTGGTACACGTTATTTCTCGGATCAAGTTGAAACTTTAAAAAAGTATTAATCGTACCTAACAAAACATGAATCAAATTGTAAATCTAAACCGAAAAGTCAATTAATTATTGGTAATTAATTATTTAGTTTGATATCGAAAATGGTAAATAACTTCTACATTATTGAGATATAATTGTAAGTGCGGATATGTTTCCCTTAGATAAGTCACTTTATTTTTTTTTAAAGTTGTGCTTGTTTTAATATTCTCCACGATGTAGATTATGGCCCACTTTTTAAAAATCATAAACAACGAACTTTTAAAAATAGATTCAATAACTACATAAGGTTTACTAAACTCTCATAATTAGCTCAATGTATTATATTCCAGTAATAACTTTTATTCTGTAGTTTTTCTTTTTGTAGGTGACGCCCACCTTAACAAAATTACTGCTACTGTCTATTCTTTGTTCAAAAAAATTTTTTTTTTTGGAATATTTAAAAGATAAACAACTTTAATTACAATGCCCTGGTTATCTTTCCCTGTTACACCAATGCTAAAAAATAAAATGGTCCAGGTTAATATCCGTTCTTATTCCCCTTAAATAAATTGGATTAATGTCATTTGTCTTTAATTTTTTTGTTTGTTCGAAAGATGTTTTTAAATGTGACACTCACACTTCTCATGGCGTTCTATAATTATTTTCTCATAAACTAGTCTCATTTGAAAGTGTTCTACTTTAGCTCTACACTAGTACTGGGAATAGAAGAGATGATCTTTCGCTTAACGATTAGTCCATAATGAGAAATTAATTAGGTCACAAGAAGTAGGTCAAATTAACTAGGTTATACGTAAAAAAAAATTATTATTTTTTATCATAATGTTTTGAAGAGTAGAAGAGTACCAGGAAATATATCACTATAATTTTGAGTAGTGTCGCACTAAGTAACATAGTCTATAGTTAATAGGAATTAATTTATGTCTTCCTCTCTTTCCATTCCTCGTTGAAAGTAATTTGATGTCTTTTATTAAATGTCACTCAAAAATCCACTAGTTTGACAACTAAAATCACGTTGGTTAAGACCTAAAATTGGAGAAAATCAATCTTGACCTATATGTGTGACTATTTCAAGTGTTTCATTGGCTCCACTGTCTGACTTTAGATATTTAATGTTGTCCAAGGTACTTCTCTTGTGTACATCAAAAGAAAAACCGCTGCCGAAGACAGACGCAGACGGCGAAAACAAGATCGACCACCTGCGGTCAATGCTTATTGCTTGCCATGGGTCGGGCAAAATATATAGGTCACAGCTGGGGCTTCGCATCCACGGGAAATACTGCATTCCTCACTAATCTTCGGACTCGAAGACAAGCCTTATATAGATACTAGCCATATGTTACCCCCAGCCCGCGGGTCTTAATTTGCGTATCACTTTCGATATTGTCACTGAGAGTGCTTTGTAAACAATTAAACGAAATAATAGAAAGAATGTACGTCAGGAATTCTAATCGAAGATATAAGGAACGAATTTATATAAAAATACTTTTGAAACACAAATTTAAAGCTAAATTTTATTAAATAATGAAATCAATAGACTATATTTTATAATTTTCATGTATCAAAGTAAAAAACTATCTTGCAAAGAGTAGTTCTTAAAATTAGATCTAGATTTAAATCCTTTCGATCTTTTGTCATGTAAACATGGTAAACATGGCCTAGATCGATTAAGTTATAATGCTTTCATAGAGTTGGTCAACTTTTTTTTTGAGGGTCTTAAGTTTGATTTATGGCTACAATACATACACTACCGTTCAGGTTAGTACCCAAGAAACATTTATGCCAAGTTTTATCAAGATTGGTCAAACGGTTTTCATTTCTATTCGGCACATACATACATACATACATACATACATACATACATACATACATACATACATACATACATACATACATACATACATACATACACACACACATACATCTATCCATACGCCTTACATTCTACTGTCTGACTTTAGATATTTAATGTTGTCCAAGGTACTTCTCTTGTGTACATCAAAAGAATGTGGATTTTTGAATGACATTCTACATATATATATGTACTTCTCATTTTCATAACTTAATTAAATATAACGTCTTATAACGTCTTGACGTCGCTTGAATATTTCCTCTATTGTTTATTCTGTTGTGTTCTAGCTTTACACCAACATTTGTTCCATATCTCTACTGTTTTAACATGAAGGTCAGTGCTTGCTACCCTGTTGCCAACTACCTGTTGCAATTTCAAAATAAAAATAAGTAAATAAATACAGTTTATCTAAGTCAAAGAACCCCACAGTTACAACCATATATGTCAATATAGTAAGATTTATTTCCCTTTTTAAATATCAAACAAAAAAAAAGACTTACTAAGACCTAGTCACACATAAAGAGATTAGAAACAGGATTAATACAGCAATTGGACCCCACGATGACCCGGTAACCACTCTCAATAAACGCAAACATAAACTCCAAGGCCACATCACAAGGTCCTCAGGGTTCGCAAAGACCTTCCTTCAGGCAACAGTACCAGGATAAAGAGGCATACAGAGAAAGTGATGAGATAAACAACATAAAAAAATGGAATTGACCTGTCATTGAATGAAATTCTATCCAAGCCAAAAGACAGAGAGGAATGAAGAAAGACGGTCAACAGATCTTGTGTGGTGCCCCAACGGTTCATTGACATTGGATAGGTGAAGGTGGTGGTGATTTTTTAAAATTAATTCGTGTTTTAATAGGAACAATGAATAATTGTTTTAAAGTTTCAACTTGATTCAAGATTGTCAAATGGGATACATAACGTGTTTGAAATTTGTTCCAGACAGACAGACGGAGTTGATAGGAGCTTTTTCACACACCACTTCAAACTAAGAACACATTTTTTTTTTTACACATTTATTGTCAGTAACTTACAAAAGTTTTAAAACTAATAGCGTTGAACCGTATACATTTAAATGATTGTTAATGTCATTTCTAAATATACCAATCAGTCATTCCTTGGCTCGCGACTTGAATATGTTAGTGATTCATCAATGATAATGTGAATCTTTCTAAGGATTCATTTTGAAATAATGGATTTTTTTTCTAAGGATTGGCATGATTTCAACACTAATGTACTAAGTGATTAGTTTGGTTTTTAAATAAAGCCCAATAAAAATGGTGACATGATAAAAGACTTCATCACTTCTCTTATCTGATGGTCTCATCGACTTTTTTTGTTTTGAGTGAGTGTGTCTGTAGGCTACTGTAAACGATGCCGTGTAATACTTCTCTTAACTAAACAAAAATGTTTAAATGTGTGAGCATCTATCGCTATCGGTTTTAAGCCGTCTGCCTATCGTCAGTCTCGTCTTTGACGCATAGATCTCAACAAAGAAAAGGCGATATTAAAAAAATTGATTCAAGCAACAGAAGTGCTTAAAATTGTGACCCTCACCCCCTCACAAACTAACGTATAAATAATTATTGTTCACCCTGTCGCTTTCTTTTTTTCATCTCTCTCTCTTTAGTTCATCTCTCTCTCTTTAGTTCATCTCTCTCTCTCTCTTTAGTTCATCTCTCTCTCTCTCTTTAGTTCATCTCTCTCTCTCTCTTTAGTTCATCTCTCTCTCTCTCTTTAGTTCATCTCTCTCTAGTTCATCTCTCTCTCTTTAGTTCATCTCTCTCTCTTTAGTTCATCTCTCTCTTTAGTTCATCTCTCTCTTTAGTTCATCTCTCTCTCTCTTTCTTTAGTTTATCTCTCTCTCTTTAGTTCATCTCTCTCTTTAGTTCATCTCTCTCTTTAGTTCATCTCTCTCTCTCTTTAGTTCATATTATTCTCTTTCGTTCATCTCTATCTCTCTCTTTCGTTCATCTATATCTCTCTCTCCCTTTCGTTCATCTCTATATCTCTCTTTCTCATTCTCTATTTTTCTCTCTCACTCACTCTCGGTCTTTTTCTTTCTGTTTTTCTCTTTCTGTATCTCTCTGGCTCCTTCTTTCTCTATTCTCTCTCTTTTTTAAAAAAAGTTAGCAACTTAAAAATTGACGAAAAAGAAACATGTCCAAGCTATTTTAAGATTTGCCAATTGACAATAACGCGTACAGGCTTCTAATATGAATACAATTGTGTCACCCAGGACTTCCAACAATCTATGCAGTAACACCTCAAACTTCCTGCCAACCAACTTGTACACATGCTTCTCTTTATTATTATGTTTTAAATTGACTTCCATGATGTTCATTATTACACAGAACATTAACACACACATCGGCAGAAATTTGCGCTTGTGTGGGTGTGCCGGCAGCTGAAATGATCACTTCTCTTAATTACAACCTAGGACTTATTCTGCTGGGCAATTAAACGCTTGGATTATATTTAAACTGGTTATAATAGTTCTCAAGAAATCAGTATGTGTTCTCGTGTTGCCACCAGAATGTGAAGTGCAATAAGTTCGTGATTTTCTTTATTGATTTTCTTTAGTGATTTTCTTTAGTGATTACATTTAGCGTTACAGAAAAAGTATTTTTAATGTTATTTTTAGTATGCCAATCTAGTGTGAAACAGATAGCATAAGACTTCACAGAAAAACATTCTTATTTTTTTAATTATTATTATCATTGTTATTTTTCACCACTATTTTTATTATTGTAGAAATGAATAACTTTTCACTCTCCCCTGTCCACAGCTCATGTTAATCCTTTCTTTTCTACATGGGGATTCGAACTTGATACCCTCAGTTAGGTACCCAATCAGTTAATGCCGTTCATCCACACATTTCAATTTGATTTGACTCAATAAATAGACATTGGATAGATGTAGGACTTGTAGGAGACGCAGTATGTCTAGTATTGAGAGAGAAACAATAAGATGTGGACGCAGTTGAATCACGTGATTTTGGGTTGACTTTCGTGTAGGTTGTGAAAGAAAAAGAAAAGGAAGTAGATGTAGAACTGGAACCACGAATGTGCTGGTCACCCCTCAGATTTCAACGTGTTGCCAACTCTGCAACGGTAGACATTTCTAGCTTTTAAGAATGATATCAGATTCGGAAAGGGAAACAATCATTTGTTTTATCGCTAGCCCTAAATAAGACAGAATATAATGTTCAGCGGCTTAGCTCGGGGATACAATTTAATAATCGCATATCCGAACTCCATCACACACACATACACACACATACACACACAGATTCTTGCGGATGGTTGCAGGGAAGAAAATCTTCCTTGTCTGAAAAGTAAAATAATTAAACGTCAAGTGACGTCAGCCTTAATCAGTTTGAATGGAAGGTCAAGGGCTGTCGGAAAGAATAAATTAATAGCTAAAAAATAAATACATAAATCGTTCCTATTCTTGTGCACGTCACCCAACAAAAATATGTAAATGTATTTCAATGACTAATTAGTTTTAAAATGGTCGTTTATTGAAGACGTTCTGTTGTTGAATCTCGTCTTTTTCGACCGATCTTATTTTTACATAGCTTAGATCAACTCACTTTGTCTGTCGGGTACAAGGCTTAGATCAACTCACTTTGTCTGTCTGATACAAGGCTTAGATCAACTCACTTTGTCTGTCTGATACAAGGCTTAGATCAACTCACTTTGTCTGTCTGATACAAGGCTTAGATCAACTCACTTTGTCTGTCTGATACAAGGCTTAGATCAACTCACTCTGTCTGTCTGATACAAGGCTTAGATCAACTCACTCTGTCTGTCTGGTACAAGGCTTAGATCAACTCACTCTGTCTGTCTGGTACAAGGCTTAGATCAACTCGGCTTAGATCAACTCACTTTGTCTGTCTGGTACAAGGCTTAGATCAACTCACTTTGTCTGTCTGGTACAAGGCTTAGATCAATTCACTCTGTCTGTCTGGTACAAGGCTTAGATCAACTCGGCTTAGATCAACTCACTTTGTCTGTCTGGTACAAGGCTTAGATCAACTCACTTTGTCTGTCTGGTACAAGGCTTAGATCAATTCACTTTGTCTGTCTGATACAAGGCTTAGATCAACTCACTCAGTCTGTCTGATACAAGGCTTAGATCAACTCACTCAGTCTGTCTGGTTCAAGGCTTAGATCAACTCACTCTATCTGTCTGGTACAAGACTTAGATCAACTCACTCTATCTGTCTGGTAGAAGGCCTAGATCAACTCACTCAGTCAAGGAAACAAGGAAAAGAAATTGTACTTCACTAATGTGGTGGTATAAGTAGAATTAGTCCCCTTTATACTTTGAAGAGAGAAATTGGTCGTCGCTTTAAAGTTTGAAATAAGCACTTCCTTGGCACAGTGGTTCATATGTCAGCTTGTGAAGGCTGATGAGGCATTAGCTTTCGAGTTCAAATTCGTTTATTTTAAATTATTTTTTAAAAATTCATTTGAAAAGCGATCACGGTAACATTCACTATATATCCTTTTTTTCTTCCCCCTCCCCTCACCCACCTCTTTTCCTAACTGGTCAGAACGTACGTATTTGACAAAGCTAAAAGTATGAAATAGCGCTAAACAAAAACAATTGGTAAAAATATTTTTAATCGCATAGATTTATTTTATTGTTAACCTAGGTCATTTTTACATCAATGATCCAAACTAATTGATACAATTACATTAAAATTATTAAATAAAAGTTGTTTTTTTTAAGTATTTTTGTTTTTGTTTTTCTTATTAGGATTCCATTGACTGTCTTTCCTCTATATTTAGATGTCTTTAATGCTACAAAAAGGACTAAAAGCAATTTTACAGATCTTCTGTACAAACTTTTAGACATATATATATATATATTACTTCTGTACAAACTTTTAGACATATATATATATATATATATATATATATATATATATATATGCTTTTGATTTATATTGATTTTTGTTGTATAATTTGGAAGTTGATGTTTTAGTTTCAGACACCCTTTAATAAAATTGTTTAGAAGAAAGAAAAGAAAGTTCTAAATCTTGTATTATATCTTGTTTTCTTCACTGGCTTTCACATTTGGTTGACAAAGTCACTTTGGAAAGCCGTTGATGCATAAGGAAATCCTTTAAGAGCGAAGGGCTTGATGCTGATCCAACAATCTCACACTGGGATGATCATCCAGTGATTTTGTTAGAAGAAGCTTCAACAATTCAGTTAGTGACGTAGGCTGAAGAATTGTGCGAAGGGTGATAGCTAATTAATATCCGGTTATTTAGGCACCCATTTTTGATGTCATTAAAGGATGACTCATGTTTCTTTTTGACTTGAAAGTCCTCAAGTTCTCTGTGGGCGATGTCTTACATTCTCAGTATCGACCCATTGAAAGTACTCAAGTTCTCTGTGGGCGATGTCTTACATCTCAGTATCGACCCATTGAAAGTACTCAAGTTTTCTGTGGGCGATGTCTTACATCTCAGTATCGACCCATTGAAAGTACTCAAGTTCTCTGTGGGCGATGTCTTACATCTCAGTATCGACCCATTGAAAGTACTCAAGTTCTCTGTGGGCGATGTCTTACATCTCAGTATCGACCCATTGAAAGTACTCAAGTTCTCTTTGGGCGATGTCTTACATCTCAGTATCGACCCATTGAAAGTACTCAAGTTCTCTGTGGGCGATGTCTTACATCTCAGTATCGTCCCATTGAAAGTACTCAAGTTCTCTGTGGGCGATGTCTTACATTCTCAGTATCGACCCATTGAAAGTACTCAAGTTCTCTGTGGGCGATGTCTTACATTCTCAGTATCGACCCATTGAAAGTACTCAAGTTCTCTGTGGGCGATGTCTTACATTCTCAGTATCGACCCATTGAAAGTACTCAAGTTCTCTGTGGGCGATGTATTACATTCTCAGTATCGACCCATTGAAAGTACTCAAGTTCTCTGTGGGCAATGTCTTACATTCTCAGTATCGACCCATTGAAAGTACTCAAGTTCTCTGTGGGCGATGTTTTACATTCTCAGTATCGACCCATTGAAAGTACTCAAGTTCTCTGTGGGCGATGTCTTACATTCTCAGTATCGACCCATTGAAAGTACTCAAGTTCTCTGTGGGCGATGTATTACATTCTCAGTATCGACCCATTGAAAGTACTCAAGTTCTCTGTGGGCGATGTCTTACATTCTCAGTATCGACCCATTGAAAGTACTCAAGTTCTCTGTGGGCGATGTATTACATTCTCAGTATCGACCCATTGAAAGTACTCAAGTTCTCTGTGGGCGATGTCTTACATCTCAGTATCGACCCATTGAAAGTACTCAAGTTCTCTGTGGGCGATGTCTTACATCTCAGTATCGACCCATTGAAAGTACTCAAGTTCTCTGTGGGCGATGTCTTACATCTCAGTATCGACCCATTGAAAGTACTCAAGTTCTCTGTGGGCGATGTCTTACATCTCAGTATCGACCCATTGAAAGTACTCAAGTTCTCTGTGGGCGATGTCTTACATCTCAGTATCGACCCATTGAAAGTACTCAAGTTCTCTGTGGGCGATGTCTTACATCTCAGTATCGACCCATTGAAAGTACTCAAGTTCTCTGTGGGCGATGTCTTACATCTCAGTATCGACCCATTGAAAGTACTCAAGTTCTCTGTGGGCGATGTCTTACATCTCAGTATCGACCCATTGAAAGTACTCAAGTTCTCTGTGGGCGATGTCTTACATCTCAGTATCGACCCATTGAAAGTACTCAAGTTCTCTGTGGGCGATGTCTTACATCTCAGTATCGACCCATTGAAAGTACTCAAGTTTTCTGTGGGCGATGTCTTACATCTCAGTATCGACCCATTGAAAGTACTCAAGTTCTCTGTGGGCGATGTCTTACATCTCAGTATCGACCCATTGAAAGTACTCAAGTTCTCTGTGGGCGATGTCTTACATCTCAGTATCGACCCATTGAAAGTACTCAAGTTCTCTTTGGGCGATGTCTTACATCTCAGTATCGACCCATTGAAAGTACTCAAGTTCTCTGTGGGCGATGTCTTACATCTCAGTATCGTCCCATTGAAAGTACTCAAGTTCTCTGTGGGCGATGTCTTACATTCTCAGTATCGACCCATTGAAAGTACTCAAGTTCTCTGTGGGCGATGTCTTACATTCTCAGTATCGACCCATTGAAAGTACTCAAGTTCTCTGTGGGCGATGTCTTACATTCTCAGTATCGACCCATTGAAAGTACTCAAGTTCTCTGTGGGCGATGTATTACATTCTCAGTATCGACCCATTGAAAGTACTCAAGTTCTCTGTGGGCAATGTCTTACATTCTCAGTATCGACCCATTGAAAGTACTCAAGTTCTCTGTGGGCGATGTTTTACATTCTCAGTATCGACCCATTGAAAGTACTCAAGTTCTCTGTGGGCGATGTCTTACATTCTCAGTATCGACCCATTGAAAGTACTCAAGTTCTCTGTGGGCGATGTATTACATTCTCAGTATCGACCCATTGAAAGTACTCAAGTTCTCTGTGGGCGATGTCTTACATTCTCAGTATCGACCCATTGAAAGTACTCAAGTTCTCTGTGGGCGATGTATTACATTCTCAGTATCGACCCATTGAAAGTACTCAAGTTCTCTGTGGGCAATGTCTTACATTCTCAGTATCGACCCATTGAAAGTACTCAAGTTCTCTGTGGGCGATGTCTTACATTCTCAGTATCGACCCATTGAAAGTACTCAAGTTCTCTGTGGGCGATGTCTTACATCTCAGTATCGACCCATTGAAAGTACTCAAGTTCTCTGTGGGCGATGTCTTACATCTCAGTATCGACCCATTGAAAGTACTCAAGTTCTCTGTGGGCGATGTCTTACATCTCAGTATCGACCCATTGAAAGTACTCAAGTTCTCTGTGGGCGATGTCTTACATCTCAGTATCGACCCATTGAAAGTACTCAAGTTCTCTGTGGGCGATGTCTTACATCTCAGTATCGACCCATTGAAAGTACTCAAGTTCTCTGTGGGCGATGTCTTACATCTCAGTATCGACCCATTGAAAGTACTCAAGTTCTCTGTGGGCGATGTCTTACATCTCAGTATCGACCCATTGAAAGTACTCAAGTTCTCTGTGGGCGATGTCTTACATCTCAGTATCGACCCATTGAAAGTACTCAAGTTCTCTGTGGGCGATGTCTTACATCTCAGTATCGACCCATTGAAAGTACTCAAGTTCTCTGTGGGCGATGTCTTACATCTCAGTATCGACCCATTGAAAGTACTCAAGTTCTCTGTGGGCGATGTCTTACATCTCAGTATCGACCCATTGAAAGTACTCAAGTTCTCTGTGGGCGATGTCTTACATCTCAGTATCGACCCATTGAAAGTACTCAAGTTCTCTGTGGGCGATGTCTTACATCTCAGTATCGACCCATTGAAAGTACTCAAGTTCTCTGTGGGCGATGTCTTACATCTCAGTATCGACCCATTGAAAGTACTCAAGTTCTCTGTGGGCGATGTCTTACATCTCAGTATCGACCCATTCGATTCTTTTTTTTTACTTCAATATAGGCTTATACGACTTTGATTTTATGGAGTGTCAATTTTAGCTGTTTTCTATAGTATCATTCTAATATTAAATCTAATCGAGCCTAAAAAACATGTTTTATCGATTCCAATGATTAATGTCAAGTTATTCCAAAGAAAATAAAGTTTGACCTTTCCTCCTTTCCCTCAAAAACCTTTTTTCTTATCTTTCTCAAGTCTTTAATCTTACAATCAACAGTATAACACAAATAGAAGTTTTTCCAAGTGGCTTTTGATAGTTTAATACTAAACAACTGAAAAGATCATCTTATTATATATTGTACACAGTATCGATCTCTAGTGCAAAGTTAGAAATAACATAAAAAAATTGAATAAAACATTTAAGATTTTCCATAGGTAAACAAGGCAGCAATAATGAATTGCCAAGACTATCGCGAGATGTAGACAAAATTGGTTGATCTAAATGATAACAGAGTTTTACTCACCCAACACTAGAGTGACTAAGTACATGCACACAGATTTGAACATGGTTTTGGATGCCCAATAAACGTATTAATGGATCTCAAAACAACTTTTCTTTGTACCCCTATTCTCTACTAATTTATTTCTCTTGCCTTTGGCTCAATTTGAATTAGAACTAAAACGTTCATTGACCGAGTGTTAAAAAAAGATATCAAATCAATGAAAACATCTAGAACATTATTTATGCCAGGCTTTGGTCGATACGAACATTCTTTGATGAAATAATGATACCTTTTGTTGTCCATGACCGATATTTATCATTTGAAACTTGACAACGCGTTTAATTATTCATTTTAATATTAATAGAACTCTCATTGGTTAAAAATACCTTTTTTTTTTAGCTATAGTTGAATGTAAAGGGTTGTTCCTCCATGAGACAGTTACCAAATCATGTAAGTTATTAGGTACACTTCTAGTATTTCCTAAAGTTACCACACAGATTATAACCTTACGTGGAACTTGGCAGCCGACAAAAACAGCCGCCCTTTTAACGAGCGACTTGGCAGTCATTTTAAGGAATGCATTTCTTACTTCTCTGGAATGAGAATAGGGTTAGAAGGCTCTCTTTAAACAGCATTCTCTTGGGTAAAAAATCCTGATTGGCTTCTCAGATTCATGAACTGACACGAAATAGATCTCATTATTATCGTAAAGTCTGTCACAGATAAACGTCTATATATGTATATAATCTTTTTTTTCTTACAAATGCGCGAATGACCGGAAGTGTGTTAGTTATTAGAGAGAGAGAGACCAGTGTGTGATATGTGCCATGAAGTGATAATAAAGTTTCTGTGTTTTGATCGAGTTGTTAATAGTTTGATGTAATTACAGCTGAACCCAGGGACACCTACCTAGACTTGGAGAGAGCTATATAGATATAGTAGATAGCTGTGACACGGCCGGGCATGCAGGTTGTTGGAAGTCACAAACGCTAGGCGTGGAGCAGATGGCTGGACTGTTTATTGTCTTATTTAAACAAACTGAAAATGTACATTAAATCACATACGCGTCACAAAAAAGCAAACCTTTTAGGGGCTGGGTTTGAGTTTAAACTTAAATATTCAGACATCTAATAAGAGCTTTTAGATAACTCAACACTAAACGAAAACATGACCACACCTCTATGGATCTGTAGAACACTAAAAAGATCTTGGGACCCAGTAGACTCTGTGGCTAGCGGTGTATTAGGTCAGTGGCTCGATACAAATGTGCACATCGAAAAGCTACTCAAACAACACTGCAACACTGTTATAACACTTACCGTCTCAGTCCAACTTGCTACCAAAACAAAGGTAGTCACTTTCTGGCCAAAAGATAGCCGTGTAGCCAGATCTCAGATTCTTGAAGGAATCATGTTTCAGCGAAAAGGAGGGGAAAAGTTCCAGACATATGCAGACACTAACAACGCAAAACGCTCTTGACTCCATTAAAGCAGTATAAGGTCCAGAATACATAGTCTTATCTTCCGTACGCAGTGCTGACTAAAAAACAACTGACCACTGGTCAAGTAATGGGCCTGGACTTCATCCCATCTAGTTTTTGCTTACATTTGCTTACATTTTGGCTCTTCTGTTCAGAGAGCCCCTGGTGTATCTTCATCTAACCAAGAGACTTCATCAGCTGTTGTACGTGTTCTTTATTTGAACTATACATTTGAAATGTAACGAATTCGTTAAAACACACACACACACACACACACACACAATCATGTGAGAGTCCATGCTTTTTTTGTAATTGTACACTGAAATGTATTGTGTTGTCGGGAGTTCAAGGGACATAATCACGTGTTTAAGTTTCCCCCTAAGGGCCGTAACTCACCTTGACATTTTACTTTCAAATAATTGGTTTGAAATTGACAAACTAAAAGCTTAGGAACGCAAGCACCTGACTGGGATAAAAACATGCGGAATAAGTCTGGGAGAGTTCATAACTGAATCCAGTGTCGTCACTCAAGTTTATTCGATTTGGTCAAACGAGAAAAAGGAGTAATATTGAAATATCACAATAATGTTCAATGTGCGATTAGGCTTTGTAACCCTAGCTCTAGAGTTCTAATACTCATGTGTTGAAAATGGTTTTCATAAATGTTTTAATCTTAACGAGTGCTATAATACAATGTTGGCGGTTTAAACTTGTCTCCCTTTCTCTCACAATGAAACATGAGTTGTTTTCAAATAGCTCCTTAAACGTTGCTGTGTCTTAGCTCTTATCTTAGTTTATACATTTCAGACGTTCTATCATATGGTAGTCAAGTAAAGATGTGACAGCCAAGTTCATTTCTCTTATTTTATACAATCACAGCATTATAAGAAAGCTTTTGAAAATCTAGCTTTTAGATGAACTAGCTGTCACTTCAATGCTAGGGTTGGCTTAACATTCGGCTGTTTGATGTTACGCTTGGCTATTGAATGATGGATTCGCTGCCTGATGCTGGGCTTGACTGTTCATTATTATTATAAAAGAAACATTTTTTTAATGAACTAGAGCAAGTAAAACAAAATATTGTGAGCATGTTGTTTTTTTTTACTTTGTTCACATCTGGGATTTATAAAAGCGTTAAATGACTTTTGAGTGAAGCCTTGCCCAAGACTTTTCAAACAAGTTAGACAAAGTCATGAGAATACTTTAGTGAAGTCATCTAGACCAGGTCTTGAGAATACTTTAGTGAAGTCATCTAGACCAGGTCTTGAGAATACTTTAGTGAAGTCATCTAGACCAGGTCTTGAGAATACTTTAGTGAAGTCATCTAGACCAGGTCTTGAGAATACTTTAGTGAAGTCATCTAGACCAGGTCTTGAGAATACTTTAGTGAAGTCATCTAAATGTTGTTGTTTTTTTCTATCTGAGAGGCTAATGTCATTCAAATTAAAATGTTAGGACCGGATACACTTCCAGTCGCTCGTGTAAATGCCACCTTCGGAAAGTCGTAAACGTCTGGCCAATGTGAGAACTAAGCACTCTCGCTTCTGTCATATGCCTCCAATTCTTGGACTGAACTATTTCCACCCCATTAAACAGTTGGACTCTTTTCGCCAACGCTAAAGAAAAAGTACAATATCAGGTCATTGACTCTACGAGGAAGAAATTCTGAAACTAAAGACTTTTGAATCTTTTCTGTTCATATGATAAATAAACGACCCTTTGGCCTAATAAATATTGAAGAATTTCGGAATTTTTTGTTTTTAGCTCCCTTACGTAAAATATATTTAGTCAAATTCGTTTCCATTTTCAAACAAATATTCTACTAAGAATGTTCTTATTTATGTATTTATTCAAGACATGTTTAGTACAGCGTTTAGAAACGAAGAGACGTCATTGGGTAAAAAAAACAAAAACAAATCCTACAAAATGTGCCAACTAGATAAAATATTGAGCACAAATAGAGGACAAGGTGAGCATCCTATAATTGTCTATTTTTATGTTGAGTTTATTATGGCAACTGTAACACACAATAAACAAAAATAACAAAACCGTATGCAATATTTGATAATGTCTTCTGTTTTATCGCGCGAGTGTTATAGAGACGAAATGAATAAACCAAAAATATTTCCTCTTGATCTGTCATGTATGATCTGTCATGTATGATCTGTCATGTATGATCTGTCATGTATGATCTGTCATGTATGATCTGTCATGTATGATCTGTCATGTATGATCTGTTCAATTGAGTCTGGCCAAATGTGTCGTCAACCCGATTAGTTTCAACTTCTGACATGCTTTGATCGGAGAAAGTTTCGTTCTGTTGCATTATCATGGTATAGAGTCGTGATTTATTTCTCTTTAGATTTTCCGTTTTACCCTGGAGGTGTCGCAGGAAATATTGACAGGCGTTTCAACGCTCGACTGGAGGCCCAATGAGATGTCAAACTATATTTCACTACCCCTCTTCTCTCTCTCTCTCTCTCTCTCTTTCTGTCTCTCTTTCTGTCTCTCTCTCTCTCCCTCAGACTGGTTGATTGTTTTGCCTTTGTTGACCTTCTACTGATGACCCTTTTTTTTTCTGTGTTTGTCCAAACATTTTCTGGTGGGTCTCGCTCCAGGCAATTGCATTATCTTTAGCATTGTTCTTCATGTTCTTTCATTTGGTTTCTAACGCTGATACATCGATACAAATTGATACAAATGGTAGAAATGCGATCGTGATGCTTGAAGCTTGGGACAGAGGAAGTACGTCATTTATTCAGTGTTGAATGAGAACTAGATCTATTTAGTGACGTGACCGTAGTCTCATTACACTATGTAAAACATTATCAGAACTTTGATCGTAACTTAATTATTACAATTCACACCTTACTACTTAAATGTTGGGTATATCACACAATTACTTAAATATTGGGTATTTTTTTATTATTACTTAAATGTTGGGTATTTTGTATTATTACTTAAATGTTAGGTATATCAGACAATTACTTAAATGCTGAGTCTATAGGCCGCCTTCATTAAGTGGCACCCTCGTGACATATCTTAAAGTTAGTGTTGCGGCCTATCGACACGCTAAGTGGGTCTTAAAAACGTCTGCCTCATCCCCAACTTTCAAAGCTCATGTTCTTCCAGTTTGTTGAGAGCAGCAGCTAGTCATTTCATAAAGGTTGAAACTATGGAGCGAGAACAAAAAAAAACACTTTGACCTGACAACGATTGACCTGTGTGGCTACACTCCTCAGTCAAGCCAACCAGTTCTCTTTATTGTAGACACAGGCCTGTATTAATATTGGCATATGTGTATTGACGACATCTCTATATTATTTGGGTCTACAGTAAAATGGCTTATAGTTTGCTTTTATTTCGCTTGTAAAGGATTTGTAAACAGCGTGTCAATATTTCGTCAGCACTTTAGCTACATATTGCCTTTTTGTGTATGTGTGTTTATGTAGACGGCGAAAAGAGAGCAGAAGCCAGCAACGACGGATAGGTTTGTTGTGGTAAAATATGTAGGTCGCAGATGGGACTGCTTTGCCACGTGAAATACTGAACTCCTCATTAATCTTTGGACACGAAGAAAGGCCTTATTATTATTATTATTATTATGTTAATATGTATGTGTGTGCTCGTACGCCTCTTCGTATGTGTATTTATCCCTTTGTGTATTGATGTATTCAATTTCTCGTAACTGGTTCCCAAAAGATTTCAAATTGTTGACCCCATGTTATTTTATTATTGACCCCATGTTATGTCATCCTTGACCCCATCTTATTTGATCATTGACACCACGTTAATTTATCTTTAACCCCATGTTATTTCATCTTCGACCCCATGTTATTTCATCATTGATCCAATGTTATTTCATCACTGACCCCATGTTATTTCATCACTGATCCCATGTTATTTCATCTTTGACGCCATGTTATTTCATCATTGACCCAATGTTATTTCATCACTGACCCCATGTTATTTCATCTTTGACCTGATGTTATTTTATCATTGACCCCATGTTATTTCATCACTGACCCCATGTTATTTCATCTTAGACCCCATGTTATTTCATCATTGACCCCATGTTTTCATCTTCCCTCCTCAGAGTGTTATATTCCACGTAGAGACCCACCCAACATTCCGATGGTTTCAGCAGTGTGTAACCTTCAACTTTTTCCCGTCTGCTGACCACGAGCTGGCCTACAACTTGTTTAGCATTATCGCCCTTTACGGCCTTCCCATAGCCATCATTACGTCATCCTATTGCGTCATCTTGTGTCGGATTTCGAAGAAATCACGTCAGAGTAAAGGTGAGTACAAGGAGCCTTGATGTAGAAACAAAGATCTAGGACTCTATCACCGTAGTTTTTTTTAAGTTCACCGTCGCACCAGTCTCTCTCTGCATGCCAGTGTGTTGACTCTATGTAGATATAGTGGGAGTATACGGTATTCTAAAATGTATATGGTTTATATATATGGTATTACAATAGAATGTAGGAGTATATGGTATACTACAATTACAATAGATTGTAGGAGTGTATGGTAAAATAAAATTACAAAAGATACGTTTATAGGTAGATTGATAAGTTTCATTGATTATTTAACTCATACTGTCCATAAAGAAAGTAAGCTCCGTTGTTATAAAAGCTAGTTTAAGAGTGGCACAAACTTGACTGTGACTTGATCTCTTACTTTAAGTGTTTGGCACCAACTTGACTGTGACTTGACCTCTTACTTTAAATGTTTGGCATCAACTTGACCTCTTGTTTTAAATGTTTAGCACCAACTTGACTGTGACTTCACCTCTTACTTTAAATGTTTAGCACCAACTTGACTGTGACTTGACCTCTGACTTAAAATGTTTAACACCAACTTGAGGTGAATATATTGTTAAATATATTAGAGAGGAGCTGTTCAACATGGACACTTGAAGTCTTTTATCAGACTCCCGCTTACATGGTGTCTGCAAGTATCGTACACACAAGCATCAACAGAGCTTAAAGGATGTTTCCACTGTATTTTGCTGTAGTATATGTCCTCCCTTTTTATTCACATCAAAAGAAGAAATAATCTCAGGATCTTAATGGGTATGGGACCTCATGATTACCTTGTGAACATTATCGAAACAAAATGCTAGCCAAAACTAATCAATAAGACCTTTTCTGCAGGGAACAGTTCCATGGAACAGTGGAGAGGCAGGCTAAAGAAGCCAAAGGAAGATAACTTGAAGTAACATATCTGTCAAGAAAAGTAACTCTATGACTGGCAAAAGACTGAAAAGGAATGTAGAGAGACGGTCATCAGATCATGGGTGGCGCCTCAACAGTCTCAAAGACTAAGGGTCAGGGGACAGTGATGTGAAAAGAAAAGAGAGACATTAAGACATTTAGAGATACGAAAAGAATGGAACAAAATAATAGAAAAAAAATCATTAAAGCCAATTAGACCTTGCCATCTGGGAGACGAAAGACCTTGCCACCTGGGAGACGAAAGACCTTGTCATCTGGGAGACGAAAGATCTTGCCATCTGGGAGACGGAAGACCTTGCCATCTGGGAGACGGAAGACCTTGCCACATGGGAGACGAAAGACCTTGTCATCTGGGAGACGAAAGACCTTACCACCTGGGAGACGAAAGACCTTGCCACCTGGGAGACGAAAGACCTTGCCACCTGGGAGACGCCTGTCATCTGAGAGACGGAAGACCTTGCCACCTGGGAGACGAAAGACCTTGCCATCTGGGAGACGAAAGACCTTGCCACCTGGGAGACGAAAGACCTTGCCCTCTGGGAGACGAAAGACCTTGCCACCTGGGGGACGAAAGATCTTGCCCTCTGGGAGACGAAAGACCTTGTCATCTGGGAGACGAAAGACCTTACCACCTGGGAGACGAAAGACCTTGCCACCTGGGAGACGAAAGACCTTGCCACCTGGGAGACGCCTGTCATCTGAGAGACGGAAGACCTTGCCACCTGGGAGACGAAAGACCTTGCCATCTGGGAGACGAAAGACCTTGCCACCTGGGAGACGAAAGACCTTGCCATCTGGGAGACGAAAGACCTTGCCATCTGGGAGACGAAAGACCTTGCCATCTGGGAGACGAAAGACCTTGCCATCTGGGAGACGAAAGACCTTGCCATCTGGGAGACGGAAGACCTTGCCACCTGGGAGACGAAAGACCTTGCCACCTGGGAGACGAAAGACCTTGCCACCTGGGAGACGAAAGACCTTGCCCTCTGGGAGACGAAAGACCTTGCCACCTGGGAGACGAAAGATCTTGCCCTCTGGGAGACGAAAGACCTTGTCATCTGGGAGACGAAAGACCTTGCCACCTGGGAGACGCCTGTCACCTGGGAGCCGGAAGCACGCAATAGAGCATTGTTACTCCACGCTGTGAAACCTGGCGCACAAATTGCAGAAGTTTTAGAAAACAGCGCTATCAGAAAAAAGCGCCAAAGAAAAAAATCCTAATCGCTGACAAGTTCCAGCTGGAATAGTCCCCTGCCCAGTGCCGAACATTCCGGGCTCATATAAGTTACTCTTCGTATCATGATGGACGAACCATACCTATTTAATAATCATTTCTAAGAAGTTGGACTGCAGTGTCAGTACATTCAAACACAATGCTTCATTTGTAGGCAGTCATACAAAAGGATCATTTTAAGTTGGTCTGTGGTGGGCTCAATGTCTTATGCATATGCGTATACTGATGACTGATACAATACACATACTGATACAATACATATACTGATACATAATTGCCACAATAATATACTGATGTAAACAAACCAAAGACTTTGTTTTGTTTTTCCCGCCTCTCACTTTCGTCTATTGTTACAGCTCAGATGAAATGGAACTTTGTTTTTGATGACTTGTATTAAAAAAAAAAACTTGTGATAGTGTCCCTTTGTTTTGTTTTTCTCTACTTCCAGACGAGATGTCAGGCAAAGCTTTCGAGGGTTCTCATTATCAGCTGCGAAGGTCCGGCATCGGAAACATCGAGAGGGCCAAAACCAGAACGTTAAAGATGACGTTGGTCATAGGTGAGCAGTGTATGTCTGTGTGTGTGAGTGTGTGTCTGTGTGCGTGTCTGTGTCTGTGAGTGTGTGTCTGTGAGTGTGTTTCTGTGTGCGTGTCTGTGTGTGTGAGTGTGTGTCTGTGTGTGTGTGTCTCTGGTCAGACCGATTTAGGACTTACACGACACTGAAATGTCGATGTACATATTTATTGCTGTTGTACTTGTCTACTGTGTTTATGAACATACTAGGGGAGGGTAGGATGTACACATTTAGCCAATGTTGATTCCATCTATAAAGTCAATTTTGAATCAAGTGTATTCCTTCCGCGAATTTAGTTTCTTTTAGGCTACAGACTTTCCTCTATGAATTATGAGAGTAATCTAAGTATTTCACGGAACACTTTGCTTATTTTTTTTAGAGAGGCTCATTCACTAGGTGGTCTACTAGTTGATTATTCCAGTAACTCGTAGAACACATATTCAGGCCTCGCGGAACACATACTCAGGCCTAGCGGAACGCTATTGTTCCGTGGAACACAGTTTGGGAAACACTGGGTCTATGTTATCAATTTGTAGTAGAACCATTTGCATCCTCTCAATATTAGTGTAGGTGTTAAATGAAAACAATAATTTGTTTTATTAAATTATGTATCAGACTAGGTGCTTAAAATATCATTTTCTCATTGTGTTAATTAAAAGTATTTTTTAACTTATTCCCATGTATAAGTAGGTGACCACATATCTCATTGACAAGCATTTCCTACATATAAAGCATGTGTTGTTCATGCCATAGTTCTAGTTATTAAATCACAACTTAGGAATTACTTTCTTTCAAAAAGCTGGTTGGATAGTTCCATCTCTGAATTAACATTTGATGCAAAGGTAGGGTATCAAAATAAAATACATTAAAAGATTTCATTTGCTTCACGGACATTTCTAATGGGTGGTATTAGTAATCCATTTCCGACCCTCGCGTAGAACGAGAGATGACTATTGTGACAATGTATCATGAGGTATAGAAAACGAACCAAAAAACAAGAAACTGTTCGCACAAACAAAACAAAACAAAAAAGTTTTCAAAATTTGTTGCAGGCGCTGTTTGTGTTTCATAAGAACAATGTAGATCTTGACTGGCCCTCAAATCAATAATGGTCTTTATTTTTTTTTATTACTAAAACAGTTTAAGGAAAGAATAGATGACAGGCAATATTCTTTCTTCAGTTATTTGGGTAGCAACAAACACTTTCAGATCGTTTAAATTTTAGATCCACTTTTCAATATCAATGGGGTATTTACTTGGACAACATTCAGCCCTTACTCCTACCCCTCCCCTCTCTTTTGACTCGCTTTATTTTTAAAAAATATATTAGGGGTGGGAGGCTGGCTCCACTAGCTGCTAAGTCAAACTGGGGCGTTGGAGGGGAGTGTAAAGTGAGCTCCTTCCAAGCAAAACGTCAACAAGGGCGAGCTAGTGGCACAGGAACACGCCAAGTAGTCGTTCGTCCACTTTGACAGTCCATTCATCTCCGGCCCAAAGAAACATGTCCAGCAAAACAAAAGCATGCCGTCTTGACTTTCCCCCCTCCCCGAGCACATAACCCCGCACCCCCCCCACACACACACCGTTCTCTTCAAATAGTGCGCAATAATTGTATAAGTACATTTGTAATAGTATCAATGCACGTGACGCAACTAAGAAAATACAAAGATTTTGATTGTCATTTTTACGGTCTGGTTTGAATTTTAGTTTTATCGCAATGGAATGGAATGTTGTTTGACCATTAGAAATGAAAGGAAGATTTTGAGTTGACATTCGTCGATAGTAGAGTTTTAGTTCTAATTTTAGAGTTTAAAGTTCTTGATGGTTTGACCATTGGGTATAAAATGTTTGTTGTAACACTTGCATGTCATTGAATACGTGCGTATTGTTCAAAGTTTGCAGTAGCTAGAAAACTGATATCTACTAGAGAGAATGAAAGAAATGTATTTACTAAAGAAAACCTCAAAACGAAGTCATTGATTTACATTGTCTCTAATCTCGCATACAGGAAAACAAAAAGGTTCAAGATGGGGTTGGGGGAGATGGCGAAAAGCCCAAACCAAACAAATAGCCCTCTTGGTTGCTAGGCATGATGGGAACTGGCAAGAAACACATGAACAAAGTATCTCTTGGTTGCCAGGCATGATGGGAACTGGCAAGAAACACATGAACATAGTATCTCTTGGTTGCCAGGCATGATGGTAACTGGCAAGAAACACATGAACATAGTATCTCTTGGTTGCCAGGTTCCTGGACAATACTATTTGCATGTACGTTCGATGAATAGGATGTGAGCAAGCTGGGTTTTCCCACATTATGTCAAGATATAGATACAAGTTGGGTTTTCCCACATTATGTCAAGATATAGATACAAGCTGGGTTTTCCCCCATAATGTCAAGATATAGATACAAGTTGGGTTTTCCACATTATGTCAAGATATAGATACAAGTTGGGTTTTCCCACATTATGTCAAGATATAGATACAAGTTGGGTTTTCCCACATTATGTCAAGATATAGATACAAGCTGGGTTTTCCCACATTATGTCAAGATATAGATACTTTGACTATAGACAAAATTAACCGAAGGGAAGAACACATAAAAGAAAAAAAAAGAATTAATGCCTTAACAGCATACATGCCATCTTTTTATTTCACCATTTAGTCTATTTGAACTTTGAAAAGCTATTTTACCACTTTTATGGAAACTACAAGTTTTTTGGGAAATTTCCAATTATCTTTTTTTTTTTTTTAAAACTTAAACTTAGAAACCTGTTCGGTCTTTAGAAAATCTATCCAATCCTTAGTGAGCTGAAGAATCAGAGATTCATAAATGTTTGCAATGGTCTCGGAGTTCTTTTCATGTTTTTATTGGTATCGTAGATCAGTAGAAGTTTTCATATTAAAGGAGATCTATAAATGTTTGCATTGGTATCGGAGATCTATATTAATATCAAAGGATCGATGACTATGGTAGCATAGATATACTAAAGAAAGTTGTTGCACCTTTTATTGGGAAGGAGGGGGGTACCAGCATCCTTGGAGAAACCTGCAGGATTAGGCAGGAGGAGGGAAGAAGCGGAGGAATATTGTCTGTCCGCGAGCCTGGGATGTGCGATACTCTAGCGATACGATACTATAGCGATGCGATACTCGAGATGAATGATTTAGACGTCTCTCAGTGTTCGGTGCATTGGGCTGCAATCTGTCACGAGATCAGTCATTGGCAATGTCTGCTGCCTCTACAATTTAACAATTTGATTTTAACATTTTTATTTGCCACAAAGCACAAGTGCTACAAAGGCAGTGTCCACTGATCTGCGGTCCTCCATGAAGTTGTACAATGATGCTCCGTGTTTGCGGTGATAAAAAGGGTTTTTGCTATTTTTATTTAAATGTGGCAGCCAAACAGACAGCTGATTCTTGACGGAAAGGTTAAAAATAAAATTTCAGGGAGAGAATTTGAGTATCTATGTTTCAATATCTAGGTCTATGATTGATGTTTTTGTCAATTGCTGTCAACATATGGCGATTTCCTGAATCTTATCACAATTTTTAGCTTTTTAAAATTTATATCATAATTTACAATGCATTTTTTAAAGTTTAATGCTAACAAAAAATCTGATACAATTTAAATAAAACTAGTAAAAAAAATATAGCAAAGGAAACCTTTAGTTGGAAAATACTTTACACGTGGATTTTTCAAATCATAAATCTTATATCAACTCACTCTGTCTGTCTGGTAAAAAGTGTGTGCACATTATTTCTCTGATACCCAATCTTGGATAAAGCTGAAATTTGGCACAAGAGAATGAAATTGAGTTCCAATTCAGGTCGTCGTCCCCCTCCCCCATTTTGTATCTGCAATTGCTAATGCAGTAAAATTTCCCCCCCCCCCCCCCCAGATATCCCTTTCTTTTGTATTCACACCCCCAATGTTCCGTTTGGTTCCGATATGTGATACGATCGTAGCGTATAGAGAGAAAGCTAAAAGCATATAATAGTGGTAAACAAAAACAATTGGTTGGGTCTCTACTCGCACAGATGTATTGGTTTTGGTCTAAATCCATCACACATTTATTTACATGACTGATCTAAACTAGATAATACAATTACATTTCGTATAAGCTTAGCTTTTTTAAAATTATTTTTTAGCTATAATTTTGTTTAGTATAGAAAAAGGGAAATAAATCTTGTAGTCTTGGTATGTGTGTGTGCTTGTGTGTAAATGTGCAGTTATTTCCCTAAAATAAGCTTTGTATTTTTGAAAACTGTAAATTTTATATTTTCCTTTTTTTGTACTTGATTCCTACACGTCTGTGTGTTGTCCACTATGAATGTATGTGTTGTCCCCTATGAATGTATGTGTTGTCCCCTGTGAATGTATGCGTTGTCCCCTATGAATGTATGTGTTGTCCCCTGTGAATGTATGTGTTGTCCCCTGTGAATGTACGTGTTGTCCCTTATGAATGTATGTGTGGTCCCCTATGAATGTATGTGTTGTCCCCCTATGAATGTATGTGTTGTCCCCTGTGAATGTATGTGTTGTCCCCTGTGAATGTATGTGTTGTCCCCTGTGAATGTATGTGTTGTCCCCTGTGAATGTATGTGTGGTCCCCTATGAATGTATGTGTTGTCCCCTGTGAATGCAAACTAATGTGACATTGTCTCTCCTTTCAGTTGGAGCATACGTCATGTGTTGGACGCCTTACTTTGTTATGTCAGCCTGGTACTACTTCGACAGGTCAGTTCCAGACAACCATTAGTTTCTACATCCCATATCTCGTGACATCTCATGAGTTATGAGTCTCCCTGCTCTGAACATAAAATAAATGACTCAATATTAATATCTTTTTCTACCTGGTCGATAGTAGCCCACTGACACTGAAATTTATTGTTAGAGCATTAAAGTAGCCATTGTCCAGAAAGCCATAATTATAATTTTTTGAACAGTGTCCGAACTCTATTATTAGTTTGTTTTTCTTCTTTTTTGTACAGAAACTCGGCTATAAAGATTGACCCCAAAGTCCAGAGAGGTCTGTTTATATTCGCTGTCTCCAACTCGTGCATTAACCCCATAGTATACGGTAAGTACCGGGGGAGTAGTAGACAGGAGGAAACAAGAAGTTGTTTTTTTTCCTTACCTTGGAACCCTTTTAATGATCAAATTTTCAAACGTAATAGAAGCCACAACGTTAGCATCATTGCTAAAACTTCATCCACTCCAAGAAGCTTTCTGTTTGTGTTCTTTGCCGAAAAAAGTATTATTTTTTATCTAGTCTAGAGTTGTATAGTTTAAAGTACTCTTTCTCTCTGACCCTTACCTCTGCCAATACACCCTACTCTTCTGTGATGTACATGCAATGGTCTGTCTTATCAAGATATTACACTTTCTTTCTTAATATCCATTTCTAAGTCAGAAATAACAGAATAATACATTACAACATAGTGATATTAATAGGAAAGAAATATCCAGGAAATTAATGGAAAGAAAGAGTCAGTGAATTTTGACTTGCTAGCATCACTTCATATAGAGTCGCAGCTTTTACTGTTGGAAACTACGACTTTATAAAGAGATGTACCTGCAAAGGTTGGAAATAATCACTTTATAAAGAGTTGCGCATACTAAGGTTCAAACATTTAACCTATATATAGATTTACTACTTTACTTTCGACTGTCTATCTAAAAGTCACCTCAAGTCACGTGGTATTTTTTTATTGCTGCGAATAAGTATGTACATATGGCTGTTGTGTTTGTTTTGTTTCTTTTTTTTTGTAGATGATATAATTGGCTTTTGTATCATTGAATATATAGTTTGAACCCTTACAGCAGTCTAGGCTCGCAAACCAGCTGACCATCTTTCAGAATTATATTTCTCTTTTAAGGTAATAAAGAAAGAAAGTGTTACCATCAGTCAGATACATTCACTCCAGGTGTTGGCGAGTCTAGACTGTCATTACATGATCAGCCAAAAGTGAACATGCCTCCTAGCAGTGACGCAAGATTGCTTCTTTTTAAACAAGAATTTTTAAAAAAAAACGCTAATTTTCATTATTTCCCTTTGAACGCCCTTGATTAATAAATTGCCATTATTTTCGGCCAGTATAAAGTCATTCAAATAAAAAAATAAAATAAAACTTATCGAACACTTTGGCCTGTCATGTAATTGGGTTGTGATAAAACAGCCTGTAAGCCTCTCTCTGGCGTTACTTTATCCCATAATTCTCTGCTTCACAGGCATGTTCACTGCGGCCTTCCGGCGAGAAAGCCATCGGTGGGGTGCTTGGATCAAGAGACACTTTATGTACAACAGGACCAGCACCTACCTCTCTACCCACCCCCGGTTCATGTGATCAAACACACACACACACGCTCAAAGAACAAAAAAAAATCACTTTTAGCATTCCTAAAGGACCGTTTACATTCGTTTCTCATTGTTGAGTAGAGTGATTGTACTACCATGTACCTGCATCTAGGCGCCACACCTGCACTCAGCATAGAACGTTGGCTTCAGAGTCATCACAGTCCATTCACCGCTAACTCGTCAAACAGTGTTTGGATCTCTTTATACATTTCTTTGGAGGATATATCCGTGAACTACCATCATACATCATTCGTGTGATAGGGTGCTCGTTTTGTATTGAGTTGGCTAAAAGCAAATAGAGACAATGTTGACTATCGAAAGGACTATTTGAAAGTCTATAATGTAAAGCTTTAGACTTCAAGTAATATATGTAAAAAGTATAAAGATTGCTAACTCAACGAGAACGAGTACGTTGTAACAGGGACTTGACTGGATCAGTACTGACATTCTCTCAAACCCTTCCTCCTTGTAAAATATAAATATTCTGACATCATTAAATAAATCAATTTTTAAAAAGCTAACGTAGAATTACAACAAATGAACAGACTAGAATTAACCTTTAGAAATCATTCTCCACTGCCAGAATAGGAACCAACTTTCTGTGTGGTAAAACGTACTTATCATCTATTAAGTCCCAGTTACGAACGTATGGAAGTTAATTAAGAGCACAATGTGGCCGTGGAAGTTCTGTCGCCGCACATTGTACGATTACTGTTAGGATTTCTGTGATTTCTAATTCTATGAAGATTTGTTTGAATCCAGAGACTAGGCAGACACTTACAACTGACTCATGACAACCAATTTGTGTTGTGATATGACTTTCTCTTTGTATCACAGACAATGTACTTACATTATTACCTATAGTAAGCTGTTAATATATATATATATATATATATATATATATATATATATATATATATATATATATATATATATAAAATGTATATATAATCTCTTATTGTCTTATATCTTCATATCTTTTATAGTATTTTACACTAGATATATCTACATATATAGTTATAATGTATACGTTTAGATATATTGCATTTTTTATTCCAAATAATAGTTCTCATAAGAGAGAATTATTATGGCTCATATATCGAAGTCTGAAATTACAAAGTAGTTTATGATTGATAATAAGTCTTCTAAATACGCTCCTTGTTAATTTCAATGATGTATAATTGGTTGATAATGGAACGCTAAACCAAACTTATGGAACAAACTAACTCAGCTCGCAGTCTTTGTTGAAATCTATATATCGATTTGATATTTAGCGCTCTACTTGGCCATATTTGGTCTACATTCTCTATTCAAGTGAGTTTACCTGGCTGACACGATGCTTGTTTGGACGTGTGGTATGAGTTTTTCAAACCTTGCCCGCTTCTTCTATCAGAAACTTAGGGATGTCCAAAGGTATGTCCAAACAGGGCTGGCCTTAGGCACAGGCTATCTAGGCAGCCTCATAGGGCCTCCGATTGACGGGGCCATGCATAGGTAAAAAAAAATTTGGAGAAAAAAATGTGCGAAACCTGGATCAAATTTCAAGTCTACTGGCTATTGGTCTCAAGCGTCTCACTTTCTCAGCGCACACTCTACACAGACACACACACATAAACCCTCCTGTCTCGGCTTTCTACTATATTCTATTGTACAGAGTTTCCTCAACACTATGTCCTGGTCTGGGTATAACTAGAAATGTTACTTGACACACTAAAAAAAAACAGTATTTAGCGCACATTCTATTTCCTTATCACAACATTACACCAATAATACCCCACATACATTTATATACACCAAGGAAACACTTTACTTTAACTAATAAATACAAAATAAAACACAACCGATAAAATTCTTACAATTCTCAGAAATATAATTTGTGTGGAAACATTAACACAGAATCAGCCCCCGAATTGGTCAACTCAGGCAGGTAAATAGACAGGTTTCAATATTAAGGACATATTTATGTTTTTCTTTGAAGGGATGTCCGTAATTTATAAGATGATATAAGATCTCAACCATTATACACGTCCGGCCCTCCTTTCCGTTTGTCACTAGTCGTAGGACCGCATGAACATGCCAGCCAGGTCAACATAGTATCACGATGGTCGAATCATAAACGTACACACACACACACATTTTTACACATGTGACAACAACATATCTACACAAACACTCCCCAATGATCTACAAACATAGAGACATCCACATCTTAACATTCTCTTCACTATCTGACATCAACAAGCCAGCACATCATGGCACTCACAAACTCATTATTAGTAGTTCGTGAGCCCAGTAGAGAGTACAGACGTTGCCTGAGGCACCAGAAGGACGTTTACCTCGGCCAGTCAAGAATTATACATGAAACTCTAAGATACTCCCAGGAAAGCAGAGGACTAACTAGCAGCTTTGGACTAATGAATACCGACAAAACAATGATTAATGCCTTGCTATATGTTGTGTACTTCAAGTCATCGAATTTAAATTGCTTTGAAATTTTCAAAATGTGTATGAATTGATTTTTTTGAAACATTTTCTTTTGTTCTTTCACGGAACCGCCTTAATAGTTTGGATCTAACTAGGTAAAATTAAAATGACACCCAAGGGCATAATCCTTGAATGTTATGTTTTGTTATCTAGTTCACCTGGACTTACAAGTGTTTGAAACAGCGTTGGTTTAGAAAACCTGGTTTGTCTTTTTTTTTTTTTTTAACATATTCTTGATGCTGCATGAAGAGAAATTGAAATAGTTTGTGATTGAAACATACAACAAAAAAGCAAAAAAAAATCAGCAACAAACGTTTGACTTGTGGGCCGCCTATGACTTTAGAGTCTCCCATGCTTGGGTTGTAATGTACCATACTTCACTAGACTATTATAACAAAGAGATTGACAGCTCAACCTTCAGATTCATATACGTACGGGAGTGTAGCTGTGTGTGTGTCATTGTGTCTTGTAAAGGGAGAGAATCTGTAAGAACGTTTTTATTTTCTGGTTGATTCTATTTAAAATTGTTTCTATTTTAATGTGTATAAAAACAGAAATAAAACGATGCACTACATTTGGACACATGTGTACTGTGTAGTTAGTCTTGATTTTATTGTCTATTAATTTGTATTGTTTCTTTGTTAGATGTCGATCTGATTTCAATGGGTCTCAGTTCGGGCAAGCTCTTTGTTCCAACTTGTGCTCTTCTCTCTATGGGTAGACTATGAGAAGGTGTTAATGTAGACAGTTCCATTTAACACAATGCTAGGGTTATCTTTCTTAGTCGCTATTCATTCGCACTGTTGATAATTCTGTCGTTGGTTTGTAGCTCCAAACATCGACTACAACTGAACCGCTGTAGGCGTTTTACATTTATAGGACACGGTACGTCCTCACTTGTGCTGATGTGCTATGAAATCTAAATCTAAACTTAATTTCGAGTTCTACATAAAAAATGAATTAATTTATTTAGTACCCCTTTATAAATAAACTGAATAAAACTTGTATTTATCTATGTACATGGAGTTACAACATGAAAGTAGAGGTTAAGACACAAGTGAAAGTCGATGTAGAGACACAAGTGAAAGAAAAATTTCAACAAGACAGAAGTGGCTGTCTCATGTCTCTCGCTATCTTGGATGGTGGCCTGGTCGTGCTGTTTGCGCGCTGGACTATCGTTCGGACTTATCAATGGTCCCGGGTTCAAACACTGTCCGCTCCCATCCCCCGTCGTCCTGCGGGAGGTTTGAATTAGGAAGTAAATTATCTTCAACTTCAAAGGAACATTCGAATCTTGTCAAACATTTTACAAACCAACAAACAAACATCTCCAGCTTTTTGACCAGTTTTTTTAATACACTTCAATGACGACAGACTAGCCCGTAGTTTTCTCAGAAACTCTTCAGCCTACACAACCAAAACGTCCGCCCTCCTTTCGTTTTGATTGCATCGTCACATTAGTCCATGACATGCTGACACCGTGTTTTATGTCTTAAATATATTTTTAGGGTTAAATACAACGATCCGGACACAATAATTATAGTAAACTCCACCTTCTTGGTTGAAAATGAGCCTATCTCATTTGTAATGAGCTCAAAGTTGGCTGTGAATTCCAATCTTCATTTAGAAAACCAATTAATTTCAAAGCAAGGGTTAGGTTAGGTCGTTTGGATTGGGATGATTTTTTTTAGAAAGACTCGCACTGGTTTTGTACTATTTCTTGACCTCTAGGACATTCCACTTAATGACCTAGTGTGTGTACTATTTCTTGACCTCTAGGACATTCCACTTAATGACCTAGTGTGTGTACTATTTCTTGACCTCTAGGACATTCCACTTAATGACCTAGTGTGTGTACTATTTCTTGACCTCTAGGACATTCCACTTAATGACCTAGTGTGTGTACTATTTCTTGACCTCTAGGACATTCCACTTAATGACCTAGTGTGTGTACTCCCCCCCTTTCCGTCAGCCCTAGGGCAAGTTTCTTTTTGTAAAATGAATTTTACAAAAGTGTAAAGAATATAAAATGTCTTGTCGCCGGAATATGGGATACTCATTACTTATTCATCTAGTGTGTCCATTTTTCATTGCGCACTTTTGTAAAGCCCATGTGCTGGACCACGTGACACGTTTATCTAAACAAAAAACAAAAAACAATGTTCCGCTATTTATGAGTGCATTGTATATTTGCGCGTACACAATAAAACTGTCATTAGTTTGGTAAGAGGATGGTTTGTCTACAATATTGTTGTAACCCTGCCATGCACCAGTGCTTGAGGTGCGCACTAGTGAACGTAAACAGGAAGACACTAAAAGAGAGAGAATAACAGTGCATCAGGGATCGTGAAGAGTCTTAATGTTTGGAAACTAAGAAGCCAGCTTTTGGTGCTGCCTGAAGGCAGGGTTTTATCCAGGAATTCGATTCAGGGGGGGAGTTGGCATAACCCAGGGGGGATTCCCAAAAAGGGGGCCTGGGGGACGGTAGTCCCCCAATGGGGTCCAGGGGCAAAGCCCCGGTAGGGGGTCTGGACGAAGCAAAATACCAGTGTCAAAATGAAATTTCTGAAGCATTTTTAATTTAATTTACGCAAAAAACAGCCTGTATAACAATGATTGACCGGAATAAAATCGTATGGAGTTGTGGACGTGTGTATGAATATGAGGTATATAACTGGCAAAAATCGCACATGCCAAAGCTTTATCAATAGCTAGTTTGAACAAATGTAAACACTTCAAACACAATAGTGGTAGTAACATATATTTATACTCTATTTCAAATGATTATGCTCAGTATAAGCTGCTAAAAGAAATAACTTTAATTATTCTATTTAGATAAGTCAATCAGCAAATGAATATTTCTTATATCTTCTTATTATGAAGGGCACTATACTCCATAAACAACCGTTATTGGACGGTTGAAAAAAATCGAGGCAGTTGATAATATTATGCCATCTCCCCATGTTCCATTCTTTTCCATTGCCTCAAGATATTTGTCAACAGAAGAAAAACCTAAAAATATGTAAAATTATACAGTTATAACGTAGGAATATGAGTCATACAATGAATTAAATAGGTTAGGCTTGACACGATAACAATTAGCCTCCGGTACTCTCCATGCTATCCCAGTCTGGGTTGGCAAGTTGTCGTCGAAAGGTGCACGGATGGCTACATAAAGTGAATTCCCATGAGTACCGATACATTGAAGTTGGTTGCATTAGCAAAATTTAACATGGTATCAAATTTTGGCCATGCACATGTGTCTAACAACTAACACAGTAGAACTAGATTATGAAACTGACTAAGTCTCTCATATTCTGGCGGCTAACCAATAGTTTTCGCCATATTGCCGCGTTTTGGGCAGTCAGGACGTGCAGGGTTTTAGGCGAAACCCTCACCCATGCAAGGGCAAAGTCCAGTAATGCTGACCTATTATCGCTAACATGAAAGACGTGGAAGATTAGTTAGGCGGTGCCCACGAATTAACTAAAGTTTCATAAATTTATAATCATACCTTCAATAGTTTTGTCCAGAAGAATTTCCCGATGGTCTTGTAAATAACTGACCAATGATCGTCTAATGTCAGTTGCTGAGCCTGATTCACGAGTGTTGCCAGGATTGAACGATAATTGATGCGCGATGGCCGAAAACATGCAGTTCCCATCAGGTGCAGTGTTGTGTACCGTAAACCCGGGAAACTCAAATGTTGATTTTGCTCCATTCTCATTTATTCAAATTTTTTTGGCAAAGCTGAACATCGATAATTGCCGCTTCATGTTTACACTTTTATTATTTTCCATTTCATCTATAATTAACGATTTTCCCGGGATACCAAAAGTAGGGATGTCAAAAACCGGACGGTGGAAAACCGAAATAATTATTATACAACATACAATTTTATTTCCTTTATTTCTTCTTTTAAAGCAACTTAGTGTTACTCTGATCCCCCTCTGAGGGAGGGAATAAAATAATTTCCTCAGGGGGGGGGGGAGGATTGTGGTTTCAGGGGGGGATTTCTCGGCCTGAAGGTTGTAGAAGGGACCTGGAGCGAAGTGGGGAAGGCTGTCGCTGGTCCACATTCGGGTTGCTGTCTAAAGGACTGGTAAATTAGTAGCAAGACTCTGAGGAAGCTGAAGGATGTTATGTGTTTGTCCAAGTGAATAAACACATCTATTTATTTCCTGTTAAAAAAAAAAAAGTTCAAGTCAGAGAAGGGCTCTGCAAGGCACCGGTGAGTAATACAGGATCAATGTTACCCGAAGGGCTTGTAAAGATGAATACAGGATCAATGTTACCCGAAGGGCTTGCAAAGATGAAACCCCCCTGTGTTTGATGGGTCCGTCTCCTGGTCAGTCTACAGAAGACAGTTTGAGGCAGCTGCTAAGGTCAACAAATGGGGCAGCGAGGAGGAAAAAGCGACCTTTATAGTACTGGCCCTTAGTGGAAAGGCTTCCGAAGTACTCCAATCCATTCCAAACCAGCAGGATTATGCTGCTCTTGCCTAGGCTATGGAGCTTCGATACGGGGACGAGCACTTACAGGAAGTTGATAGGGTCCAGCTGAAGACCAGACAACAGCGGGTCAGTGAAACCCTACAAGAGCTAAAGACGGACATTGAACGACTTGCCCATCTGGCATACCCCACAGCAGCACAGGAGTTCCTCGAAGTAATCGTCACGGATGCCTTCATCGATGCCGTTCGAGATCCAGAGCTAAAAAAGGTTATTAAAGTTAGTGGCAAGCGTAAGGCCAGCGAAGCCCTTGTATACGCTCCGTCCTATGAAGCCGCTAAGAACGCATCCATCAACAGTCATCATGGTCGGAGACTGGATGTTCAGGAAGAAGATCTAACACAAGTACTCAGACGGATGACGGAGGTTCTTGAAGAGTATAAGCCAAGCCGATCACAGGGAGCTCATCGTGCGACCAGGGTCTGTTGCTGGAACTGTGGTGAATCTGGGCATATACAAAGGATGTGTAGAAGAACACATAATCAGCAAGAAGCGATTCAGCACAGATCAGAAACGGGTGCATGGCCTGGAGCAAATGGCTATCAGGAAAACTAACATTCGTCGGCTTCAAGGGGCAGAAACCGGCGATCCAGGAAATGGGAGCCCCTGTCAATGTCACTTCAATAGCTGTGCTGGGACAGAGTCTTATGGTAGAAGGAAAAATTGGAAATTCGGAAGTATCGGTTTCTCATAGACACTGGCGCTTCACGTTTAGTCATGCGGCCAAATGTCGCAAACAGCAATAATACTACAAATGTGAGCCTTTTCTCCCTGAAAACAGCCACTGGAGAACTGATGCCCATAAAAGGACTGGCGGACTTAGGATTTGAGCTCGGATGTCAGTCATTCGTGCATAAATTTTTGATAGCAAACATAACTGATGATTGCATTTTAGGTCTAGATTTTCTACAGAAATTTGGATTTTCCATTAATATTAGCGGAGGAACTTTGTTGTATGGAAATGTGGGGATTCCTTTGTTAGGTAATAGTGAAGAAGGAAACAATCGAATGATGAAAATACTATTGACGGAGGATACAAGTCTGCCTGCACAGTCCGAATCAATTATTTGGGGAAAGTTAGAGAACGGACATGAAAAGTGGGGAACGGCGCTAATCGAAGGAACGGAAGACAATTACGACGGAGTGGCTGTAGGGAAAACGCTGGTCATGATCGGTAAAGATCATCAGAGAGTACCTGTCAGAATCATGAACCTTGGTTTGAGGGAGAAGCATTTACAAAGGGATAGTTACATTGCTAAATGCCATACAATCGACCTCATTAAGAATGGCAACATTAACAACGTTTCTATTACGCCCACTGAATCGGTCAACCTTCAAATTACCAGGCTTTGGACAGAAACCAAAGCGAACCTATCTGAAGAGCAGTATAGCAAAGCTAAAGAGTTGATAATGAAATTTGCAGACATCTTCCCATCTGATGAGTCAGAATGCGGAAGAACAGACATGGTACAACATAGGATCGATACTGGAGTAACTAGACCTATTCGGCAGCCACCACGCCGCCTTCCTTTCGCAAAACAACAGGGGGCTACAGACCTGATAGAACAAATGAGACATCAAGGGGTCATAGAGCCCTCTAATAGCCCTTGGTGTTCACCAATCGTCCTAGTGAAATAAAAAGGATAGATCCATGCGATTTTGTGTAGACTACAGAGCACTTAATGAAGTCACGCATAAAGATAGCTATCCACTCCCAAGACTAGACGATACCTTGGATACGCTTGCTGGATCACAGATTTTTTCTACTCTTGATCTAAAGAGCGGATACTGGCAGGTGGGAATGCATCCTGAGGATAAAGAGAAAACGGCTTTCTCTGCTGGCAACGGTCTTTGGCAGTTCACTGTGATGCCTTTTGGTCTCTGTAATGCTCCTGCCACTTTTGAAAGATTGATGGAGCGCGTTTTACACGGACTTCATTGGAACACGTGTCTTGTATACCTGGATGACATTATAGTCACTGGTAGGATATTTGAAGAGCATCTGGCAAATCTACATGAAGTTTTTGGACGGATCAGAAATGCGGGTATGAAAATCAATCCAAAGAAGTGCTCGTTTTTCAGGAAGAGTGTCAAATATCTTGGCCACATAGTATCAGGGGACGGCATCAGCACTGATCCCGACAAGACTGAGGCAGTAAAACGTTGGCCTACACCATCCAATATTCGAGAACTAAGAAGTTTTTTAGGACTCTGTACATGCTATATACGGTTTGTGCCAAATTTCTCCAATATATGTCCACCCCTTCATCGATTGACAGAACAAAAGAGGTCATTCAACTGGACACAGGAGTGTCAAGAGTCCTTTGAAATGTTAAAAGACACACTAGTCTCATCCTCCATACTTGCCTATCCGATACCAGGCATGACGTTCATTTTGGATACGGATGCAAGCAATACCGGAATAGGCGCCGTCCTTTCCCAAAAGATTGATGGAACGGAACGAGTCATCGCTTACTTCAGTCGAAGTTTTTCAAAGGCTGAAAGGAACTACTATGTCACAAGACGTGAACTCCTGGCCGCCGTCGATGCAATAAAACATTTTCATAAGTACCTTTATGGGCAGAAATTTATTTTAAGGACAGATCACGCAGCAATACAATGGCTTCTTTCTTTTAAGTGCCCTAAAGGTCAGTTGAAGGTCAGGTCGCTAGGTGGATCGAACGTCTGCAAACCTATAAATTTGAAATTCAGCATCGAAAAGGACTAATTCATCAGAATGCTGATGCGCTATCTCGACGACCTTGCAAATCAGAATGCAAACATTGTAAGAAAGCTGAGGAAAAGGAAGAGATAATCGATTGTCAACGTTTGTCATATATTTTCGGTGGTAGGGGGGGATTTTTACCCCACTCCGCAATTTATATATATATATATATATATATTAGTGTGTGTGTATATGTAATTAATCTTCATTACATTCTGATCTTTTCATTCTTTCAAATGTTTTTTCTACCCTACAATACTCTCATCCTATAATTAGTGGAAATACAATACACACCGCCAAAGGGCAGCTAGGGAGTCCGGGGGAGCGCTGCGAGCTCCTCCCAGTGGGGTACGGGGAAAAGCCCCGGAACCAAGCATAATTTCCGTTATTTTAAGCTTTATAAACGCATATTTTGAGGTATCTACAGTGCAATTAGCCTGCTACGCTTCCACAAAAAAAATCAAAAACCAAATCTGCTATTCAATGGAGTCAAGCGGTTGGTAAAATGCTTTAGTTTTTGTATTGGAGGGGGAAGGGAAACCACAAAAATACTTTTAGCTACGTTCATGAAATTTGGAAACTGTAGTTTGCTTAAGTTGGCTGCACTGGGGCAGTAAGTAAAGTTTCCCTTTCAGAGGTCTGAGGCAAGTGATGGTTTGAAGACCCTCCCCTACGCCCATGTGTTATATTAGAGGTGTAAGCCTAATTCTCTACAAATATATAAAGTTTCGCACAACGCATCAAAAACTGGATGTATGCATTCGTACGATTACATACTGTATTCTATTTATACATGTATGTAGTCTGAAAACTATAAACAATACTATCGCAGCCTAATGAGTCTGTAGCTTATTGGTATTACTTATTTTGCATGGCCGGTCTAAGACCACTGCAACCTAAGCAACCGAAGTGGGCCCCCACTTTCAAAGGATCCGAACTTTCATAGGACCCACGCTTATTCAAGGTGTATAAATGATTAAATTAAACCATTTTATAACTTAAAACAGATTTCCCGCGCCCTCCTGTCGATTTACCAGGAGCTCCTGGAAATCTCCTAAAATTGCAAAATATACGAAAAAGTCCTTAAAATATACGGAAATATATAGGGAAAAAATGATATTTTGGGGAGTCATTTAATATGGAAAACGCCAATCCTACGCGCGATAAATAAAAACGGCATTATGCATTAGCGTAATTGTGTAGTCTGGTGAAAAAAGCTTCTCGCGCCTTAAACTAATGAAGAGTTACTTGAGGTCAAAAATTCTCAAAGATAGATTGAAACATTTGATAATTGTTGCTATTGAGCGCGATCTATGTAGGAAACAGAATTATTATGATATACTCTATGACTTTGCTATACGCAAGGTTCGTAAAGTAATTCTGTACGTAATAAAGAATGAATAAAATACATAGAGGAATTTATTTTCTAATACAAACTCTTAAATCTCACAAATTATCCGCTTCCCTACCCAAACTTGGCCCAGCGAAATCCGTTCCGCATAGGGCCCCACAATGGTTAAGTCCGGCCCTGCTATTTAGTGTTTGTAAAATGTTTGTTTGTAAAATGTTTGTTTGTAAAATGTTTGTTTGTAAAATGTTTTACATGTTTCGGATGTTCCTTTAGAGTTGAAGATAGTTTAGTTTTTAGTCCAAACCTCCCTCAAGACGAAGGGGGGGGGGGGGGAGCGGGCAGGGTTTGACAGTCCAGCGCGCAGCCCCCCTTCGTGATCTTTCCTTTATTTCTTTTCGTTTAAACAGTTGAGGGAAGAAGAGAATTATATATAAAGATATAGATATAAATCTCCTTTCATTAAATATCGGATGTGACAGCGTATAATAAATTATTGTAAATATTGTAATAATTTTCATCATTAATGACTTCATACTAAGCATAAGTTTGCCATTAATTATAATAGTATAAAATAGATTTAGATCTAGATTTTTTTAAATTAAATAATTTTTTTGTAAGCCTTAAGTGTAGTATTTTTTAGATCTATGTTATTGTCACAGCCTAGTTCTTGTTGTAGGCGTGATAACGCGAATGTCGTGGTGTAGATACCTCTTGTAGATACTTTAATATACTTTGTCTTCTCAATTAAATACTTTCACTAGCGCACTAGATTTGCTAGTGCGTGAGAACACTAACATGCTAAACTCTCTGACCACAATATTCAGAATAATTAATAGACTCACTGGTAGCAGACATGGTTTTTATTACATGTAAAATATAATTCATGAAAGATATTGGCAAGTCCAGCCATCAAGAAATATTCACAAAACATAGTACATTAGAATCCAATGGAATACTTTAGATATCGCATATGCTCCAAAAATCAACCTCAATATCCATACATTACTACACTGGACAAGATATCCATAATATTCCTCTCTCTACGAGAGCCCAGGATCAACTAACTTGTCCACCACGTGGTCAGCTTCCGACCAAGCAAAATCTCGTGCTAACTGCACGGAATAGTTCAGTAACTACAAGTCACAAAATATTACATGGGTTCTAAAACTGATATGACATACACCCCTATCCATATCCTATACATATGTCTAGTAGCTTAATCACTCATGTCAAGCTGATCTAATTAATCACTTAAATACTGCTTGCTCAATTATACATAAGTATTAATGTCATGTCATTCATTTTAACTATGAATAGTTTCATATACTAAACGATAAATGCAATGTTCAACTCTCAAAATGTTTGCTTAGAAAAATATACATTAGTATTACTAGTATGTTATTGAAAAAATATCAATACAATTTGAGGCTTTAGTCTCATGAAATCTAGTTAAATAATAATATATCATCTATTCACAATTATGCTGAAATATTTTACATGAGCATGTTTAATTGCTATGTGCTCATTCTGTCAACATACATTGTCATATCAATTATGAGAAGAAAAAATTAAAGTTATTTTACATCCAATTATTTATATGATATAACACGCCCAATGTGTATCATCTGACACACTAAGTGAATTTATTGAAGTAGTTCCCAAAAAAAGTTTACATACACCTATACAAGTATATTTGTGTTCAGTATTCCTTATATTACTCTAAGTTCCGTCACCATTATACAAGGTTACAGTGACATTGTCTATAATTGTTATTAATAGTACACATATGTGGTATTTAAAGTACAATAGCATAAAAAAGGATAGCATTCAAGTGTGTACCACTTGGAAAAAAATCAACAATATTTACATTTGTGAGTTGTTTTTAAAAAAAAAAAAATTCAGGTCAACAGTTCAAGTGGTTTACTGTTGTTTACAATATGCTTGTTTACATTACTGTGTTTACTAATCATCCAAATTATTAGCACATCTAGTCATTATGATATTCTATGTGTACTTTTGTCAGGGGGAGGGGGCGTATGTCATATCAGTTTGAAACTTACTTTTTCTTTTCAAATCGCAGAAAGTAGAGCTTTTACCCATATTGAGCTGTGAATAAGTTGGGTGGTTTGCAATTTCGCGGCTGTGTGTATGTGTTTAAGTTAATTTCTATTAAGTATTGTTAAAGAGCTAATTGTCGCGCCTTTTTTATTTATTTATTTTTTTTTTGCTGCGTTATATCAATGTTTTCTAACTTAACCTCTCTCATCCCTCTTTTTGGTTAAATTTCATTGGAACCATAAAAAGACGGGGGAGGGAAGGAGAAAAAAACAAAATGGGAGTGCCATCAAAGGCCCATGACTACCAGCAAAATGATTAGGCCAAACACAACCTCGAAGACATCAAAGCAGTCCATGCCGCTCGTGCATAGCAGAAAGTATGGTCTAACGTTTTGCAAATGATAATATGTACAGTGTATAGTGTATTTTTTTTTTATATTCTTGTTGAATTTCAAACAAAATTAATTGTAATAAGAATTTTAAAAAAACAAAACAAAACAAGAAAACGTGTTCAGGCCTTTGTGTCTTGCTGCTGTCACTTTTTTTTTTAAAAGTTGTCTGCATTGAATTTTTTTTTCTTTGGTCGCGACCAGACCGGCCCATTTGGTACCGGCCCACTGGGCATTTGCCCGTTGGCCCATATAGCCAGTCCGCCCTTGCTCTATACCTCTAGCATTGTAGTAACCAGCGTCCATATTTCTTCCGCTACAACTCTATACCTCTAGTATTGCAGTGACCAGCGTCATTATTTCTTCAGCTACAACTCTATACCTCTAGCATTGCAGTGACCAGCGTCATTATTTCTTCAGCTACAACTCTATACCTTTAGCATTGCAGTGACCAGCGTTCTTATTTCTTCAGCTACATTCTATACCTCTAGCATTGCAGTGACCAGCGTCCTTATTTCTTCAGCTAAAACTCTATATCTCTAGCATTGCAGTGACCAGGGTCCTTATTTCTTCAGCTACAGCTCTATACATCTAGCATTGTAGTGACTAGCGTCCTTATTTCTTCAGCTACAGCTCTATACATCTAGCATTGTAGTGACTAGCGTCCTTATTTCTTCAGCTACAACTTTGAAAAAATATATTATGTAAGTACAGTTACTTTGCTCTTCCTAAACTAATGAATGATAGATTTTGAAAAGTAACATTTTTACCAAGTCCCGATTCCCCGATTAACAGCCATCTTCCAGACTGAGCACACTTTGACCAGGAAGCTGGAACTTATTATTATGATGTACTTGTTCAGGCTGTCTTGAGGTCAACTTTAGATGACTTGAATTTCAATTAATTACTCTGCAAGCGTTTGAGTTTTATTGTTCGGGTGTATTCAATGTAGTTGATCAACAATACAGACTAAACAAGACGATGGATGTAACGAGTCAAGAGATGTGGTCAACACTGAGGAATAGTTCATACTAGAGTTATTCCACTAAAAGGCCACCGTAAAAGTCTCTGTCAAAATAAACACGTCTTTACCCTAGAGGATTCTATCGCTAACTGATTTTCGGGTCTCTAACTCAAAATATCCCAAACGTCACTAGTCCCGTTCAATAGACGTCTTCTATGGTGCGTCGCTAAATAACTAATACTAAAACTAAGTGTCTAACATTATTCAATGAAAACCAATGATACTGTGTGTGTGTCTGTTTTGTGTCTTTCCTAGGAACAAGGAAATCCTTTCGATGTTTTATAAAACGTCGGCAAATTATATTTTATAAGCTCATGAAATCTGTATTTCAGAAATCAAATAACAGTAACAACGATCAAGTATTAGAATAGCTTGGTTTTAAAATCCATCACATAAGTAAGCAGTTATTAGAATATTTTTTGTTACTATATAATTGCTAATTTTTTGTTTTCAAACTTAAATCTATAGAATTTATATCTAGCAAGAAAAAGTTCCTTTTAAAGATAGTAACAATCCATTATAGCACATTGTGCGTTATATATTCTAATATCAGTGTCAAAGGTTAAAGTTTCTCACCTATTATAAACTAAACATTGGTTTGTACATTTTTTATTTTTTTTTTTTGTAAAAAAACTAAGAACTAGATACATAGACTCTTTGCTATAGAAATTGAAAACCCAAAGAGCATGAAATGAACAAGGCACTGATCACTGGCGGATCCGGGGGGGGGGGGCGGCAGGGGCGATCGCCCCCCCCTAACTCGGCCGACCCCCTTCGGGAAGGGGGGGGGGGGGGCGGGCGAACTTTAGTATAGGATTCACACAATTTGTATACGAATTTATTACGTATGTTAAAAATATATACTAATTATTTATATTTCAACCTATTTTTAGATTATTTGGCCCACCCCACTTTAGTATGTTGGCCGATTTGGCCCCCCTCCCTAAACTTTCTAGTGGGGGGGGGGCGGTCCAATTTATTAGTAGAAATCACAACGTGCTAACAAAATCAATTAAATATCTATATTTGTAAGATTTGTTATTGATATTTTAGCCAATCTTTATATTATGTCGTTCCCTGTTTGCCGATTTCTGTAGGGGCGGGGGGGGGGGCGAATACCTCTACTGCCCTTCCCATCTGAACCCTTTGAGTGGGGGGTGGTGCGGTCCGTTTTTATGGAGAAATCATAGTCTGTTAACAAAATTAGTTTAATATCTATATAATGTAAACTACGTATTGATATGTGACCCATTGTATATTATGTCGTACCACAGTCTAATCTCAAATTGTATCATTAGTAAATTTAAATGAAAAAGGGTTGTACCAGGTGGGAGGGGCGATACATGCAATCGCATTTCCCCCATCGGACAAATCAATACTTTTTCTTTTTGTATCATAGTTAAGAAATTACAAAATTTAAAAAATCTGTCACTAATATAATTTATATATACTATAAATTAAATTCTTATATCGAGTCGCCCCACCCCTATTCTTTAATGCCAAATGCAATCTTTAGCAGAAATTATTAAAGGAGCGAGGATTAATTATTTTCACTCTACCGCCCCTTCCCATTCCAGGCAAAATTTATGTAATTCCCCATGAATTTATCATAATTATTTTAAGAAAGACTTTGCATTGGAAAAGTTAGAATTCAAACAAATTTTTTTAGTATAAGAGTCATGATTGAGATGAGTTCTAAACCCAGATAATCTTTTCTTAGTTGCCTTTTCCCAACCTTTACTCAATCTGATATTTTTGTAGTTAAATAAATTTGGGACTATAACTCACAATTTATACTAAAATTTTTTGAATACTATTTATCGAATAATTTTTTTTTTCGGCGGCGATCCTCAAATAAAAAATCTAAGTATGTGGGGTATCCTATCTTTTCAAGGAACAAATCGGTTTTATTTGCAATGTATTATGGGCCTATAAATTCATATTAGAATATTTTTAAAGTACAACATTATTCGAAAGGTCCTTTTTTATTAGTTTGAATAATGAGCTTTAGGTCAGGAGAAGGCGTTTCTGCAGTGAAGAATGCAAGAAAACGCTTTTGGCGTCGCCCCGAACTCCATTGATGAATAATGAGCTGTAGATGTCAGAAGAATACGTTTCTGCGATGAAAAAAGCAAGAAACGCTTTAGTCGTCGGGGCTTCGCCCCGAACCCCACAAGAGAACCTTGTAGCGCTGCCCCAGTTGTTTTGTTTTTCGCCGAAGGTTGAGAAATGCTATATATATATATATGTGTATATGTGTATATATATGTGTGTGTATGTGTGTGCTGTACACACGTTTATGCATAGGGTTAGGATTTACTGGGCGTTAGGGTTGGGGTTTGGGAAAAAAAAATCGACCCCCCCCCCCCCACTCCAAAGTTCTGGATCCGCTAGTGGCACTGATTAGCCTTCGGTGATACGTCACCAGCCGTTACTCGAGAATACCCGACAGTAAAATTTTTTTTTTTTTTCACAGTCATTGCAGCCAGCAGCGCGCCCGAAGGAGAAGTTTTAGTGAAAGGATCAAGAGACAGTGAACATGATCTGACAAATCTATGTCTTCTTAATGAGCAGCAAAATTAGAAAGCTGGAGCCTGAAATAGCCCGGGTGTTAGGTTCTCAAGAAAGCTTCAATATTAATTAGCTAGACCAGTGCTACTCAAGTGATGGGCCGTGACCCTGTAGCTGGACAAGACAGCACGGTCAGGGTTGCAAAACATTTCAAGACACAAGAACCTGAATAACAATATCAAACGTTACTATTACCTGTTTAATATTTAACAGTAGTAAACAGTGCCAAGAAAATATGATGGCATGTTAAACCTACAAAAACGAACAATGTATTCAATCATTTTAATTCAACTATGACACAATAACACTATTGTTCAAATATGCTTTATGAAAATGACTTTTCCGAATTTTTCTAATCGGGCAATTAAAGATGGTAGGACCTGGTGTTACTAGTGACCAAATGACAGGATTTCTCCCAGTGGCCTGAAATAAGAGACTGACTCTTCATCCACCCAGTTCTCCGGAAGTCCACCATCAACTAGATGTTCATTTCATGACAGCCGTATATTGCGAGGTCACGACTCATTAAAATAAATTTTCGCTCCTACCTGCCCTCAGGCCTTCAAGGGATTCCTCCGTACACTTGCTCTCTCTGTACCGCCATATATCTACAAGAGATGTCGACACATAGCTTCTTGAGTGTCAGTTGCTATTCCATTAATTAAGCTCTGCTATTTAGAACTAGATAAACGGCCAATTTTTGGCAAAGTAATTTCGGATACATTAGAAGCTGTTCTGCAATTTGTTTCTTTTGTTTTTCTGTTCACTGTCCTACAGCCTAATGTCAAGTTTCTCCAACTTTCTACACTTCCTGGAGCTAATGTTAGCAAAGTCAAACAGGAAGCAGCTGTTCGCGTATCATTTACAGAATCGCAGACCAGAGGTCAGGAAGATGGACATGCTGACCGATTACATGACATGAGCATCAATTGCAAACATCAGTCTTCCAATGAACACCTCGTGACGTCGTCAGCATTCCGAGTTACTAGCCAATTAGCATGTCAAGACATCCATCTAGAACTGGAACATCCATTTACGTCTTGTAAAATAAAAGCATGACATTAGCTCAAAGATTAACATTCACTTGAGAGGATAGAGCATTATCTGTTGTTGTTGTTTTTTTCAAGATTTAAAAAAAAAATACATTCTTTGATCTACTATCGGTTTCTCAGATTTTGATAATTTAAAACTTATTTTGGAAAAAACAACCCTTAAAAATTTATTTAAAAATATGTAAATGAAATTAACAGACTTACAAGTTCTTTTTGTAGTCAGAAAGTTCAGGTATCAACTAAATACTTTGATACCAAATATTTTAATATTGAAGAGTACTAATTAATTAATACCAATTAAGTGATTACTTTAATACTAACTACTTAAACGCAAAATACAAAATGTAAATGCACCCATCCTTATGAAACTTTTAACCATATCCTTTTGGGATGCCCCTTCCTTATCCACCTTAGGCAGACCCTGCTACCACTACAGCTCAACATAACCAACACCCTGTACGGCAGTGCTTAACAACTGAAGAGAAAAGCTTTTTTCTTGGCACAATCTGCAAAAAAGATTACAGCTCAGCAGCAAAAAGCTGGCTAGAAGAAGAAGAATACTAAATACCTAATTACTAAGTACCTAAATTGTGAATATATTAATACCAAATATTTAACCGTAAAGACCTTACTACCGATGACTTTAGTACTAAATCTTGAATACTAATTACTATATATATAGTATACTATATATACTATATATATATATATATATATCAGTAAATATTAGTCGATATATCTTAGGCAGTAGTATTTATACAAATAGCGTCACTAATTGCCTTATACTCATTCATGTAAAACATTGTAAATATCCAGCCCAACCACATAAAATTAATAGAACTTTTTCTTCGTTCTCATTTTTCCTGTTGAAGTGACCCTATCCTATTTATGAAATTAGAACTGACCTTTTCCTGCTCATCTCATAACTTGTACACTAGATTTCACTAGATTAAACAAGAGTTTATAGCCGCCCCCACCGAAATTAAAATAACAAAGATTTCATATAATAGATGAGGCCTAATATCGGATACTTTTATGCATGAAATTTTGCAATCTCTCTTAATTTTCTGATATAATATTTCTATCAACTAACGCGAACTTGCAAAGTATATATTCTAAAATACAAGCCAGGTCCTACCGTCTACCAGCCAGGTCCTGCCGTCTACCAGCCAGGTCCTACCGTCTACCAGCCAGGTCCTACCATCTACCAGCCAGGTCCTACCGTCTACCAACCAGGCCCTGCCGTCTACCAGCCAGGTCCTGCCGTCTTCCAGCCAGGTCCTGCCGTCTACGGTATCTACAACGTAAAATGAACATTAGCAAGAAACATCAAAATTGAATGAAATCTAAGACATAAAATGTACAGTTATGCGGGGAGATAATGCTTGAATAACTTTCAATCAGATGCTTCATCCAGCATTTTAAATAGGATTTAGGTTGAAGACTAAAAGGAAACTTAAGCTGATAGAATCCTATACACAGCACTCGTTTGATCTCATACAATAGTCTATCTATTCTATACAGAGCACACGTTTGATCTCATACAATAGTCTATCTATTCTATACAGAGCACACGTTTGATCTCATACAATCTATTCTATTTCAGAACCTTAAATCATCCCAACAAAATAGCAAACATCATTTGAATATTTCTAATCATAAAACATTTTTTAAATGAACAAGTTGAATGACAGGAAATGAAAGTCTAAATATTTGTTTCCTTTCTTACTTGAGCTTTTCTTTCTAGTCTCTGACTTTCTCTAGTTTAAGTTTTTACAAAATGTCTATCAACTCATTCTGTCTGTCTGTCTAGTTATTTCTTGTACCTGACAAAAAAGAATTTTTTAAAATGTACATGACAGATATTGTGGTCAAAGTTGAATTAGTCCCCTTTAAACTTTGTGTAGAGAATTGGGTCGCCGTTTTAATAATAATAATAATAATCTTTATTATCCGTATGAAAATTTGTCTTACAATTTGTGCATTACACCAAACAAAAACATTATAACTATAAGAAACCAAAGTGTACATTCACACCAAGCTCACTCATAATTTACATGTGACAAAGTTTATATCAGATTGTTGTTATTTAATGATTTGATTGCCAGGGGAACAAAAGAGTGTTTGTGTCTGTTTGTCTTTGCTATCGGTGTCTTGTATCTCTTTTGTGATGGTAAAATCACAAGATCCTGACACAAAGGGTGATTCTTTATTTCGAGGATCTTGTTAGCTTTTTTATAGATGTTTGTCTCAAACAACTGCCCAAATGGGGTTTGGTTTTTGCCAATGATTTTACCAGCAGCATTTAGGATTCTATAAAGTTTATTTTTATTTTTAATGCTCAGATTGCCATACCAGGCAGTGATATTGAAACTTAAAATATTGCAGATGTGAGCGTGATAAAACATAGCCAAGGCCTTTTCGCTAACATTAAACGAGGCAATTTTCTTAGTAATCGTAATCTTTGCTGCCCTTTTTTGCTGAAATAATCAGTATTTGCAGTAAAATTTAGTTTATTGTCTAGGATAGTACCAGGGAATTTAAAGGTTTGCACAATTTCAATAGTCTCTCCAGCTACAGAAACAATATCATTTTCCTTCTTGTCCCTACGAAAATCGATTATCATTTCTTTGTTTTTTTTTTACATTTAATAATAAAAAATTATCTTTACAGTATTTTTTAATGTGTTCTATTTCTCTGAAATACTCATTTACGTCTGAGCTCTCTGAGAGCAGGACAAGAAGAGCCGCATCATCAGCGAATTTTGTGAAGGAGCAACAAGAACTATCGGATTGAAAATCATTGGTGTACAAAATAAACCACAATGGCGATGTCACAGCCCCCTGGGGCGCCCCTGTGTTAACTATGCGTTCATTAGATATAGCATTGTTTAACCCTAACCCTCTGAGCTCTCTGGGTCAAAAATTCATTAGCCCATAGTATTATGTATGGACTAATCTGCAATGCTTTCATCTTTTCAATGAGTAAATGAAGTATAGTGTTAAAAGCTGATGAGAAATCAATAAAGAACAATCTTACATAAGTGTTCGGTAAGTCCAGATGTTTGTAGACACAATTTAAAATATTTAGGATGGCATCGTCTACACCTTTACCCTTTTGGTAAGCAAATTGTAAAGGGTCTAACTTATTACAAAGATCATTCAGAAGAAACATTTTAACCAATTTTTCTAAACATTTAGACACAATGAAATTAAGTGAAACAGGTCTATAGTCATTCATTTCCTTCGGTTTGGAAACCTTTGGCACAGGTTCAATTATAGATGACTTCCACACAGGTGGTATCTCATGGTTTAGTAATGAAGTAGAAAAAATATCTTGGAAAGGTTCAGCTAGTTGTTCAGCACATTCTCTTTATGATTCGCCCTTTTATTCCATCTGGCCCAACATCTTTCATTGGGTTGACGTTTTTGAAAATGTTACAGACTTGCTCTTTAGTAATCGCTAATTCTAAATAGTTGTTAACATTGACATCCTCAAGGGCTTTGAGTCTTAGATAATTAAAATCTTTCGTGTCGAAGCGACAATAGAAATCATTTAACTCGTTGGCTAATGTTTATTCGTCTATTGTAGCAAGATTATTTTTAATTTTGACTTGTGCTCCTGCCATTTTGTTCATGATGCCCCACGCCTGTCTCATGTCACTCGTATTAATTGAGTCTTTCAGCTTGGTGCGGTAGTTTCTCCTCCCTTCCTCAAGAACGACGTTGAGATTTCGTTGAGCACGTTTCCTTGTCTGTCCATCGCCACTCATAAATGCTCTTTTCTTTTTGATTATTTCCCGTTTTATTTTTGCAGTGACCCATGGTTTATTGTTGGGGTATATCTTGATGCTCTTAGTACTGACACACATGTTTTCACAGAATTTGATGTAGTTTGTCACTGCGTCGAGCCATTATTCCAGATTTGAAGTGGTCTCTTTAAACAAATTCCAGTCAGTGCAGTCTAGACAACCCTGTAGTTTGAGAATATTGTCATGAGTCCATTCTTGTACGTTTTTTTTTGAATGATTTTTCCTTCTTTAAGTTTCGTGCGGTAAGTAGGCAACAGTTGTAGTGTTTTGTGGTCCGATGATCCTAGTGGTGTCTTTTCACGAGATGTGAATGCTCCTTTGATGTCACAGTAACATAAGTCCAGAGTTCTGTTCTCTCTTGTCGGACATGAGATGTGTTGATAGAAGGTGGGTAGGTCAACCTTCAAGGTGCATTTATTAAAATCACCCAGTATAACTACTAGTGCGTCCGGTGAGCTTGTCTGAAACTCATGCACTACGTCAGCGATGATTGCAGCTGCAACTTCTGTCTTGGCTGTAGGCGGAACATAAACCAGGACTATGTAAATAACACCAAAGTCACGTGGCAAGTAAAAATGTCTCAATGAGAGCGCCAGTAGTTCTAGATCCGGACAGCACATTCTCTTTTTAACCCTGCAGTTGATACAGTATTTGAGGTTGATGTACACACACAGCCCCCCACCTTTCTTCTTCTTAGACTCAGCCGTTCTGTCAGATCTCACGCAAAAGAAACCATCAATAGCAATCAGGTTGTCGTTGTCATCCTTCTCTAACCATGTCTCAGTAAAAGCCAATAGACAACTTTCCCTAAAAACGTGGTCGTAGCGTACATGGGCACATATCTCATCCACTTTGTTTCTTATTGAGCGGACGTTAGCTAGAATAATCGTAGGAAGTGGTGGGCGAAAACCTCTTCTTCTCAGTCTTTGCCGTAGTCCTCCTTTTTTCCCTCTTTTCCTTGTACTAATAGAGGAAGGGTAGAGACAATTTATATGTGCATAACATGGTGGGAGAGGCTTCCTCTTTGAACGAAGTCCGAGGAGTTGATCTTTACTATAATGAATAGATCTAGTACTAGATCGGCCGCCATCTTGGGTCGCCATTTTCTTCTTTAATTTCTAACCAAATAACCAAAGTTAAACAAATCTAGATCTAGTAAAACGTTTAATGTAAATACTCATTGTGGAGCCCACCTTGAAAACAGAAGTCTTCATCTGCATAACTAATTACAAAAGAACATTCAATATACATCCAGCAAAGAAATAATAATGAATAATGAAACTTACAAAAGATAGCTATGGCACTTTTACTTTGCTGGCACATTGGTTAGCACAGCCTTGGCTTATTAGCCTGAGTAGGCTTGAGATCAAATCAAGTCATTCAAATTGAAATATTTTTATGTATAAAGTACATTTTAAAAGGAATTAAAGTAACCTTCACCCACATACCACCATCTTCCCGCCCCCCCCCCATCCTTTTCCCAAGTGCTCCAGACCAGTGATAGGATCATAATGCACTCAAAAAGCTAAAAGCCTGAAATAGCGCTAAACAAAAATAATTACAAAAAATATTTCTAATCGCACAGATTTATTTTTGTAGGTCTAGAATCAAGATCTATTACAAATTTAATTACATGACTTGTCCAAACTAATTGATACCATTACACTTAATAATCTTTGTTTTGAAAGTATTTTTAAATATATTTTTCTTGTTCTCCTCATGTCTGTTTCTGTCTACATACCCTCAACTTTCAGTGACTTCACTTCCTCCTTAGTTGTCCTAAAGTTGTATTATCTTCCGTTATTCTTTACTTTCTCTTGTTTTGTTGTGTGTTAGTTTCTGCATCGACATTATTTGAGCAGCTTCTCTCTAGTCAATACATGACATTTGTTTTGTCTGCTTCTTAAATCAAATTTTAATACTTATAAAGAAAAAAAAAAGGTAAATAAAATTATGAGACAAATTAGACTACTTTTTATCCTACTAAAATGCTGCCATTAAAGTAATTATTTACCTCCGTGATGTTACCATTTCAAATCAGAATTGTGCGAACCCTTTCATTGGTGGGAGACCCGAGCTTATTAAGTCTTATTAGAGATAGTCAATAGTCATTTCTTAATATCTAATATAGACAATTCTAATAACTTGAATATCTTTCATATCGGATCTAATTATCTGTGTCCGTTTCTGTCGGATCTGTCCCAAGTAACAACAGGAAAGAGATTCAAAACAATGTTAACACAACACATCTTATCTTATCTTATATAAGACAGACATTTCTTCAAAAAAGAAGATGATTACGTCCTACGCGTAATGCATTTAGTCATGCATCTTAACAAATGACCTAAGTTCTGCCAAGTCGCTGGTTTTCCTAGCTAGTTCAGGCAACCCATTCCATGCTCTAATAGCACTAGGGAAGAAGGAGTATTTGTACAAGTTTGTCCTAGCATATAGAACGAGTAATGTGCCCATATCATTGTGTCTTTCTGGGTATTTTATTAGATTTTGTTTTTGTATTTGAAGATTATGGTTCAGTGTTTTATGTATAATTGCTAATTTACTTTTGAGTCTTCTGTCCTGAAGGCTTTCTAAATTTAGTGATTTAACTAAAGGTGTTTCCCTAGTCAAATGTGAATATTCGTTTGTTATGAATCTCACTGCTCTATTTTGTGTCTGTTCCAGTTTCTTAATGTTTTCTTGAGTTGAGGGGTCCCAAACGGTGGATGCATATTCTATTATTGGCCTAATCAAGGTTAAATAACATTTTAGTTTTATATTTTTATTTGATTTATAGAAATTTCTTTTAATAAACCCTAAATGCTTTGTTTGATTTTTTGATAGTTTCACACACACACATACTTTAACTCCGACGTCGTAGGGTTGGATCTGTGATCATTTAGTTAGTCTGGTTAACTTATTATTTAAAGTGTGTTCATTGTAGATGTTTCAGATTAAATTAGAAACATTTTCTAAACTCATATATTACATACTAACGAGATATTTCATGTGATTCTCACAAAGAACTTTATGACTTGCGTTTGATTTAAACATTCATCGACTGCGTTTTTTGTTGAGTTTATTTCAAGTCACTTTGTCTGTCTAGTCAAAATCTTGTACACATTATTTCTCCGACTTCCCATTCTTAGATTAAGTTGAATTTTGTACAATTATTTATTGTCGATGACAACACATGAATCAACATAAAAAGAACACAATTTGTTGGTCAATTAGTCGTATTTATTAATTTCGCTATATCTGGATAATGATAAAGCGTGAATGGGACTCTTGTCAACTTGTAAAACTTCATAAGACAAGGAGAGTAATTTACACGTTTTAGTTCTGTTATGATTGCTTCCAAATACTTGATGCTATTTCACTGTTATGATTACTTCAAAAGACTTGATGCTATTTCACTGTTATGATTGCTACCAAATACTTGGTGCTATTTCACTGTTATGATTGCTTCAAAATACTTGATGCCATTTCACTGTTATGATTGCTTCCGAATACTTGATGCTATTTCACTGTTATTATTGCTTCCAAATATTTGATGCTATTTCACTGCTATGATTGCTTCCAAATACTTGATGCTATTTCACTGTTATGATTACTTCAAAAGACTTGATGCTATTTCACTGTTATGATTGCTACCAAATACTTGGTGCTATTTCACTGTTATGATTGCTTCAAAATACTTGATGCTATTTCACTGTTATGATTGCTTCCGAATACTTGATGCTATTTCACTGTTATTATTGCTTCCAAATATTTGATGCTATTTCACTGCTATGATTGCTTCCAAATACTTGGTGCTATTTCACTGTTATGATTGCTACAATACTTGATGCTATTTCACTGTTATGATTGCTTCCGAATACTTGATGCTATTTCACTGTTATGATTGCTTCCAAATAATTAGTGCTATTTCACTGTTATGATTGCTTCCGAATACCTGATGCTATTTCACTGTTGTGATTGCTTCCAAATACTTAATGCTATTTCACTGTTGTGATTGCTTCCAAATACTTGATGCTATTTCACTGTTATGATTGCTTCCAAATACTTGATGCCATTTCACTGTTATGATTGCTTCCAAATACTTGATGCTATTTCACTGTTGTGATTGCTTCCAAATACTTGATGCTATTTCACTGTTATGATTGCTTCCAAATTCTTGGTGCTATTTCACTGTTATGATTGCTTCCAAATACTTGATGCTATTTCACTGTTATGATTACTTCAAAAGACTTGATGCTATTTCACTGTTATGATTGCTTCCAAATACTTGGTGCTATTTCACTGTTATGATTGCTTCAAAATACTTGATGCTATTTCACTGTTATGATTGCTTCCGAATACTTGATGCTATTTCACTGTTATTATTGCTTCCAAATATTTGATGCTATTTCACTGCTATGATTGCTTCCAAATACTTGATGCTATTTCACTGTTATGATTGCTTCCAAATACTTGATGCTATTTTACTGCTACGATTGCTTCCAAATACTTGATGCTATTTCACTGCTATGATTGCTTCCAAATACTTAATGCTATTTCACTGTTATGATTGCTTCCAAATACTTCATGCTATTTAACTGTTATGATTGCTTCCGAATACCTGATGCTATTTCACTGTTGTGATTGCTTCCAAATACTTGATGCTATTTCACTTTTGTGATTGCTTCCAAATACTTGATGCTATTTCACTGTTATGATTGCTTCCAAATACTTGATGCTATTTATATGTTATGATTGCTTCCAAATACCTGATGCTATTTCACTGTTGTGATTGCTTCCAATTACTTGATGCTATTTCACTGTTATTATTGCTTCCAAATATTTGATGCTATTTCACTGCTATGATTGCTTCCAAACACTTGATGCTATTTCACTGTTATGATTGCTTCCAAATACTTGATGCTATTTCACTGCTATGATTGCTTCCAAAGACTTGATGCTATTTCACTGCTATGATTGCTTCCAAATACTTAATGCTATTTCACTGTTATGATTACTTCCAAATACTTGATGCTATTTAACTGTTATGATTGCTTCCGAATACCTGATGCTATTTCACTGTTGTGATTGCTTCCAAATACTTGATGCTATTTCACTGTTATGATTACTTCAAAAGACTTGATGCTATTTCACTGCTATGATTGCTTCCAAATACTTGATGCTATTTCACTGTTATGATTGCTTTTAAATACTTGATGCTATTTTACTGTTGTGATTGCTTCCGAATACCTGATGCTATTTCACTCTTGTGATTGCTTCCAAATACTTGATGCTATTTCACTGTTGTGATTGCTTCTAAATACTAATGCTATTTCACTGTTATGATTGCTTCCAAATACTTGATGCTATTTCACAGTTATGATTGCTTCCAAATACTTGATGCTATTTCACTGCTATGATTGCTTCCAAATACTTGATGCTATTTCACTGTTATGATTGCTTCCAAATACTTGATGCTATTTAACTGATATGATTGCTTCCAAATACTTGATGCTATTTCACTGCTATGATTGCTTCCAAATACTTGATGCTATTTCACTGCTATGATTGCTTCCAAATACTTGAGGCTATTTCACTGTTATGATTGCTTCCAAATACTTGATGCTATTTAACTGTTATGATTGCTTCCGAATACCTGATGCTATTTCACTGTTATGATTGCTTCCAAATACTTGATGCTATTTCACAGTTATGATTGCTTCCAAATACTTGATGCTATTTCACTGTTATGATTGCTTCCAAATATTTGATGCTATTTCACTGTTATGATTGCTTCCAAATACTTGATGCTATTTAACAGTTATGATTGCTTCCAAATTCTTGGTGCTATTTTACTGTTATGATTGCTTCCAAATACCTGATGCTATTTCACTTTTGTGATTGCTTCCAAATACTTGATGCTATTTCACTGTTCTGATTGCTTCCAAATACTTGATGCTATTTCACTGTTATGATTGCTTTCAAATACTTGATGCTATTATACTGTTATGATTGCTTCCAAATACTTAATGCTATATCACAGTTATGATTGCTTCCAAATACTTGATGCTATTTCACTGTTATGATTGCTTGCAAATACTTGATGCTATTTCACTGTTATGATTACTTCAAAAGACTTGATGCTATTTCACTGTTATGATTGCTTCCAAATACTTGGTGCTATTTCACTGTTATGTTTGCTTCCAAATACTTGATGCTATTTCACTGTTATGATTGCTTCCAAATACTTGATGCTATTTCACTGCTATGATTGCTTCCAAATACTTCATGCTATTTTACTGTTATGATTGCTTCCAAATACTTGATGCTATTTAACTGTTATGATTGCTTCTGAATACCTGATGCTATTTCTCTGTTGTGATTGCTTCCAAATACTTGATGCTGATTCACTGTTGTGATTGCTTCCAAATACTTGATGCTATTTAACTGTTATGATTGCTTCCGAATACCTGATGCTATTTCACTCTTGTGATTGCTTCCAAATACTTGATGCTATTTCACTGTTGTGATTGCTTCCAAATACTAATGCTATTTCACTGTTATGATTGCTTCCAAATACTTGGTGCTATTTCACTGTTATGATTGCTTCCAAATACTTGATGCTATTTCACTGCTATGATTGCTTCCAAATACTTCATGCTATTTTACTGTTATGATTGCTTCCAAATACTTGATGCTATTTAACTGTTATGATTGCTTCTGAATACCTGATGCTATTTCTCTGTTGTGATTGCTTCCAAATACTTGATGCTATTTCACTGTTGTGATTGCTTCCAAATACTTGATGCTTTTTCACTGTTATGATTACTTCAAAAGACTTGATGCTATTTCACTGTTATGATTGCTTCCAAATACTTGGTTCTATTTCACTGTTATAATTGCTTCCAAATACTTGATGTTATTTCACAGTTATGATTGCTTCCAAATACTTGATGCTATTTCACTGTTATGATTGCTTCCAAATACTTGATGCTATTTTACTGTTATGATTGCTTCCAAATACTTCATGCTATTTCACTGTTATGATTACTTCCGATATCTTGGTTCTATTTCACTGTTATGATTGCTTCCAAATACTTGATGCTATTTCACTGTTATGATTGCTTCCAAATTATTGGTGCTATTTCACTGTTATGATTGCTTCAAAATACTTGATGCTATTTCATTGTTATGATTGCTTCCGAATACCTGATGCTATTTCACTGTTATGATTGCTTTTAAATACTTGATGCTATTTTACTGTTGTGATTGCTTCCGAATACCTGATGCTATTTCACTCTTGTGATTGCTTCCAAATACTTGATGCTATTTCACTGTTGTGATTGCTTCTAAATACTAATGCTATTTCACTGTTATGATTGCTTCCAAATACTTGATGCTATTTCACTGTTATGATTGCTTCCAAATACTTGATGCTATTTAACTGATATGATTGCTTCCAAATACTTGATGCTATTTCACTGCTATGATTGCTTCCAAATACTTGATGCTATTTCACTGCTATGATTGCTTCCAAATACTTGAGGCTATTTCACTGTTATGATTGCTTCCAAATACTTGATGCTATTTAACTGTTATGATTGCTTCCGAATACCTGATGCTATTTCACTGTTATGATTGCTTCCAAATACTTGATGCTATTTCACAGTTATGATTGCTTCCAAATACTTGATGCTATTTCACTGTTATGATTGCTTCCAAATATTTGATGCTATTTCACTGTTATGATTGCTTCCAAATACTTGATGCTATTTAACAGTTATGATTGCTTCCAAATTCTTGGTGCTATTTTACTGTTATGATTGCTTCCAAATACCTGATGCTATTTCACTTTTGTGATTGCTTCCAAATACTTGATGCTATTTCACTGTTCTGATTGCTTCCAAATACTTGATGCTATTTCACTGTTATGATTGCTTTCAAATACTTGATGCTATTATACTGTTATGATTGCTTCCAAATACTTAATGCTATATCACAGTTATGATTGCTTCCAAATACTTGATGCTATTTCACTGTTATGATTGCTTGCAAATACTTGATGCTATTTCACTGTTATGATTACTTCAAAAGACTTGATGCTATTTCACTGTTGTGATTGCTTCCAAATACTTGATGCTATTTCACTGTTATGATTGCTTCCAAATACTTGATGCCATTTCACTGTTATGATTGCTTCCAAATACTTGATGCTATTTCACCTTTGTGATTGCCTCCAAATACTTGATGCTATTTCACTGTTATGATTGCTACCAAATACTTGATGCTATTTCACTGTTATGATTGCTTCCAAATTCTTGGTGCTATTTCACTGTTATGATTGCTTCAAAATACTTGATGCTATTTCACTGTTATGATTGCTTCCAAATTCTTGGTGCTATTTCACTGTTATGATTGCTTCCAAATTCTTGGTGCTATTTCACTGTTATGATTGCTTCAAAATACTTGATGCTATTTCGCTGTTATGATTGCTTCAAAAGACTTGGTGCTATTTTACTGTTATGATTGCTTCCAAATACTTGATGCTATTTTACTGTTATGATTGCTTCCAAAGACTTGTTGCTATTTTACTGTTATGATTGCTTCAAAATACTTGATGCTATTTCACTGTTATGATTTCTTCCAAATACTTGATGCTATTTCACTTTTATGATTGCTTCCAAATACTTGATGCTATTTCACTGCTATGATTGCTTCCAAATACTTCATGCTATTTTACTGTTATGATTGCTTCCAAATACTTGATGCTATTTAACTGCTATGATTGCTTCCGAATACCTGATGCTATTTCACTGTTGTGATTGCTTCCAAATACTTGATGCTATTTCACTGTTATGATGGCTTCCAAATACTTGATGCTATTTCACTGTTATGATTGCTTCCAAATACTTGATGCTATTTCACTGCTATGATTGCTTCCAAATACTTCATGCTATTTTACTGTTATGATTGCTTCCAAATACTTGATGCTATTTAACTGTTATGATTGCTTCTGAATACCTGATGCTATTTCTCTGTTGTGATTGCTTCCAAATACTTGATGCTATTTCACTGTTGTGATTGCTTCCAAATACTTGATGCTATTTAACTGTTATGATTGCTTCCGAATACCTGATACTATTTCACTCTTGTGATTGCTTCCAAATACTTGATGCTATTTCACTGTTGTGATTGCTTCCAAATACTAATGCTATTTCACTGTTATGATTGCTTCCAAATACTTGGTGCTATTTCACTGTTATGATTGCTTCCAAATACTTGATGCTATTTCACTGCTATGATTGCTTCCAAATACTTCATGCTATTTTACTGTTATGATTGCTTCCAAATACTTGATGCTATTTAACTGTTATGGTTGCTTCTGAATACCTGATGCTATTTCTCTGTTGTGATTGCTTCCAAATACTTGATGCTATTTCACTGTTGTGATTGCTTTCAAATACTTGATGCTTTTTCACTGTTATGATTACTTCAAAAGACTTGATGCTATTTCACTGTTATGATTGCTTCCAAATACTTGGTGCTATTTCACTGTTATAATTGCTTCCAAATACTTGATGTTATTTCACAGTTATGATTGCTTCCAAATACTTGATGCTATTTCACTGTTATGATTGCTTCCAAATACTTGATGCTACTTTACTGTTATGATTGCTTCCAAATACTTGATGCTATTTTACTGTTATGATTGCTTCCAAATACTTCATGCTATTTCACTGTTATGATTACTTCCGAATTCTTGGTTCTATTTCACTGTTATGATTGCTTCCAAATACTTGATGCTATTTCACTGTTATGATTGCTTCCAAATTATTGGTGCTATTTCACTGTTATGATTGCTTCAAAATACTTGATGCTATTTCATTGTTATGATTGCTTCCGAATACCTGATGCCATTTCACTGTTATGATTGCTTTTAAATACTTGATGCTATTTTACTGTTGTGATTGCTTCCGAATACCTGATGCTATTTCACTCTTGTGATTGCTTCCAAATACTTGATGCTATTTCACTGTTGTGATTGCTTCTAAATACTAATGCTATTTCACTGTTATGATTGCTTCCAAATACTTGATGCTATTTCACAGTTATGATTGCTTCCAAATACTTGATGCCATTTCACTGTTATGATTGCTTCCAAATACTTGATGCTATTTCACCTTTGTGATTGCCTCCAAATACTTGATGCTATTTCACTGTTATGATTGCTACCAAATACTTGATGCTATTTCACTGTTATGATTGCTTCCAAATTCTTGGTGCTATTTCACTGTTATGATTGCTTCAAAATACTTGATGCTATTTCACTGTTATGATTGCTTCCAAATTCTTGGTGCTATTTCACTGTTATGATTGCTTCCAAATTCTTGGTGCTATTTCACTGTTATGATTGCTTCAAAATACTTGATGCTATTTCGCTGTTATGATTGCTTCAAAAGACTTGGTGCTATTTTACTGTTATGATTGCTTCCAAATACTTGATGCTATTTTACTGTTATGATTGCTTCCAAAGACTTGTTGCTATTTTACTGTTATGATTGCTTCCAAATACTTGATGCTATTTCACTGTTATGATTTCTTCCAAATACTTGATGCTATTTCACTTTTATGATTGCTTCCAAATACTTGATGCTATTTCACTGCTATGATTGCTTCCAAATACTTCATGCTATTTTACTGTTATGATTGCTTCCAAATACTTGATGCTATTTAACTGCTATGATTGCTTCCGAATACCTGATGCTATTTCACTGTTGTGATTGCTTCCAAATACTTGATGCTATTTCACTGTTATGATGGCTTCCAAATACTTGATGCTATTTCACTGTTATGATTGCTTCCAAATACTTGATGCTATTTCACTGCTATGATTGCTTCCAAATACTTCATGCTATTTTACTGTTATGATTGCTTCCAAATACTTGATGCTATTTAACTGTTATGATTGCTTCTGAATACCTGATGCTATTTCTCTGTTGTGATTGCTTCCAAATACTTGATGCTATTTCACTGTTGTGATTGCTTCCAAATACTTGATGCTATTTAACTGTTATGATTGCTTCCGAATACCTGATACTATTTCACTCTTGTGATTGCTTCCAAATACTTGATGCTATTTCACTGTTGTGATTGCTTCCAAATACTAATGCTATTTCACTGTTATGATTGCTTCCAAATACTTGGTGCTATTTCACTGTCATGATTGCTTCCAAATACTTGATGCTATTTCACTGCTATGATTGCTTCCAAATACTTCATGCTATTTTACTGTTATGATTGCTTCCAAATACTTGATGCTATTTAACTGTTATGGTTGCTTCTGAATACCTGATGCTATTTCTCTGTTGTGATTGCTTCCAAATACTTGATGCTATTTCACTGTTGTGATTGCTTTCAAATACTTGATGCTTTTTCACTGTTATGATTACTTCAAAAGACTTGATGCTATTTCACTGTTATGATTGCTTCCAAATACTTGGTGCTATTTCACTGTTATAATTGCTTCCAAATACTTGATGTTATTTCACAGTTATGATTGCTTCCAAATACTTGATGCTATTTCACTGTTATGATTGCTTCCAAATACTTGATGCTACTTTACTGTTATGATTGCTTCCAAATACTTGATGCTATTTTACTGTTATGATTGCTTCCAAATACTTCATGCTATTTCACTGTTATGATTACTTCCGAATTCTTGGTTCTATTTCACTGTTATGATTGCTTCCAAATACTTGATGCTATTTCACTGTTATGATTGCTTCCAAATTATTGGTGCTATTTCACTGTTATGATTGCTTCAAAATACTTGATGCTATTTCATTGTTATGATTGCTTCCGAATACCTGATGCCATTTCACTGTTATGATTGCTTTTAAATACTTGATGCTATTTTACTGTTGTGATTGCTTCCGAATACCTGATGCTATTTCACTCTTGTGATTGCTTCCAAATACTTGATGCTATTTCACTGTTGTGATTGCTTCTAAATACTAATGCTATTTCACTGTTATGATTGCTTCCAAATACTTGATGCTATTTCACAGTTATGATTGCTTCCAAATACTTGATGCTATTTCACTGCTATGATTGCTTCCAAATACTTGATGCTATTTCACTGTTATGATTGCTTCCAAATACTTGATGCTATTTAACTGATATGATTGCTTCCAAATACTTGATGCTATTTCACTGCTATGATTGCTTCCAAATACTTGATGCTATTTCACTGCTATGATTGCTTCCAAATACTTGAGGCTATTTCACTGTTATGATTGCTTCCAAATACTTGATGCTATTTAACTGTTATGATTGCTTCCGAATACCTGATGCTATTTCACTGTTATGATTGCTTCCAAATACTTGATGCTATTTCACAGTTATGATTGCTTCCAAATACTTGATGCTATTTCACTGTTATGATTGCTTCCAAATATTTGATGCTATTTCACTGTTATGATTGCTTCCAAATACTTGATGCTATTTAACAGTTATGATTGCTTCCAAATTCTTGGTGCTATTTTACTGTTATGATTGCTTCCAAATACCTGATGCTATTTCACTTTTGTGATTGCTTCCAAATACTTGATGCTATTTCACTGTTCTGATTGCTTCCAAATACTTGATGCTATTTCACTGTTATGATTGCTTTCAAATACTTGATGCTATTATACTGTTATGATTGCTTCCAAATACTTAATGCTATATCACAGTTATGATTGCTTCCAAATACTTGATGCTATTTCACTGTTATGATTGCTTGCAAATACTTGATGCTATTTCACTGTTATGATTACTTCAAAAGACTTGATGCTATTTCACTGTTATGATTGCTTCCAAATACTTGGTGCTATTTCACTGTTATGTTTGCTTCCAAATACTTGATGCTATTTCACTGTTATGATTGCTTCCAAATACTTGATGCTATTTCACTGCTATGATTGCTTCCAAATACTTCATGCTATTTTACTGTTATGATTGCTTCCAAATACTTGATGCTATTTAACTGTTATGATTGCTTCTGAATACCTGATGCTATTTCTCTGTTGTGATTGCTTCCAAATACTTGATGCTGATTCACTGTTGTGATTGCTTCCAAATACTTGATGCTATTTAACTGTTATGATTGCTTCCGAATACCTGATGCTATTTCACTCTTGTGATTGCTTCCAAATACTTGATGCTATTTCACTGTTATGATTGCTTCCGAATACCTGATGCCATTTCACTGTTATGATTGCTTTTAAATACTTGATGCTATTTTACTGTTGTGATTGCTTCCGAATACCTGATGCTATTTCACTCTTGTGATTGCTTCCAAATACTTGATGCTATTTCACTGTTGTGATTGCTTCTAAATACTAATGCTATTTCACTGTTATGATTGCTTCCAAATACTTGATGCTATTTCACAGTTATGATTGCTTCCAAATACTTGATGCTATTTCACTGCTATGATTGCTTCCAAATACTTGATGCTATTTCACTGTTATGATTGCTTCCAAATACTTGATGCTATTTAACTGATATGATTGCTTCCAAATACTTGATGCTATTTCACTGCTATGATTGCTTCCAAATACTTGATGCTATTTCACAGTTATGATTGCTTCCAAATACTTGATGCTATTTCACTGTTATGATTGCTTCCAAATACTTGATGCTATTTTACTGTTATGATTGCTTCCAAATACTTCATGCTATTTCACTGTTATGATTACTTCCGATATCTTGGTTCTATTTCACTGTTATGATTGCTTCCAAATACTTGATGCTATTTCACTGTTATGATTGCTTCCAAATTATTGGTGCTATTTCACTGTTATGATTGCTTCAAAATACTTGATGCTATTTCATTGTTATGATTGCTTCCGAATACCTGATGCTATTTCACTGTTATGATTGCTTTTAAATACTTGATGCTATTTTACTGTTGTGATTGCTTCCGAATACCTGATGCTATTTCACTCTTGTGATTGCTTCCAAATACTTGATGCTATTTCACTGTTGTGATTGCTTCTAAATACTAATGCTATTTCACTGTTATGATTGCTTCCAAATACTTGATGCTATTTCACAGTTATGATTGCTTCCAAATACTTGATGCTATTTCACTGCTATGATTGCTTCCAAATACTTGATGCTATTTCACTGTTATGATTGCTTCCAAATACTTGATGCTATTTAACTGATATGATTGCTTCCAAATACTTGATGCTATTTCACTGCTATGATTGCTTCCAAATACTTGATGCTATTTCACTGCTATGATTGCTTCCAAATACTTGAGGCTATTTCACTGTTATGATTGCTTCCAAATACTTGATGCTATTTAACTGTTATGATTTCTTCCGAATACCTGATGCTATTTCACTGTTATGATTGCTTCCAAATACTTGATGCTATTTCACAGTTATGATTGCTTCCAAATACTTGATGCTATTTCACTGTTATGATTGCTTCCAAATATTTGATGCTATTTCACTGTTATGATTGCTTCCAAATACTTGATGCTATTTAACAGTTATGATTGCTTCCAAATTCTTGGTGCTATTTTACTGTTATGATTGCTTCCAAATACCTGATGCTATTTCACTTTTGTGATTGCTTCCAAATACTTGATGCTATTTCACTGTTATGATTGCTTCCAAATACTTGATGCTATTTCACTGTTATGATTGCTTTCAAATACTTGATGCTATTATACTGTTATGATTGCTTCCAAATACTTAATGCTATATCACAGTTATGATTGCTTCCAAATACTTGATGCTATTTCACTGTTATGATTGCTTGCAAATACTTGATGCTATTTCACTGTTATGATTACTTCAAAAGACTTGATGCTATTTCACTGTTATGATTGCTTTTAAATACTTGATGCTATTTTACTGTTGTGATTGCTTCCGAATACCTGATGCTATTTCACTCTTGTGATTGCTTCCAAATACTTGATGCTATTTCACTGTTGTGATTGCTTCTAAATACTAATGCTATTTCACTGTTATGATTGCTTCCAAATACTTGATGCTATTTCACAGTTATGATTGCTTCCAAATACTTGATGCTATTTCACTGCTATGATTGCTTCCAAATACTTGATGCTATTTCACTGTTATGATTGCTTCCAAATACTTGATGCTATTTAACTGATATGATTGCTTCCAAATACTTGATGCTATTTCACTGCTATGATTGCTTCCAAATACTTGATGCTATTTCACTGCTATGATTGCTTCCAAATACTTGAGGCTATTTCACTGTTATGATTGCTTCCAAATACTTGATGCTATTTAACTGTTATGATTGCTTCCGAATACCTGATGCTATTTCACTGTTATGATTGCTTCCAAATACTTGATGCTATTTCACAGTTATGATTGCTTCCAAATACTTGATGCTATTTCACTGTTATGATTGCTTCCAAATATTTGATGCTATTTCACTGTTATGATTGCTTCCAAATACTTGATGCTATTTAACAGTTATGATTGCTTCCAAATTCTTGGTGCTATTTTACTGTTATGATTGCTTCCAAATACCTGATGCTATTTCACTTTTGTGATTGCTTCCAAATACTTGATGCTATTTCACTGTTATGATTGCTTCCAAATACTTGATGCTATTTCACTGTTATGATTGCTTTCAAATACTTGATGCTATTATACTGTTATGATTGCTTCCAAATACTTAATGCTATATCACAGTTATGATTGCTTCCAAATACTTGATGCTATTTCACTGTTATGATTGCTTGCAAATACTTGATGCTATTTCACTGTTATGATTACTTCAAAAGACTTGATGCTATTTCACTGTTATGATTGCTTTTAAATACTTGATGCTATTTTACTGTTGTGATTGCTTCCGAATACCTGATGCTATTTCACTCTTGTGATTGCTTCCAAATACTTGATGCTATTTCACTGTTGTGATTGCTTCTAAATACTAATGCTATTTCACTGTTATGATTGCTTCCAAATACTTGATGCTATTTCACAGTTATGATTGCTTCCAAATACTTGATGCTATTTCACTGCTATGATTGCTTCCAAATACTTGATGCTATTTCACTGTTATGATTGCTTCCAAATACTTGATGCTATTTAACTGATATGATTGCTTCCAAATACTTGATGCTATTTCACTGTTATGATTGCTTCCAAATATTTGATGCTATTTTACTGTTATGATTGCTTCCAAATACTTGATGCTATTTAACAGTTATGATTGCTTCCAAATTCTTGGTGCTATTTTACTGTTATGATTGCTTCCAAATACCTGATGCTATTTCACTGCTATGATTGCTTCTAAATACTAATGCTATTTCACTGTTATGATTGCTTCCAAATACTTGATGCTATTTCACAGTTATGATTGCTTCCGAATACCTGATGCTATTTCACTGTTATGATTGCTTCCAAATACTTGATGCTATTTCACAGTTATGATTGCTTCCAAATACTTGATGCTATTTCACTGTTATGATTGCTTCCAAATATTTGATGCTATTTTACTGTTATGATTGCTTCCAAATACTTGATGCTATTTAACAGTTATGATTGCTTCCAAATTCTTGGTGCTATTTTACTGTTATGATTGCTTCCAAATACCTGATGCTATTTCACTTTTGTGATTGCTTCCAAATACTTGATGCTATTTCACTGTTATGATTGCTTCCAAATACTTGATGCTATTTCACTGTTATGATTGCTTCCAAATACTTGATGCTATTATACTGTTATGATTGCTTCCAAATACTTGATGCTATATCACAGTTATGATTGCTTCCAAATACTTGATGCTATTTCACTGTTATGATTGCTTGCAAATACTTGATGCTATTTCACTGTTATGATTGCTTCAAAAATTTTTATGCTATTGCACTGTTATGACTGCTTCCAAATACTTGATGCTATTTCACTGTTATGATTGATTCAAATTAATTGATGCTATATCACTCACTTGTAGCAAATGTCTTGAATAAAAAGTATTTTTATGTTTAACTTGTTAATTTTTTAGATTTGTTACAATCTTATTTTTGTATACCTTTTGACATATCTGGTAATCACGGTATCTAATGACTCAACACTTTTAAGTGAAATTGATTATTGTCTGGCTAAGACAGTAGTGTTATGTACACCCCCAAGCGTGAGTGTGGCGGAATAAAATGCCCCATCCTGCCAACAAAAATCAATGTCCACCAAGCAATGGTTCTCCTCACCCTTCTGTGCATTTTATACATGGTTATTATACAGAAAGCAATAAAGACTTTTTGAACGCTTTCATCAAAGATGTCTGCGCTCCATAATGGACATACGCTGACAAGACAGCACCACAAATAACGATATGAACAAAAGCACCTTGGGCAGTGCCAGTATGGAGGACGACCGCATGCCAAAAGGCATAAGCTTAAGCGCCAACTTGCTTTAACTGACATAGAAGAGAGCGCCTGGCAGAAGGCGAAAAGAAAACCTGAATCGACCACATGCGGACAACCTTTATGTCTCTGCTGACAAAAATATGAAGTTTTCAGCTTGGACTGTGTATTTACATGAAATACTGAACTCCTCATTAATTTTCGGACTCGAAGACAAGCCTTATTATGATTATTATTATTATTATTATTATTATTATTATTATTATTGTGAGGATAGATTACAATACAGATCACATTAACTAGAACTGGCCTGTGCTTAGGTCATACTCAATAGAGGTCAAATAACTAGTTAGGATCTGTGCGTGCTAGATACAGGCTACATTAGCTTGGAGGTATCTGTGCGTGCTAGATACAGGCTACATTAGCTTGGAGGTATCTGTGCTTGCTAGATACAGACTACATAAACTATGGTCTGTCTAAATCTTCACTTTACTATTTTACTTTTGCAAAGGTTTCTATTCTATAAATCCAATCTTTGATTCAATATTGAAAAAAGTTAGTATTAAACTGAAAAATGTTACATATAACTTTTATTTTGTAAAATTTGCAGATACACATTTCAATGTTAAACTGTTTTATTTTGTTGACTTACATATATACAAACACCTCGCCAACTGACGTCAAAAGCTAAAAAGCTGAGGTAGCCTAAGAAAGAGAATCTAAGAATTGAGATTTGGTGTGAATTTCTTTTCTTGCCCGCAGAGAGTTTGTCTGCCACATTTCGGAAGCGTTGGCAACTCTCTTAAAATACTTAGCTCAAGCGACACTATCAATTTACTTTAGCCCCAAGGAGCTCTTTGTATGATGTAGGACTTGCAGGACTTGTAGATGATTCCCACTTAACCACATCTAAATGCTCAGATTTCAAAGGATGGAATCTCAAAGCTAGAGCAAGGTTTCCAATGATATTTGGTTTTTAATATATAGTCAAGTATTTTTTTTTTAAGATATGAAATGTAACAGATTGATTAAAATTATATTGCTAAATTTACTGATTTCGAAGAATTAACTAATTGATAGTATAATTTTACAAATGTGCAGTTTAAATTCGATATTTGATAATAAAATTTCTCTAGATATATTCGAATTATTTTTTTTAGTTTGTCAAATGAGCAAGATTAATGTTAAAAATATATTTTTAAATAAGAAAATACCTCCATTAAACGACTTTATAATAATATTATTTTTAAAAAAATGTCCTTTGCCTTGGATAGAATTTCATTTACTGCCAGGCCTGTGGCATATCTTCGATGTTTTGTCTTAAGAAACTTTAAATTTAATAAATAATTCAGTCACCGGGTACACACAACGGCTGACTGCACCTTGTATTTGGTTACTCAAATTTGTAGCCCAATTTAAATTTATTTCTTTTATACTTTGAAAAATTATAAAGGTAGCCTAAAACTAGAGTATTCTCCGTGTTGCCCAAGAGCTAGTCATTCTTGTTTCTGCCCTATAGCCTCTACATCAACTCTGTCATTTTATAGGAAAATTTTTTTACCCGTTTTTGAGATCAGCGTCTGAAAGTTGTGAAGTTGTGGCTTGATTTGTAAAACAATAACACAATACAATAAATAAGTTCTGTTCCTTTCTTGTCTTCCTTTGAAAAGCTTTATCTAAAGAAGACGATAAAAGATAAAACAAGGCGCTACAAAGACAGTTTGTGGGGCAAAAAAAATGGACTAGAATTCGGCTCCTCAGAATCCAAGAAGGTGCACGTGAATGAACTTGCACTCCCCCCCCCCTGCGTGCACCCATGTTCCTGTTTGATCTATTGTAACATTGCCTTGGATTCTTTTCGTTGTATTCAATGCCGTCGATATTGTAAATAAACCGTGCAGTTCCAAATTTACTCATTTAGACCTCAATTGTAACCAGCTTTTTGAAAGAGAATATTTTCATCACAGCCGTCTGCTAGTATTACTATGTAAGTAATGACACCATGGGCATTTCATCTTAGGAGGTGCATAGTGATTACTTTGTCTTAATACTAGCCACTAATACTAGAATGCACTACATCGGAATGTGCTAAATCAGAATGTACTACATCAGAATGTACTACATCAGAATGTACTAAATCAGAATGTACTACATCAGAATGTACTACATCAGAATGTACTAAATCAGAATGTACTACATCAGAATGTACTAAATCAGAATGTACATCAGAATGTACTACATCAGAATGTACTACATCAGAATGTACTACATCAGAATGTACTACATCAGAATGTACTAAATCAGAATGTACTACATCAGAATGCACTACATCAGAATGCTAACTCTAGGCTTTAGTATTTTACGTCTAATAAAGGGTAGTTTTTTGTTTTCTAGACAAGCAGATCAATTGTTTAATAGGAAACATTACAATCCCCTTTTTAAAGGGATATAACTAAAGAAATACATATGAGTATAGAATTGTTGGGTTGCCTTTTCTTTCTTTCTTTATCTTTTATATATTTGGTAAAGGATTGGCCTTAGGCATAGGCAAACTATGCAGTTTCCTGGAGCCTACAATTATTGTGGACATCGCACAGAACATATATTGTGCTATTTTAGAGAAGAAATAGCGAAACTTGTCCTCAGTGTTTTTGTTAAAGTACACTAGGTTTTTAATAAACGGCATAATTTTAGTTTTTTCGCTGTTAATTTTTCTATTCTATTTGGGGCCACCAAATTCACTTCGCATATATATAAGGCCGCCAATTATCGAAGGTGGCCTTGACTGGCAGTTCTGAATAGTACTTGAAGATTTGAAAACAAAACATTCCGATGTTCAGTAACAAAGTAGTATCTACTGGCCTAGCATTAAAAGAATGTGGAGTCTAAAGGAAGAAATTGTTAGGTTCCTTGAAGGACATTGACTGTGACTTTGTTACAAATATTTCTAATGAAGAGTTGAAAACAGACTTCAAGTTGATCATCAAAGTGTATCAATTTGTTGTTTGCACATGAAATGTATGTGTTCTTAAATCTTTTTAAACAAAGCTATTCAATTCTTGAGACCAACAAATGAAATTAAGTTTTATCGTTTTCCTTAGCTGAAAGGTGAAACATTCTTGTGAATTGGTTGAAAATTACAAGACCTATTTTAATTCATTGAATGTGAAAGTTGAAAGCAAGACGTCTTGGAACAGTTTTCAATACCCTTAGCTCACCATTTAATGCAGAAGCTGATTCCGCTCCAGATGACATACCTCCTAGCAAATTATAACCTGAAAGAGAAATTCCAGCCAGTTCTTTCACAGGAGTTTCATGGGTGCCAGAAGCTGTATATCCACACTTAAAAAACTTTGCTGCTAAACTTTCACATTATTTGGAACCACATTCATCTGTGAACAAGATTTTTTTTCCTTGAAAATTACCAAGTGTTAGAGCAGGTTGATGCTGATTTACTGTATTTGACAGCAGCCACGAGAAAACAACTAGTAAGCTAGTTCGACGTTTTCGGAACTTTTTGTACGAGAGTAAACAATTTATACTTCACATTAAGTACAACTATACATTTGTGGTGAAATGTTGTGATGTAAACAGACAATAGCGAAATTTAAAAAAAAACAATCTTAAAAATAGTTCAAGAAATTGCCAAATTCTTGCAATTCCTTAATAGGGTGTGCAAAACAAAGAATGCGCGCCCCAGTTCCCAATTTTTTTAATGCGGCCCTCGGCAGGAAAGGGTTGACCACCCATGGCTTAGACTATACATTAACAAATAAAAAAAAATATTAGAAAATTAATTACTGATTGTACATTACCATGCCTAATACCAGCAAAGGAAATTAATCCTTTAGTATTCACAGATATGGTTAAATGTGTTGGTTATTTTCCCCTTCCGAATTTGTTGAAATATTTCTCCCACGCCCATTCTCGGATCAAGTTGAAACTTTAAACAATATTTATTGTGCCTAACAAACATGAATCAATTACAAAAAAATAATCAATTAGCCAATTAATTATTGGTAATTATTACATTCATGTAAAAATGAAAAATAACTTCTAAATTGTTCAGTGATATTTCGATGAGCACATGATTCTTTCCCTTAGATAAGCTTTGTTAATATTTTTAATGGAATTTAAAACATGTTTACTTGTTTGTGCATAAGAGTTTTTCCATTCGAGTTTTCATATTTGGTTGTAACTGTCATTTGCGAAGTTATAGGCTACATATAGACATTTAGGTATATATGTGTGTGTATGTCTTAAGTCAGTTCCACTAACTCTTGCTGTTTATCTAACTCGTACTGTTTCTTCCATTGCAGGAATGTTCACAATCAAGTTTAAGCGTGAACTAATTCGTTGCTGTTACTGCTTGAGGGGCGCCCTCAAGAGGCGCCGCATGGATGACAGTAACGGCATCAAGAGGTCCCTCCTGTTTCCACTGAAGCGCAACTCCGAGTCGTCCACCTCCTCCAGAAACGAGCGTCACATCAGGGCGCCAGCATCGGTCGGCGAGGTGGCCACTACACCCAACGGTCAGGGCTGTCGGTACTCTTTCGTGTATCCCCTGGCGGAGGTGAAGACCAGCTCCTCAAGGGCGTCCCTGAGCTCCGTCGGTAGAGAGGAGAGAATCAATCGAGAGGCGGCCCTCTACTCCATGGATAGGGTGAGTCTGTCCCCATCCCTAGCGTGTCTAGAACGCTCCAGCACAGGAAACGTGTTTATCAGAGAGGACAGAGCCAACCTGAATAATTTCATACGATTAGCATAACAGATCTTTGCTCAATCCACTATAGCTAGATTTACCAAACATTCCTGTGTTAAGTTGAGACTTGCTCACAAAATTGCTACAAACAACTTGCTATAACATTGCAGGCCCTATTTATCTAATTCAATATATACAGAATGCCTACATTAGCCAGGCGAAGTATACAGCGTAAACGTTTAAACTTCTTACTAAAATAAGTCTGACCAATGACTTGTGGAGGCAAGCGATGGCTTAATTGATATGTTACGGATTTGGATTAATGTCTTGTGGAGGCAAGCGATGGCCTAATTGATATGTCACGGATTTGGATTAAATGGAAAATGTTTCACATCCTTGTTTTGTTGCCTCAAAGATTCTAACCAAAAGACAATCTGGCAAAATGACAATCTTGTAACCTAACGTCGCCCTGCAATCAGATTTTTGTTTTCATAAAGAAAGGAGAAATACATAAAGATTTGTTCCTAAGTATTTACTTTTGAATTATCCAGAGAGTTTATTCTCTTTGATCAAACTACGAAATATTATATTCATATCTTCCATATGTGTTTTAAATTGGTGTAAATATAATGTAAAATATAATTTTTACACAGACATACAATAATAGTGTGTGTGTGTGGCTGTATCAATATTAACTTTGGAAAACTCAATTATTACTTTTTTTTTTTTTACAGAATTTATAAGTGATATATTTTATTGAGGGAGGGATGGTCAATTATATTTATGAACCTTAATAACTATTACCTATATACGGATTTTATAATAATTCATTTGAAAAAATTTTTGAATATTTAGTTTTTATGACTTACAATGTTCCTACCTAAGTTTTGGAATTCTCTTGCGTTTGACCAAATGTTGACGTCTTCTCAAGGTTTTGTCTAAACGAAATCTTAATTATTAACTACAATAAATATTTTCAAAGTGACACTATTTAATACAGTTGTTTCACTTTTGTTAATTCCTACATAGACTAATGTTAGAAATGTAAATGTATTTATTGGATATGATGTGTATTCTGTTGCTAGAGAGAAGTGTAAGGCTACTAACAAAATTACAATGACTTTCCGAGTTTTAGACATTGAATTGGTTTATATCTACCTATGTAATAACTGTGATAAGTTTGATACTTTTTTTGTTTTATTGTTGTTGACTAATTTATGAACAATTATTTCTGCTCTCAACTTGTGAAACTGCTTGAATTCACTATCACTATGGCCATATTTTATTACAGTCATGAGATCCAGTTTCGTTTTAACTGGAATAAGTCTTTGAACAGGTGGCTAATCTGTAACATTAAGCGTTGAGTATTTCATTACCATCTACAGCTCTCAATATCACATCAAAAAACAATAAGCTACTCCCCCCTCTCCAAAGTAGGCTTTGAACAAAAATTATGGGATGTGTGGTTGAGGGGCTTAAACCACTTAGATACCTATCAAGTGGGATAGAGTTCGAACTCCAACTCGAGCAGGATTGTGTTTGCTGAGCACCTAAATGCAGCACAGAGACCTTCTCCCAGATACCCCCTTCCCCCACTGTTCCACAAAATAGCGCACTGGGCATGCTATGAACATGAAAGTTGCGAGATTTTTTTAAAAAATGGGGTAGGCCCTGTGCAATCGAAGGTTCTATTAATAGGTCACTCTCCTAGTGCATCGCTGTTTCAAGGTTTCAAGCAAGGTTTATGTTTGTGTGTCTGCGCGCGCATGTCAGACATAATAAGTTTTATTAGTTTTAGGAATGATATTTGAAAAACAACCTGTGAGGTTGTCAACCTACCATGAGCTTATCTACCAAGCTGAGATCTTATCTACCAAGCTGAGAGCTTATCTACCAAGCTGAGAGCTTATCTACCAAGCTGAGAGCTTATCTACCAACCTGAGAGCTTATCTACGTTGTGTTCAGGGAAGTTGCAAGACTTCAAATTGCTTTAGCATTCGCGTACAGAGACCGTGAGAAAAGTAAAAGCGACAAAACTGAACCTATGATACTAACGTACTTCGACAAACACCCTCCGCCACCTTTGCTTCCCATGTATCGCGACATTTTTTTGTCCAATCTTTGCTTTGTTCTTGTTTCATGAGATTCACCGAAATTTCCGTTTTGCTGTCCAGCTTATCAAACTTCAATCCATTACATTTTCATGTAAGAATGTAAAAGAAAAAACGAAGACAAAGCGATAGAGAGAAATGTGGAGCGATAGAAAGTAATTGTAAGAAAACGAAAAGAGAAAGATTGTAAAATGTTTACAAAGAGAAAGAGCTGAGAACAAAGAGCTGACAGATTTGAGTTTGTACTAATAAGTAGGAGAGAACTCATATCCACCAGAGAAGCCATGCATAAAAACTCGCCATTATCTGAAATCGAGGCGCAGTGGATGAGCGGCAGAGCGCTTGGCTTGGGGTCCCGGGTTCGAATCCTGGTGAAGACGGATTTTTGAGCGCCTCTTGAGTCCAGCCGGCTCTAGTGGGTACCTGACATTAGTTGGGGAAAAGTAAAGGCGGTTGGTCGTTGTGTTGGCCCTCGTTAACCGTCGGCCACAAAATACAGATGACTTTTACATCATCTGCCCTATAGATCATAAGGTCTGAAAGGGGAAATTTACTCATCTGAAATAAACACTTTAATCTAGAACTCTACTGGATAGCGACATTTTTGTTTCTTAGGGTCACAAAAAGACATGATTTGTGAAGCAGCTTACTTAATTGGATTCAAATGTTATAGATATCATTACGTGTTGTACATATGAAAATAATGTAGATGCCATGTTTGTTTGGAACTCATTAATTAAAGTACAAATAAACTCATCATTTGTCAGGACTTGATTGGTCATTTTTGGACTTGGTTTCTGAATATCTCTTGCTTTCTTCGGATGAAAACATTGAAATAATCGAAACAAAGTAAACTTTAAAGTACTGCAACAAGTCTCATTCGTAGTTTGGGAATTGGGGGGGGGGGGGGGGGGGGGAGAGGGGGTACACGTGAAATAAGGGAAGGTGTTTATGCAGCTGAATATACGTGATTATGGGACTATGTGTACACTGTATGTTGTGATCGAGAATCATTTCTGTTTCCTGTGAATCTAAGTCTTCAGCTGAAAAACTAACTACACTGTAGTGTGTCAGTATAGAGTAGTTTGACAGCTAATAATACCGTATCATTATCTTTTTATATCCGAAATGTCGGAACTTTCCACTGGTTTTGTTGTCCTTTCAGCCTGTAGCAAACTTCAACTCGGAAAATCAACTACAACAGCAATCAGCATCATAGAGTAGTGAGCAAGCTCAATGGCGATCTCTTCGAATGTGTTTATTTTCCTTGGGATTGCAATATATCTACTTTACAACGTTGTTCAGACCTTTGTTTGTTTATTGTTTCATTCTTAGTGGCTTCAAAGAATGGGTTTTATCAGTTTCATGTTTCAAAGTCACATTGATTTGATCTAGCTCATGACATGTACATATATAGCCTATAATGAAAACATACCAGTTGAATAAGACATTCCTTCAAGACATTAATCTATATAGTCAGTATTAGAAACGTTAAACCCTTACATCTAAGAAGGTGTCAGTAATTGAATGTAAGTTTAGAACAATAAAAACATTTTCCCTAGTTTGTATTTGACATCTCTATGTGTATAGATTGACTATAACAATTATTTCAGCACAGACAATATTGTAGTGTCTACACAATGAAACACAAAAGTCCAAGGCTTTTTGTTTTGTTCAATCCAGTATAGTGTAACATGGTATTAATACAATCACTTGATTCTGTTTGTGTGGAATTGAATTGAAAAAAAGTTGTATGATAGCATTCAATGTATACACAAGGTATGAAACATTCAGAACACAAGTGACATTCAAGGTGGCACAACTTCTCAACTAAAACAGCACAAGTTGTGTCTTGGGTTCTATACTGACATTAGTTTCATAGGATAAATAGACAGGCCCTGGATCTCAGACCCTCAAAGTGACAGTCACCGAACAATGAAAAGTAGGGAACATACACATGACCTAGGAACTGACCTTGTACAGGAAGTGAATATGGTTCAAGGTTTAGTTTTTGTGTTGCCATAGCAACACGAGTGTGTGAGCAACATGTCATCACTTTGAAGATTTGGTCTTCAATAACAAACATGTCTAGTATTCCTAGTCCAAACCACAATTGTACAAAACAAAGTGTACTAAGTATGTAGTCAGATTTCATAGATCTCTTCAATCAAACAAATGTTACAATATATGAACAAAAAAATACAATTCAATTAATTCATAGAAAAAAAAAGGTGTAAACCATGGCAAGTGCTAATAACAAACCAAAGACTTGACTTTAGCTTGAAGGAAAACATAATTTATGGATAACTATTGGCTCATTAAACAAACAGTTTTTGGAAGTACAACAGAAAGACTTCTTGTATTCCATTCTCTAGTAGACTGTGAAATGAAGAGATTGATGACATGGTAGAAAGAAACACTGATAAATCCTTGCTACCCAATCAATGTTTTAATAACCTAGTTTCATTTTCCCTCACATTCTGGATGCTACCCACTTAGTACCTTGTCATACTGCAAGTTTCTACCACAGAAAGTAACCATCTTCACGAGCTCTGTATATTATATATGACCTACTCATGATTATCCCTACAATCTTGATAACATTCTCAACCACCAATGTCTCATGGATACCTAGATTGAATGTCTCTGAATGAAAACAAGTTTAAATCCATACCAAATCTAGCAGCCTAAAGAGAACAATTATGTCTATCAAGTCAAGTTGTTTAAAATGAGAGTATTGAATCTCAAATGTTGTCAATACTTTGTGGCCAAAACAAGATTTTAGGGTAATGGTTAGGTGAAATAACAAAAACAATAAATAAATGAGTCACTTATAATGAAAATAATGCTAAAAACATGATATAATTATTGAAACAAATATAATCTTATAATGTGAGCTGTGAAAATAAGAATCCAATTTGACAATATAGGTTAGGAGTCATAGGTGGGTATAATGTCACAGATTCGGAGCACTTTCCTAAACTGGGAGTAGAAAATAGCCAAATATAGACTGACATTAATCTTCATTCTAAAATTAAAAGAAAACTGTAGACAATATTCTTGCATTTATTTCTAGCTATAAATTCAAAACGACTATTGGGCCAATCAAAAAATGACACTGCTTTCTGTGTCAAGATTTACATGTGATCAAAATGTTCAAGTTTTAAAACAAAGTAATACTTACAAAGTTTACATGCAAATGAATAAATAGGCCATAACTGTTTTTGCAAAGTTTTGTTTCAAATGCTTGCTAAATAGAGAAGGGTGTTGAATAATGCTAGGTAAATTTCTTTCAAAAATGACAACTCTTTTCTAGGTATTCTTGAATATTATTAGAAACCTCTGAATTTTTAAGTTTTAGCAGCACCCAATTACACTCAGCTAATTGACAACCATCTCTAAAAATGTATTATAAACTTGTCAGCAGCCATGTTAGTTCACTTTTAAGTCTTGGATTGAACCAATGAACTGTCACAAAGAGTTGCATGTCAATGAAAAGGTCTGTATAGCCCTAGCAGTTTTTGTATTTCCTCTGACCCCTTTTGTATTGGTTGACATTTTAACCCTTGAAGAACAAACAAGCCAAAACACAAGTTTTGCAATCATAAAATCTTCAGAAATGAAATACAAAATGACACAAGAAAATTGAGCCCAAATTGGCAATGGAATGGTGGGTCATAGCATGCCAAGCTCTGTTGGTCCCCCATGGTTTCAAATAAATAGATGAATGTACATGTTCAAAATAACATCAACTGAAAAAAACAACTGAAAGTTGGGTCTATCGGTATTACACTTGCAATAGATACACACATCACAAACTTCTTCTTGACATTAGCATTGAAATGAGATCAGTTCTTTTTACAAATTAACACAATCTTTGATCAATTCAGCCTGACATTTTTAGGTGTTAATGATCACATTATGATTCTTTAAGAACGTAAAAACTAGGAATAAAGATGAAATGACCTATATGTAATTATTTTAAATAGAAACAAATATTATTTAATACAACATATTTTGTATTCCTATTTCTGTGTTTACCCATATGAATCGTTGGGTTTACAAATATACCAATGGACACATTGGTGTTCAAAATGTTACATTTTCATCCAGTGTTCATCAATTCTGAGTGCTTTACAAGCTCATTCCTTCACAAGCACTGACAAATATCAACACTAATCAAAATCAACTTAAAAATAATTGGAATACATTTGGTTATTTATTTCTTAAGACTACTTGCTGGTCAACTAGTGATACCCTACCTTACCACCACTGGCTTGACAAATAAGGACAGGACCTTTAGGCTATGATTTAGTTGCTAGCATTCGATGCCAAGTTTCTCTCTTGTATTGTTTTAAGCCCAGCATGAGCTGAGGGCGATACAGCCACACAAGCAAATCATCAAGGAGATTTCAGACACAACTACCACACACTGACAACCAACTAAAACAACAACAACATGTTCATTTGACATAAAATGTACATGGAATTTCGGAGGTGTCAATAATGTCATCTGTACATGTCATGAACTGTCATCTCTTGTAGACAACCATAACAATGTCATAGTCTTGGTCAAGTGACAACAATGTGGTTCAACAATGGATACAATGTAACAAATCATTGAATGACTTATAGTCAAAACACAAAAAAAAAGATTTACATACACAACCATAAATACAAACGTTTGACAATACAAAAAAAAGAGATCTTTTATAATGGTTGTTCTACATGTTACCACTTCCATCCTGTGTCCACTACACTACCGCGACCAGCGCTGCATTCAAAGTTGTCTTTGTATCATCCGTGAACTAATCACCATAAGCTGGTTTATGTTGTTTTTATATCACAATAAATCAGGCCACCACTGACCAGTGGCTAATAATAATGCCCAGTTCTACTACAAGTCCATCTGGATGACCCTAATGAACTTTGACTTTCTGATGGTTGGTGGTTGAACTATTCTCAGGAGGGTGTAGATATCACTGACAGCCTGGATTGTTTAGGCTCTATCTCCAGTGAAGCTTTATACGTTTGGTCATCATCTAGCAAACGGCTAGGGTCAAGCAAGTAACTGGTAACCTAAAGAAAAACAAGGCTTACCATTACTAATTCTTAAAACTATGAAACTATAAAACAATTTTAATTTAAGAGATCTAATGAACATGACTATAATGTTGATTAAAACTTCAGTGAATAGTTGTTCTTAGTTTAATATTGAAACATAACTACTTTTGCTCAATAAATAGACGCTCAGAATAGTTTATTTTGAATTATGAAAAATGCACAAGGTATGAATGTATCACTGAATGCCATAGACCACTTAGCTACCTATCTCTAATTGTGCCAAGTTGGGTTTGATGAGGGCCTAAAGGAGCCTACTACCAGATACCCCAACAGGACCACAGAAGAGATTGGACCAGAGTGCACTAAACATGTTCAAATACAAAGATTGGCTGCACAAAAGGTTGATTTTTTTTTTTACATTAGTATAAGTACTAATCATAAAGCATTCTGTGCTGCCTTACCCTTGAATGATGCTCAATTTTGTAGGAAGTCTGTTGAAACAATCTGATCTCTCGTATCACATGAGCAATCTTTTAAAGTAAAAAAAAATTAATTATTTATAGTTAAAAAAAGTAAATAAGTAAATTGTTCATTCAATTAAATTGAACTCGTGGCGGCATTTTGTTTCTCAAAGAATTGAAAAATCTAGTTCAGTCTTCAAATAAACCTAGTTAGTCTTCCCTTGCTGACTCTGCTTACCATTCTCATTTTGGAAAAGTTGACCAAACCATCTTCTGTTGTGTTTGGTGTCCCTTCTTCGATGAATGAAAGATCTGTCAGGTACATCCCCAGGTAAGGTATACATGGAGGATCACATCTGCATGTCACAAAGGTTAGATAATAAATGCATTTAATTACTGCACACAGTCAAAATGTCATCAAGAATCAGATATGACATACATTGTGTTATTGTGATTTCCCTCCAATGTATGTCATCAGTACTTATCTAATCCAAACAATTAGTATTCAGACCATAAACTGATGCACAGATAGATTGATTTTCATACATGAGCAATATCATATAAAAATGAGGTTCCATGAAGTATATTTGATTTAACTAAATATACCTTTACTTATAATTTATATTTTCTCAATTTGATTAATTAAATTCTTCTTTACAATGTTTTTATGGTGATTGTAAAAAAAAAAAACATAATCAAGTTTTTTTATTTTGTATATTTCATTTAAAAGAAATTTAAGTTAAAACTAATTTGAATTGTACAACATGTAATACAGTTTCAGAAAAATTTGTTTTCATCAATATAAATCTTGAAACAAAATAGCAACAACATAAAACTGAATGTCATATTTAATTGACCATATCATGGACATTCATAATGCAGTAGTTTTATCTAGCTCAACATCACATTTAAAGACCGCATCACAAACCAAGAGATTAGAGACAGGGTTACTGCAATGATTGGACCCCATGATGACCTGTTAACTATTGTAAAAAAAAAACAAGATAAAAATCTATAGCCATATTACAAGGTCTTCAGGGCTTGCAAAGACCTTCCTTCAGGGAACAGTACCAGGAAGAAAAAGAAGAGGCAGACAGAGAAATTGATAGGAAGAAAACAAAAGAATGGCCACTGAAAGAGGTTCTAACTAAGGCAAAAGACAGAGAAGAATAGAGAAAGATGGTTGACAATTCTTGAATGGTACCCTCCAACAGACTAAGGGATAGGTAAAAGGTAAAAGAAGGTAACATCACACAGTATTTTTTCATGGGTTTACAGCCTATTTTAAACTACACTGTACATTTAATACCTGTGCAAAGCATCTCTCATATTTTTAAATCGTCCTTCTGATGAGACTAAAGTCTGAAGTCTGTCGATCATTTGTTTAGTCTGTTAGGAGAGAAGAAATTTAAAGTATAAACCAGTTTGAAATCTCTAAGTGGAATCTAACAGAATACTATAACTCTACCAATGATCTATAGTTACTTGTTTGGATAACTTCTCCCAAGTCTTCTTGAGCCTGTATACTGAGCTGTTCACAAGGGCTGCACAAATCTGCAGCACACCATTATAGTTGTGCATACACCTGCAGATATCTGCAATGGCTGCCCACTTTTCTATACAAGCCACTCTATCTTGCATGTTGGAACGACTAACTATTTCAGACACTACAAGTCGACTGACCTGAAATAAAAAATATTGAATTTTAAAAAAAATACTACTAACACAAACTACAATCGACAAATTTTTAATTAATAATTTAAAAAATTAACTAGATATATAGAATTAATTTATAGTGAGTTTGTAAACAGCATTCCCATTCCGATAAAAGAATAAAATTTCATGTTGACTTACTTCATTAAATCGTTTACTGACAAGTAGAACATGTTGAGCCTTGTGGCATTTGTCTGGCTTCATCCAGGCTTGACTTAATAGTTCTCTGAATGCAAATATGAAATATCAATAGTTAGTTTCTAAGTTGAACTGATTTTAATTTTAAAATAAAATAGAAACAATCTAGGACAGAACTTTTTAAGCTGTGAAATATAAATATTTTAACCAGAGTGTGTTTTGGTTAAGTAAAGGTACCCATTTTAAAAATTTAAAATAGATAAATAATTCTTTAAAATGATGTAAGGATAATAAACTAGACTGCTAAAACCTATCATCCCAGCTGAAAACAAATGGAATCAATGAAGATAAATGCAATCAAGATTAAAAAAATAGTTACAACATATTCAAAAATGAGTTAGGGATAAAAAATAGAATGAATCTGTGAAAAATAAAATAAGTAATTAATGACTCAGTCAATTACTATAATTAGCAAAAACACTTGTCTGACTCAAACAAAACCAACTTACTCGCTTCTAATAGCAATGAATATCTGATGGTCAAGGTAGGTCAGCTGCTCTGCAATGTCCAGTGCAGAGAGGGTATCCAGATTATCTTTCGATGGTGACTATTAAGTAGGAACAAAACAAAACTGTGTTAGGTCTAACCAAAGATACTTTCAAGCTTTTTAATTTTAATGTATGGAAATTTTGGTTTACATCTTGATTCCTATCATAAAAACAACTTTTTAAAATGAATCTTTCAGATAAGTTCAACCCTAACCTTTCACTAGCAAATAAGTTTGGTTCGTAGTCATTGAAAACACAGGAACATAGAGAGAACACAAAGACATTCAGACAGTCTCTCAGATAAGACAAGTTCTGTGCTGTCAGAACAAGGTGACATTCAAACAAGTCACAGATAAGACACAAGCTTTGTGCTGTCAGAACAAGGCCAAGATGACATTCAGGTCAAGGTAACATCCAAACAAGTCACAGATAAAACACAAGCTCTGTGTTGTCAGGACAAGATCAAGTGACATTCAAACAAGTCACAGAAAAGGCACAAGCTTTGTGCTGTCAGGACAAGGTCAAGGTGAAATTCAAACCTTTTTTTATATAATTTTTTTCTTTTCTTCTTGAAATAGTTTTGTAATTAAAAATCAAATACCTAACAGGATTTCAATCAAGTGTCTGGGCATGCATTATTCGTAAAGATTTCACACAATTATAAATTAAAGCTTTATCTTAACAAACTATGACTTACTGCAGGAGGCAGAAGTAATTGTGTCAGGTCAACTTTTTTATCAGGAGATGGCTCTTTACTAATTGTCCGCAGGATGGAAGCAGCAGCCTTGTGCTCAGCAGGAAGGAGATTGCTGTTGACAACCATCTCATCCAAGAGGTCAATGACCTGTTGCTTAAGATCTGGATCAGACTCAAAATCCTTCAGAAGTGAAAATACAAGAGTGCATTATAATTACATTAAACTATTCACACATTAGCAACTAGAGTTTTACAATGTTCAAGATGTAAGTATATTTAAATATTTCAGAATCAAGGAGAATATTTATAGATTTTATTTGACTTTGGTGCTCCACCTAGTAATATATAGTCAATATTTTGCTGAAAGATCACCAGATAAGTGGCAACCAGAGTAAGAAATATTTCATTAAAAAAATTTAGATCACATATCATATCAAAAACACATACATTTCTCCCTGAACTAGATCAAAATATTTTATCATTGGACATACACTGACTGCAGAAGTGAAGAAATGCTATGATCTCACTTAACAAAGACAGTATGGACAAGAAACTTGAATAATGAGGGGGTCCCTGATGATTGAGCAAGCATGAGTTAGAAGGAAGTGTTTTACTGGTAGATGATTTCATAGAAGATATTAAACTAAAAACAAAAGAGACAATCATTAGATTTATACACATTTTGACATGCTAGTCCATTTAAAATATAAAAACAAGAAAAAATTTTTTTAAATACTTTTTTTAAAAATGTAATCGTAATTTAAGTGTAATTAGTTTGAAAAAGAAGGTGATGGAAGTGACAATTATAGCTTTTAAATGTATTTTATTTTTTTTAAAATTTGAATTGTAGGGTTCAAGCCTCCTCAAGTCAATACTAACCACAAAGAGCTTATAAAATTAAAAGGTTTAATAGCTATCTATTGTTAGTTGCAAATTTTAAGAGATAAAGGTAACTAATTCAGCATATAGAGCCTCATCAGTAAAGTACAATTTCTTTCCTTTGTTCAATACTAAACAAAATAATTAATTACCAATAATTAATTAAGTAATTTGCTTTTTTTTAAAAAATTGCTTCTAATTTTGTCAGATACATAAAACTATTGCGCAAAGGTTCAACTTGATCTGAGAATTAGTGTTGGAGAGATAACGTGTTCTAACTTTTTACCAGAGAGACAGACAGAGTGAAATGATATTAGCTTTTTAATTAAAAATAAATGAAAAAGGTCTTTCTAAGCAATACCAAAGAACTTGCCATGACAACCTAATATCTTCTAGGGGGGACAAAAGGAGTTACTAGTTATACTATGATCTATGTATGAAAACACACACAATAGGTCCTCATACAAGCTTTTGAAAAAGTGACCTAAATCAAATTTCATTTCAAAGTATTGAAAGGCATTTGATAGAGTTTTAAAAAAAAAAACAGATTTGACATGAGTTTTACACAACAATGTTAGTGACATTCACATGATGAAAAGTAATATTGAATCATTTTTTTCCAATATTTAACAATCTATTTTAAAAAATCTATTCTTTCATAAATACTGCACTAGCTTGGTAACACACTTATTATATTAAAATACAGATATGATAAAATGCAGGCTATTCCTATTACCCGAAAGATTATGGTGCATATAAACAATCAAATAGACACAACTCAAAGAAGTATTATATCTAAATACTATCTATTGGGTATATTTACTAATATTTATTAAGTAAATAGCCATCTACTTAAAATATTTGCTTAGAAAAAAAATTTAGAACAAATGATTTCTAGTTTAAAAAGAATTGTAGAAAATAAAAGAGATTCTAAATTTCGTATTGAAGCATGCTAGACTTAAGTGAACTGTACAGACAGACATAAAACACATTTGGACAATTAACATAGAACAATGACTTTCTTAATTGGTGCATGGATATTCATATAGCAGAGCATGTCTATAGGGAATTTTAGTTATTTTCTATCAGAATAACCACTAAAGCTGCTACCACACATAGAAACAGAAAAATTGTATTAGTCTTGATTATAAACATATCAAATTTTTAAATTCCTCTCATGAAATAATTTCTATGTACCTCATGTATACTAAATATTGAAACAATATGCTCTGGTATAGAAGCTAATACAAAATTATATATAAATAAATGGAAGTCAAAGAATATTTGCTAGTCTGAAGGAAAATTTATTTAGCTTAAATCAAATCAAGAATAAAACGATGTCAAATAAAATTCTTGAATGGTGATAAAACTATTTCTTTAAAAAGTGTCAATAAAAGTGAGATTACCTCAAAATGATTAAACATCCAGTTTTTGATAATTTTTATGACTCTCAAAGTATAAGGAGACCCAATGGAAACAGAGTTAGTCTGACCTGCCGAACACATATAAGAGACAACATTTAGGGTGGGGGAGACATTAGCTCACGCCTGACAAGAGTGAACCACAGTGACATGCTGCTAGATATAAGAGAGTTGCCAGATAAACAGATGAGAATACTAGGTAACACTAAAAAGAACAATTATTTTATATATTTGTCTGTCAGAGTATACCTAGAATAATGTACAGACACAGATCTCTCATCTATTACTTTTATAAATTTCAAGCTCAGTAAGTGTATAACAAGTTTATAGAAGTCAGGTTAAAATATAAATCACTGGAGAAATAAATGCTGATTGATGAACAATGACACAGTAAGCCATAAAATATATGACATTTATAGAGTCAACCCCAAAAAATTGTAAGTTAATTTAATTTTGTTAAGAAACTTTCCTCAATATGCAGCTATTGCTGTACAATCTTTGATAACCTAGGGTGATTAAAAGTAAGGAACTGTGCAAAGATTGGCTTGTGATAAATCAAATAGTTTTGTAAATAGAGCTTCCAAAAGATCTTCATAACAAAATGCTCTGAAACATTCATCTATTTAGTCTTGTGTGTACATATATTGGTTCAATTACAAAATACAAAAACAGAGTTTTAGATGTTACAAATATCTAGTTCAACATGATTGGGTCAAGCAACACACCATGAAGTGAACAACAATCACAAGTATCAGCCAAAAGTAAAGGAGTAAAGGAAACAAACAGCTCTACTGTCCTTATCAGTAATGGTATAAACTCCATGTACTATAAGTTGATTTATTGTATCACAGCACATCAATTGTGATCAATTCAATCAAATACATAAAGAACTATTTAACTTTCAATTATTTATTTTTACTATCAATACAGGCATCAAATCTGCAATTAGAATGATAGGTTAGTCATTATATATATCTAGAGCAAAGAAAATAGAAACCTGGTAGCTAATGACAAATGTATTTAAGTAAAGTTAGTTTCTTACAGATTAAAAATATTTCAACTACCACAACAATAAAAGCATCTACATGCAATCAAATATGTTCATATATTAAAAGACTTTATGTTCAATTAATTGTATTGAAAAAGTATGCACGCAACGGTTAACATATTTTGTCAATTCTCTTAATGGTAAAACAAGACTATAAACGCCAGTCTTTTGTCAGAAAACATACATATATAAGAGGAAGCATATTGTCAATATATCTCTACTAGAAAATAGACCTTTAATCTAAACAATTATTTTTGTTTGAAAGTTGATGAGGTGTAAACTGAGATGCACATACAACACTACAAATAACAATAAGTCATATGCACACTATCTGAGATACGACTAATAGTTTGGGTGAGAGACAGTGTATTATTATTAGCACTACAACCTACAATGGGTGTACAACATGTCAGACTTTACCAATGTAAGGAGTATCCACCCAGAGAGCCTTACCTGCTGATGTTTGGACACCCAGTGTTTAAGGACATTAAGAACGCGCATGGTGGCAGCTGTGCTGATAACAGATTCTCGTTTTTTCATAACAGGTCTTGCATCTAATGTACCTGTTTGTTTGTTTTATGTCATATAGGTTTTGAGATAGTGTTATAACAGTATACAGGCAGAGACGATAACAACATTAACATTTCTGCCTTTCATTTTTCCACAGATATTACACATTCCATAAAACTATATAAGCTCTTTTAGTGCAATCTGTGTAGATTAAATATTATTTTTTTTTATATTTGAAAATATTTTAGCAAAATAATGTTTTAGTAATAAACTAGGTTTATGGACAGTGTCTACTGATATTATTATGATAATCAGATATAAATAAAATTAAGCATTCAATAAATCTAAAATTTTACATGAATATATATTGAATATATATATATATTCCCAGTATATAAATACACCATATTTCCCAGTGGGTTATCAAGTTTTTGCAAACGAATGGTAGCTGTGTGGGGTATTTAAAGTGCGGTGTATACAAATAAAATATTTTATACATAAAAATAGCATAGCAGAAACTATGGACATACCAGTGGGTCTCCCCTTTTAGTTTGCTGTGTACAGATACGACCATAGGCTCAAACTTCACATGCAAAAGTATTGCACTCTATGTATCATTTGTTGAGGGACAGATGTCTGATAAGCAACAATCTTATGTAACAGTAGATTACTGCAAGTAATGCTTTGCATATGTAAAAGTAAGTTTCCTTTCTGACCTTGTGATCTATGGGGCAGATGATGTTAAGGTCATCTGTTTCTATGGCCAACGCATAATAAGCAGGGTATCAGGTGGCCAGAATAACAACCAACCACCTTTACTTTCTCCAACTAAAGTCAGGTGCCCATTAAAGTATGGTGGACTCAGGGTTGCCTAAAAATCCTGAAATTCAAAATCCCAGTCTTCACCGAAATTTGAGCCGAGGATCCCAGGTTCAGAAGCTAAGCGCTTAACCACTAAGCCACAGCACCCCTCGCTTTGCACATGTTGGGTATAAATAGGTAGTGGTTTGTACGATTTTTTTTTTATTAATTTTGTAATTGGTGCAGGGTATATGCATGTATGGGTTACATGTATATGACGGTTATATGCTGGAAAATACGTTGTGTGTATAAATATTATATATATATAAAGGCTCTATATATATATGTATTTTTATCCATCAAACCTTCTGGAATTGCATTCTTTTAAAAAAAAACTGCTGTACAGATCATAAGTTGGCTATGGTGTTGTAAGAGATGTAGATCCTAAGTCTGGTGACAATGTAACATCCTATTAATGTGATCAGAATGACTTCAAGAAAGATAAGTTTATAATGAGTGTATACTGATTTCACGTGAGGTATGCAAAGCCTAGTGCATGCAGATAGTATGGTTTCAGTTTAAATGTACACCCTTGTACTTTCTGTTTGAAAGAAATAAAAATAAACTAATTTAAAAGACTAATTTAAAAGACAAATTTTATTAAAGGTCTAGCCTATGGATGATGAACCTCTCGTAAACAAATAATATATACACTAGTGAGTGAAACAAAAACCTACCAGTTCCTACACTCAGGTATCTAGATATTCCTTTCTGTTGCTGATCTGCACAGCTGGCTAAACCTGCAGTGGCAGCTGCAAATGCTGTTGTTGCTGCTGAGGAGCTGGATCTGTTTTGTCATTTTTAGAGAAAAAGTAGACAAAAAAATGTGTCAATTAACTTAATTGACTTAGTTATATTGCTATATTATGTATGCTAAAATATAAAAGTTTTATTAAGACAAATCTCCACAAGGATAATAAAACTGACTCAAATTTAAATAGTAAGAAATCGAGAATTTGTAAAACATTTAGATTTAATAGAAGTCAGTAGAGAATCAGGAATTTTATAGTAACAGGACACAAGTTCTTAAAGCATTTCATTTAATGAAATCATTGAAAATGATTCAGGAAAAAAAACTTTCCACTACATCCTTCGACCTAGTTAGACTACAAAATTTCTTTTTCAACACAAGAAAGTTGAAGACATTAAAAGGCATTGGTGAACATGTTCTTGTAGAATTTCATTTAACAAATCATTCCCAATGACATCAAAGGAAAAAAAAATTCCACAACATCACATGACCTAGTTAGAGTAAAGAAATGTCTTTTTCAACACGAGAAAGTTGACAAGGGTTAATAGACATAGGTGCACAAGTTCTTATAGCATTTTCATTTAAAGAATTCATTCCAAATGATGTCAAAATTTTAACAAACTTTCCACTACCTTACATGGCCTAGTTTGGCGAACAAAAAGTTTTCATTAAGTCAATAAAGGTTTAGCTACACAATAAAAAAAAGTTCTGGATTAGAAGTTAAGTGAATTTAAAAGAAATTGAATTAGACAAGATAACAGAGTTTGTGTTCTCACATGTTTCAATGAAAATCAGAAGCTAGGAACTAAAAACTATCAAAAGCCTCATTCTTGTTTCCATACTAAACAGATGTGTGGATAAAAGTGTTGCAGACCAGATTGTATTGTTTGGTCAGTAGAGAGGATGATATCACAAGGTGCAGAGACAGATTAATGTTGTTAAAAGAATCGCATTGTCATTATAATATTCCATGAAATGATTATTATGAAGATAATGTTCAATCTGAATCTGGCCAAATGTTGTGGATCACCAAACAACATTTCATCCTCACTGTATATAATTCACTACATAAAATAGCAAAGCAAGTAATAGCAATTACCATCATCATTTATTAGTCTTTACATGTAGGAAAAGACAGGTGCAAGTGTTTGTCAAGGTCCAGTACCCTACTGGTATATGCAACTTTGATGTCTATTATTTGTATGCATTTCAATTACAATTTGTAACTCTGTCAAATGAGATTATGGTTCAATAACTAGCAATAAGTCTTTTCAGGCAGGTTGACAAGCCCATCCTCAATGCATTTAAACTCAATGTTTTGATTGTCATTCTTCGATGAAAGTTTTTAAATGCTTAAAATCTAATTTTGAATAGTTTCTCTTTGTTAACATCCAGATTTTCTTTTTCAAAATTTGGATTATTAGTATCATGTAGGCAACATTTAATCCATTATATTATAAGCATTTAATCAATCCATGCAACTATCTTTTTCTTGATGTTGCTGTATATTATATTATGAACTTCCTATCTTGGACAGCTTTAGTTTAACTGTAGTGAAATGGGCTCTAGTTAGAAGAAAAAGCTGTGGTCTAGCTGTACAACGTGTAAAAGTCAATGATAACAAATATAAAAACCTTCGTTTAGATGCTCTAGAAGAGGTCACCACAGTTCCAGCTTTGGCCCTTGTAGGAGGCGAGCCATCCACTTGGGCAAAACTACTCCGAGGAGTGGACAGCATGCTTATGCTTTCAGCTTCAGCGCTCCCTCTCTTTCCTGAGACTGGAGATTAAAGTAAAATCTTAAGTGGATGAAGAATGACATTTAGTTAAAATAACAAGGAAAATAATACAATACAATCATATGAAATAGATAACATTAGTAGATCAATATAAATTGAGTCAAATGAAGTTTGTACACAAATCTACATCATCTGGTTGGGCTACAACATAAGAAACACAAAAATAAGACATTTATTCATACACAGTCTTGAAACTAAACAGTGAAACAAGACCACATGCTGTTTTTGTCATGGCTTATTCTGGAAAATTAATAGTTTTTTTTTGTGCCTGATACTTTCTGTCAAGGTTCAAACACAAAAATGTATTAAAGACAAATCAACATTTTTTCAAATATAAGACATTTTTTCTGAGTGCCTAGAAATAGAGTCCTGTGACAAACACTGAGAACATGACAGAAGTAATGCTTTCCTTTTTTTTAAAGTGATTTTCAGAATGTGTGAAACTAATTTTAAGACAATTTAAAGAAAAAATTAACAAGCATTGGAAATAAAAAGGTGAGGTGATACATATATAGGGACTGAGAGATATATTAACAGCTTTGGCCATTGAAATTCCATCAAAAAGACTCAATACTGGCATTTGCACATACACAAAAAAAGATAAAAAAATAAATTTTTTTTTTTGAATACACATTTATCAAATTATAATGCAAAGGATTTATAGAATCATTGATGTTAAGGGAATAAATTGCAATAACATTAGTTTCTTCAAACCCCTAAATAAGATAAATTAAAATACAAATAAAAAGTGTGTATCATTGGAATTTAAATATTATGAAAAAGTGAAATTTTAAAAAATCTGAAAACCAAAAATGTTTGGAAGAAAATCTTAAAAAAAAAATTGTACAAAAGTTTAATGGAATTTACACTATAAAGAACAATCAGAGACTCACATGGCCTGATCTTGATCTGTGGAGCAACTATATTAGGAGAAGAATAGCTGTAGCTAATAGGAGATGGAGCTCGACGCAATTTGGGGCTAGAGGTAGGAGAGCGTACTGGTGAAGAGGTTATGCGACCAGGTGAAGAGGCCCTCTTCTGTGTTCCTGGCAGCAAAGGAGATGGTATTCTGACTGGAGAAGACATTGGCCGAGGCTTAATGATCCGAATAGGACTGCTACTAGGAGATAGGGCTAATGCATCTAAAGTGTATGAGGTCTCCATGACACGGCTTGGTGTTGAGGGTCTCTTTGGGCTTCCACTTGCAGAGTTACCATTGAGTTTGCCCGACTTAAGTCCTAATCCTAATACTGGAACACGTTTGGGGCTTCCAAAAGGTGAAACTCGTGGAGTCACTGGGGTTTTAGGTGTGCCTGGTGTGAGCGTATCAGAGCTGACTGCGGAGGTAATCGTCCTGGGGCTGGAAGGTGAGACCAGTGACTCTGAAGATAATGAGCCGGCAAAAGTTGATGCCATTGATGGGGTCAGAAGCTGCTTATCATCATCTGTATCTACATAATCTGCACTAGACTCATCATCGAGATCAAAGTCTGAGAGAATGATCCCTGTAGGAGATCCTGACTCCTGCCTAGTTATTGAAGGAATATCGGGAATGTCCTGGTCATTGAGTGTCTCACAAGAGGCTATGGGGGCTAACAGAGCCCGTGGCTTTGGTGGCTGTAGAAAAGATGTCAGCTCCGATCTACTATCATCACTGTCAACAGATTCACCGCGTTCAACTATAAAATAAAATGAAACAAAATATAATGTATCTCTGTGCTTTGTAAAAAGAAAAGTGAAGTGTCTGGAAACAGTCTAGACAAAATCAGCTGGGCATAATCTTGGTTTAAATCCAATAAACTAACCATCAACTGAGTTTATATTCAACACATTGTACCATTAACTGAGGACCAAGACAATGTCTATCAGATATTCACAACATAATTTACTAAGCAATAGCTATTTTAAAAAAAAAGCCTTTATTTTATTGTTGCCTCCAAAGGAAAAAAAAATATACCTACTTATATATTCTCACTCGTACAAAAAATTATTTTTTTTACTTTGCTAATTAGATTATGGCAGTCGTCAAGTCTAGACTGCACTTACATGCAGAAGTTAAGAAAAATGTGTTTATACATAATTTTACAAAAAAATTTCAATGGTGAAGAATATTCTTTTAAAAAGTTTATAAAATGGTATTTACATTTTTGTGTTAAATTAGTCAGCGGGTGTTGCTGCTGAAAGGAACTTCTGGATGACTCTGTGCTGAATGATGCTCTTGGACTGCTGGTGCTGCTACTAACTGAAACATCATCATCATCCTGCCTCATGCAACCAGTGCTGATGCGACGCATTTTCTCTGCCTGGGGTTTGATCACAAAACGAGCATCCACTTCAGGAGGCTCCCCTGTGAATTCAGGTGGACTTCCAACATCTTCAGCTGTTTCCTCTTCAGTCTCCTGACAGCTTCAGAGAGAATCAATAATAGTTAGACAACAACAAACATTAAAACTGCTGCAAATATGATCATTTCAATTGGAAATTGACTGAAGCAACATCAGTAAGTTTAAATTCTTTATAAATATTTAAAAATTATATTTTTTTTTAATGATTAATAAATTCTACAACAATATCACTAATTATTTTTCAAAGATTTTTTCTCTCTTTTCAGATCTTTCAAAAAAGATCTAAAAATACAATTTTATTAGATAAAAAGATTTTAAATTGAATATGAGGACACCATCACAGGCACCTAGACTTTTGGATCATTTTATTTTTTTATTAAAAATAAAGTACCACTTTCAGATTCTGTGATACATAGGACAGATGGTGTAAAAGTCACCTATTTCTATGGCGTAGGTTAACCAGGGTGTAATGTAGCAAGCAAAAAGACCAACCACCTTTACTTTCCTAATTTCAGTTACCCATCAGAGTTGGGTGGACTCAGGGCCATCCTAAATATCTTGAAATTCAAAATCCCAGTCTTCACCAAGATGCCCTGGTTTGAAATGCACCCTATGTTTATTGCAATGGAAAATTTTATTTAAAAAACAGGACATATTTAGTTTAAAACTACAATCAAGAAAAGATTTCATTTTGTTATTATTCAGAGTAAAAGTAAAGTAAAGTTCCCCTTGTGGTCTATAGGGCAGATAATGTAAAGCTCATCTGTTTCTGTGGCCCATGGTTAGCAAGGCCAGCACAACGGCCAACTACTTTTACTTTTCCCAACTAATGTCAGGTACCCATTAGAGCTGGTTGAAATTTAAAATACCAGTCTTCACCAGGATTCAACCCCAGACCGTGGTTTGGAAGCCAAGTGCTTTACTGCTCAGCCACCATGCTCCCATTATTCAAAGTCACCCCATCAAAATGTACCTCTTTTGTAAAGCTAACACACTTACTTTGCAGCCACAGAAGTCAGACTGTTGGTCAGGTTGGCTCCACTCTCGTGATTCGCACCACCTTCATGACTCTTGTACACTTTTTTCAAGGCCTCCAGCAAAGTGTGACCTGTGGTGAACACTCTGTATGTCAGAAGGAAGGTGTTGAGGAAGTCAATGCTGAGGAACCTCAAGTCTGTCAGACGATCAAGTAGTCTTTCCACACTTGCATGACGAATCTGTAAGAGTATTATTTCAAGAAGATATTATTGTGTCCTTAGCACAATGTGAACCTAGTCCTCATTAGTACTTTTAGGTCTAAAATTTTCCCTCTCTTTAAAGGAAAGCAGGCAGAACTCTGATACCTCTTTTTTTAAAATTATGAATGCTCTCTAAATTAACTGATTTTTAAATCAAATGTTCTCTTTAGAAGAAACATCTGGATTTTATAAGTGCTCCTTCTTCCCTAAATCATTAGAGCATGGAACAGGTTGCATGAATCAGCCAGGAAAACTAACCACTCTGCAGATTGTAACTAGCTGATTAACATGCATAACTAGATTGAAAGAAGTATACATGTAGGCAGTAATTATCTTTTCCTTTGAAGTAACTTATTTCATATTTCATAGTTACCTGCGGAACTTTGCATGAGTTCAAAGTTCTGCTAAATTTAATATCAACATCATCACGAAATAGCTTTGGGTCAGACCTGAAAAAAAAAATATTTTATTTCAATAATATTCATATAAATTGTTAAAATATATGCTTTAAACTAAAACTTAATTTACATTAGTATTTAGGTTTACTGACTATTTTGATGATGTTACATCCTAATGATAAGCAAATCTTTTTTTTTTAAGAGTAAAAGATTTAGTTAGTAATATCTATCATGATAATAAAAAAAATAATAATAAAAACATCAATTTCATTTATCACAAGAAACAAATAAATATTAAAAATAATATTATTTACATTCAATATTCAAAATTAATAATATTTGGTACACTGGATATATAATTGTTTCAATAGTTGTTTTTTTTCATATATATTTAAAAGTCTATAAAAGAGTTGTTTGAAGTTATTCTTGCAACTAAAACTGGGTCACACAAAAATGGACAAATTATCCAGCATCCAATAGAAATACAATTGTATCGACAAACATCCAGTGATTTCGTTGTTTCCAATGAATGAACTAAGAGACAGACAAAATGATGTCAAACTATTTTCAAAACACTGGAGAGGTCATTGCTTCCTTGGCATGAAAAGCAAAAATAAAATTGAAAGAACAATACAAAATTTCATGATGAAATAAATATTGACGTGTTTATAAAATAACAAAATAGAAGTATTTCAACTGATAATACAGATCTAGTAGACATCTTGTGCATTAACACTGGGTTAAGTGCAAGGTAGGTAAGTATTGAAAATTGAATGTAAGTCTTTTTTTTAATCAGACATTTGCATTTAAAACTTGTTATGTACATACTTGTTAGATTAGAATTTGATCAGCACTTGGTATGCCTTATTGTGTAAACAGTTGCACCTATCCATTATATATTTTAAAATGAAAAAAATACAATCAAATCCAAAACCATTCAGCAGAGATCTGTGATAACTTTCCTACATAACTAATACATTTTGTGTTCGTAAATTGCATTTTGTTTCTCTCTTACTTTGTCCTTAGTAAATACAATCATTTTTAGCTTTTGAAAGCATTTCATTTTTTTTTCTTTATTAATCACAATTATCATATAGCCTTTGAGAAAGCAATCTCAAGTTTAGGTACCTCCTAACAATGTTCTCTAAAGCTCATTAACTGTTTTGACATTGTAAAAACTTATCAATATATGGCTACACAATAGGGTGAGAGTGTTTATGTTTTATTGTAAGCAGCTATTCCCAACAAAAAGTCATGCAATATCATTTCAATTCAAACTAAAGCTAATGCTTGGCAATCAGATGTACTTGAAAGATACATAAAGTAACTATTTTCTAACACATTTTGTATGATGACTTTGCATTAGATTAATAATATTTATTCAAAATTTATTGTACTGTAAAATGAATGCTAGGATAATTATAGGCCTACAGAATATATGTTTTATATCCTTGAAAAACAAAAAGGCACTACCATTTATTTTTTAAAAAGTAAATAATAAAAAAATATAAAAAACTGGTGGAATTTGATAGCAAGGGAAATGAAAATTTTCTCTTAACAAAAATATAAATTCAAGTAGTCCAGAAAGTTTAAATAAATAATGTGTTAATTATACATGATTTCAAAAAAATGATAATTACAGAAATATTAGTCTTTGTGGAAAACATCAAAATGTACTATATCTAATTTATAAAGATATTAAATAGGATAAGGGACTGTAGAGAAACCTGTAGATAGCAAACAAAAATCTAACTAGAAACAAACAAACAAACAGTACAAAGAGTTTATATGTTTGAAAAGATTTTGTTTTGAGTGAAAAGAAAGTAGAGGGCTGGAGGCTGAGTGGTAAAGTGCTTGACTTCTGAACCTAGGGGTCTTGGATTTGAATCTTGGATTTGAATCCTGGTTAAAACTGGGATTTTAATTTCGGGGTGCCTCTAATTTATTCAGCTCTAACAGATACCTGACATTAGTTTGGGAAAAATAAAGGAAGTTGGTATAAATGCGCTGGCCATATGACCTTTACATCACCAGGCCCATAGATTGAAGGTTTGAAAGGGAACTTTCTTTTTTTACTTTTACAAAGAAGTATTGTAACTTCAATTTGTAATCTAATGAACATTGAAATATGAATTCTAAACTGAGTTGTTGTTGCCAACCAAAAACTAAGACATAACCAAATAAATATTTGTATTACTTTTGACCTAATCTTGCAATCTGAAAGTATCTGAAACACTTTCATGATAGTTGAGACTGCTTCAATTAAACAGTTGCTAATAATACTTCCCACACCCCCACCAGGACAAGTAGATGACTATTGGAACATAATATGTTTGCATCAGTTCATTATAATACTGCTCTCTAAATGACATTGAAGTGTAGATTTTATCAAATATTTTATCACTGGGCTCAATTTTTTTTTCAGCTTTAAAAGTTTTGGTGAATTTTCAGGTCTGGCAAGTATGATTAGAGTATAGAGCATTTTGCAAAAGAAATAAAACAAAATAAAAGAAATATGTTGCCACTAGCTTTAGAATATAACATGTTGGCTAAGGAAACAAAGACAACTATAATAACGCATGCATATAGAGGGTCACTTTATTGAAATTGAGATTGAAGAACAAAATTTTGTTTTGAATAATGAGCATCTGCTTAGACTTAAGAAATCATAAACAATTCCAATTTTCATAAGAACAAGCTGAGCACACCAAACTTACCATATCTGTGTACTGTGAATATATCTGTGACACAATAATGTAGACAACTTAAGTTTTCTATCCTGGACAAGACCAATCAAGTCAAACTCTGAACCAACTGTTTCTATCTTCCTCCCATAAAATAAATATATGTCCTAATCAAGATGTTTGTTGAGATCCTTGATTGTCTTCAAATTCTTTACATTTGATATAAATAGTACCTAGTTGAGTCATTTGTATGCATAGTCCTAAGTCAAATTACGGATGGAATGAAGTAGCTGCCAAATGTTCCACCGAAATTGGACTATCATATTGAGATCATTAGTAAGAAATGCTTTACATTTGTGTTTCAATGTTCCCATTTCAACATAAAGCATTGCAATGTTGGTATTATATTTTTTTACTATACAAATTTAATTATTTTAAGAGGTAATTAAGTTTGATTCTACTGTTTCTTAATTTAATGGCTGATATAACTACCTGTAGCTTATTTATTTATTTTTTTAAACCATTCTCAATGATTCAGAGACAATGTTGAGAATTAAAGTATCATAGTACAGTGAAGTAAGGAAAAAGACAAGAAAACCAAAGTAAAGAGATGTAAAGAGAAGTAAGAAGTAAAGAACAGTAAAGCCAAATAAAGGAATAAAAGAAGGAAAAGAAAGTCAAGAGAGAGATAAAAAAAAATGAAGTAGAGACAAAATAGGCCAAACAAATAGAAGGGAAACAAAAACAGACATTTCTGATCAAGACATTTAAAAATCAATATTTTACTTCACTTAGTTTTATTTGTATTTAGTGTAAGCTATTAGGGGCAAGGTATGTAGATTTACAATAGTAGTGCCACTTCAAGTTTACAATAGTCTAATTGTGATGTACTCCAGCCAATTTGCTAACACACCAAGAAACAACAAATTGTAGCAGTGTCAAGTCAGCACAAGTTAGAGTACAAAGGAAACATTTATGTTTAGACCACTGTACAAAGGGAAACAAAGAGGCCATGAATAGCTAAGCTTCTTCGTGGGTAAAAAGTTACTGTATGACCCAAACATCCACTAATCAATAAGATCTACTTTTAAGCTTTGGTAACAAGACACAATGAGAATGTCACAAACTGACCTGACAGACTGGGGCATCGTCACAGAAGATGATTCGCTCATCGAGCTGTTCAGCAAGTCACTGTAGTGCAAATTTTCAATGCACTGAAAGAAAAGACAAATGAAGTAACAAGATTTGTATGTTCACTGTAACTTTTAAATGAATATTTTACAGTTTAGATTTGGTCTAATTTGAAATGATTCTTTATCTAATTAGCTCTGTAACATTTAGAGAATGTATGTCCTTATGTATTAACTTTAAATATCATTAGCAAAAAGAACAAAAGAATAAACTGATTTTTTAAAAAATGTGTAAGTTATTTAATTAACTTTGCTGTAAATGTACATATCTACAAAACCATGTCATACAAGCTCTGCAAAGCTCAGACTGCAATGAATATGGTATAATTAAAAACATCATTAAGTATAATATTTGATTTCCTTCTAGAAGCAAACATTTTAGGATACAACTTGGTTTTTGAAGATGTGACCAAATTAAGGGCTAAATATCACTGTTTTTGAAGATGTGACCAAATTAAGGGGTTAAATATCATTGTTGATGTCTTGTTCAGTGACGTTATTTTTAAGTTTTAACATTTAACAAGGTATTTTTTCAATTCAAAATGTACTAATACAACACAAAATTGTATTTCTTTTTATGTAATAATTCTTTTGAGTTTATTGTCAAAATTATATGAATAATCCTTTTATCTGAAATCATCACAAATTATATATTAAAAAATTGTTACTGAAACTTCTCTAACCTGACTTATGTCACTGCACCAAGCTGCCTTTTCATGGAGAGTACTGGCCACTAGTGTAATGGTCACTGGGGGCCCACTCTTGGAATCAACAATCAATCTAAAATCAAGGCCATTGTAGTCTGCCTTGGACTCTTTCTCACTCAGGCCTTGCAAAGGAAGAAGATTAGCTGCAGAAGTCTGACTTCCAAGGCTTATGTTAGAATCTAATGAAGATGCTGAAATCAAGTTTGTTTGTTAGTTAGTGAAGAGTGAAATGGGAATGCACTCAACTGATCATGTTATTACAAATAAAATAGTTCAATGTTCATTGTATTTGAAGAGATTAAACATTCACAAAACAGATATGTGAAACAAATGTCACAGCTAGTTTTCACAATAATACTCTAGTATAAACAACATTTTATTGAAGCTGTAAATATTGCAAGTGGATTAGACACCAACTAGATATGGGTCACAACATGGCTATCTCATCAACAAACACCACAGTACCAACATTTTATTCAAACAATTGTAGGCTACCTTAAACCTATTTTAACTTTTTTTTTTTTTTTTTTTTTGTAAGTATTGAATGAAGAGGTAATAATTTCTATTGCTATATATCATAAGACAATACACTTAGATCATACATACATTTGTAAATACAAACAGTGGAGTGATAACATAATATTTGCATATTCGCTATTTACATTTTTTTTTTCTTTCTTTTTTTTTTTAACCATAATGTTGCAGATTAAAGACATTTAAATCTATAATATTGCTTTTCTTGTAAAGTATATTCTCAAAGTGTTACCTAAAATTATGCATGTTTTTTTTTTTAAATAATTAATATTATGTGTGATATCTTATTACTTTCGACTGATTTCCTAATATATAAAAAAATTAAAATGCAAATAAAACTTTATGCAACTAAAAGATGCTACAAATTATTCAAAAAGAAAACTATATTGAAATTTCAGTCAGGCCTATGTGTTTCTTCAAAAAACAAATAACTTAATATTTTTAAACAGAAAAAAAGGTTTGAAAACCAAGGATGCTAATAATGTTAAAGAGAGCTCAAGCGCTATAAGTGATCTGGACATATACAATTAAAAATATAAACTAAGCTCTAGGTCTCTGTTCTAGATTTAGGCTCAGAGTCTATTTTTGAATTAAAACTAAAAAATGGTAGTAAAGGAGAGGACATTAGGATTCTCAAAGGCTTTGGAAACACACAAAATATTAAATACATTTACATGTCCATCTAATTACTTTTGTTCTTGATCATTTCATATTAGGATGTCAATCTGTTCTATTAATTTGAAAACAAATAGTTGAAAAAGTTATTGTTTAAATACATTTTATTTCTCAACCAAGCAAGACAGCTTGTGAAATAGTTTTTAAAAAAAACAACTTAAACTTTTAAACAATGTCAATGTATTAATTCATTCCCCAAATTATAAAATCAATTAGAAAAAGCTTCTAATGCTAGATATTAAACCGGATTCAATCTAATCTTTCATTAAATTCTGCCACAAAAAATTAGAACAAGATAATTTATGATTGTTAATAACAGTTTGTAGCAGTATGAAAAATAATTTCTTAGGATGACAACACCAAACGTGTAAAATACAAAAATAACTTCCACTTGATAATATTTTTACTTTTCTAGGAGCATATTCAAATGCCAACTACTTTTAAGGTATGTAACAAATTGTCTGCTTGCATACAATGACCACTACTACATCAGATTTAGGACGAGCATGTCTCTAGACATAAGTACTAAGCTGACAATGACTCATATAATGAGTACCTAGGTCCAGCAACTGAGAGCTTTTCAAGATCCAGGAGTAGGTGCCAATGTTATCCAGAGAAGCTGGAACTGAAATGTGAAGTGTTCAAACTTCTAGGTCTGTGTCATACAAACTAGAGTGCATTCAATAAACACACACTGGTTCTTCACATAAGAAAAAAATAGCTTTCTTGCTGCTTGAAATTTATAATAATAATGATAATAATAATAATGATAATAAGGGTTGTCTTCAAGTCTGAAACTTTGTCAACACATTAATACATTTGGAGACTGCCTAGGATAAAAAAAAAAAGAAATTTACTATTAAGAAAACAGTGTTAAAGTCTTTTATCTTAATATTAATTATGATTTGAGTGTCTAAACTGTTTTAAAACAAAGTCACCTATACATTCAATTAGGCAACATTTTGACTGACTAATGACTCCAATACATAAATGTAGAAGTTTTTTTCTTCCAATTAACAATATTTGTAGCCCAAATAATCAAACAAGTGTAAAAATAATCAAACACTTAACTAGTTTAATTATCACACTTTGAACCTATTTTTTGTTTTCATCTACGTACTAGCCAGTAAAAGGACAAATGTATTTCTTATGAAAAATGAACCATTGCATGTGAACAGATTTAAAGAACATTTCCATTTTTCGTTTGTATCAAATAATTAAGTGGGTTGTAAGTTATTATGTTTTAAGCTATTTCATAAGTATATATAGGTTAATGTGTCTATATTATGAAAATAAATAGTGTTTATATATGTAGTAAATTATGTAACAAATCAGTCCTGAATTATGAAGCTCATTATTACTTATGTATGCAAGTTATTTGATTATGTATGTAGATTATTAATCATTATGTATGAAGAATATTAGTAATTGTGTATGTAGATTATTATGGATTATGTACGCATGTTATTTGTAATTATGTTTGCAGATTATTTGCAATTATTTTAGCAGGTTATTAGTGATCATGTATGCAGATTATTTGTAATTATGTTTGCAGGTTATTTGTAATAATGATTGCAAGGTTATTTATGATTATGTATTCAAGTTTCCTTGTGATTATGTGTGGTTCCATATATTGGCTGTGTATCCTTGTGATACAAGGATGAACTATTTCATGCTAATGATTACTATTTGAAGGCTGTGCTTGCTAGGGGATCGTGGCAGCTGGAAAATTTGTGCATAAATTTGAAATCCATAGGAAAACTATCACCAGAGACTACAATAGAATACAAGAGAAACTTAATCGACCCAGTAGCTGTATCAGGTGTGACAAAATGAGCAATAAGTATTTGGTCAAATTTGAAGTGTGTTAATTTAGAAACAGGATCTAAAAAAGAAAGATGCTCTTTTCTTATAAATTACATCAAAAAAGAAGAAAAGACTCTTACATAATAACAAAACAACAATGATGGTGAGTGTTAATTTTGACTAGCAAACTTTGTCTTTTAGACATCAACATACTTTCTAATGTTTCAGTAAGGACATACAATATACACAGTTGTTTTTTTCTACATGTATGAGTCTAAACAGATAATATATAAATCTAAATTCTTCTAAATCCTCTTTGAGCTTACAGTTTAAAAGATGTTTTTGAAGTGTGATTAGACAAACAGTTTTATCAACCACAGAATTCATTAAAAATTTTGAAAAAAATAATTGAGATAACTAGAAATGCACATCATTTTATATATAAAGTTGAAACGGAAAGCCATATATACGGTCAAATAGTTACAATTGAATAAGAGGGTTTTACAGGAAAAAAATGAGATTTTAAAAAAAAAAGGGTAAGATTGTATTTACTTACTTTCTTCATCAAAAAAGAATATATCCGAGTTGGGATCTTCTATTAGTGTGCAGTCCAACAATACAATTTTTCCAATGTGCTTAAAAAATATAACAAATTCTGATCAATTATATTTTAATCCGAGTTGGGATCTTCTATTAGTGTGCAGTCCAACAATACAATTTTTCCAATGTGCTTAAAAAATATAACAAATTCTGGTCAATTATATTTTAATTTATGCAACAAACATGAACATTCTAAATATATATAAATCATGTAATTTAAAATTAAAGTCTGTAGTTTTCTTGCATTTCTGAGTCAGCAATAATTTCTTTCACACAATTTTTATCTAGTGCTCCATTCCATGGCTGCACTAAACTTATTAGCATGCCTTCACATCATGGACATCAACAGTTAGGTTGTATTTTTTAGAGTGAGCAGTCTTTTGCTTAAATTTTTCAGTAGAATATTTTTCAATACTAATTTTAATTTACATTAATGATTTAACTAATTGCATTATTTCAGGAACAAAAGTCAGATTATTTGCAGACAACTGCATAATATATAGAGCAAAAAAACAACACAAGATACTGAAATTTTACAAAAACAAATTAGATGAATTACAGAAATGGTAATCAAATTAGAGCATGTCTTTCCAGACAGAAAAATGCCAGTTATTAATTGAGTAACAAAAAAATTTAAACCAAATAAATTCCACTTATCTTATTCCTTGTAAACCAGTGACAGACTAAAAATGCAAAATACCTAGATGTTATAATAAATGAAAAATGATATGGAATCCCCATATTGTTGAAACTATTAAAAAATCAAACAAAGCATTAGGGTTTATTAAAAGAAATTTCTACAAATCAAATAAGAACATAAAACTAAAATGTTATTTAATCTTGGTTAGAGCAATAATAGAATATGCATCCTCTGATACCCCTCAACTCAAGAAAACATAAGGCAACTAGAACAGATACAAAATAGAGCAGTGAGATTCATAACAAATGAATATTCACGTTTAATTACATTGACACCTTTAGTAAAATCACTAAATTTAGAAACCCTTCAAGATGGAATGGGTTGCTTGGGTCATCCAGGAAAACCATTGACTTGGCAAAATTTAAGTCAATTGTAAACACGCTTGACTTGATTGACCTAGAAACACGTGCAGGGCATAATTATCTTCTTTGTACAAGCAGGGCATAATTATCTTCTTTGTACAAGTAACGTCTGTATTTCATAAGATAAGATGCTGAAGTTAAAAGCTATGCTTCTACTGTTAATAAAAGATAATTCATTTTGGTTTGAAAACAAATATGTTCCCATTTTATTCAAGTTCTGTATTTAGATAATTAACACACCTACACCTACGATAATGCTTTGTTTGATTTTTTAATAGTTTCAACAATATGGGGATTCCATATCATTTTTCATTTATTAAACACATCTTCTTTGTACAAGTAACGTCTGTATTTCATAAGATAAGATGCTGAAGTTAAAAGCTATGCTTCTACTGTTAATAAAAGATAATTCATTTTGGTTTGAAAACAAATATGTTCCCATTTTATTCAAGTTCTGTATTTAGATAATTAACACACCTACACATGTTTATTTGTAAGAGTTGTTTGGAGCTACAACCCAATGACTAAGTAGTCAACACTGATCACTGTAGAAAATATCAAATTATGTTTGTAAGGCTAAATCAAAGGTTATCTTGACAAGCTAATAGTACCTAATTCCTACAGAAAGATTTAGATTTTTATATCAAAAAGGGAGGTTTTATCGTGGAAATCATCTGTTGGGGGGTTTTAAAGTAAAAAATCTCTGGAGTTATTTTTTTATCAAATTCAAAACCCCCTTATCTACGCTCATAGAATTTGGTGACTGTAGTTTGCTTTAGAATAATATTGAAAAAACGTTTTCAACATCAAAACTCTCTGTATGGGAATTTAAAACTCAAAACCATGTGGAGGAGTTTTAAACTTTAAAAAAAAAACCCTCTGGAGGGGGGTTTAAACTCAAAACCCCTTTTGGCTTAGCTATGCTCATAGAATTTTGAGTGTGTAATTTGCTTTTTTCTATATTAAAGAGGTATTTTTAAGCTTTAAACCCCACTGAAGGGGGGTTTAAACTCAAAACGCCCTTTAGCTACGCTCATAGAATTTTGAGTTTTTAATTTGCTTTTTTTTTTATATTGAAGAAGTATTTTTTAGCTTCAAAACCCACTGGAGGGGGGTTTAAAGTCGAAACCCCCTTTTCCTACGCTCATATAATTTTGAGGGTAATTTGGGTTTTTTTTTTTTTTTAAGTAGAAGTGGTATTTTTTAGCTTCATACCCCGCTGAAGGGGAATTTCAACTCAAAAGACCCTTTGCTACACTCATTGAGTTTTTGGTTTTAAGCTGCAAACCCTGCTGGAGGGGGTTTTAAACACAAAACCCCTCTTGGCTACGCTCATAGAATCAAGTGACTGATGTATGGTTAGTCTTATCTTGAAAAGGGGGTTTTATCGTAGATTTCGGAGGGGGTTTTAAAATCAAGTAGTTCTTTTTGATTTTTTGATTCATTAAAAAAAAACAATAAAATTTGATAGTAATAACACTATAAAAATCGGGCAAGGCTAACTAGTCCAGCTTTATTTTTTTTTAGATGTAAGTCATTTGCAAGTAATTACATAAGAACCTTTCAGTGTCCTAACTTATCTTACCATTACACCTTTGAACTGTATTGTTGCTTAAAGGAATATTTTTCCTGATATCAGATATAGGATTGTGTAAAACAGGTTGTAAACCCTCCTCAATGGCTGGCAAAGTTATTTTTTTTTTGCCTACAGTGTGCAGTTTTCTAGAGTTTGATAAAGTAAAATATTTTGAAATGCCCACAAACCTCTTCTCTTTTGTGATGTTTAATCAAACTTTTTTTCTACTCTGGGTCAATTCTGAACTTGAAGTGATCCAAAGTATTTCAAATCTGAATCTATTTTATCATGTTGGCGTTGTCTCAAATGGCTGCCTGGTCGTGCGGTTTGCGCCCTGGACTATCGTTCAGATTTATCGATGGTCCAGGGTTCAAACCATGCCCGCTCCCATCCCCCGTCGTCCTGCGGGTGGTTTGAACTATGAAGTAATTATCTTCAACTCTGAAGGAACATCCGAAACATGTAAAACAAAACAAATGATGTTCCAGATTCAATGGTTTCATAGCAAGCGACATAATTTTAAACTTTATTGCATAAAAAGCACAAATGTATTTGCTTGTTTCACAAGGACGAAATGAAGCCAAATTTCTAATAACCAACACTGGACTTTGTACTGTTCTTTTTAGACTAGGCCATGTACAATATTACTTTCATATAGACAAAATTAACCTATTTAAAAAAAGATGTTAAAATTTCAAAATAAAATCATTCGACTAACATAGTTACAATTCAAATGATTAGCTAAGGCGCAAATCATTAATGGGAAATGAAATTTAAAGTCTTGACATACTTAAATGCGATCCACTATCATAGACCCCCATTTACAGGTCATAGACCCCAATTTATTTTTTCACTTCCGTAGACCCCCTGGAAGTCCTCGTAGACCCCTGGGGGTCTAATATAGACCACTTTGGGAATCACTGGTTTAGTATTTAAATCTCTCCTAAAATAAACAAAGTCAAAGCAAAAAATCAGTCACTAAATTCCGCCCACCCCCAGCGGGCGGGGGGGGATTATATTTCGGCCCGGGGGGGGGGGGTTGAACCTAAACCCCCACCCCTAGCTACGCTCATGACACTGATCCACTAACGTGTATTCATTAGAATTACTTTAAATATCTTGTCTTATAAAGTTATAGATAACAGACGTGACTTCAAAAGAGAAGCAACAACATTTCAACAAAGTAAATCAAATAAGCCTAAGCATGCATCTATGGTTACATTTTTTCTTGTCAGGTTTTTTGTTTGTTTGTTGTTTTTTTAAAGGAAAAAAGGAAGTATTGAAGTATCTCTCTAGGTTTGGAAGAACTAGTCTAGACTAAACAATCACCGTCTGCCGAAACTGGGAGAAGTACAAATCACAATTTATTTATATCGTCCAAGCTGGCCACTGGCACAACCAAGTGAGTGTTGACTGCTAAGAAAGGCCTCAATCAATAGCTTGATGCTATGCTATTATGACACAGACGTCAATAAGTGATAGGGTCTAGACCTGATCAGAAAATAGTTCAAACCAGAAATGTGATGAGATTAATCAAGTCGAGCACTATTTAGACTTGTTCATTAGCAGTATGTTCTACTACTTATAATAGTGTCCCGCATGATAACTTTATGATTTAATTTATATTTACCACTGCTGGCAAAAATAATTTTGGTTCAAGATCCTGACACTTTGAGAACATAACAGATATTTTTTAAAAAGGGGTTAAAACGCAAAGTAATCGAAATGTGTTTTGAACAGTTTGATTTTAATAATCTTAAATACAGTGAAGCAAGTTTGTCTGAACTCAATGGGGAGCGAGTTCCAAACCTTTGGTCCAGTACTAAAACTACCCACAAACAAAGTTTTGAGAGTAAAAAACGCTGCACAGCTACAGGCCTAAGTCAGTGGCCGTGCAAGGCTCTAGGTGGTACACATGAAGGATCGTCACATACGTTAGAACGGCATTTTATAATTGTAACTGCATAGATGAACTGATGACCAAGAGTAGCTCAAACTAAGAAAAACAACAGCGTGTCTAAATAATCTAATCTAAGTATTAGCCTTAACTAATTCTACAATCTATTCTTTTCCTCCAAGTCCAGTGACGTAAGTCTAGGCCTAGGAATTTCGTCTATTTTTGCGAAGATCATAGCTAAACTAAAATGAAGAGTCTAAAGAATGAAAACTATATATTTTGTGTAGAAATAAGCTTATTTAAGTTGATGTCGTTTTAACAAATATCTTTACAGAATATTCAAACAAAATTGTGTCTAATTATCTCCGTACCTTGAACGTAAATGTAAGAATGAAGCCTGGAAAAATGTAGAGCATCTTTTAAGCAGACGGCAAAACGTTCTTAAAGACATTTGATAATCAACCAGTCCACAATTTACTTTGACATTATTTCTCATCACATAAAACTATATATTTATTATTTTGCATCAATGACATTATTCTAAACTCAGAATGTTGTGACGCCAAGGATTATTCTAAACTCACAACGTTGTGACGCCACGGATTATTCTAAACCACTTCTAGCAGTACTAGAAAATAAGCGATGGACGTCATCCCAGTTTGTTTTCGGTGCAAAGTTCAATGGTTCGTATCGGAATACCAAAGACCAGACGTCTTTATTATGAGCACGATACAGGCGATAATGAAATTGAATTTCATAATAACATTTTTAGCATTTGTGATGTAAATGTGACAGACTGACTGACCGACAGGCAAACTTTTTGCTTACGGAGGCCGATAAAAACATAATTTTATTACTATCAAACTGTTTAACTAATTGATTATTGGTTTTAAGATGAGGAAACACCTGTTTTCAGTGTTGCAATAATTCTCAATAGGAAAGATTGTCAAGTGAATACAGAAAATCAAAGTTTAATCACTTAGATCTCTTTTAAATTTCTAATACTAACAATGACAACTAGTTTTAGATGTAGCTACAGTAAGAATGTTGACAAAAACCTTCAACTGACGACGTGAAACAAGCAAGACATTCCTGGACATCTTGTTGTATGCCTAGAGTTTAACAATTTTACATAAATATGGTTTTACATTGCTTTTATCTCACTATGTAACATATAGCTCCATACAACGGAGGAAAACAGATGCGTCCAAATGAATCACTTGTTTCGGTATTTTCGCGAGTCCGGACAGAATCTGGTGTGGCTAAACAAGCTGATACTCGAGCGGCAGAGCTTGCCACAGTTCGTGCATGTGAATGCATCGTTTTTTTTTTTTAGGGTTCTCTGCTAGGGCAGCTTTCATTCTCTTGCTTTTGTCTGAAGCAGCTTCCTTCCTTTTACTCTCGCCGAGGATCGTACCAACACGCACAGTTTGCCTCCATGCTGTCCCATCTTTCCTGCGATTGCCACCAACATACTTTCACTGATGCATGAAGTTCTCAGATCTCGCTTGCTGACTATGTAAGTTAATCTATATTACTAAGCATGATACAGAGTCAGAAGGTCTATGTGGCTGAACTAACAATGCTTAGCACTTCAAGTCTACATGTCCTATATATTGGAAGTCAAGGGCAGCATCATGACAAGAAGAGTGATTTGTCCCTGTTGTTCAGAGACGCACTGTCTGTAGCATCATAGTCAGCGAATACATTAAGTACAGTCTAGATTCGGACAAAATACTCGGCCAAGGGTACGATGGCTGCCCCGTGATGGCTGACATTCAGCATTCGTTCAGGCAAGGATTCGTGAAAAATATCCTAAAGCAGCCTTTTTCGCCAGCTTTCGCGACCAGAAGCAATTCATTAGTAAATTTATTGACAGTTTCCTAGCCAGGGTTAACTTTTGCAGTTATGTTTCATCGACTGTATGGATATAGGCCTTTTCTCTCTCTCTCTCTCTCTCTCTCTCATTATATATATATATATTTCTTTTCTACATTCGCGCTTTTTTTCTTACACAGCTCTCTCTCCCAACTCATAGACCGGAAGACATTTGCCCTCATTATTTGTAAATCTATATCATATGTCATAGGAAGGCACATAACAGGGTTTGATTACATTGACCTACAGCCCTGTCGTATCCTCCAATCGAGGTGTGCATACAGTTCTATCGACTAGTCTAGGCAGAGATTACAGAAAGTAGGCGAGTGTACTTGGTTCTAAATCGTGCTCAAGTCACGTGCTATTCCAAAGACATTCTTGACATTAAGTAAGAACATCCCTTAGACTATTCTTCTTATCTTACACATTACAGACGGTCCTTAAAAAAAAAAAAAAGATAATTACATCCTACGCAAATCCATGTGTTAATTTAGTCATGCTTGCCTATTTGAGACTTAAACTAGGCTAAGTCATTGGTTTTCGTAATTGATTCCAACCCATTCCAAGCTCTAATGACACTATGGGAAAAGGAGCACTTGTACAAATTAGCCATAGCATATGTCTACATTTTTTTGTGCTTTTCTTTCTGATTAGGTTTTGTTTATGTAGGTTATAGATCAGTGTATAATATAATACCGCTGTAAATGGCAGACCTACAAAAGCTTACTTAACATTTTTGTAGTGAGATATTATCATTAACTACAATGTTCAATAGGTTACTAATGAAATACAAATAATGATGTTATATGGGTTACTACTTGAAAAGAACGAAAATAAATAGTGTGTTCACCATCTAAAATAAAAATTTAAAAGAAACTTGCCCAATGAAAAACTAAAATGACAAACCAAAATAAAATATATTAATTAAAGTGGCCAATTACAAACACACAATCACATACACACACTTCAATGCTTGGCCACACTGAAATCTCGAGCTCGGCCAACACACCATTGAACTGTCAACACATTCTTTCAACTGTGAGTATGAATGTGTGTTTTTGTCTTTCATTCTAACACACAGCACGGTCAGGAGTATTTAATAACAAAACAAGAAAATAAACGGAAGATAGTTGAGCACGTTTATTTAGTCTGTATTTTTGTGTGTGTTCAGCCAATGAAAGTAATGTGCTAAATTGGATTGTGTTTACTACTAGATCTAGACCTACACATGTGAAAACTAGGCGCGACGGAACAGTCGATCGGCAGACGATAATGCCGCTATTGAACCGAAAAGGACACAGACAAAACACACACACATTGAAAGCGGACGAGATTTGTATTTTGTTCATTACCTTAGCTAGATGCAGTCGTCCGTTGGAGGCCCTGGTCGTGAGTAGGATGTGATTTGTGAACAGAAATACTTGACGGACCACTTCCTTTTTGCTTTCCTTGAAGGAGGAACTGAAAGATCCTAAGCGACCTCGGTTTGACTTGCCTTTTTCATTCAGGATCTGAAGCAACGGACCTGCATACAGAATTCAACATGTCAAAAGGGAGCACTAAATAAATGGGGGTTGTGTGTGTGTGTGGGGGGGGGGGGGTTGGATGGCAGGACCTCATGAGACATGGACAGAAGGGATAAGCCTGGTCATTAATTTTGTTACATCCGTAGGAGAGTTTAAATCACATCCTGGAGATTAGTATCCATTCATATATTACAATTTACGTTTACCGAGAGATAACAAGAGACTTAGAAATAATACAAGAGATAATAAGCCCCCCTCCCTCTCTCAGCCATCCTTGGATCACTTAACTGTGTGACGCAGGACTATGATGGCGCGCTAGCCTGACTACAAGGGAGATCCAGGCGACTTGCAAGTGCCTTGATAGTGTTTTATTTACACTAAGCTATCCTTTCCACTGAAGCCTAAGCCATATCAAAATCAAAACACAAGACACGAAATACACAGCACTGCACACATTAATCCACATTCCATTTTTTTTTCTTTGAAGAATAAAAATCACAAAAAGGGGACACAATCAGACCCTAACACATTAATTAAACTCCTTTTTTAAAAAAAATAAGAAAAAAAATCACATGCTTAGAAGCACTGTGAGCATTCCAGTTATCTCGCCTGACATGTTTAACAAATGATGCACTTGTTAGTTGATAACAGTCGCAAATAAATAAATAACTTACGCACAAGCTACTTAAGGGAAAAAGAATCTTGAGGGCAGAATCCAAACTTAAAAAAAAAAAAAAAAAAAAAAGAACAGAAAAAATGTCACAAAAGGCGTAGACGACGTGCCAGCCGGTGACGACCCATTGAGTCTACGTGCTAGCCAGCAGACGATCAGCTAGACACGCCAGCCAGTGACGCCACTGAAAGGCGAGGGACGAATTATTGATGAGTTTGGGTGCTGGTCGCCTAGCTCGTGCGGAGACCTGCTCACCCAGGTTGGAGGCAAGCCGGTGTGTTTAGTGAGCACAGCTTGAGACTCGCCGTGTTTAGCCTCTATCAAGCCATGAGGGCAGTTCTATTTTTAACTGTACACTAAAACGAATCAAATATTTAAACGCACAAGTGTTTTCAAGTGTTCACCGAGTCCAGTTTTGATTGCATACTTTTTAGTGTTCAATTTCTGACAAGATCTTTGAAAAGTACACGAGTTCCTTAGAAAATAAAAAACAATAAAAATTTGATATAAAATAGGCATAAGTAATGATCAAATAAAAATTGGCTTGATGTAGATCCAAAGATAAAAAAAACGATGAATCGATGTAGTGTCAACAAACATTTCAAGAGAAATTTTGATCACTTTTATTGTCTGATACCGCAAGTCCCTAATGACGCGCCTGCATTGTCCAACAGGAAGTGATGAGACCACTACGAAAATGATGAACTTGAGATATATCTTTGCTTATAAAACGCACACATATAAAATCAGCCAGAGATTATCCTGCATATAGGCTCCGTCTACTGGCGTTGCTTAACCCTAACTCTACAATGTTGCATAAGGTTGGACGCTGCTTCAGCACATTAGTTCCTAGCACAGTGTTTCACAAACCTTTTACTAAACGGAACACTTCGAACATTCTGAGTATTTAGCGGAACACTTTGTTTTTTTGTTTTTTTAGAGAGATCAATTCACGTAAGGCCTTATACGTTAATTATTCCAGTTGTTCCTGGAACATCTATCCAGGCCTTGCGAGACACTAGGGTTTCACGGAACACAGTTTGGGAAACACTGTCCTAGATTTCAAGAGATGGTGAAAACAATTATGTGCCATTGCAGTTCTAACTTTTCAGGAAATAGGTTCATGTGTGACATTAATGTCAGCAAATCGGGAGATAAGGTTTAATATTTATAGCTCATTTAATAAGCACATTTGACTAAATCCTTAGACAGCTTTTAAAGAAAACTCAGCATGACAGACTGATTGGATTGCAGAAAAGAGACTAGATATGGAGCCGTCAAGTCAGGACAGGCAAGTCAACTGAATGGAACCAAATGCAGCTAATTAACAAACAAAGTATAAAAATAGTTTTTTTTTTAAACAAAGCTTATCGAAGAGAAGAAACTCCACATTTATAGCTTTAAATAGTGTATAATTTATTTCCTTTTCTCGATATCAAACAAAATAATTAATTTACTGATTGGTTAACATTTTAATAGATTCATGGTTTGTAAGGTACAATAAATATTTTGCGGAAATTTTAAACTTTATTCGAGAATGGATGTGGGAGAAATAACGTGTACAGTTATCTAAGGGACAAAACCCCACACATTTAGCCATATTGCTTGATAATGGAGGATTAATTTCTTTTGTTATATCAAAAAAAATTGTTAATTAGTATTAATGGACTAATTGATTACTTATCTTTTACTAATTCATGTTTTGTAAAGTACAATAAATAGTTCTGTAAAGTTTCAACTTGATTCGAGAATGGGTGTGGGAGAAAGAACGTGTTCAATATTTTAACCAGACAGACAGCAGAGTGAGTTGATATTAGCTTTGTAAAATAAAACAACATTTTGAGTTTGTAAGGTTTATAGGAGATGTTACCACTTCAGTACAAGTTCAGGTAATCAGTATAATCTGACGTTAGATTACATTTTTAAGCTCCGGTTTACGTTCCATACGCAATAAAGCAAAAAAAAAAAAAAAAAGAGGGGGGGGGGGGGCGGAGCCGGTTAAAAAAATTTTCAAGGGGCACAACAAGTTGTAATTTCATTGTGCAGTTATTAATCATAGTTGATTTTCAACGAAGTAAAATGACATTATTACCAAAGTTTAACATTAAACTATTTTAAACGATGACCTTTTTAAATGTATTTTCGCGAGAGGCGCCTGTGACAAAGCTTTTTTAAGAAGACATTTCAAAACGTCTCCGCTAACGTGATTCTTCCCGTCTTTTTTTCTTTTAATGTTAATAATAATAAGGATTTTCTTCGAGTCCGAAGATAAGTGAGGAATGCAGCATTTCCCGTGGCTGCGCATCCCCAGCTGTGACCTACATATTTTGCAAGTATAACTATTGTCCGCAGGTGGTCAATTTAGATTTTTTTTTTAAAAGTTAGAATGATGGAAATTCTCCCGACTGTTGTACATCGCTGTGTTGACAACTTTAGTATAATAAAATACTAAAAAGGTCCGCGGCAATACGTCTGACTTAAAACGACAAGAGGAAGATGATCTTAAGATGATCAGGCCCATTTTGAACTTCACGAGCGCTATGTGTGACTCGTACGTTTTCCAAGAATAATACCAGCCAGTACTGCCTCTTTCTTTATTAGACTTAACCTGCGACTTTTTGTTTACTAGATAAGAATGTGTGTGTTATGTGGCCAGAAAAACTTCAGTATCGGTCTGTCCCATTCTTTTTTTTTTTACTTTAACCTTTTCATACTGGCGCTCTCCTTACTAGGAGAACAACAAAAAAACGAGTTCTGAAGCTCTGAAAGCAGCTGAATGCTCGGCTCCGGACCCTGCTCGTACTTTATACCCCTTGGCTGGAAGAATGAAGACCCTGCTACCTATCTAACACCATATACGAAAAGAACCTTTTCCAGAGTACAAAATACTTTAAAAAGTTATCCAAGAAACAATATTTCCAAATACAAAATGGACTATCTTATTAGAACATTTAATTTGGATTCTAAACAACTTGTAATTATTCATGCATAATGGACCTGAAAATGATACTATAATTATGTCTTTAAAAACGGAGGAGGGGGAAGACAAAAGGGTAAACGGTCTCCCTGAACATTAGGAGGTGGGGAGTCGCCAAGGGCAAAAGATTTAGAAACACTGACATAGCTTATCAATATTTCCGTATAATGTTCAAAGAGTACACTGAACAGGTCCCCAAATATAACAAAATATCAAGAAAAATATTTTGTAAAAAGCTTATATAAGGCGTAGTTGTATCAATTAGTTTGTATCAGCTATGTAATTTAATTTGTAAAAGATCTAGATTAACAATAATAAATGTGTGCGATAAGAAATATTTTTACCAATTGTTTTTGTTTACAGCAATTTTACACTTTTAGCTTACTCAACATGCTGTCATCCTATTAATTGTCTAGACTAGTTGAGAAAGATATGGTGTGAAAGAAAGGGGTAACAGTGTCAATTTTACCGTAATCGTTTTTTTGAATGTATTTTTTAAAAAAAAGTCGAACTCGAGGGCTCAAGCCTCTTCAAGCTAACGTACTAACCACTGTGCCAGGGAAGTGCTTATGAAAATACAAATTTTAGATTTATCTATTATTAGTTTTAAACTTTAAAGCTTTCTCTCAACAGATTATAAAGGGGACTAATTCAACTTACCACCACATCAGTCAAGCACAATTTCTTTCCCTTATTAGATACGAAACCAATAATAATTTATTTCCATAAATTATCTAACTAATTGGTACATTTGTTTTTATTGATTACTGTTTCATCGGGTAAAAGAAATAATAGTGCCGAATTTCCGCTTGATCCGATATTGAGTGTGGGAGAAATAATTTGTAAAAAATGTTTAAAAGACAGACAGATTGAGTGACTTCATATAAGTTTTGTAATAAAACAACTATATTGATTCTATATCTATAATTCTCTTCATGGCACAAGAGTTTGGACACCAAGTAATGGAAAGATCACTCTTTTATTTCTGCAAGTCGGGCAAGTAGCATTCACCCGTCACTAAATAGCAGGGCCGGACTTAACCATTATGGGACCTAATGCGAAACGAATTTCGCGGGGCCCAGTTTGGGTAGGGATACAGATAATAAGTGAAAATTAAGATTTTGTATTAGAAACTATATTCGTCTTTGCATTTTATTCATTCTTTACTACGTACAGAATTACTTTACGAGCCTTGCGTGTAGCGAAGTCATATAGTATATCATAAGAATTCTGTTTCCTACAAAGTTCACGCACAATAGCAATAATTACCAAATGTTTCAATCTATCTACGAGAATTGTTGACCTCGTTATTCTTCATTAGAGACGCGAGAAGCTTCTTTTACTAGATTCCACTATTACGGGTATTGTATAATGCCGTCTTTTTATCGCGTAGGATTGGCATTTTCCATATTGCATGACACCCCAAAATGACATTTTTTGTCTATATATTTCAGGGGATTTGTATTAGTTTTCAAAAGATTTTAATAATTTCCGGATTTTTCCAGGACTTTTTCGTATATTTTGCAATTTCAGGAGATTTCCAGGAGCTCCTGTTAAATGGACAGTAGGCCGCGGGAAACCTGTTATTAAGTTATAAAATGGTTTCATTTAATGATTTATACACCTAGAATTAGCGCAGCTCCTATGGAAGTGCGGGGCACACTGCGGTCGCATAGGTTGCAGCGGCCTATGACGGGCCCTACAAAATAGCGGCGTATGCTACTTGCCAATCGACTAGTTTTATATAAAAGAAAAGAAATAATTTCATTATTATACAGCAGACTTCTTCTCGACGAAGACACCTAATGGTTCCGTGTAGAAATGAAACTATTAAAGTATATGAAGTACAATTGGTGAGCAGGACTTCCTAGCTTGACATCGTCCGCTATAAGTGATGATGAGCTATAAAGAAGTCCAACCTCCAACATTATTGCCAGACAAAATCATGCCTATTGAAACACAACCGAACTATTTTGTTAAATATTGTTTTGTTTTTGGTAATAAATGAAACCAAGATGAAACTCTCTTCTATTTATAGATGTAAACGTGAGCAGTTCACACTTGTCTCCATCAGGTTAGCTCACCTCTCCTTCTCCACATACACACAGACACTATCAGGAGAAAGGCTCAATTTAGCTGAACTCGACTACTAAATTTAGTGGTAGGGCAGGTAGATTACAGAGCATGACAAAGAAGAGGTCAGAGTTAACCGGATCTCATATGACAGGGACTAAGTTTAGTTGAAAACAATGACGTGACTTTCCCAAAAACATAAAATGTTATATAAAAAGTATAATTACTTTATTACCTTATCTCGAACTAAAAGAAAAATGAGATTAAATCTTTCATACTTATAACAGTCAAGGACTTGTTATTCAATATTGTTGGAGCCAATTACCATGAAAGCTATTGGCATATTTTGGGATAGAATTAGGGAATGTTACACTTAACCAGTGCCGCTGCAGAAAGGGGTGATTTAGAGTTCCATCATATAGTTCCGATTGTGTAGTGACTGAAAGTACGTGTGTTTGTGGTGAGTTAAGTCTTGTTTTCATTTACATTTCATTTGTTACCTAATACATCTACTTTGAAGACGAATAGGTCTGTAAATTGTTAGTAAAGGTTTCATTCAATCAAAAAGTTTGTTCAAGTTTATTTTAAAGTTCTACATTTCAAATAGAACACACCTACATCAGCTTAGTTGTACTAGCTGTTTGGAGCTACAAACCAACGATTGACAAACAACACAAAAGCAATTTAGATTTGATAGCCATACACTGGTCTGAACATTCTGAGGAGGACATTCAGTTTGGCCTTGACAATCAATAGCCATAGGGAGCACTACAAGCATACTACTCACTGACCAGTGGCCTACATTTCTATAGAAAGTTTACTTGAGAAGAAAGATGCTATAATTTTATAAATTTAAATTAGAAACTTTACCTAGATGCAGTGACAGAGAATAACATTGTATTTCTAAAGATGATTTATCAAATAAAATATATTGATTAGCAAATACACACAAAAAAATGACCAATCAGCTAACAAGAAACTCGGAAATCAACTAATTTTAAGCAATAAGGAGTTGTTTTTTAAAGAAGTCGTAGGTTGTGCCCCCTATTTGAAATGTTGTGCAGGTCTAAGAGTAGATTTTAATATTTCTGAACGTGAGATTAGATTAGAATAGCGTGTTTTTGTTGTTGTTGATTTTACTATTCGTGCTATTTGATTACCTTTTCTTCATTGGTGAAAGTTGGAAATTGGATGGCTATTGCGAAAACGGCTCTAATGATTTTCCTAGAAATTTGACATTTTGTGTATACCTTTGGGAAATAGAATAACTACCTAATAGAAAGAGAGAAAACAGAGAAAACTCTGGTATAACCGTTATTATTTATCAAAATATAATCAGCTTAAAATAAAATTTGGCTTAGGTTTTTTTAACACGGATTCAGCGGGAATTACCGCATTCAACTTTATTGCTTCTTTGTATTCAGTAAAGAGCTGAATAATTACAAAGACGTACACGAATATTTTGCGCACCGTCTTATGTAGACATGACGTTCCAGCCCTCGTGTTTTTGTCGAATCATAAACTGAACTGTTAATAGAACTTGACTGTGCAAAGCTCACTGGAATTCGTTCCTGAGATAATGAAGCCTAACATAAAATAGAATAGGAAATGATAGACCACCAACAGCAAGTACCAAAAATGTCATGCGTGGAAATCAGAAACAAAGAACTACAAGATCTTAACAACAATCCTATCTCCTTTCAAACAAAGTATGTTTAAAACGCATGACTGCCTGCGATCACATGAAGGACGGGACCTGTGAAAATTATTTCACGAAGACCTGTGTGTGACGTGCCTGAATAGGGGGAAACGTAAATACCGCGGTGTTGTTTTGTAGGTGTTGATAGAGAGTAAACAAAATAAATACAGTGGGGACAGCTTATACCATCCAGTCCGTGTATAACTATTCTAGATCAAGGACCTGCTTATTGTTCTAAATAAGGTGTAAACAAAGAATATTCTAATACAATGTGTATAGCTATGGCTATCTTTTATACTAGTTCTGGTCAAAGTAAAGGCCCAGGGATCGTGCATCAAGTTAATTTAGTGAACCTATATAATAAGTCAGGTCTTGGTTGAATTTAGACTGTGTTGCCAGACTGTGTATCACTTTTTTTTTTTGGGGGGGGGGGGGGGGGGGTCCAATTAAAATTATCAATTCTTTTTGTTGGTTGATTTTTCTAATCTTATCCACAATGACCAAAGAATTTAGGCCATATAAAGACAGTAATTTTTAGTTTTTTTTTTAAAATAAAAACGAAAAAAATGGAAGGTTGAAATTGTTTGCGTGAAGAAACTAGATAAAGTGAAGGGGGGGGGAGCAAAAGAGAGGTATCTGTTACAGAAGGGATTTAACTATGTGTTTATTTTTTAAAATATCCTAAACAACATGAGTACACTAGTTTTGTTTATTTAGTTGTTTGTTCTACAAAGAAAAAAAAAGAATTAGACAACAAACCCAAAGTCTGGATTGATATCCCAATCATTCACAGCCCTGCTTCTGTACCATATTTCACACACAGCACACGCTGCCCGTGGACCCTCACTGAGGACACAATGCAGTAATACGCGAGAAGCCGGATGACGGCTGGTGTTGAGAAAGGGTTAAAAAGGGGAGGATAGCAGTCAGAAAGAGAGGGCGAGAACCTGTACATGGCTGTCTCAGATTCGGTATCGATTACTACTCACAGACGCGTGCAGTGGGCTGGCGAAAACTAGGTCAATCCCACGCACGTGCTTGAAAATGAATCCCTGCCGTGTTCACCAACACAAGGGACGCAACTCAAACAAAGAAGAAAAAAAAAAGGGGGGGGGGGGGAGGGAGAATTACAACTATGGTGACAGCTTACTATCAACTCTGTGTATTTCGTCAGCGCAAAAGAGTGAATGTATCACTCCGCCGTTGACAGATTTTGACTCAGTTATGTTGACTTTTAGAAGAGACGCGCGACAGCGGAATGTGTGAGAACAACAGCTGAGGTCAGGTTTTAACAGAAAAGTAAACATTTAAAAAATAAAAGGTGGGCTGGTGTGAAGCTGGCTCGGACTATTTTATCAATACCTACATGGTGACAACTCTGAAAAGTCTCTGTGTCTACAAGCCATCTTGATTGACTACACAAGTAAATAGAGTTGATTTAAAAAAAGCGGTTTTGAAGTGTTCTCTTGAAGGTCTTACCTTACAAGCAAGCCCTAATCATTCTCAAGAAAATAATAAAGGTTCTCAGAAGTGTGTGCCCCCCCCCCCCCAAACAAAATATTTAGAGACAATAGTTTGACCGTCCTGAGCTGGCGTGAACTGGTGTAGACATAGATTGGCAAACGGGGAAATGAAGCGCCACATCATCAGGACCTTAGTTCCCACACCCATGAAATCACAAACAATCCCTCCCTCAACGAAGACGTGTAATGGATGTTTTGAATTAGAAAACAAACATGTCAGGCGATCATTTGTGATGAGAAAAAAATCAAGTAGCTTTGGTTTCAAAGGATCTAAACCTAAGGCGTTCAGTTCAACACTCAATCGCTCTATCATTCGAGCACCAAACTTATGACTGCTTTCAAATACGGCATTCTTTAATACGTGGTGAAATTTAGCAGCTAATTTTGTAATTTTCCTAAGTATTGGGATCGAGGCTTGAAAAGGAAACGCAAACGGAAGTTCCTCTCCGCAGCCCTACTTGAAATAGTGTTTTGTCTGAAAGAAACCCAAGCAGTGTCAAATTTCGTATCCCAGCATACTTGGGACTGGAGACGAGAGGAAGCTACTGCAGAACCATGGAAACTTCTGCTTTAACCATGAGTTTAAAGATAAGATACGACAGTAGGAAACTCTCCAATGCTAAGACACTGATATAAGAACTTAATAATGACGAGACTCGATATATTTCAGAAACCGTGTCACTGGATTAAAGACATGCGCAAGTAGACAATATTTTTAAAAAAAGAATTACGAATGCACGTCACGTTGGCTTATGTGCAGACAGTCTCTGGACAATTGGACTGTTTTTTTTTTTAACTACTTCCAGGAGAGAAGTTTTAATATGGTCACTAGACATTGCGAAAAAAGTTTGTATTTCTGGATTACATAAAATTGTTCAATCACGATGACAGTGTTACGCCAACAGTTAGTGTCATTTTCTGAGTACAAGAGAAGAGGCATGGAAATGTGTGACTAATTATAGCTGGATGCACTTTTATTCTCCTTGCGGCCCTTTAACATTTCAATTTGCAAAACAATATCTAGGTCAGAGACATGTTCTTGAAATAATCCAATTCTCATGGGATTAGATTTGATTTGTTTGTTAAGGTATTCCTATTTCGAAAAGTTGAATAGTGAGGCAACAATTAAGGCTAGGCTTTTTTTCTTAACAAAGGGACAATGAAATGTTCACGTTAGAGAGAATTCTATTTTGAAACAATCGTGCTCGAGCAGTCTTTTCTAAATAGACATTTCATTTAATTAGGTCAAACGGCACAGTGACGTAACTGGCTTTTTTCCCCTCATAAAATAACTGCTCAATAATCTACATCATGTAGTTACCTCAGAATAGACACACACACACACACACACACAAAGGGCGGTGGATACCAGGGGCGTACTGAGTGTCATAATTAGACCTGGCACTACCATACGAACCGAAGTAGCGTGTCACAATATGTGCCTCTATTAGTTACCTGCCCTCACACCAGTGGCGTAGCTAGCAATGTGCGGGTGGTGCGGGCCGCACGGGGCATCAAGTGGTGCTGGGCATCAAATTGGGAATAAACTTTCTCAGTAAAACTTCACATTGTAATTACATTAATAAAAAAAACACTTTTATTTGTTTTGGTAATTTATTATGTCCGATATTCTTTTTTTAAATTAAATTAAATGTAAGCTGTAGACCAGCTTGAATCAAATTTTACCAGATTTGTTTAAATCTCTGAAGGCAACTTTTACACTTTTATTAAGCCTTACATGATGTTAGTTCATTGTTCAATGCACTGGTTAAGGACAAGTTTACAATGGTGTTTTTCTTAGTACTAATTAGTAATGGTCCAATCTCTTTTGTGGACCAGTGGAGGGAGGAGTTATCTGGGAGAAAGTTTTCCAACCACTCAGCAAACACAACCCTGCTTGAGTCTGGATTCGAATTCAAGCCCACTTTGTAAGGTGGCCAAGCCGTAACCAAGCAGTTCTATCCAAGAGAGACCGAATAAGTACATGTCCCAACACAATCAAAACAAATGTATTTTCTATAATTGCTCAGGGAAAACAAATATGAAGTATAAGAAGCAACTATTTCTCGATTATTTTCCACAGTACACTTCACATCTAAAATGTGGATCAAAATTTTATGTCACATTGTCAAGCAGGTTTTCATGTGGCCAGCACAACGACACAAAGACTTTCCCCAACTAAAGTCAGGTACCCATAAGAGTTGTGAGGACCCAGGGGTGCCCTAAAAATCTCGAAATTCATAGTCCCAGTCTTCATCAATATTCGAACCCAGGACTCTAGGTTCGGAGGCCTAGCGCTTAACCACTGCGCCCCTAAAGACGTATTGGCCACAAGAAAGAATTGTCAGGCCAAAAAAAAATATTAAGATAGATTTTCTATCAACACACAAGAAAGAGCTAGTGGTGGAATTACCTTTCTTGGACCGTATTGTTCATGAAATAATAAACCCATAATTATGAATTTTAGTCGCCTTTACTGAACCCTCAGATGGAAATCAATCTCGATGATTCTCCTAGCGACATAGACAAAAACGAATTTGTCTGGGGCTTCAAATAATTGTCACAGTTTCTCCATAACACTCCGAAATTCCAAAACACAAGAATCTATTGAGCTTGAGAGTTTTATATAAAAAAAGTCATTCCCCAAATATGTCCATCTTCATTCGCATATTTTTATTATTATTTTTTTTTTTTGCTATTGAGTAATGTGTGGCTTCATGCAAGCAAAGTTTTCCTAAACTTACTTTGATGAATAAATACTTATAATCAACGATGACGAATTTACAACTCACTAATTGCAATTTCGTCGATTGAACAAGACCTTGTGGAAAAAACTGATTTCGATAAAATTATCCATAGTTTGCCGGCAAGAAAGCACCTCAGATTCACCTTTTTTTTTTTTTTTTTTTGTAAAATCGACTCCTTGCAAAATAGCAACGCATATATTATGAATACACTTTAGTTCGAAATTATAAACTTTTCGCTGTTTTAAAACTATTTTTTGGAGGGCATCATGAGTAGCTGCCGCACAGGGCATCAGATACTCTAGCTACGCCATTGCCTCATACAATATAAAATGAATGCAAATAAAACTTAAAGCATGACAACAAACGTGGTATTCTGTAACATGTTGTAGTTCTGTATGATGGTAGGCTAAGAGGCTTTAAGAAATCTCAACAAATACCCACAAAATCTACAATACAATCTCATCCTTAATTATTTTGAATTGAATACCCTATTTAATGCTTTTGAAACCATTTGATATTACTAAAATAGTAGAGCATAACACTTGAAAATAGACCAACCAAAAGTTCCTTGTACCATATACAAAAATATATCCAGGCGTAAGAAGATCCCTCATGAACAAACTACTCGGTAAAAGATTCCGACCCAATTAATTTCTAATGAAAACAGTTTTTAATGTGAAAACTGTAAATCTTCTTATTCTTACACCATTCATTCCTTACACATTTCAACAAGCAGAAACCTTTCCCCAAGTTAACTGTGTGCATTACAGCGTAAGCACACATTTATAAACCAAGCTGATAAACTCATAACATGCCCCTGTCAATTAATTGTACCTCTTTACAATTCAGTCTTTGGACAGTTATTACAAGATAAACACAATTAGCTATCGCCAACACTCGAAGTCAACGTCAACTAGGGTGCAAGTGTAGAGCCACTTACTTTGACAAAGACATTCAGGAATGTGAGAGTTAAAGACTGCATCTTGTGGATATGCATTAGCGTGTTTTCGTTTCTTAACGTAGTCATTATAAATGAACAATATCATCATGAAGTTCAACAAGGTTCATGAATCAGATTTGTCAAACAGACAAGGAATAGATTAACTATTTTTATTGCAGTTCTCGGCCAAGGATTCTATCAATTCTTCGCTTTTTAATCTCATTTTTCTTCTTTACGCTTCTTTTTCTATCCACGTTTGGTGACGTTTGTAAATGCTTAAGATTTTTAATTGATTTGAAAATGACTTCGTGGTGGGGAAAATCATGGGATGCGACCAATCAAGCAACCCAATAATATAAAGTACTTGTGATTAGACGAGTCATCTGAGACTATTGCATTACTAGGGGGACTATAGACTACTGCATACGATAGTAACTCATAAGACGTGAACTGTCACAGCACCCCTATGACCAAAGTCAAGGGACAGTCGGACAGATGATGATGAATTTATAAGTCAGTGCCCCGTAACAGATCATCCCATGTGTGTGTGTATGTGTGTTTATCTTTATTATTACAATAGTATAGATTGTTGAAATGGAAGGGAGGGAGAGAGAGACAGAGAGAGAGAGGGGGGGGGGGGGAAGAAGCTATTCACATAGCAATGCAGCTAGTGTACAAGAACTGAATGTCAACACGCGCTAGAAGGCAATGAATGAAATCCTCCTAAGATAGACATGACCAGAATATGGAGGGAAGTCGTCAGCGTCACAGTGAGTTTGGCTCTTTAGGGATTAAAGGAAAGAGATGACCACTTTGCACTGGTCAACAAATATCAGACTGCTCTAGTTTTTAAGTTGATAAGAGTGTGTGGGACAACATATTGCTGACTAACAATACTAAAGCCTTAGTCTACCTGGACCTGTGTGATGAGCACTTCGCTATACGGAAGTGAAGCATAGTCATGGCAGGAAAAAAAGCTGAATGTCTTCCACCTCCGAAGCCTAAGGCGGATCTTTAAAATAAGGTGGCAAGATAAAACAAGCAATGAGGAAGTGCTACGAAGAGCAGGGTGCCAGGACATCCGCTCTGTTATCAGCAGCAGACGCCTTGCTAGGCTGGCTTGGTCACGTTCGTAGAATGCCAGTAGGTCGACTTCCACAAGACATTCTGAATGGCGATCTAATAGAAGGCAGGAGAGCTGCTGGTCGCCCACTTTTACGGTATACATATGTATGCAAACGCGACATGAAGCTTTTCAAAATCCACACTAGCAGCTGGGCAAAAGTAGCACTGGATAGATCCACATGGAGAGAGAGCATAAAGGAAGAGTCTCGGATTACAGATGCCATACACAACAGAAGCCTGGTGATTACATATGCCCAAACCTGCGACCGCAGCTGTGTATCAAGAATTGGCCTCTTTAGTCACACAAGAAGTTGCAAAGACCTAAAATGCCACAGAAGAAAAAAAAAGTTTTGTTTTACATGTTTCAGATGTTGCTGAAGTTTATTACATCTTAGCCCAAACCTGCCGCGAGACAGCAGCGGATGTAGGCCAGCCGGGTTCTAACCCAGGAACATCAAGAGTTCTGATAACCAACCATTCGACAAGGCATCCATCCAAGAGAGAGATCTTTACTGATAAGACTTTTTTTCAAACAAAAATTTAATCAATTCATCTTTGGGTTTGTAGTAATTCAAAACGTATTAGCAGGGGCAGAACAGAAACACTGAATGTCCCTTTCAACTTTTAGATGTCTAAAGACAAAAATAGGACTCAGAATTTTGTTGCTAATCACCACTTGCCACTGACTCAGTGTATTCCATTAAGCCAGAGGTTCTCAAATTTTATTTTGACCCAGGGACCTTTTTAAATAGTCAAAACTAGCCCACGGACCCCTATGTGAAAATGCAACATAAATGCATATGATAAAATGTACAAATATAAAAACAACAACAAAAACAACAACATTTCCTTGAAGTGTTAATTGAGTTTATAACTTTTGTTAAAAATTTTAAAAATTTGGTGAGGTTGGTTAAGATTTTATGATTGCATGTTTATGTTTTACTCAATGTTTGTAAGAAAATTCAAATTTCAACTAGTACAAATGTGACGAGGCAATGGCAATGTATCCTTGTTGTACCAAATAAGAAGATGGAAAAACAGCCAACTTCTGCACAATCTGATAATGCAGACTATAAAATTGGAATCATGTTTTTGTAATCAGAATTTGTGGTATCATTGTTTAGACATTGGCTTAGGTTCCTCGTTTGTGGATATTTAAAAAAACTGCTCCTCTATTAGTATGGATTCATTGGAATCATGGAATCATGTTTTTGTAATCAGAATTTGTAGTATCATTGTTTAGACATTGGCTTAGGTTCCTCGTTTGTGGATATTTCGAAAAACTGCTCCTCTATTAGTATGGATTCATCTGTGATTGAGTTCTGAGTTTATTCATTCCTAATGGTTTCGATATCCAGCATGGAATATCCAAGTGGCTTTTAGTAAAGAAAATGTTTATAATTTTCATGTTTCTGCGGACCCCTTTTGTTCGTCTTGCGGACCCCTGAGAACTACTGCATTAAGTAATATTGGACTATAGCATACATCCAGTGACACATCATCAATGAAAGGTAATAAAAAGTTGGACTTTTTAAACACATCAAAACTTTTATGAAAAAAGTGATAATGAAACTCTAGATGAGTATTATACAAGATTCAAGTGTTCCTAGTGTCATAGCCTGATTTAGAAACTACACGAAGCAAAGAGAGGAGAGATCAACAAAACAATCCCTATCCAGAAAAACTTAGAAAATAGTTTGCAAGCAGTGAAGCACCGTAAAGAAACAATTTATTAAGATAACATAGACATTTGGAACTGAATAGGAAAGTTGATCCATTGAAAGTTGAATCTTCTTATAATTCCATATTTCATGAGAGTTCCAAGAAATGTTTAGAATGAGACTTTTGGTGTATAAGTGTACATATACATTAAAAAGAAATAAACATCTCAGTTATTTGTTTTTGGTGTTAATAAACATTGTAAATATACATGTAGAATGTAAGTCCCATGCTGCCAAGAACAAGAACTCAGTTACAATGATTTCACAAGACTGTAACATCAATAGGTTTTATAAAAAAAAATATTTTTTTAATTAAACCTTTTAAAAACTAAACCTATTGATAATAAAAACAAAAAAGCTTCTTACCTTGTCTGACAAATGTCTGATTTACATCCAGGAGGATGTCACAGCCTTCCACTATCATCCGTTCAATAGCCAGATTTTTGCGAATATTTTCAGTTTCACTGACTTCATCATGCATTACCTGAAAATTAGTGACAAAATTTATGTACTGAACTATTAAGTAAGGAACATAAAAGGGTTGGGGGAGGGAGGGTGTAAAGCTTATTACTTCATAGGACCATCATAGAAGTCAGGTGTCTTGTGGCCTGAACAAAACTTTCCTTAACTAATGTCAGTGGCCTGAAAAACATATTTAGTTTTTCTTATTATTATGTATAGATCAAATTTCTGTAGATTAAAAGATTAAGTATCCACTCAGTTTTGAAAGTTGGTCCAAAATGCCACAATATTGAATTATATTGTAAATGAATGTCAATGATTCTTAAATGTTGGCGGAATTAAAGATTTGAAAAATGAATATATTTATAAAGAAATATTTAAATCTTTCATTTTTATATCAGCTATAGGAGCATAGATCATTTGCATAATATATACAACAAATGTAACAATATCTTGCTATAATATTATTTAATGTAACAGACATTGCTTAATGTGATCATCCTATCACCTCGACCAAAATTTCTAATCAAATAAATAGAGGAATTCACGCGACCTCTTAAACAATCAGAAAGTTATAACCTACAGATGAGTATCTTAACTTCGGGACAAACGATCTTGGCAATGTAGTTTATTTTATACTCAGATTGTGTTCCAATAAAATACTAACAATATATGAAAAATGGAACAACTTTTTCAAGTTAGCATTTATTTATTATTCTTACCCGTGAAAGTTCTTCAAGTTTACTTTTAGCAAATTCAAGGCTTTCTCTTTCAACGTGATCATGTGGAGTGTGCGCCAGAAGTTCGTGTAATGTTATAATGTATCGTGGAATCTAGAAGTAACAAAAAGACTTTTTAAAAATATCTTTTAAAATCTTATCAAAGAGTTTGTTAACAGCTAGGTTTTGTTAATATAATAATAAGGCTTGTCATCAAGTCTGAAGACAAAGAAAGAGTTCAGTATTTCATGTGGCTACGCAATCCTACCTAAATTGATTTATTCAAAAATTACAGCTAATTTACAAAGAAATGCTCTAACAAATTTTTTTTAAAACTTTCTTGAAAAAAGATTTAGTGAAAGAAAGCCATGTAGGTCATCTAAAGTCAGAAAGACTCTTCCTTTAGTTATACGTTGGAACATTTTTAAAAAAGGATGTATTTTAAACTACATTTATCAACTGTACATTTTGTTTTTGTTTTCTAGCTTGTTTTCTAACATAATAAAAGTGATGAAACCTTTTTACTTCTCCCACATCAGCCCCCAACCCTAGCATACTCCCATACAAGTTACAATACTGAGCTTGTAAAGAATAACAATAACTTTTTTTTTATGAAATACATATTTATAAAGTACACTTTAGTATGTAATGGTTACCCAGCTAATTCTGTGATATCTTAAATATCTTAGCTAAAATAAAACTAAAATAGGCACAAAACTGAAGAGCTCTGACCTGATGCATAGGATAAGTGAGAAATGTTTCCAGTGTGCGGCCCTCACAGGCAGGCTTCTCCTCATACCTTTTGAGCAGGTTGTTGAACTCAAACTTCTGTTTGTACTCTGCCAGCACCTGTAGACTGTAGTGATGATTCCTAACGTACTCTTGGTAAATACTCAACATAGGCAACAGCATGTCAAACAAATCTCCTGGTAGGAAAATGGAAAGTATATTATTCTAGTCTAAGCATTTTAAACAAAAACGAAGACCTTTATTCAAATGAGAAGGTTTGGCAGAAAAAAGGTTAAATTTTTCTTTTCTTTTTTAGTTTATTCAAAGGGAAACAACTGATAAAAATGGAATGTAACAATGCTGAAAAATAATAAATTTCAAAGGTCTTCCACAGAAAATAATATTGTGAAGACTTTCTCATTTTAACAGTCCACTGGAATTAAATTTGAACAAAATAATAAAATGTAATAATGAAAAGCATTGGAAAGCATTGTGATCTAACATAACTGAACATTTCAATACAATTTTTTAAATCTCTTATTACATTCACATTTTAGCTATTTCTTTAGTTATTCATTTTTTTAGGATAAAAAAAATACTCATTTTAAATTGATGAGATGAATTTCAGAACAAAGAAGAGTTAGAATGTTAATTATTAACAGAACAACTGTTTTTCATTATTACATTTTATTATTTTGTTCAAATTTAATTCCAGTGGACTGTTAAAATGAGAAAGTCTTCACAATATTATTTTCTGTGGAAGACCTTTGAAATGTATTATTTTTCAGCATTGTTACATGCTGGTTTTATTAACCCTAGCATCTGAGGTCTGGCTGTGTTGCCAGTGTAAAATTTCACCCTACAAGAATAAATGGACAGAAAGGTAATCAGCAGTCAAGCACTGTGGAAAGCTCATGGTAATCCACCACAGACAAATCGCCCCCGGATGTAAAATGAACACAACTTGCTACACTAAAAGAATGGGCTTTAGGGCAAGAGGTCAAAGTGTTGCATGAATTTTCTTTGTTTTTATCAAATCTTAGCGCAAGTCAATTAGACATACATATCCCCCCACAACGCCCCTTGAATAACAAAAGTGGTCATCATCATCTTATGATGGACAACTATATAACTATATTATTTTCAAAAGATATATGTTAGACCTTCTATTTGGAAGTGATCAGGCAGGACACCATTGTGTCTAATCTGGCCTTTTTGTCCCACATGAAACTGCTTGAGAATGGATAGGCATGTAGGTGGGCATTCAAGCCTGGTCAAAATCCTCTATAATTCATCGTGACTGACCATGTCGAAAGCCTTGGTGAGGTCCACAAAGGCAGTGGATAGGTAGGTGGTCAACATAACAGATGTGCCCCATAGAAACGTTTTAAAGATCAGCTTAGGCGGACAATGTTTATGCCTGCACTGAATATGGCAAAATATGTAGGTCACAGCTGTGGCTGAGTAGCTGTGGGAAATATTGCATTCCTCATTAATCTTTAGACTCAAAGACAAGCTTTATTATTATAATTATGTAAGACCTTACCTAAAACTAAAGTTGGCCAATTTTCCAGTCTAGCAGTTAAACCTTTCAGAAATATTTGATGAAGAAATAGAAGAGTTTCGCTAGAGAAAAAAAATGAAAAATTTCATCATAAAATAAACAGTGAACTAAATTTTGAAGCTAAAAAATTTTTACTTTCACAATTATTCATTATTACAGGTCATAGAAGTATTTTAGTTTAATATTCTTATACATACCTGTTTAGAAAAATGGAATTAACATCTTCATGAGAAATTGGTGGCTTTTTGGAGCTAGCAGCCATTCTGAGAGGTCTCAAGAAGCATGTAACTAAGCAAGAAAGCTGCCTGTTGTACTCTTCCTCACACTCAACCATACTACATTATAAATAAGTTGAATCAGCTCTTAAAATAATTACAACAATATGAGTTCTAAATTAGACTTACTGAAAAAAAAAAGTAAAATGGATATTTTTATTTCATATACCTAAAAACAATACTGTTACGCTTGCGCATGCTCTCTGCGTGTGGAGATCTAATGTACAGCTCAACAATCTGCTTCCATCGTCTACGGCACAACCAGCCTCTAAAGAAACTTTGCACCTATAAACAATACAAGAGAAAAAAGCGCACCAGTGCTTTGTCTCCATAGTTGTTGATGAATGTTCATAAATTTAAGAAGTTGAATTAAATCTAAATTAATGAGGCTTCAGAAATTGAATTCAGAATACTTATGTTATTAATCTTTTCAAATGTACATCAAAATAATTATGGACAAAAATATTAATGTATAAATTAGACCTTTTTTTTTTCTAAAGATAAAGGCATTTGACAAAAATAATTTTGTCTAGGTTTTAATTCGTTTTTATAATAAACAATAAAATAATAAAGTTATTTCCTTTAAAATATAGACATCATTTAACTTAAAAGCAGAAATCTTTTACTTGTTTCCACACCAGTTCAATCCTAATAAGGTACATCCAACTCAAAGAAAATAAATTATCATTTTACATTGTGACATTCTGTTTATAAAATCAGTATTTCAACCTAATGTGCCTAACAGTATTTTAATTTAAGCCTAAGTGTTAGAGCAATTCAAAATACCTATTTAGTTATTTAAACTAAATAGTTTGATATTTAGAGACCATTCTTACAAGCTTTTTTTTTTATAATTAACTTACAAAAAAAAATTTGAAAAAAAAAAGAGGAATAATAAGACTCAATAATTGTTTGAACTGAATGGACATGAAATTATTAGAACTGAAAACAAAAAAGCTACTAGTGCTATTCTATTTCTAAATTATTAGAACACATAGAAATTGCACCATTTCCTCATAGAGTAAAAAAAACTACACATACACTTCTCAATGATGCATTTACAAAAAAAAACCAGATCAAATGTCCTATTTAGATAAGACTGGTTGCTCCTTAATTCAGGCATAAACAAATGCATGTGGTGCGGCCTGCAGATGAAAGAGTGCTGCTGTGATGATGCATCTAATTATCAGTGTACTCATTTGAAATTATTATCTACTTTTAATGAATTGATTGGAAAGAAAAAAAAAAGTTCACTTCTGAAGAGAGGATAAAAAGCATCTTTGGATTGTTTCATCTTACTCCACTGTTCAAAAGTGTTCATGGTCTTTAAACTAATTAAAGTGCTTACAGTGATTGCAGTATAACGACTTGTGTGTATGAAGAAAACAAAAGGCATATATTAAAAAGGAGTTACGGAACTTATCCCCTTAAAAATTGTCATGGGTCTCAATCCCAGAAAAATGGTTTCCTGGTTAGATTTTTGCTTTTATCCCCCCTTGCCTTAGGAGACATCCAAATGACAACACTGACCTATGACCAAAGTGAAACAAAAAAGATTTTCCTCTTAGATCCTTTGTACTGTACATAAAATATGTTATTTCTTATTTAAAGGTGTGTTTTTTATATTACGATATTAATATTTTTTAAACTCAATTTTGATCATTTTTTTAGTTAAAATAATTTCTATACACTTTTGTGTAATTTAATTTTAAAATTATGGTGAATATATTATTATTGTATTTATTATAGAATTAAAAGGTACAATGATTTATTTAAGGATCTGCACATGCAAAAAAAAAAAAAAATAACTACAGAGCTTTATAGACACAATTGAACAGGAAGGTGCTTAAATGAACTAAAGATAAGAGGACAAACACATCTCTAGTTGTGAAACATAACCACTGACAGAAACTGAATACACTTCTTTTCGGACATCAACATCAGTAGGAAGTGAATGGCAGCTTTCCTTGTACAAAAATGGGTGACAAACCAACAGTAACAAAGACATTTTTGTTCTGACAGCTAAATGACTCTTATTTTCATCTTTTCAATACTTTATCACCAATAATAGCAATCAATCATGATGGGAACAATGTTCCCCCAAACAGACATGAAAGTTTATGCACTATATGCTAATATTTTAAATATTTGTAAATAAAAGTTGTTATAACAATCGCCAAACAATGTTATTATGTTTGGTGTTGTTTTGCTTTTGTGCCTTAATCCTTTTTTTATAAAGAAAAGAATTATTAAAAGAGCCGAAACCCTTTTTTTTATATAATAAGTAATGAAATAAGATGAAAACTGAAACTAGTGGCACAGACCAAGGTCAAGGCTACTTGCTGACACAGAGATATAAAGCAGTGAACAGCTATTGGAAATAGTCTCGTTAACATACAAAACACAACTCACCGATAAAAACTGGCAAGAGGGAAACAGTGAACAGAAAATAAAATGTATTAGCTGAAGCCTATCAACAATGAAAGGCAAGGAGGGTTTTCATAAGATCTTCATTGATAAATGGACACTAACAAAGAGTAAATATGGTAGGTTACTAAAAGGCCACTATTAATTATGTAGTAATGATAATTCATGAATCATTTGTAAAATTTAGTGTATAAAATTTGAATGAATATTTAATATTATTTACAAAGTATTTTTTTTTTAACTCATAGCCCAAAAAAAAAATTTTCTTTTTATATATTGATGTTTTAGCCCAAAATGTTTTATGTCATTGCTTAGAATAAAAAAATAAATACTAATAAATAGAATGTGAATTAAATGACGATAATTGAGATACTTGTTTCTAAATGCACTGAGAGTAGAATGAAACAATCCATTTAAGGGAATCAACTCTAAACTTGTATACCTAGTTAGCCAAGAATTCAAATCAAAAGCAGTCGCAAACAATATAATACATATTATATATTTATAGAACTTTTTTTTTTTTTAATATAAATTAGCACAAGTTTATAAAAAAAATTCAAAAAGGTGTAGATTGATAATTTATCCTATTAAATATATATATATGTTAAGCATGTTTAAAAAGCTATAAGTAATATGAGACAGTTTCAAAACATCTTTTCTATTCTACAGAAATACCATTTAGAATTATTTTTTAAGGTATGAGAGGGAATTAACCTTGATATATAATTCTTTGTATTTAAAGAAAGACTTAAATATCAATCTTGAAAGTAACACAATCTGCTAAGATGAAGTAAAAAAGAAAAAATTGTTCTAAATAGCAAAGTTAAACAAAAGTCAAGTGAAATAATTCAACTCTTTTTGACTGTATATATTATTATTTAGGAGTAGAACCAACATAGACTACACAGCCAGTTTATTTGTAAGTCTCTTAAACGTTGCTGTAATATATAAGTGTGACTATATGACTAAAAAATTAATAAACTATCTATTGAAACAATTAGTGTTCATCTAGCACAACTGCTGTGAATTCACAGATTCAGAAGAAAGTGTTTGGTGTTGGCTGTTGGAAAGGCAGGCAGCATTCCAACAAATAATATAAAATCTAGGGTTCTGAGGAACATCATTACGATTCTGACACTTGCTAAGTTTAAGATATTATCCCAAAAGGTTATTTAACAAAATGTATAGGGCCATGCAATCACTAGACCAGTTAAATTAAATCTTATTTTCAAACAAATAAATCTACATTATGTTATTTTAATAATACACCCTACATCACAATGATGGTAAATTTACATACTAAAAATAATTTAATCTGAATCTTGAGCCTACCAGTAGGTCAAGATATTTTCAAAAGGGTAATCTCTTTTGAAAAAAAAGTCTACATTTGACATCTAATCTAGATTATAGGGATAATAGATTCTGCATCAGAATATATCATTATGTTGACCTTAATTTTAAAATAATAGTATATAATAGATTAATAGATTCTAGATCTTAAATAAATCTAATTCTCTATGAATTCTACTACAAATTGTAGCCTACAGAGTTACTAGATACAGATCCCTTGGACAAAAGATCTAAATACTATATATCAAGCCATTGATTGTAAATCCAGATCATAGATATATTTATCTAGAATGTCTAGCTATAAATCTACATCTAGTACTTGACTCTGTAGACTAGATTTAGTTGCTGTTTTTTTTTTTTGTTTTTTAATGTTCTAATCTCTATCTAAATGTAGCTCTAGATATAATCTAGATTCATGTTATACCTACATTATTCTCCAGTATACTATTATAACTATGTAGCCTATTATTTATTCAGATTTTAGATATACCATATAGATCTAGAAGCCTCTACTAAGTAATAGTAATACAGTATAGATCTAGACTCCATATAAAATAATAACAAAAAACAATTAAAACTGGCAATTGAAATTATTTGCCTGCCTTCCAAATTGGTACAAGACTAGACACAACAAAATGAAGGAGGTAGCTAGAACAGGCAGAGAAAGAGTAAATGAAAGACCCACTGAGACTGCAACCTTTTTTATTTTCTTCAAGTCGTCTGTTTCTTCGTCAACTTTGCAGTGATTACCATAGACTTCTTTTTTAAACTTTTGGAGCTGAAAAAAAGTAAACCAAAATGTTTTAATGAGAAACAAAAGTCATTATGAATAAAACACAGACTGAACATGTAGATCTAGTAGACTACCTGATACACAATAGGGTAGCAATAACACAATAATAGCTTCCCATAGTCTCTATCTAGATCTAAATATGCAAAAACTCCGGACCATAGACTCTATATATATAGATCTATGTCTCTCCAGACCTATGTTATTAAAAGCCTACGGCGGATATTAGGAATTAGGTGCTAGGAAAAGATATCTACTGTCAACTTGTGGGAGCGAATAAGGCAAAAACCTATAGTCCAAGATAATCAAAAAGTGAAATTGTTCCTAGATAGGACACACCCTTCGAAAACCAGCTACCAATGCTGCAAGGAAGGCACTTGATAGGAATCCGCAAAGAAAGAGGAAAGTATGTAGACCCAAGCAAACCTGGAAGAGGTCAGTCATCGTCGAAGCTGAGGATACTCAGTACTGGAATGACATGGGACATTAGGGGGCAGATGAAGAAAGCTTCGATGTTTGATGGAGAGGTGTGGTTGCGACCCTATGCTCCTCTGGGAGTTCACAGGAGCTAGTCAATGAGTTCGAATGAAAATAAAAGTTGAACTTCGAACCCTTTCCAACTTCCTCTACTATACACTGTATATTTAGCTTCCTAGAACTCTAATACCTATAAAAATCGAAAATTTCTCGATTGTTATGTTTAGTATTTGTATCTTCCAGTTTTCTACTTTCATTACTTCCTTTACCTACGCCTCGTATGTGGCTAATAGCAAGTCTGTTAGCTTAGGCCTATATCAGCTTCATATTTGGCTAGAGTAAAACCATTAGTAAAATCACTAAACTTAGAGACGCTTCAGGACAGAAAACTGAAAACTAAAGTAGCAATATTAGATCTACATAAGACACTAAGCCATAACTTCCATTAGAGACATACAACGTGATAAAATACTCAGAAAGACACAAAGATAAAGGCATATTTCTTATTCTGCATGCTAGGACTAATTCATAGGCCTACATTTGCTCCTTTTTCCCTAGTGCCATTAATGCTTCAACCAGCCAGGAAAACAATAGAGTCCAAGTCTCTTATTAACACGCACAGCTTGATTGACACATTGATATGCGTAAGACGTCATTAGGGCCTCTGTTAAGAAGGAACGTCTGTAATTTAATTTTAGTTTTTAGTTTTTCATTTGTGAAAATTGTTCTTTTATCGCTTCACAGACGACAGTCACCTGTGTAATTATTTGTTTCTTTAAAAAGTGTTGTTATGAATTGTGCAAGTTTTTAAATTAATGTTATTGTGGTTAGAAAAGTGTAGGCATATTATTGACACTGTCCTTGTGTATTTTGCTAATATTTACAAAGCTTATATCAACTCACTTTGTCTGTTTTTTCTCCCATTTCCAATTTTAGGATCAAGTTAAAACTTAGCACAATTATTCATTGAACCTGACAAGACATCAATCAATAAAAAAAAAATAACCAATTAATTAATTAATTGTTGGTGATTAATTTAATTCAATATAAGGGGTATAAATGAGAGATGTGAATGCATATATGAATTAATCCCCTTGTTATGTTTTGACATGTTTTTCTCATATTTCCCATCTTGTATCAAATTGAAATTTTGCATAATTATTCGTAGTCTATGAATCATTCCAAAAATTAACCAATTAGTTAATCATTTAGTTCTAATTAATTTTGTTTTATATAGCAGAAAGAGAGCTAAACCCTATAATTTTCAGTAAATGGCAGCACTTAGAGGTTTGTTCTCTTAGATAAGCTTTGTTGTTTTTTTTTAAGTATTCTTTTTTTCAATTGCATGTATACTAAAATAAGTAATAAGAAATATAATCCACTTTTTTTTTAACCTCTTCTTTCAACTTTTTCACTTCACATGCCAACTCTTCTGTCTGCTGCACATAATGCCACTTTGCTTGTCTTTCGCTGTCTAGAATCTGAAGAAGATGAAGGTGCTTCTGTTCAAGTTCTTCTTTCTGTTCCAAGACTTTACTATAGCTGAAGACAGAAAAACAAAGAATTAAAACTGGTCACAGAGACTTAGTAAAGATTTGTACAGATCCGTCTTTTTGTACGAACTGAAAGTTATGTGAAATAAAGAAAACATACATGTCAATAATTTACTTAAATAGAATGTATGAGGCTGAGCCTGGGCCTCTCCAGATGCCCCTAACCATAGGGCCTGCTCTGGGGGTCATATTTTTGCCAATAGTATCTGTTTGTTAGTGTGTTCTCGGCACATAAATGCTGCAGTTTCTTGTGTTATGCGATTATTTATGACCTCTAGACTAAACGATAATAACTAGGTTTGCTCAAACAAGAATGAAACAAAATATCTAGTTATTACGACCTTATCTACAGACCAAAAGAAGAGGCACGGTAAATTAACACCAGCGCCAATGCTTGTCAGTGAAACTTTTATAGGTCTGAGTTTGTAAAGAGTTCCTTGAATCATCAGAATGCTCAGCTGACCACTAGCACTCAGAGTTAGCTGGTTCTAGAGCGCAGACACTGGTCAGTTGACCAATGATGTTCGCATGCCTAGAGTTGTCTTAAAATCCATCTCTCAAGGGAGAGAGTTGAGCCACAAATCAGCCAGTTTTTAGCCGCCACTAGTAGCTGGTATGTTATGACCTGATGAGATTTCCGGAGCGCCCATAAAATCTCTTACTGGAGAATGAGTATTTAACTTTATTACTCTAGGCATACTAGAACGCTGTCTTTTCCACTTTGTTTTTGTCTGCAAAATAAGAGTAAGATATTTCATTCATTCTCCATCACGCGTTTAAGCCCCTATTATTTGCAGTTGAGCTTCGCCACTGCGTAAGCAATCATTTAATCACTCTTTAAACTTATGCTGAATAAAAAAGTCAGTTGACTAGATGCCTCAAGCCAAAATGTCCCAGAGTATTAATAGTAAATGATGTTTTAAAGATTAACTGACGTTCTGAACTATTTCTCGATTTTTCGGTCACATCTTTTATTTTGTACAGCTGTCAAAGAGAGGAGAAAAGGAAACTCAGTCCGAGTGCCGGACATTTTTTGTCTGATCTTTGAATAATTGATGAAACTGGGTGAATTTGAAATAAAAGAATTCCCAATAATTAAATCAAGTAGTTCGCCGTGTGAGCTTGAAGTCACACAGGCAGTTTAAAATCAAACTGCACAATAAATAATGAAGGTCTACTGAAACAACTAGCCCTAGCCAAGTCCAACTTAGCTACACACTATTTTACAATGACCAGGCTTATTTGTAAAAAGATATATCGTCGTTCTTATGTCGTTCCCTTCACTCGGCTATTATTGGTCCGTTATGTGACAATGTCTGGCTTTCACTGTGCTTTTGCTATGATGGGATATCATCCATTTAACAAATTTAGTTCTTTATATCTTTTTGTTTAGATAGAGAAGTTCCAGCATAAAGCTGAAACTTTTATATATATAAAACTCCTTCATGAACAGATGCTAAGACTCCTACTACTCCTAGTTTCTCAGTGAGTTTTTTTTTCATTTGCAATACCGCTTAAGTTGTAAGTTTCTCGATGATTAACACGCTGTGGATTGAATGGACAGAAGATTTAAATACAAGGTACAATCTAATCAAAATGTACTTGAAGTTTAAAATTATTTTATTGAAATAAACTTAAAATAAGCTTAGAAGACTTCTTTTAAAACAGCACAAGACACAGAAATTTTACAAAGAGAATTAGAATTACAAAAATTGGAATCAAATTCTTTCCACCCAGGATAATGTCAGTTATTAAGAGTAACAAAAAAACTAAAACTAATTAATTCCACGTATCTTATTCATGGTAAACCAGTACCACAGACTAAAAACGCAAAATACTTAGGTGTTATAATAAATGAAAAACTGACATGGAATCCCCATATTGATGAAGCTAACAAAAAATCAAAGAAAGCATTTAGGGTTTATTAAAAGAAATTTCTATAAATCAAATAAGAACATAAAACTAAAATGTTATTTAACCTTGGTTAGGCCAATAATAGAATATGCATCCTCCGTTTGGGACCCCTCAACTCAAGAAAACATTAAGAAACTGGAACAGACACAAAATAGAGCAGTGAGATTCTTAACAAACGAATATTCACTTTGGACTAGAGTAACACCTTTAGTAAAATCACTAAATTTAGAAAGCCTTCAGGACAGAAGACTCAAAAGTAAAGTAGCAATTATACATAAAAGACTGAACCATAATCTTCAAATACAAAAACAAAATTTAATAAAATACTCAGAAAGACACAAAGATAAAGGCACATTCCTCGTTCCATATGCAAGGACATATTTGTACAAAAGCTCCTTCTTCCCTAGCGCTATTAGAGCATGGAATGGGTTGCCTAAGCTAGCCAGGAAAACCAGTGACTTGGCGAAGTTTAGGTCTTGTTAGGACGTAATCATATACTTTTTTGAAGTAACGTCTGTATCACATAAGATAAGATTTCTAAATATACACAGCTTGAAACATGAAAGTAGATATAGGTAGAAATGGAAATGGTAATTTACACAAGATATAACTAATTACAAATACATGTCCTTTCTTTCTGATGTTCTTTGTGTATCCTATTCTGTTGTCACAGATAAGTAAATAAATTACTGTAGACATTAATTAATAATAACATTAATAACAGAGACTTTGTGTTTATACAAGTAGACATAGAAGACTGTCATTTTTATTACGTCACATCCTACTTTCTCACAAAACATTCACAATAAACAATGACGCAATATAAACATATTATCTCATCCTTCCTTTTAAAGTTGTTATCACATACTTCCTTTTAAAGTTCTTAAGACTGATATCTACTAGGAACTTAAACAACTTGACCACTTCGGGTTGTCTTGACTGGCACAACAAGTTCTCTAGTATCGTAGTACCGAGAGATGTCTTTATCGAAACTCTTGTTCAAAAAGTGTTGATTTCGTCTGTAGGTTTTTCCATCGTTTGTCTTTATGATGTAAGATCTGGGTGATGAATGTTTTTTAACAACTGCTTTCTGCCATGCTTGTCCTAGAACCTAGACGAACTCTCACTTTCTCTCCGACAGAGTAATCTTTAGGTAGTCTTGCTTTTGCATCGTATTTCATTTTGCTTCTCATTTGTCGTTCTTTTAGTAATGTCTCTGCATTTTCAGCTACCGATGGTTTCAATAGTTTGGGATCAGTTGAAATGACGTCCCTGAGTCTTCTACTCATCAGCAGTTGTGATGGTGAATACGGCAGTTTGAGGGTACCTGTGGCTTGATGTTGTTATCTTCAAAAACACCCAGAAGCAAGCTCTCTACATTGATAGCTGTTGTATGGCATATTGTCGCTCACTATTTCTTCTGGTATACCATGTCTAGCAAAAATACCTTTCAGTGCCCTGATAACACATTCTGCTGTTTTGTTCTCCAGTCATTTTATTTCAGGGTATTTAGAGAAATAGTCCACAACTAGCAAATAGTCATTGTTTCGCCATTCAAACAATTCTGTCGCAACCTTTTTCCATGGTCTGTCTGGTACAACATGTGGTAACAATTTTTCCTTCACATTATTTCTTTTGAACGTTCCACATGTTGAGCATTTCATTAATGTCGAATCTTTGGACAATCCTGGCCCAAAAACTGTCTTGCTTTTGATCTGGTTTTCTCAAGACCAAAAAAACCTATGTGCAACTTGTCGAGAATTTCATTTCTCATACTTGAAGGAATTATAATTCTGTTCTCATAAAACAATATTCCATTCTCTTCATGAATACTGTCTTTAAATGACCAATACAGTTTTACTGTTTCATGAGCTTGAGTTTTTAACTTTGGCCAACCTTCTCTGACATAATTAATTGCTAATTTCAATTTAGCATCAGATTCAGTTTCCCATCTAATTTCAACAATCTTCTGATCACTTCCCGGAAACTGTGCTGTTGCGCTATGAATTCTCATAACCATGTCATCATTTGAAATTGATTGTTCTTGACTACTGATGTACGCACGCGATATCAGCTATTTGCATTTTTGAACCAGGAATGTAATTTACTGTTAACTCTTTCTCTCCGTAATTATTTACCACATTCTGGTGGAATCAACGCTGGTATCGTCAGTTAGGAGAGAAAGAGTTAATAGATATGTCAACAGTCTTAACATCATCACTGAAGTCTTGGTGAAATCTTGTGTAAAGGCTTGCAAAGGTTTGTGATCTGATTGTACAGTCACGGTTCGTCCAAAAATATAATGGTGAAAATGTTCAGCTGCAAACACTATAACTAACATTTCCTTTTCTATTTGTGCATATCTGCACTCTGTTTCTGTCAATGATCTTGACGTATACGCAACTGGTTTGTCTTCTTGCATTAAACGTGCTCCTAACCCTTTAGAAGAAGTGTCACACTAATTTTTCAGGGTTAAACAGTTGCAGAACAGGAGAATAAAGAAAGTGTGATAATGCCATGTTTTTAAAGGTTTGTCAACATTTTGGGCCCTTTTTAGCATTGCGGAATCAAACTTTCCAAGCTCTTCCGTTTATAGCACAACATTATTTATAAATGGAAGAAGCATCAAAATTTACTTTTAGATTTAAACAACAAACTGGTGACTAACTAGCGGTGATAAAGAAGATTTAATACGAAGATCAACTGTCAATAATTGCGATATTGTTCAATGTATAGCCCAATTAAATGTTTATTTAGTTTGTAAAAATGATGTTCAGTTTAGTGTTATTGATTTGTTGAGTTTCTCGTGAATATATTCAATAGCTATAAGAACAAACGAGAGGTCTTTTAACGTTCATAATATAACAAGTCCTTTTAAAAGAGGATGATTCCAGAGACACCTCCCCGTGGTAGAGTCGAAATTGCTAAGGAACGAGGGAAAAGCTTTTCAAGATGTAAACGCTTGGGATCACAAAATCTCCACTAAACACAAAATAAATAGTAGCATTAAAGGAAATGAATTGTGTGTTTCCTTATTTCTTTTTTTTTTCATTTGTAAAAACCCAGGAGACTTGTGTTTAGTTATTTGAAAGATACCTGGTTAGCGGTTACAAAGCTACAGGTGAGAGAACTTGAGATGATAGAAGATTGGTGTCAGTCCTATCTTCAAAACTATGGTCCAAAAGAAAATAGTTGGACTTAATAAGAATGTCAGTTAAGTTGTTTAAAGTTTACAATACACGATACACATTGGATAGGAGAAGAATTCAAGAGAATATTGTGAATTGAGGTTACAGCATCACTGCAAGAGCCAATGCAACTCGCCTTCAAGTCTTAAACCTAAACAGCTTTCTTGCTAACTCTCCAAACTCCAAACGAAATGATAAAGCAAGCTCTGTTAAAAACAACAAGCGTTCAAAAATCTGAATCACTTAAGCTCTGTGCTTGCATACCAGTCAGCCACCCACACTTAAATTTAAACTCAGCTATTCCCAGTAATGCACATCATTCTAACGCACATAGATCTATTACCTTGCTCTCTTGATAGCGTCGATCCATGCGTTACACTCAACTTCTGATTCACTGCGCAGGTCATACTGTCGCTGGCCCTCTATTTTGTAGGTAATGGTGAAAGCATACTGTAAACAAATAAATACAATTTTGAGACAAAACTATGACAATGATGATCCAATAAATAACAAAGAAGGAGATGATAATATGTCGTTGATTTATCTCAATGTCTGTAGGTAAACAAAAGCTGTGGATTCAGGAATAAGAGTCATGATTCGATTGTTTGCTTAACCCAGAGGTCTCAAACTCATATCAGCATGTGGGCCACAGTGGGAAGTAACAATCAGTCAGCGGGCCACACCACGAAAAGAGTATGTTTTTTCATTAAATTTTACAAACACTACTGTCCCTGCAGTTAAATGCTAAAATAAAATTTTTATATAATTATTAATTACATTTATTGTAGTTTATACATGCACAGGCAGTTTAGTTTACTAAAATAAGTTGACGTTGCCTCTGTCACTAATAAAAAAAAAAAGCAGAAATTGTAGTCCCCCCCCCCCCCCCCAAAAAAAAAAAACAACTATAATTACTAGGCCTACTGCAGATGGCTCGTCACTCATGCTTCTGTCCACTCAGCTGAGAGCATTTGGCAGAGACCAGACCATCGACGTTAGGCCTGAAGTCGCGTGTAGTGGCAAGCCGCAAGGTTGCTCTCAGATGCTCATCCGTCAGTCTTGATCGTAATGCTGTTTTGTTGATCTTCATTCTGGAGAAAAACTGTTCACAAACCTAAGTACTCCCAAACATCGCTAGAATTCTAGCAGCTGCGCAAAATAAGTTTGGAAACTTCTCTCTGGGATGAAACTGGTAGAAATCTGGAACGCCAACATCAGCGTATTTTTGCTTCAGAACAGTGTCACACTGCAGGTCCAGTAGTTCCATCTGGACTTCCACTGGAACGTTTTTCACGTCAACTGCGAACGGAGTGGCAACAAGGAAAAACTGTGGTTCGAGAGCAGTGAATTGCTGAAAGCGGTGTTCAAAATCTTCAAGTAGTCTGAAGAGGATGTCTACGTAGTCTTTCAGGCGCTGTAGTTCAACCGTTATGCTCTGTAGAAAAGAGAAATGAGCCAGGTTTCCATCTGACAGCTTAGAGGCCCACAAAGTCAGCTTGCATATGAATGAATCAAACATCACGGTAATCAGCTGCTTTGTGCCCTGTATTTGTGAATTGATTGCATTGAGATGTTGCGTGATGTCAGTAAGCAAAGAAAGATCCGACAAAAACATTAGGTCACTGAGCTGAGGTATGTCTCTGTCTTTCATTGCCATGTGCAATGCTATTTCCCGTCTCAGTTCAAAAAATCTCTGCAGCACTTTTCCACGACTCAACCATCTGACTTCCGTATGATACAGCAACTCTCCGTATTCCGTTTCTAAATAAGCTAGAAATGACACAAACTGTCTGTGGTTGAGGCCCATGCACGTATGAAGTTCACCGTCTTCACGACAACATCCATCACGTTCTTCATTTGTAGACTCTTGCCACAGAGTGCTTCTTGGTGCAGAATGTATGGCTGCAAAAGGTCCCGCCAAGCTGAGCTGATTCCGTTTCTCTACCATTAATCCAACAACACCAACCTTCTCTGAACACATTGCTGGTGCACCATCCGTAGCGACTGCAACAAGTTTCTCCCACGGTAGCGAACACACCTGTCAATACAAGCTTCCAGTTCTTGAAACACGTCGCGCCCAGTCGTCGTTCCTTTCATTGCTAGTAAGTCCAATTGCTCTTCAACAATGTTCAAGTTTTCGTCGACCCCACGAATGAATACGGCACAGTATGCGGTGTCTGTTACACCTGTAGACTTGTCCAGTGCAATGGAATATGCTAAAAAGTCTTTTGCAGCGGCACTCAGTTACTGTTGAACATTTGTCGCTGACTCGGTGATCCTGCTTGCAACTGTGTTCGCAGACAAACTTATGCGTTCGAAGGGCTTCTTTTTCTCGGGACAGATAATTTCACACGCCTGTAGCATACACTCTTTTACAAACTGGCCTTCAGTGAGTGGTCGTGATGCCTTTGCTATCATCTCGCTAACAACAAAGCTTGCTTTCACAGAATCTTGACACATGTACCCATCCCTCCCCATCTCCCTTTCTTTCTCCTGTTTCGCTAGCTGATTAGTCAAGCACGCGGCCAAACGGTCGGAGCAGTGATATAATGGTGGCCAGATTCTAGCCGCTATCGGCCAGCGGTAAGAATCAGGCCACCGTTCACCCAGCTGAAAGCCTAAGAGGTCGGTGGGCGACAGTGACACCTCATCTACTGATTTGTGCAGTTGTAAATCATTTCACGGCTTATATGTGGTCATTGTAAATTTTATCTAATTTTTTTATGAATTCTCGGACGTGGTCGCGGGCCACGTGTTTGAGACCCCTGGCTTAACCGATTCTTTTTGTCTAGCAAACCGATACCTTTTGTTTGCCTAACCGATTCCTCTTATCTACCAAACCGATACTGCTTGTTAAAATAACCGATTCCTATTGTCTACCAAACCGATACTGCTTGTTTACCTAACCGATTCCTTTATCTACCAAACCGATACTGCTTGTTTAAATAACCGATTCCTCTTGTCTACCAAATGATACTACTTGTTTACCTAACCGATTCCTTTGTCTACCAAACCGATACTGATTATTTACCTAACCGATTCCTCTTGTCTACATAACCGATACTGCTTGTTTACCTAACTGATTCCTCTTGTCTACCAAACCGATACTGCTTATTTAAATAAACGATTCCTCTTGTCTACCAAACCGATACTGCTTGTTTACCTAACCGATTCCTTTGTCTACCAAACTGATACTGATTATTTACCTAACCGATTCCTCTTGTCTACATAACCGATACTGCTTGTTTACCTAACTGATTCCTTTTGTCGACAAAACCGATACTACTTGCTTACTACTTACTAAGTTTTAACGTTGTTGTCAACGATTTCTTGTATGTCGATACTTTTCCCAACTTTTATGTTAGTACTTTGATCTATTGCTTGTAGTGATTTAGTATAAATTGGAACATAGCCTTTATATAATTAAGGCAGTCTTCTTGCGTCAGAAACTTGAGGAATAAAACGAATGTATAAAAGAGCACAATAAAAAAAAGTTTCCCTTTCAGACCTTGTGTTCTAGAGGGCAGATGATGTAAAGGTCATATGTTTCTGTGGCCTACGGTTAGTGAGGGTGTCATGTGCAATAACCAACCACCTTACTTTTTACCAACTAATGTCAGGTACACATTAGAGCTGGGTGGACTTAGAGGCACCCCAAGATCCCGAAATTAAAAATCCCAGTCTTCACCAGGATTCAAACGCGTGACCCCCGGTTCAGAAGCCAAGCGCTTTACCTTTCAGCCACCGCGCCTCCAAACGGACACAATGCATAAAACATATTTGAAGTTCCCCTGAGTCTGATTCAAGGCTACATTCAGTCTGATCAATAATTTCCCATTCGCAGCACTTAGCAATGACAGCAGCTATTAACGAAATAACACAGTGCAAGTCCTCTAAAATGAATTCGCTTCTGACCATCTTTGTATTTCACTTACTAGTGATGAATTAAAACAAAAAAAAAAACAAAAAAAAACCGGAATATCATGTTTCTACTCGAGCAATCCTAAACTGTAGCTTATAAAACAATTGGTAGACTAAAAGTTTAATATTTCCATTCCAACTATTTATAGTTTCAATCAATGTTTATCCTGTTTAATTTGTTCTCAGAGGATTTGGATAAATAAATTTAAAATAAATATCTCAGTGTTTTTTTTTCTATTTTCGCTTGCATTTTTCGTTTAAAACCAAAAAACAAAATTTAATATAATTGTTTTTCTTTTTAAAAAGTTCTAAAAAAAGAAAAAAAAGAAACAGACCTTCATAGAGATGTAGATTTAATGTAATTAATCAATAGATTAGTCAATTCTTTAATTTATTTCTAAACCACTCAGTAGTCGTGTTTGTATATGGTTTTCTTTTTACCGAGGTTTTTGAATAGGTGCAACCAAAGTAAAGATCTGCATGTTTCTTCCTAAGAGTAAACGTATCAGATCAATAGAGCACTGGTCTTTGAAGGACGTCTAAAATCTACGTTTTCTGAACACATTTTAGGCCATAATGCAACAGATTTCTGCTGTCCTACTTTCTCACTGTTCGTGAATATTTCTCCAACAATTCTATTGCAAACTATTTCAAGCACACCAACAAACTCACATACTCGAATTTCAGAATTTCACCTCCTGTCTTTTGTGGGGGGAAAAAGTATTAGATGCAAATTCTTCTTTTTGTAAAGTGAAAAAAAACGAGAAATGAGAAATGAAAAGCGACATTAGAAAGCCTCCTATTTCAAGAGACTGAAACAGCACAAACCGATGACGTAAATAGCAATTAGTTTGATGTTGTATTTTTTTTTCTTCCTACACGTCTGACGTGAAGTTTTGAAAATTAAGGCTTCCGGTTTCATCAGATTTTGTCTTCCCATTTCCTATATATTGTTAGCATCAGAAAAGAAAGTTATTTCATGTTACAACCTCAAAGTGCAGTAATCACATGTCCAGCATAAGTAATTGTCAAAGAAATATAAGGTAACCATATCATGTTATTAGCTTTTTGTTGTTGCTCTACATAGACCTACAAATAACATAGTGAGAAGAGGTGATTAAATAATGCAGCCCTGTTGTCTTTTGGTTTCTTTGTAGTTCAGACCAATCAATCTTTAAGAAAACATCATTTTTCTTTTCTTAAATTTATTATATCCCATTCTAATCTAATTGTTAAAAAAAATATGTAATAAAATAAATAGACTTGATCTTTGTGACACGACATAGTTTTAAGATTGAAGTGGACCTATGTGGAACTATTTGGATTTGTGGACCTATGTGGATTTAAGAACCTATGAGAACTTTTTTGGACCTGTGTTGGATAGGGAGAGAGTACAGTTATACTTAGTGGTATGTGTTTTTTGCGAATTGCAAGAAAAGCAAACATTCATTTGAAAAAAAATGTTGATGGTTGATAAGTTCAGACATGATTTGAAAGAAGTTTAGTACTACAAGAGAATTGGTGAGATTTTTTGGAATCCCTGATAATATCATTTCTAACACTTGAAAATACTACTAATAATTTTCTATACTATCACATCTTCAATGCAAAGTAGGCTACTACACATTCGCTAATGTGTTAACATTTGTAGCATGTTTCAAAACAGTTCTCCAACCATGTACTCATAAGTTTGTTTAGTTTGCCCACTTATTTCTCGTTTGTATCTCTGTTATGTCTCTATATCACTTTGAGCATCCATTATGTTTGTTAACTGCGCTAAATAAAATAAATTATTATTATGATCATGATTGCTATTTTTATTATTATTATTCCTTAAGTAGGTCAACTTGCTTTGTTTCGTTGTTCAGGGTCGACACTTTTGGAATCTTCCCAATCTATTTCCACGACTTAATTGATATATCCGAGACGAGTGTAAATAGGACACGGCATTTTTTCCGAAAGCCTTCATTTACGCCAGGATCCAGCCTATGGTCAGAGATGTCTTAGTCCATCACTGTCCATCGACGGGAGAAGTCGTGTGAAAACTGAAAGTGAGTTAACACCTCATTGCTCATGCGCGTGCCAGTTCACGTCAAGAAAGATACGGAGAGAAAAAAGACGAAATGGAAGAAAAAAATGTTTTGAAAAAGAAAAGAAAAAGGCCGAGTGTGATGTTTTCATTAGACCACTTGGTGTCAATCTTGATTGTAAACACTTGATCGAGTTGAAGCCAAATGGTGTTATATGGCTGATGTAGAAAACACCATGTTATAAGAGGGATGCTTTGTGTCACAAGACTAAGAAGTATGAAATGAAAGTAGAACCATTAGTATAGTCACTTAACGTACAGTCAGGATAGAAGACTTAAAACACTTTAATGTACAGATACAAAAAAACAACAACCTAATAAAACACTCAGAAAGACACAAAGACAGAGACACATTTCTTAGTCTATATGCTAGGACAAATTTGAATAAGTGCTTCCTCTTCCCTAGAGTCATTGGAGCATGGAACGGGTTGCCTGAATCAGCCCATTAATTAGCAGAGTTTATTTCTCTTACTATCGTGTACAAATAGATTAACACATGGATACGCGCAGGGCGTATTAATATACTGCTAAGATGAAACGTCTGTAATTTTTAAGATAAGATAAGGGCGGAATGTCTAGCTCTGTTCTTAAGGTTGAAATATTTAAATACATTATGCATGAATGTTATTCTTATTTCGAGTCTATGCCTCATTTAGTTTTGCGTCAGTAATTAATATTATTAATGGCACAATTTCTTAAAACATTTCCACCTGAAATAATGCCTTGCTTAGACAGTCCAGTCCTGTACAACAACAGGGGCAAAGCATCAACGATTTTTTTCTTATTCATCACCATTTCTGACTTCACCTAAAGATAAATGTAGGTAGACCAGAATTTACTCGGGCAATGAAATTCTGGGGCATTCCCAATTGAGTTTTGAGAATAACATCAAATGGTTGTGACAAGAATTTTCCAGCCGAATCTCATCACCGAGGTGGGGCCTCAACGTGGTGTTCAGGACTGGATAGTAGGAAAAAAGAAACCTTAAATTTGGCTTTGTAATGAATGAACATTTTGGTCAATTCTTTGGACTTTATTGACCGAGTTGGAGCAGATGGTTCGGGCAGAGTTTTTATTGTGTGTGTTTGTGTGTGTGTGTGTTTCTGAACGTAGTCCAATCGTTTTGCTTAGTGAAATTGTGAATGAAAGTTCACAAATTATTGATCGCAATCAACGAAATGGTTCATTCAGCATTGGTTTAATTAGACGAGCTAAATGTTGATGAATGAAATTTCGTCACATTAAAGTGAGGTTTTTCTGTAAGACACGGAAGTATATGTTACAGATGAAGTAATGTCCATTTTATCTGAGGCCTACGATTAGAGAAAGAAAGAACGGGGGAACAAATGTACGCCTGTCGCCCCCTTCCTAGAACAAAATCCTGGTTATGCCTATAGATCTTTGAATATACTTCTGAAAAAATATATTTAAGATCTACTGGATATGTTGTAGGGGAAACATAGAGCTATGTTTTTATAATTAATAGACAGTGTTCTCCATTTGAGATAAAGCAAAGCATCTTTTAGTCAGTATAAATGTATAGCCTAATACTGACAATGGTGATTCTTAAATTACTTTTGTATTCAATTAGTTGATAAAAATAAGCAAATAAGGACATCGCGTTCTCCTAAAAAACTGAACTATAAACATAAAACTGAGATCTAGTTATCTTTACAAGGTTTTGCAGCCCATGCGGTCACCGCTTGCTCTGAAATCACATTACCCGTAAAGTTGTCCTGTCTTCTCAAGTTAACTTGGCGGGAAAATAAGTTCAAACCCTCCAATGAGTGCTCGGACTTTGACAGGTGAAATCCCACAAGATCCTTCGCATCAATGGATTAAGTCCGCTTCGAATGTTTCCATCGGGGCGCTCTGCGGGGAGGCAAAGTATTCTTCTGGGCACCCGACACAACTCTTCAGCAGGGCAGGAGCCTGCAGTGTTTACATTTCATCCTAACCCTCCAATGTCAAGGACGACGGGCGAGTTCTTTTCAAAGTAGCACGTCTGTGAAATCATTGAGATCTTAAACATTTTGTTTTCTTCTTCCTCCTGTTTTAAATCTTGGTTGAATTATTGCACTTTCGGCGGGTATTCTTCTTTAAAAAAAAACGAAGCAGCTAAAATTTGTATAGCTTGAGAGTTTGAAACACGGAAATATGCTTGGAGATTTCATTGAGGAAAGATGGTTTGGGGATTTAATTGAAGGAAGATATTTGGGGGATTTAATTGGAGGAAGATGTTTGTGGGTAGTTAATTGTTTTCCGTATTTCATCAGTCTAAATAAATAAGCCTTCCATCATTTCCGCTACCTTTTAGACGCGATACAAATACAAACAAATAATCCTATACTAGCAACACAAAAGGTTTAGATCTAGAGAGTCTATTCTTTTTATTTTTTATTTTTCGCGGCACAGTCATTTCTCTCCATTCAAAAGAAATCAAATAAGCGATTACAATTAATACAACCTAATTGATATGTTCTTATAATTAGAAGACAGAAAACCAAAATAAATGTAGTGTGGGGACGGAACTTCCATTGGGGCCTTCGGAAAACGCATTTTTTTTTTTTTTACTTCTAGCGGGTCTTTTCAGCAGATCAAGTCAAAAGTCTGTTTCGGATCAATTACGATGCGCAGGTCAACAAAAAATAAAAGATGGGGGTTCCGGAGTGAGACAGAGAGAGAGAGAAGGAAAAAGAAAGAGAGCTGGCCGCTTAATTTCATGTTAACACATACTGTAATTCAAGGACCAAAAAGTAGATTAAGGGAATTTGTATATTTTTGGTAAAATAAAAGACTACTTTGTAAAGGCTGGCAAATGTTTCCCTGAGGTTGGCATATTTTTCCCTGAGGCTGGCGTATGTTTCCCTGAGACTGGCATATGTTTCCCTGAGACATCTGTTGTTTTTCTTTTTTAGTATATCCGGTGCACGGAATATAGAAAGAGCTGATAAGCTATGTATTTTTAAAAAAATACGATAATTGTTCACTCTTCAGTACTGTAAAATTATATTTCTAAGCTCCTACGCTGCCAACTTTGACAACACAAAGTAATTTGTTATTATTTAGTTGCCAACAGTCCTCTTTCAAAACGGAGTCAATAACTTTGTTTAGTTAAACTTAGTTTGTCTTTTTTTTTCTTTAAATCTTTTCCAATCTTCAACTTTTATTTTCTTAAGTTTGTACTTAAGGTTATCTTATATCGCCCCCACATTTCTCCATATTGCTTTGTTTTTTACTAAGTTACTTTATTTGATAGAATGTCAACTGGATTTTTTTTAAAAAAAAAAAGCAAATTCTAAACAAGGCAGAAATTTTTTAAAATTTATAAACAATTTTGATTCCGCAGACTAGGCAATTTTTGTTAGTTTATGATTTTATCGAACTGAAAACAGCTTAATGATTTTTTTATACATAGCTCAAACTTTACATTTTGAATGAAAAGATGATCAGTTTATCAAGATCACAATTGGAAACCGTGACACGTGATCTGCAGACGAGACATGGAACAAAAGTGACACCATCTTCTTTACGTCAATTTGCATTAAGAGATGCGCAGATTACAAACCATGGCACATAAAAAAATGCACACATTACAAACATTGGCTCTTAAAGAAATGCGCAGACGTATGGAGAATGAATTGTTTCGGAGCCACAGGGGAGCTAATTAAAGTAAATCTTTGATTCCCGCCTTTTCCCGACATACATCAGGCGCAGCATGACAACGACAAGAAAGAGGAGATTACCCAAATTTCAAAAAATATAATTTGCAGAACTTATTGGATCCTCTCAAATTAGATGAATATAGTTGGAATATATGCGAGACAGATAGAATTCGATTACTGCTCATTTACTTCTGTTGTTGCACGTTTGGTCCCTTGCTGTGAGATTTATTGTTTATTGATGAATGCATCTGCTTCATAGGACCCAAATACGTTCTAGATATAAATAGATGCTGTTCACAAAGATATGCAGATGTAGACATGTAGATAGAAAGAGAGATAATTAGATATGAAAATCGAACAAAATATATTCCTTTATTTAGTTGCCAACAGTCTTTTTTATTTTTACTCCTCTATCTCTCTCTCTCTTTTTCTCTCTCTCCAGGCGCATTATATCTCTTTTTTCCTCTCGTTTTTTCTTTCATTCTCATTCTCTTAAGTCTTTGTCTCCATCCACTTATATTTCTTGCTTTCTTCACATTGGTCATGTCAGGCCTGACAAACACTGACCTAGATTTATTACTTAGACTCACGGAGATACCTTTTCCTATTGTTGTATTGGTTATTTTTACAGCCCTTACCTACGGTACGCTAATCAGATTTTACCCTGAAATCACGTCACCGGGAATCAACTATTCCTCTCTCCAACCCAGCGTCGCTGTCCTGTCAATAAACCCCACAATAAACGCATCAAATAGAATACACTCTAAAGAAGTCTGCACAACTCCCGCCTATCCGCAACATTAACGAGGCATACGTTATATTTATGATCTTTGCTCTTCATTGATTGTCGACATTATGGTCAGATTTTTTAGCATTTCTCATTAATTTAGGATGTTTGTAGACAGATTTATTTTTGCTTTATTGATATTTTCTAATCGTTATTGCAGGTTTTTTTTTTCTTTTGTGTGTGTGTGATGTTTGTTTATTAAAATAGTTTTTAGAATGTCAATCGGTAGGCTAATTTGTGAAACTCTTGTTTTATATCTTTTGATTAATATATGTCATAGTTTTTATAAGTTTTTATGGAAAACAGATTATTTCCTGAAAAAAAAGGAACGAGCATTAGATTTAAGATGTAAAACTAAATTTACACATGTGTGCACATATCCATTAAGGCCAATTAGTCATTGCTATTTGAAAATAATCATACTTTAATTTTATTAATATGGGCTTATGACTTTCGCTGTAAGCGTTTTGCTTTTTTCTACCTCAGTCACTGAGAAGTTTATAAAAGGACATTATGAAATACGACGATACTGTTATCATTCCTTTGAGGGTAGTATTTATAATTATTGTCACTGAGAAGTTTATAAAAGGACATTATGAAATACGACGACACTGTTATCATTTCTTTGAGGGTAGTATTTATAATAAATGTCACTGAAAAGTAAAACGTTTATTGCTTCGTGAATGCCAATTATCCTAGAATGGACAGTGATGTTTATAATGCATTAGAAATATAAAATCATGCTTTCAACACTGTAGTTGCTTATTAAACTAATGAAATTATGTAAACAATTTTAATCCTTGAATGCGCTTTACGTTACCTGAAAGGGTCGTAACAAAAATTAGATCAAATATTTGCTAAACCTTTGATTTTTAGTTATTTCTATTAGCTGTTATGTGGTGTGTTATTAGACAAATGGTGCCTTTATGATAATTAAAATCATAACCAGAAACTTCGCTGGAAAGATACTGCCATTATGGTGATGCTGTAGAGATATAGGATCGATTCTTTCCTTATGGCATTTTAAGTAGATAAATTAGTGCATTCAAGTAATGGAGGAAGTTTCTCTTTAACTTTTATACTTATATGTTAAGTTTTTTTTTTACCTTGTTCGATCCGACACATTTACTGTGTCTTTGAATTCATAGCATAGCACTAACATTCAACATAAATAGATCTTCCATAGCATTTATTCTTTTGATTGACGAGACTCACAAATAAACTCTGCACTCTATCCAGAAGAAATTAATTGTAAATAAAATAAATGAGAAATGGACGAGCTCTCATCCAAATCACAAGAAAGATGACGCTTACTATAAGCTATCCCGACAAGACCAACGTCTAATCTTTCGACTCAGGACCGGAAACAACAGAATGCGACAACACATGTACCGGAAGCTCAAAATTGGAGCCAGTGAAATCTGCCCGTGTGGAGTACCACCAGAGAAGGTTGCCCACATCCTCCAAAACTGCTCTCTTTACCAAGAGGCCCGAATAAGACACTGGCCCCAAAACACCCCAACAAAGAAAACTCTATGGAGAGTTCCCTGATCTGGAAACCACTGCGCAGTACATCTCATGTATTGGTCTAGTCATCTGAACACTCCAACAGAAGAATGAGAACAAAAAAAGAAGAAGATTGACGAGAATATTTAAAACAACAACTCATATTGTTTATCAAAGGCCTTTTAGGACCTACTTACTACAATCTTGTATCAGTAGGTCCTATATACAAGTACGTGCAAAATGTGTACAATAAAATGGGAGCGTTTTTCTTTTTCTGCCTATAAAGATATATGGTTGTTGCGGTAAAAAGCACTGTACAAGAATTGAGAACGGGCGGTAACTGGGGAAATGCAACTTTGGCTTCATTCTAAGCTGCTGTGTTCTGGAGGGAACAGGTTGTTATGGAGAATGCGTTTAATATCTGTGTCATTTTATATGGTGATGGGGTTTGTTTAGTGACTGACTAATCATGTCGACATTTTTTTAAGCTAGTATCAATACTTTTAGTAAATTACTCCCTATTTTGTTTTTGTCTTTAGTGACTTGGTTAACTTTTCTATTCTTAGTTTGTTTAATAAAATGCTCAAGAGTTCATTTGTTCCGCTGCCAGCCTCTCCATTGACATCGGAACCTGTGGGTAGTGGAGACCAATAAGCCTCTTCTTTTGTTTACCTAGAAGCTTTAAAATAGCGTTCATTTTTGTTCAGTGCGCATTACACAGTAGAACCAAATTTAGTATTAAAGTAAGCTACTTAAGCTATTCAAAATTGTGCATAAGATGATGGTACTTTATACTGTAAGGAAGGCGATGACACTAATGAAAACCTTCCCAACAGACTGACCCAATGGGTACAAACTCAGTCTACAAACACATGTTTTGTTTCCGGGAATGCTATACTGCCTGTGATTGTGTACAATACTTGGCTTTTTCTCTGCTCATATTAAAATGTGCATATTAATTATAGATTTAAAAATGCCTCTTTTTCTGTTGTGTCCATTTCAAATCAAACATGGCTTGAATGGGACTCAAAGGTGGCAATAATATGGCTGAGGCAAGGCTGAAATATGACTGAGCACATCTCTCAATGGAGATATAATAATATCGACCGAGAGACGGACAATGAAGAATATTGTAATGTTTGTAGGAGATGGACATCAAATGGCATGAATAGTTGATGACTGGTTGGAAAATTGAAGAAAAGGAGGGGGGGGGGAATACAATGTTGAGCAAAAGAAATACAATACACATTTCAATAGTAGCAGAAGCCATATTAGCTGGTAGCATATTTGATTACAAGACTTACACCAAGACACACACAGACACACACACAACAAATAAAGAAGCACATATGTATAGAACGAGCAAAATATTTTTTTAAAATACGTTTTGAAAACAATCAAATATACGGGAAAGAACCGCACAATGACTGTCATATTTTTCGTACGCAAGATTTATACTCATTTTTTATATTAAAAAATTAATTCATTACCACTAATTTTATTAACTAATTGGGTTATTATTTCTTCAAATTACGTTTCCACTCATACATTTTGTCACATGCTGAAAATAAATACTGCAAGTGAGCAAAAAGAACCTGTGTTTGTAGGATAGTTTTGGATGATTTATATTTATTTAGTATTGCAAACACATTGTGTAGAGCCAACTAAAAACATAAAGCGTCGCTTGAAATAAAATAATGTTATTAATGACGAGTTGAGTTTGTAATTGAAACGCCGACAACTCTCGTTAAATGTCAACTTGAAAATGAGAAAACAACATAGTCTAATTCTAGATCCGCAACGTACATTTAACTTATCTTTCTTATCTTATCTTATAAAATACAAAAGAAGATGATTACGTCCAACGCGCCAGGCATCTAGTTATTCATGTTAACCAATCTTAAATTCTGCAAAGTCACTGGGTTTTCATGGCTGAGTCAGGCAACCCAATCCATGCTCTAATAATACCAGGGAAAAGGAGCTTTGTACAAATTTATCCTAGCATTTGAAACAAGGAATGTGTGTTTACCTTTTTTTTTCTCGGTATTTTATTACATTTTGTTTTTGTATTTGAAGATTATGGTACAGTGTTTTCTGTATAATTGCTACTTAACTGTTAAGTCTTCTATCCTGAAGGCTCTCTAAATTTAGTGATTTTACTAAAAATGTTACTCTAGTCAAATGTGAATTTTCGTTTGTTAAGAATCTCACTGCTCTGTTTTGTGTTTTCGTTCTAATACAAACGAGTCTCAATGAGCTACTTCATCTCACAAAGACATGCACAGCAAGCTCATTGCCATAGACTGCAACTAAATGAAATGACTAGTTGAATAGAAAAAGAAAAGACAAGAACTTTTTCCTGCAAGAACTTAATGTTCCAGTGCTGATCTTTTAGTAGTTACTACGTTCCTTCAGCAATATCAAAGAATAAAAACTAGGATGATTGTGATAACATTGCTAGCCAAGCTTCCAGTTCTAATTTGCAACTAGTGAACAAGAGGAACTTGAAGGGTGAGCTTTGGACTAACTAGTCCCATTCGTAAGTTTTAATCCTGATATACATTTTTAAGCAGAAAAAAGGATTCTCCTAGTTTTGCTAGTCTATATAGATATGACAGGGAAAAAAGAGAAGTGACCTATGCCACTTGGTAATCAATTATATGTGAGATTAAAATAATCGTTGACTTTTGGTTCAAAATGTTGCCACCTATGTTTGTTTCTTAAACAAAATTTTCCACTAATTTGAGATTTATAAAGGTAACAAAAAAAAGGAAGTACACATTGACCTAATATTTAGACTAATTAAGTGGAGTCTCTTTTTTCTCGAAAGAGTTTGGCTTAGTTTGGATTTATCCAGGTAGAATGCATGTGCAGGCTTAAGTCAATTAGCCAGGTTTTTTTTTTCTATCTAACGCTCCCGCAGAGCAAAGCCGAGATTGTATTTGTAATTGTTTGTTGTGCCTCTATCTGTATCGTCAAAAACCAAACGTTTTGATGAAACTAAGAATTCCTAAAAGCTATCATCGTGTTTGAAATAATTAATAACACGTACACACATACACACACATATACATACATACATACTACATCTATTCTGTCATCAACAGGACGTGGAAAGTTTCATTTACTTACCTTATTCTGTTGTTTTTTCCCTAAACCAATTAGCCTCATTCGAGTGATCTCCCCCTTTGTATGTGTTTCAACATGGAGTTAGACCTTAAGAACTCTGGAACCATCTGTGGGATGTGTCTATGATATAATATGCAAGTCCCATTTAGCTCGGGCTAACTTGTGGTCTAAGGCCAGGAAAAGATTTCCAATGTCAGGACACGTACGAGTCTGTACCATGTCCTAGAATCTAGATCAGGATTTGTTTAGTATGACATATTGCGAACGATTCCCAAACATCAAACCTATACAACTTTTGGGGAACACACTGGCCTATACAAGGTTTAGGAACCTACTGTCATAGATAACATTTGGGGAACCTACTAGCCTAGATAACATTTGGGGAACCCATTGGCCTAGCTAGACTACATTAGACCCTCCTCATTAATTAATTACTTAAACTACTTCGTCTAATCTTATCCCTTCTTGCTGAGAAGTTTGTCTAAGATGTCCCATAAAACATCTTTATAACAATGTGTACATGCCGTTAACGGATTCTGCCAACTACTGTTTAGTTTGTGTGTGTGTGTGTGAGATAGAGTGTGTTGTTTTTTTTTAATCTAATATATTATGCGAGGCCTTTAATCGAGACCATCCGTTATAGGCCTCAACATTGACCTGAGACATCGGAACCTGTGGGTAGTGGAGACCAATAGCTCGTACAGACCAGTGACGTGGCAACGAGCTATTGGTCTAACCTCCTACAGGTTGTGACAATGCAGGTCAGTGTTTAGGCCTTCTATAACGATTGGTCTCGGTTTGATGCCCTTTGTACAAGATAGTGTTAATTGTTTTTAAATGTAAAGCATGTTTAAATTTTTTTTTTTTAATGTATAGCATGTGTAAACAATTTTTGTTTTCTGATGACGTTTTTCTCAAGCTGATAACTCCGCAATTTTCATTATTTATTTTATCACCCGTAAAGCTCACTCATTTAGGGTATAAAAGAAAAATTACTATCTAGATCTCATATCTATATTGATTTAGACTTGTATAAAGCTTTCTTCTAGTCCTAAGAATTAGAAGAAGGCTACACACGTAGCTGTGCTCGACATATTTGCAGAGCTGTCTGATTATGGTCGATTTAAGTTCTCTTTCCGCCGTCTACGCCTAGATTTGGCAAAGGCTCAAATGTGAAGTCTCAATTGTATCACGGTAATTTGTAAGAGATCTTTCTCTCTCTTTCGGGAACCACTTGCGGCCAGGTGCAAACTTAATAAAATTGCAGGAGATGAGCAAGACAACATTTGGTGACGGAAGATCTAGATTCAGTTCAATCAGACTAAACATTAAGAACTTATCCCTCAAGTAAAAGGAGTTTTTACTGTAGATGATATTTTCATTGGCTCTTGTTAATAGATGTTTTCAGCATTATATCGAATTTTTTTTGATATGCTGCCGTTGGTTTAGATTATTGTGTGGACGCCATTGCCAAAAGAATCTATTTAGATCTCGATCTAGAACTGTTCATCGAAATTGTCAACGTAACTTTGTTACAGAACCTTAAATAAAAAAAAATCGCAGTAATTAAATAGTGTCATCGTTTGCTCTACATCTTCCTCTAGCCCACCCCTCCCCTCATTCTGCTCTACACTCTCCCCCCCCCCCCCTTTCCCCTTTTGCGTTAATTTAACTTTATTGTTTCCTAATCATCATTCTGTCACGCAGCTCACATCTCCTGGACCACACATGCCCTGAGAGAGAGAGACAAGGAGATGTACAGAACAGAAAATATAGAAATGTTTATAAATGCTTAAAATAGTTAATTTGATTCCATCAGACACCATTAATCACCGCATCTCCTGAACGTGACGTAACACTCCACCCCCCCCCATCCCGATTTTCTTATAGACTAATGTGAACTCCTCCCATGTTCTATGATACACGACACAGCAATGCTCACGTAGTGGTATCTAAACTAAAACGCGGCTTAAGACGTTGGAAATTGGAGGCTATCCACGTGTCAACGGCACACTGGAAGTGAACATCAAACACCGGTGATGGATTGTGCATAGGTTTTAAGGACCGCTGTGCTGTCAGCTGCAAGCGGTTGAAAATGTCGGCTTCAGAAAATATTGGCGAGATGATTCGCTCTCTGGCAGAATGATATTGATTGGGGGTGCAATTAACATGAGCAAATGTGTGTGTGCTTGTGTTTAACTTTCCAATGCTAGACGTTACAAATAACTTGATACAAGACGAAACTATCTATATTCTATATCAACGATTCTCAAACTTGTGACGGCTCGTAGAGAGTGAGCAAGACAATTAGAACTCTTAATCAACTTATCATTGATATCTGCAGATTAGAGTCAGCAACGTTTTTACAACTTGTTCACATGACAAGGATTTGCGTAAGCATAACCCATATAACGATAAAAGCTCTCCTTTAAGACTTTGCAATCTGTAAGGCTGGTGATGAGTATGGCTGCCTGGTCGTGCGGTTTGCGCGCTGGACTGTCGTTCGGACTTACCGATGGTCCCTAGTTAAAACCCTGCCCGCTCCGATCCCCATCGTCATGTTTGAATTAGGAAGTAAATTATCTTCAACTCTGAAGGAACATCAAACATTTGTACAACCATGATGAAAAAGTCACGTGCTTTTATGTCCGACGGTTAACGAAGATTGTCTGAGCCGGCCTCGTTCAGTTATTCCCTTTTTGTCCTATCACATGTTGGTGTTTAGTTGGTGTTTAACGCCATCGTTAATTCTTGTATCTACACGAGTTGAGAATCATTGCATCAAGATAAACACCTAGATAACATATCAATTATATCAGTGTATCCAAGACTATGGCCCGCGGTGCTGCAGTCGATGGAATGAGATTGTCTGATGGTTCACAGCCCCCCCCCCCTTCCCCATCGATTGGACATTAGATGTTTTGAATTTCGCTTTGATCGTTCCGTTTCCACGCTCTTCGGCCACCTTTTGATTAGCGATCGAACATTAAATTAATGAGGCTTTAAGGCTTCCCTCAAATATCAAAGTGCCCTCCAGAACTGAGACCCTCATGTTTTGACAGCCGTTGTTGTTGTTGTTGTTGTTGTTGCATTGTATTTGTATGTCAGCATATAGTTTAGAGTGTTTTTGTTTTTAAATACCGCAAAGTGCGATTGAAGGTTTTTATTTCTGTTTCATGACATGTTGAAAAATAAAACCTGATTAAAGATCGATCTTTGCAATGTTTAACTATGTCTATTGATCTGCTGACTTCTGCTCGTTTTTTTTACGCATGACTCTGTTTTTTTGGCCTCATTCAGTCGTAAAACGACTATTTATTTAATTCTTTAATGAATACTTGCGGCAATACCCCCTAACGTGTGTGTGTTTAAGATATATATATTGTCTATGCCTCCAGACCAGATTGAATAATTAGATTAATATATTTTATATTTATATTTTTTGAGATTCATGTCCACACACCCACACACCCACACACACACCCACACACACACACACCCACACACACCCACACACACACACCCACACACACCCACACACACACACACACCCACACCCACATGTTTTCTTGCTTCTTGTCTTTTATTTTTATTTTTTTTTTTTGTTGCTTGTTTCGCCTGGTGATAAGATGCAGACATAAAAATTTAAAAACCTTACCAGACACATTGTGTACATAGAAACGTTTCTTAAAACAATGTTTTAATAATCATTTCAAGCTAGTCTGCAACTTTAACGCCTATCTATAAGTCTATACGAGCTTAAAGGTAATCCATGAGTAAAGGGACTGAGTATCTTGTATTGAGTGGGTTTTTTTTTCCGATTCCCTTTAGACTTTGTCAATGCTGTGGCCTTTTTTTTTCCTAAACCGTTTAAATCAGCTATGAAAATAACAAGAATGGACTAAATAGTTTCCCTTCACAAAATTGCTTTACATTTATTTCATTTACTTTTAAAATATTACTCTGGAAATATTGACATCTTCATCTCTTACTAAGTAATGTTTTTAAAAAAGTAAATAGAAGTCTGACCATGGTAAACGATAACAATACATTTCTGTTATTTTAAAGTGAAGCTAATCAACTGGTTTGTTGTTTTTGTGGTTTTCTGGGAGATATATATATATATAAAGAAACAGAAAATTACATTAATTACAACAAACTTTAATGTTTTATAGACTTCAATCAGTGAATTATGTTTCAGCTAGTGATTTGAGGATATTAACTGATGAAATATTTGGGCGTGTTTAGTGATAAGCCTCAGCTTAGTGATAGGCCTTAGTTTAAAGATACGCCTCTGTCATTCCAAATGGCGCTTCGACTAACCCATTATCCGGAATATCAATGAAGGTTAGCCTAGAACTACATTTGTATCTGCAGGAGTGGCTGCCTGCGTTTTTTTTTCCCTATAACTTCCCTCTTCACATCTGTCTCTCTCACTCTCTCTCTCTCTCTCTCTCGTTCTTTTATGCCAGCACTCCCCGATTATCTAGTCATGTCATTATCCTGTAACGTCGTGACAAAATTACAGACTCACACTGGCATTGATATTTAGAAACACATATACTGACAAACAGCAGCAGAACACACAGTGGCATTGACGTATATATATATATATACACGCACACACACACATTGACTTCAATCTCACACAAACACAAACGCTGCGCCTGACATATCAGACAGTCACACGAGGAACATAACACACAGATATACACACACTCACACACACAGTGCCTGTCATTTGACACTGACCCTTGCCTTTAACAACCTTTGTCTCAGGTTAATAGTGAGTTATTACGTAAGAATGAAATGTGATATAATAAAACAGACTGCAATTTTGTTGGGAATTATTTACACACCATGTAAAACGTGAATTGAAAAAAAAAAGGGAGGGGGGTTTCCTATGTAGTTAGGGATAAACCTAGACCACAAAAATAAACCCAGAAAGTTTGAATGTCATCTCCTGTGACAGACTGTGACGCTGCCAGAAGTATAGGCGAGACGGTATGAAAGGTTACATGGCCAGGAGGGGGTAGCCTGCTAGACAACCAGACACTACGAGTTGAACAGCATAGGATTAGCAGAGAGCACACAATTAGCCGAGAACATCAAGCGGACCCTGGACCAAGATAACAAGAAGGTAGTCTGACATCACACACACGCACGCGCGCACATACAAGAGATAAAAATTCCCATGAAGACAGGTATTATATACATAGGCATCGAAGTAAGTTAATCTCTTAACAGCGATGAAATGTAGTTGAAACAGCACATGATATGACAACGTGTGTGGACTGTCTTCAGGTCATGGTGCGTTCAGTTTCACGACCTTACAGGATGGAATTGAAGTTAACCTTGTTACTTGAATAGACTAGAGTTTTAAGGTTACACTAAAGAGCCATACCGAAGAGTTATAGCATATCATTAAGATTCGTTTCTTACCATAAAGCGTAATAATAAAGCAAAGAGTCATATCTAAAATAGAGCAAATCATAAATAGTCAGAGCAAATAATCAAGAATAAATTACTAACCATAAAGAGTAAGAACGAACTATAAAGAGTAATAGCAAATTATAAAGAGACCTGGTAAACCGTAGTAAAATACAAGTTGAAATTAAAGTGTCATAATTAAACCATGAAGTGTCATACCCATTACATAATTTTTATAGTTAAACCCTGAAATGTAAGTTTTTAAATTTTTATAAATTTTATGTGTACATCCTTCTTAATCTTACTTGAATCGCTATGAGTGTTAATTGTTACATTTCCCAAATCTTAACTCTACATTTCTAATCAAGATCTACATTTCTAATCAAGATCTACATTTCTAAACAAGATCTACATTTCTAATCAAAATCTACATTTCTAAACAAGATCTACATTTCTAATCAAGATCTACATTTCTAATGCCATTACAAAAAAAAAAAAAAGAATAAAAAAATACAAAAATCTAGATCCACATTTTGTACTTCAAAGTCATAAGCACTGCAAATTAACTGCATCCTGCAAATAACCCGAAGCCTCTAATAATTTTACTAACAGATCAGGCATCCATTTCCAGGAGTAGGCCTATGTCTACACCTGTTGGAGATGTCCAGATCACTCATACCATGAAAAATTTCAACAAATAATATACTAAATGTTTGACAGAATTGCTAATTATTAACTGCGCTTTGAAAAATGGAGGAATTTGGTCTCGCGAACTGTCACAGCACCCCTATTACTATAAGCAAAGGACAGATGATGATGATGATGAATCATGCTAAAAAAAATAATGAATAATTACATACTTAACTAAGCAAACTATTTTTGTCAAAGATATTAGAAATATATGAAACACGATTAACTTTATAAATAAATGCTTACTTGTTTGTCCGTTTCTCTGCCCTTCATGGCTGCTGGCGCTATGATCCTGTCACAGTAGCTCCCTTCCAGGAGTGCTACCCCAGAGGGGCGGGTGGAGTTCTCATTCTCATAGTAGAAGAGAACGTTCTGGTAGAGAACGAAGTACCTCTGCTGCCACTTGCCTAGGTCAGTGCTCCTCTTGTACAGGTAGCCACACATGGTGTTCTCCACTCTGGCCTTATTGGCCAGGTACAGGAGCTGGCCTTCGCTGATGCGGATGTTCTTCTGCATGCTGTCCACCAGCCGTCGAGAACAATAGGAGAGACGCGGGGTGGCGGTGACCCCCTTTGTGCTATCAGCATAAGGTGAGTCTCCACCCACGGGGACAGTGCATGAAAGTTGCTGGTGAATGCATCAACTATGTTCGGAATTCTTATATTAACTCGAGGTAGAACTAAACTTGGAATATCCTCATAAAGACAATGAACAAACTAAATAAATGTCCTAAGCACACACAAAGAAATGTAATCACAATAAAAAAAAGAATTATAATTCCAAAGTTTTTACACAAGTAGGAACAAACTCCAATTAGAATTTTACATTTTTTTTTTTTAGCCCTATTTGAATTTTAATAAGTTCTCTTGGATTCTTCCATTAAGAATTATCCAGAACTCACATGCTTTTCATTTGAACATTAACTTTATCGAATTCCAAATAAAACTCCCAGCCCTTAAAGAATATTCTTTGTACGGTAATTACTTTTTTAAATCACTTAAATTCTGACACTACAACTATTCCGTATTTTATTAACTCTTGAACATTATGTGGAAAGCCTCAGAGAAATAAAAACATTCCGTAGAACAAGTGGGCCATCGTAGCGATCAGAGTTCCATTCTGAAAAATTCTGTTATCCACACAGAACACCATTGGTCACCTAAAAAAGACAAAAAAAAAACCAACAACATGTTATTTCCAATGTTGTAAAAGACATTGATGATCAAAAATGCATGCTACAGTATTTTTAAAAAAGTAGTATATAGTAATGTACTTGTGTTATGTGCAGAGGTTTTAATTGACTAACCACTAATCAAATAAGCTGAAAATAATAAGAACATGATCTCAACATAATAATGTCTACTTCTAACAGTTAGTAATAGTTTTAATTTCAAACAATCGTAGCCTGGGTGGAACAACTAGAGAGCAACAAAAAAAAAACATGTCCACTCAACTCTGACGACCAGAAAACGGAATGGCATGGCCAATGTTCCTATATTCTTGTCAAAGAATACAAATATCATTGTATCAAGGCAATTGAATACAAAAATTTGCTGTAAGTCGCACGTTTACGTTATGGTTTTAATGTGTATTTTATTTGCGTCTCTTGTCACGTTTGAACATATTCTACATACAATCAAAATTGTGATATGAATACTTTAGTAATGTCTAAGATAATAATAATATTAATAACAATAATATAAAATTTCTATAGCGAACATGCACATTTATATAAAAGACTTAACAATCTAATTATACGCAAGCACTTTAGAATTAGGTAATTCTTGTAATAATAAAAGCATAATGTCTTTTAATTATTTTCCAATTAGGTGAAACATAGAATCACATCTATTTAGTGTTTAGTTTTAACATTAGAGAAATGCCCAGCAAATCGGACACATTATCAAATCATCTTCTAGGTATATTCAAGGACTCTCTAGAAACACTAAAACTATTTTTTCACGTTCCTGGAACCAACACGATAAATATTTTCTTTTGTTTGTTTGTTTGTTGTTTGTTCCGCAAACAAATCAGAAGCCACGTGACCTGTTTGTTGTTTAACGCTTTTTCCTTCATTGCCAGACGGTGTATACCGTAACAACATGTCTACTAGAAGTGTCTCCCTGTACTAACTATATTTTTTAAAAAAACAACAAAATTCATTTTGTTAGCACGACACTTCGCTAGATGTTTACAAACACAAATCAATTAAACCTTTCGGAAAGAAGAAACAGCATTCCACACGCACATACCAAAACAAATCGTGTCCTAAATAAAAGTCTTAATTGAAGAGCAATCAAGAATAAAAAGCGAACTCTTAGATGAAAGAGAAAAAAAGTTTACAACAAAGGGCCTCAAATTTTAGGCTGTTGGGGTCGTTGATCAAATCCCACGGCGGTAACACTACTCTAACAAAGTATCCACAGAGGAATTTTCTTTTCTGTGTTCATTTGTGTGTGTGGCGAGCAGACGACTAGAAACTGGATGAGCGTTGTGTTTGGTCCAGCCAGGGAATGACCACTCTTTCGACTACTGCCGCAGCGGAACTAGTCCCAACGCTTTCTTGTGTCTAAACAAGAGGAAAACGACAGAATGGGAGCATATGAGAGGAGCGAGAGAGAGACGAAAAGAGAGAGAGAAATAGAGAGAGAAATAGAGAGAGAAAGGATAGCCAAAAAGTCTTTAGCTAGACAGACGGACAAAGAAATGTCGAGCTCCCAAAGTAATTATTGGTAAGGCCCTTACTCCTGGCAAAGTTTTAATTAGCTCATTACGATTAGTTGAGCGCAGTAGCGTCCCTAATAGATGCAAGGGGTGAGGACCACACCGAGTGACTCTTATCATTTTTATTTTGGTAAAAGCAAACTTTTTCTTGTTTTGTTTAAAATAGGCTACCTACGTGTTTCTGTATTTTTTGAGAGCATACTTTTGCGTAAACATGCTGTGACAATGTTAAAGACGCGCCACGAGACTTTATGTCACCCGAAATAGTTCGACTAATACGAGTACTACTACATTTCTTTAATGCTAAGAACTGTTGTCTTCAGAACTAGTATTATGTAGGTGAGGCCTAATTAAATACATTTTAATAACTTCATCTAACAACATAGCCAGACGTAGAACGCGCATAAAACAACAAACATTTCAATAAAGCGACTTGTTCTAGAATGTATCCATCTTTATAACAGATTAAATAGAAAAGTTTAAAAAAATAAGAAAAAACAAACATGTCAACTATTTTTTTAAAATGTTCTGTTATTTTAATTCTTTATTTCATACTAAGTCAGTGTGATTGCTAAAAAAACAACATCATAGCTTTTCTTTTCCAAAAAGAATCACTTACCTTTATGTAAAATATAAGCACTTTTAATTGTTCTAGGATATAGGCCTACATTGGAAGTTATAAATACACGTAATAGAGAATAGTAATAAACACTAATCAAAAGTCTTTTCTAATCAGACGAGGAACTAAATTATGCCGCATTATTTTGCTCGAAGGGAACACACACACGCACGGAGTTGTAAAAGAGCGGAACATGTTGGACAACGCTGAATGAGCTGCACTTCAAAGCATGAAATTATTTTCAAAATGTTTTTCACGCACTTTGCGCCTAGAGCTCTACCAGCAGAAGTATAGACTTTTAACAGAGTGGCTTCCCCTTCAGTGGCAAGTTTTGATGGTATAATAATAGCTTCGGTTTACTTAGTCTCTCTCTCTCTCTCTCTCTCTATGTGTGTGTGTGTGACTGTTTCTGGGAGTACAGTGGGTGAGTGACTGCGAGTCAAGATTATTGTAGGCAAAAAAAAAAGACCGTAGCCCGCAAGAGAAAGCAAACAGCGCACGCTACTCGCTTATCGATAATAGCGCTCTCGCATTCTGAAACAGGACGGCGCGTAACACTCATCAATATAAATCCGTTTTTTTTTTAAATCTGAAACTTTTTATTTTCTACACTTTCTGCTGGCTGTTGTCATGTCAGCAGATAGCACTGTCATCACGCCTGCTACCTTCAAGTGGCCGTGACACAAGCAAAGAGGAAACACGAACTTCATTGTTGACACGGTGCGCCAAACGGAGCGGAAAAGCTTCTGGCAGCCATTACTAGTAAAATGAAAGTGAGGCTTCACAGCAGACGTGATGGCAGTTGTTTTTTTTAAAGATAAAGTCGATTTTTTTTTTCTTACAGTAACGAGAGTCAAGACTTCTTTTAGGTTGTGTCTCGTAGTCCTAGATCTAGATCTAGAACACATTTCAAACATTGTGTCTGACCCTGGTTCTTTTGTGTTATAGATTTTATGTTGTTTTTGTTTCTTTTACTATGCGTGCAACTGTCACAAGCACCTTTAATCTTTAGATTCTATTAGATTTAAGCCAGCGTTTCTCAAACTGTGGACTGACAAATTTCATTGTAGTAGTAAATCCATATTTAAGGTTTCATGCAAGCCAAAGTAGCGCGTTGTAGCAAGACATATCATTGTAGAAGGCCTGAACACTAATCTGTAACGTCGCAACCTGTGGGCAGTTTTGGCCACGGTCTAAATGTGGTCGAGATGTTGATTGATTGATGTGCGGGTTACCATCGTCCATTAATGTCAACAGAAACAAGTGAATGTACATCTCTGACGCAGAGAACGATAGTTGTTTTTTTAGAGAGGGCACTTTTTTTTTAACAAATCAACTCTTCACAAAACTAGGCAACATCATAGCAAACGATAGGGATGCCTACCATGACGTGGCAGACCGAATAGGAAAGTCAGGCAGCATTTTTCAAAGGCCGCGACCTAAGTGAATAAGCCAAGCTTTTAGACTTGAGACAAAAAATCTACCTACTTAATACAATCGTCATCCCAATGGCAACATATGCATTCGAGACATGGAGGCCATCTGCCGAAATCAAGAAAAAACTAAATGTGGCTCAACAAAAATGTCAGTTACTGAGATCGGGTGTCAAACAAAGAAATCCTGTGCCGAACTGGGGCCCGACCGCTGAGGTTGTGACCGAGCGTCGTATGAGGTTTGCGGGACTCGTCCTCCGACAGAATGAATTACGCATATCAAGAGCTGCAATGCCATGGAGGCTAATACGAGGAAAGCGAAAACAGAAACGTCCTCGTATAACTTGGCGCTACTCTTTTTTTGGAGGACCTCAGAGCAGTAGGTACCAGGAGTGAAGAGGCTTCTGATAGTGCCAATTACAAATCTTTATGGAGATAGCTTGCCACCCAGTGCGTCGAACGGCGCGGGAGGATCTAAGTCTAATTAAGTATATCAGGCTCTGTCTGTGTGGTACATATTTTGAACACGTTATTCCTCCCAAATCACTTTCTCGAATCAAATTTGCAAAATTATACATTGTTTCTAACAAAACATGAATCAATGTTGAAAAAAGAATTAACCAATTAATTAATTGAATAGTATTGATTAATTTATTGTGTTTGCTGTCGAAAAGGGAAATACATTTTACACTATTGAAATCTGTGTCTGTAGATGTTTAGTTGTTCCTCTTAAGTAAGCTTTGTCTTTCTTTTTTTTTTATAGATTTTCCTTGATTTATTGCTGTTCAACACTATGATCAGTTTTAAGAGAGAATATAAAACCTGCAGGAGACGCTCACTCACGAAACATATTGACCATCGTGAAGCATTATCTGAACTAAAACATTGATTTTAAATGCTCGTGTAGAGAAGATGGTGTGATGCCTTTCAATCTCGCTCTCTCCCTCTCTGCCTCTCTCAGCCCATTTCTACCCCTCCTGTCTCTCTCATTCTCTCATTCTCTTCTCCCTTTCTCTTCTCTTCTCTCACACGTACTCCTCTGGCTCTGTCATCTCAATCAAATATATTCACTTTCGAAATGTAAGCGCCTCCCCCCTGCTATGTATTATTGATAGTTGTTAATGGCGCTTTTAGAAGCTGGGCGCCTGGGGAGCTCACGCACATTTCTGTTGGCCCCACTATAGTTCCCCAGTGGTTTTACAGCTTCCAGGGTTTTAGAAGTCTGACTCTTTTGGGCCACTCTTGGCCAGTGTTGAGGTAATGTGTGACTTTGTGGCCTGGTTTCAACTGTCCATAAATTGTCTGGGAAACTTTGGGAACTGCTGCAACTCTACAGAGCTGGCTATCGACACAGACGTTTTGATAAATTATGACTGACATTTTTATTTGTTGGTATAATCTAACTAATGGCTAGTAGATGTTGTTTTTCTTTACATATATTGTAACATTTTTAGCTACACGTTTTAAAACATCAAATTATAGCCGCCACCTCAACCAGATCTACTGTAACATCAATATATAGCCGCCACCTCAACCAGATCTACTGTAACATCAATATATAGCCGCCACCTTAACCAGATCTACTGTAACATCAATATATAGCCGCCACCTTAACCAGATCTACTATAACATCAATATATAGCCGCCACCTTAACCAGATCTACTGTAACATCAATATATAGCCGCCACTTCAACCAGATCTACTGCAATACATGCGTGATAAAAGCCAAACGCTACTTTCAACATGCATTGACCAAACAGATACAGATTTGTAGCTTGGACGAAAAATAAAAATTGTCTCTTCCACCCCCATCCCCTATGGAGAGAAGTCAAATCAACATCAGCAGTGGCGGCTTCATAACACATGCTTTATGTTTTATACAGACAATAAAAACTCCAAACTACAGTTGTAACAATGAGTCAATTTGAAATCTGTGTCTGTATGACTTTGTCTCTGTCTCTCTCCACCTCTTTCTTTATATATTAGACATTCGTAAAGCATTATCTTCCATTCCAAATGTTAATAAATGAATGCAATATTTCCCATGACCACGCATATATCTGGCCACATCTAATGCAGACGAAGCCGTTATCTACCGAACTGGAAGTCTCTATGAGGACACGAACAAGACTTTTCAATAGGAAATGAAGGTAACAAGAAGAGCTCATAGTTTCGTAAAAGTCAAATGCATGTAAATCTTCTTACAAGAAGGTTAATAAGCTACTCTCTTTAGATGGCCCCTATTAGTCATGGGCTCGGGCTGAATAAATACTTTTGCGCCATAGTTGCTACGCCGCTTCCTGGAGAAAATCGCCTTCTTTTAATTTTGGATTCAAGGGACTGAACAATTCAGAATGACGTAAGCTTACATAATAGCTGATGTGACGTATAACACGAACTGCTTCAAGAATGTATCTTTCCAACAGAAATATTATAATTTTAGACATTTTGTCCTGTGACATTAGTACAGTACGGTCGTCGAAAACTTTTGAAGAATCCATCTAATTACCATTCACCCATAACCATTCACCAATCATCATCCCATTGTCTTTTATGTAGATGTCGATCGAGAACTTCAGAGAACTAGAACGTTCCACCAAAAGTGTCTGACTTCAAGGAGCTGTTATCTTTGTATCCTTACTGTATCTTCCCAACTGTATCCAGACTTCTCTTTTCCCTTGCTGTCTTTTTTAATCTGTGTTGTTTTTTTTTTAAGTTGTCTTCTGCTCCCTGACTTCAAAGATCTTTCTCCCATTTCCGGCAGACAACAAAGAGATGAAATGGTGGGCTCGGCGTCTGGTGTCATAGGCGGATATCCTCCTTCCAAAGCCAGCCTACTAGAAGATCTGCTGATAGCGCTTTCACGGCGTTTGTGGTCATTCAGTTGTCTGTCTCCTGGGTCTTTTTATGCGGGGGGGGGGGGGGGGGGGTAGGGAGGTCAAATCTTCTTGGAACTTCTCCCCGTCTCCATTATTCGACCAGTTTTCTTTTTTGCACTTTCGTTTGATTTCTGACATTTTCGAAATATTTCACTTTTGTCAAAACAATTAGTGAACCTTTTGTGAACCTTGGGAATTTTTTTTGTTTTTGTCTATGTTCTGGTAATCGATTGTAAGGCAACATTATATAGCTATTTTCATCAAAGTATTTCTAAAATAATTATTTGAAATACAATATTA